>JAWNLC010000099.1:2167500-3367500 GCA_035041535.1 Drosophila cognata
GGCGCAGTCGGTTGACTCCTCTACTTCAATTCTGCTGCTTCTTCTTTGCTTGTGACAACTGTTGCCACTTGCAACCGATGCAACTGCTGCAACTCTTCTTCTTGCTCTTCTAGTTCACTTTCCAAGGCTTTAGCTGCTGTTGCAACTGCACCAGTTTTCCATTCTATGCTTTCTTTTTTCTTTTTTCACATACGATTTAAGTTTAATTTGCCATTTTCCACATTGCATGATAGATGGAAAAGTGAATTGCCTGCAGTGGGAAAAACTAAGCATAAACAGATCTGCAACTTTCGAGTTCTCGACAATGCGCCACTCCTCTGCCGCCTACCTCCGCAATGTGAAAAGATGCAACAAATGATAAGAGACACATGCGTTGTAAACATTTTCCATTTCAAGGCAACAGTTTAGTCGAACAATTTTCCGCATTTCCCAGCTGACACACACAGGAGCCACAAAACAGCCAGCAGAGATATAAAAAATGAACACACAAAAAAGCGAGGCCAAGAGAAGGGAGGAGAGCAGCAAAAGGAGCAGCAGCAGGAGGAAGTAAAGAGAAATGTTAGAGGACGTTGCATGCAGTCAGCAGTGGCAGTGGCAGTTGCAGTTTGCTGGCAGCGTGGCAATAAAAATAATAATCGAGTTGCGTGGTTGGAAAGTTATGGCCAATAGAAAGAAAGGCAAACAGAATTTGAACCGGATCGGATCGGCTCGGCTCGGACCAGGCCAATAGCCTTAGAACGTAGAAGGCGCAACATGCAGCATGCAGCAAGCAGCAAGCAGCATGCCACCTCGATTGTAATACGATAATGAGAATTGTACTCGCAGGAATTGCATAATATCTGGAGCAACAAGTCAAACCAAAACTTGGCGTGGCCATAAAGTCCACCAGCAAATGGCAGCCACCTGAAAAGCGGCCAATAAAATGCGAAATGGCATTGGCCATGTTAATGCCACAGTTAACATAAATGCCGATCATAAACAAAAGTCAATAGAGGCCTTCTGCTTTTCTGCTTTTCTGTTGTTTTTTATTTGTATTTTGCCTGGCCACATCCGCCCCCCGACGGCAAATTGTAATAAACATTTGTTTTTTGGGCTTTCCCAGATCCTGGGGAAAATGCATTAAGCAAGTTGTTAAATCAATTTGAGTGCAACAGTTTTTTTGTGTGTTCTGTTATGCAACGCATAACATTCAACAATATTTAATGTGGCAAGCCGACTCGACTCTTAAAAATGTTACGCCAAATGCATTTTTTTTTTTGCTTTTCCACGAATTTCCAATTTTAATATCTATCCCAAAAATTTGAAGCGTTTTCAATTTCGTTTTCGATTGCGTTTCCAGCGTGCTTTGAACTTTGTGCAAAAAATGCAGCCAAATCGGAATCAAGTTAGTATTTGAGCGCTCCGTAAAAAAAGTAATGTTTGTTCCCAGAAACTAATCAGAAATGCATTCTTCAGCACATAATCATTGAACCTTTGAACTGCAAAATGATTTACATGAGATTTGAGATTGCTTAGATGACTGATCTGTTGTTGTTGTTGTTATTGTTGTTGTTGTAATTTTTCTGCTGGCTTTTCACACGCCAAATTGATTTCAATCACAGCACAATAAACAATTTTCACAGAATTTTCGCAGTTGAGTGCATTTGAGACGCAGTCAGCCAGGCTGACCCAGTGCTCCACAAAGGCTGCTTTTAATCCGCAGACTGGTCAAACTCCAAAGCAACACCAACAACAACCAACAACAACAACAACAACAGCAACAATAAAGTGGCAAACAAAACGCCAATCTGGAACAATATGAAAATCACAAATCACTCGACGCCTGCCTGCCTGCTGCTTGCTGCTGCTGCTTGAGATTTCTGCAGCTGACAATTGCAATCCAAGTGAAACCAGCGCAGGGCGAAGGGAAGAGGAAAAGTGGGAGCTAAGGCTAAGTTGGGGTGCCACAAGGTGCACAAGAGGGAAAAGGAGTACAGCTATGGCAGCTGCGCCTGCGCGTAAGCTTCTAATGGACGCTGGCAACGCCCACTATTTCAGAGTTGCCAGTCGCAATGATTTATGAGCTCCTCGCGCGGCTCCTCCATCCTCCACACCAAGCTCCACACTCAAGTCGCTCTCGTGTCAAGTCCAGGGTGTGAACAAATGTGCCAAATGAGGCTACACTCAAAAAAATTAATAGCTGTTTAGCTGTTTTCAAGCAAAATAAAAAAAAGAAAGCAAACTTATTTTAGAAGATGAACTCTTCAAACCTAGAATAACATTTCGCAAAATATTTGTTGGAATTTAATTGAACTGATTTAGTTTTTGCTTTAAATAACCATAATTTTGGCGCAGTGTAGTCACACAGCCAAGTTTCAAGATGCAAGCCCAGAATCTCGGCCAGACCGAGAAATGAGCGCAAATTGCAGATGCAGATGCAGATGCGAGGAAGCAGCGTATCCGGCAAATAAATCTATCTCGCTCTCACTACTGCCACCTCTCGCTCTCCCGCTCTCTCTCGCTCTGTGTGTCTGTTTGTCGTCGCTGGCTAAAAAGATTAATCGCTTTGCTTTGAAGTTCAGCGTGTTTGTTGCGCTGAGTGTCAAAATGGCAAAGATGGCAAAGTGACTGCTGAACAAAGAGCCGACAACACAACTGGCAGCGAGTGTTAATGAAGCAAATGGCTCCAACACTGAATGATGAACTCGAGCTGTGGTGCAGCGGTGCAGTGGTGCAGCTGTGTTGCAGTGCTATCTGCTGCCAGAGTGTAGCCCACCCACGCACTGCTGTTGCTGTTGCTGTTGCCACTCCACACACAGCAGTCAACTTATGATGAATGCAGCAGCTGTGCTTGCAACTCTAGCTTAACGGCAGTTTAAAGCCACCCACGCACACTATCTCGCTCTCTTTCTCTCTCTCTCTCTCGCTCTCTCTTTAAGAGGTATTCTCTTATTTGACTGCAACTTGCACTTGCACCACGAATCCTTAAGCCGCGCTCAGCTATCGATTTCAGATGCAGAGCCAGCAAGTGAATAGAAATGAATGATTAATGAATCAACTCGTTGCGAGTGCTCTGATAACAAAAACGCTGAATTTGAAGCTGCAACATTATTAACATATCATTACTATTTATGCTTATAAAGCGCAATTGTGATGATTGTGCATTTATTGAGAATGGTTTCAATTGCTCGAATTAAATTGCATCATTTGCTAAAGTTAAGTTATTTGTAATGAGAAATTTATACATATAAGAAGAAGACAGAAATTAATATTAAGTTTAAGTTTAAGGAAACCGAAGCGACTAGAAATTAATATCGAATATAAGCTAAGGAAACGCGAGACACAACCGCTAAACCTTCCAGACTCTTAGCTAGGTTGCTGCTACAAAAAATAAATAAATAAATCGGGAAATTTCCAAATGAAAACCCTTCAATAAATCCTGCACCTGGTTGACTCTGTCTGCGTCGCCGCAATAAAGGAAGGCAGTGACCTCTATCATGTAAGCTGTCGATTAACATTAGCTGCCACAAGAGCAACACACTCGCAACACACACTCGCAACACACACTCGCAACACACACTCGCAACACTCTCGCACCACCGCGCACCACCCACAAGGCAAGAGCAACGCGGCTTTGCTTAGATTTCACACCAAGAAGCCGCACAACAACAAAAATAGCCTTTGCCTTAGTGTCGCCATTGTTAGCCAAGTTGGTGCTTAGTGCAACAACTTTTACCACAAATCGGATTTCCTGCAGCGATTTGTGGCAACAGCTGGCCGCCACCTTTTAGCCGCTTTGGTCAAAACTGTGCAGTCAAAGTAGATCATAAAAGAAACAAGAGGCATGGAAAAAGTGGCACTGAACGTTAACCGGAGCAGGAAGAAGAATCGCCGCAGTGTTGCAAGTTGGCCCGTTTGCCAGTTTTGCAGCAAGTCGCGAATCAAATCAAATCAAAGACAAATGCCACAAATATTTCCCAAGGAAATGCAACAGATTCTTTTTGTGTTTTCCAAGAAGCAAAGCAAAGCAAAGCAAAGCAAAGGAAACGACGCGTTGCGATGCGATGCGATGCGATGCAATGCGATGCGATGCAATGCGCGTTGCAAGTCGACAAGTTTTCCCTTATTTGATGATGTTGCCCCATGTTGACAACCAGTTCGGGGCCAAGTAACGAGAATAGAACCAACTCGATGTTAAGTTTGTTAAAACAATCACGAAACAAGAGACAAAAGCGCTGCAGCAGAGCCCCGCGCAGCAGAGCCGGGGCCAAACTTTATTAGAAAAGACAATCCATATATGCACTGCAAGAAACAATCAAGCAGCTCTCACAAGCAGGTTCAAATGCAAAAATGTTATTCATATTTTTAACATTAAAAGCTTAATTAAATAAATATAATATTTAAATGATGGAGAATAAAAATCAGTGCTTAAATTAACAAATGTCATTAAATAAATTCGAAATAAGTTTCAACAAACAGTAAATTTGCACAGTGTAGCAAAAATAAAAGAAGAATATGCTGACAAAGAACAAGCCCTGCAGAGCAAGAAGAAGAATCAGCTAAGCCGCATTGGGCGTGGAGGAAAACTCGTTTTTCCGCTCACTTTGATAACGTGCCAAAATTACTGAAGACGCCAGTTGCCAGCTGAAAGCTGTCAGCGAAGAGGGCCAATAGCTAATTGCACAGAGAGAGGCGCGTCCCTCGATCACTGGCCAGCAAAACTAAGGTGGCAAGCTGGGCACACCAGAAGGTAGCAAGCAACATAGCTACAATAACAGCAAATTGGCCAAGAGCCTAAAGTTAGATCCCATCAAAATGGCTCGTTGCATATTCATAGTCATAACGAGATGAGACGAGAAGGCTGGCTCCAGCTTGTGGCTATAATTTGCACGGCCATGTTCACACGACGTGTTGCATGCTGACCCACCGTGCCCCGCCACAACTGCCCCTCTTCTACTTACAATGCGAGCTAACTAACTGCTCATTTGCCTGGTTATTTTAATTAACCCAAAAACAATTTCAGCAAGTGTGCAAACAAAAAATGAGTTGACAACATAGAAAATGTCTAAATACGGCAAAAAAAAAAAAAAAAAACAGATTATGTTGTTGGCATAAATCAGCGGAGGGGGAGGGCGAGGGGGAGCAACTACGAAATCAGGCTAATGAATGCATCTGACAGATACATCTGCATGCAGCGCAGCAACCACGACAAATAGACTTATAAAGCGGAGAGGTGGCCAAAAAAAAAAAAAACAGCCAAAACGCCAAGCCATGAAAGAGGCAATAAAAAGCGTTAACAAGCCAACAATCAACAACAAGTCCATAACAACAACAACAATTGGCAAACAGTCAGACAATAAAATACACACAGCTGTGGCAAAGGGGGGTTGGCTTGGTTTAAGGGGGGCCAAAATAGAGTCGCTTAAATTGTTGTTAACAATTCTGGGACCAGGCGAAACGCATAAATTTTGTTTATCATACGCTGATCTTTGAGTGGGGAAAAAGAGTATTTGTGTTTGGTGCAATTGCAGCGAAAGTTTTCTGCACATTTGCAGATTTGGCCTAAACCAAAGTGCAGAAATTGAAAACGCTTTTGAGCTGAGGGAATAGTTTTGAAAGTGAGTTTCTAATTTTCCTATAATCAACTAAACCTAAATCGAAATCGGTCTGTAAATTTTTTATTAATTTTCTATTTATTATAATCATTACAATTAATAATTATTATTTATTTTATTTATTAAAAATAATTCTGTTCAAATCTAGAATTTCAATTCAGTTTAAATAATAATTTAAAAAATTATTATTATTATATTTATTATCATATTTTTATTATTATATTTATTATTATTATATTTATTATTATTTTTAATATTATATTTTTATTATTATTATATTTTTATTATTATATTTTTATTTTTATATTTTTATTTTTATATTTTTATTTTTATATTTTTATTATTATTATATTTATCATTATATTTTTATTATTATATTTTTACTATTATTTTAATTTTTATATTTTTATTTTTATATTTTTATTATTATATTTTCATTATTATATTATTATTTGAACACTGCTTAGCTGCTATTAGAGTATTGCCCAGTCGGCTACGTCCGACAACATTATTCAATTTCCAATTTTTTGCCTTGGCCAATGTGGGTCAATTTGGGCCAGGTAGAGCAGCACAGGAAGTGTGGCGTGATCCATTGCGGGATTCCCGCTTTGCTCTGCTTGAATGTGGCCAACTGCTGTTTCTTGGCAACTAGGCAACTTGGCATTAATCAATTTGCAATCAGTTTGGCAACACAATATGCGTGTTCAATTCGCCACGGATCTGCTTAAAGAAAAAATAAAAAAAAAAAAAAAGCTGTTGCATCTTTTTGACTGCATTTGGCTAATGGCTAATGCCAATTCCAAGTTGGCAGTCAATAAACAGACGGCCAGATGTGAATGCTGCATGTGGCAAGCTGCCCGCAGCGCAATTCCATTTGGTTTTTATCATCTTACGCTCAATTACAGCAAACAGAAGCAACAAAAACAAAAACAACAACAACAAACAGTTGCATGCCAGCAAAGAATACCCTGTTAAAATCATGCAGCTCTAAAATTACAGCAAAGTGAGAAATCATCAAAATTTGATTTATTTTTATAAAATATCTGCATTTTTAATAGACTTATTAAGTTGACAAGTCGGCATAATAAAAATTGTTAAAATTGCACAAAAACTAAAAGTTACAGGGTATCTAGAGGGTAACTTTGGTTTTCTAGTGATCATTTGGAGCATTTTGTGTTCTATTTGCAATTTTTATGATTTGAATGAAAGAACAATGCAAAAAAAACAGATTTGATTTGAATAACAATTTCTATTTACAGTTATGGAGGGAACAATAGACTTTATAGGTCGCAGTGCTGGTTCCCCAATTTATAATAATGATCTATGAGATAGACATAGATATATGAATCTAGATTTCAACAGACTATTATTTATTTTTCTGATGAACTTTCGCTCTGTTTGAATTAATCTCACAATTTTCCCATGAAGAACTCAATTTCCTTGCTTCCTTGGCAGTTTCAGTGGCAAGACTCAAATGAGCCGCAAGCAGGCGGCTTGCCACTGGCCTCAGACTTCCTCTGGCAATTTCGGCAACGTTGAATTGCGCTGCAGCCAAAACAATGCAAAAATCACAAAAAAAATTGCAGCAAAACTTTTAATTAGTTTTAAGAAAAGAGTCGAAATTCTGCACAACTTCTCTCAGGTGTTACTTACGAGGCGTGGCAACATTTTGAAAGACGACATTTGACTGATTGCTGGCGTTGCAGCAGCTAGCTTAGCCTTATTTGGTGGCTATTTAAGCCAATGTAAAAAAAAGCTGCAAAACTATAAAAAAGATAAACTTGGTCAACATTTTGATGCACAGCTAAAACTTATTTGTTTATATTATTTATTTATTTATTTACATTATTAATTAATTTATTTATATTATTTATTTATTTATATTATTTATTTATTTATATTATTTATTTATTTATATTATTTATTTATTTATTTATTTACATTATTCATTTATATTATTTATTTATATTATTGATTTATTTATTTATATTATTGATTTATTTATTTATATATATATTTATTTATTATTTGTATTATTTATTTATATTATTTATTTATTTATTTACATTATTAATTAATTTATTTATATTATTTATTTATATATTATTTATTTATATATTATTTATTTATATATTATTTATTTATTTATATTATTTATTTAATGTCAACTGAAGTCAGTCGACACCAAAAATACACCGAGTAAAAAGTTCAATTAAATTAAATTTCAAATAAAACTTAAAATTATATATTGAAAATGAAAAATGTAAAATGAAGAAATATATTGCACATTTCTGGCAGTATTTAAATATTAATTTATCAAAAAAGTGAACAATGCACAAATTGAATATTAGTTTTAGACGCAGCGCAATTAGTCAGCAATTAGAAAAAGTGCTTTTAACTTACAGTCAAATAAATCATTTTTTGTGACACTTTAAAGCCATTTTGGCCAACACTTTCTTTTGGCAGTTGTTGCCAGGCTGCCAGGCTAACTATCAGCTAATCAGCTAATCATCCAGCTATCAATCATTTATAACCCTAGCAGGAGGAGGAGGCTCATCGGCAGCTTTCATTCCTTTAGTGTTTTCTTCAGTTTATCACTTTATGAGTTATTTCAAAAATTAAACACAAAACAAAAAGAAAAACAAAAAGAAAAATGAAAACGAAAATAAAAACAAGAAAGGAAAAGCGCAAAAGTCGTTAACAAGGTGGCGAAAATGAAATATTTCTGTTCATTAATCAGCTAAAAAACGAACAACTGCTCAACCTGAGCTGAGCTGAGCTGAGCCGAGCTGAGCCGAGCCACCCCCGCACCCTGCCCCAAAGCTGTGGCGATGGCTAAGTAATTGGCACTCATCCTTGGCCGCGTCTCGAATTTGAGCCAATTAAATGGAGACACACTCGGCAGCAATACTGCCACACTTGCAACTTTGCAACGTATGGTTGCCTTTCCCTTTTCCGCAATGCTCGCTGGCTGCCTGCTTGCCTGTTTGCTGCTAATGATGAACCTGAATGCAACGCTTGCAACACTTGCAACATACGTGTGTTTTTCATTATTTGATATGCTTGACTGCCACTTACCCTGTAATTATTGCTCTAAATTCCACTCAAATATGTTCCTAACTACAATTAATAGTCGGAGACAGAAGCTTAACTTTACAATTACCATCTATATTCATAATACGATTGAACTGACTGCCAGTTACCCTGTAATTTGCTTTCAATTGCACTCAAATATATTTATACATTTCTAGCTAAAACTAAAGCTTAACTTTACAGATAATATAGATACGACTAGCAGTTACCCAGCGACCTAACATACCCCATTTACACATTTCAAATAAGTACAGGGTATTTAACACCAAATAAATTGTGTTTGAAAGCGAATTTGATGTTCAGAAGCAGGCTTTGTTTATTTTTTTTTAATGTTTTTCTTTTTTATTTTTATTTTTATTTCACCTCATTTTTAGCGGTTTTTATTTTTATTACCAACGACTTTTTCTACTTAGTTTTTTTTTTTTTGGTTTTTATTTGTGTTCGATTTGATCTCAGTTTCAAGTCAGCTTTAATCAATTTATTTTGAGTTATTTCGATTGCCTTTTCAGCTGGCAGCATAAAATGTAATTATGACGGCCACAAAATGTTTTCAACTTCAACTTCGACGTCGAAAAATTGCCGATGACGAAATCATTTCGATCAGTTCGCATATATGACGTCGTTTTGGGCCTGGATTCGGTTTTGGCCATCAAAAATTGTTTTGGGGCTGGGTTAGCTTTGGCTTCAACTTTGCCGTTGCCGTTGGCTTTGTTGTCTGTGGTAATGACTTCATTTTCAGAGGCTCGCTCGCAGCTTGTTGCTGGTTGCTTGTTGCCAGTCGCATTTGAAGTTTTGTGTTTTGTATTGTTTTGGCCACATAATCTTTGATATATGGCTCATGAAAATTGTCGGTTACTTTGATAAATTGTTGTTATTTTTTTCTACACATTTTTTATGTTTATTTATTTTGTTTTTTATTTTTTTTTGAGTGCTTTTTGAGTGTTGCCCTTGTTGTTGTTGTTGTTGTTGTTTTTGGCATGTTTTCGTTTTGTTAATTATCGACTTTAATTGTTAATTTAAATCACGGAAAAAATGTAATTATGGCACAATGGCAAAAAAGTGAAACTCTATTGAAATTCAAATAAACTATTTAATATTATTTTGAGACACACCCGCTCTCTTGCTCTCTCCCACTCTCTCTATCTCTGTCTCTCTCCAGATGCGCAGCGATTCTCTCTGTGGCAAAAACAATGTCAAGTTTTGAGCAGGAGAAAGGTTTTTTTCAATTTGATAGGTTGTTCAGCGGGCGGATTCGATTGTTGTCGAAAATGTTTTCGATTTTTTTTAAAAAATATTTTTTGATTGATTGTCCAAGTGGCTGACAGCTGAAAACTTGGCTTGTACATCAATTTGGGCGGATAATGTAATTAACAAACAAGCTGAGCTGAAGTGAAAAATAAATTGATTGATATTTATTTGAGTACCAACCAAACATGGACAATTGTGGCAAGCCAGTGCCTGTTAGAATACACAACTTAAAAAGCGACTGTTTTTTTGTGCAACTATTTTAATTTTTTTAAAATGGATTACATGAAAATTTCCGCTTCAGCTTGTCACTTAAATTAATGCGCTTGTCAACTGGTTTCATATTAAATTGCCGCTCATCAAAGATTGCCAAAGCCGGCAACAACATTAAGCCAGTTTAATGGTTTTAATAAATTGCACATAAATAAAGTAAAAAAATAAAAAAAAAACTAGACTTATTTATCTCAACGATTATGCCATGCCACAGATATGTAGAAAAAAAAAATAGAGAAAAAAAAACACAAGCAGAAAATGCAATCGCAGTTTAAAGTGGACGTTAAATGGAAAGTTTATTTTAGGGTTCATTTGCTTGGCAACTAGATTAAACGGCTAATTCGTTAATGTTTTATTGATCTGAACGTTTAGGCTGGCTGGGAGCCGACTGCAGTTGTTACCAACTTATTTGGGCGAAAGGTTTTTTTTTTTGTATTTGTACCAACAATTGTTATGCAAATCGCGCCGAGATTGCCGGGCACAACAACAACAACAACAGCAACAATGGTCAGCGAGTAGAATTGGACAAACAACTGGGCAACAGCAGATCCAAATCGAATTGTCGGCAAACTTGTAAGTTATGGCCAACATAAAGCTAAACTCGAGCACTTCCTGGGCAACCAAAATACACAAAAACCCGGACCAATTTCAATTCCAATCCCAATCCCCAAGCACAACCCGCATAATCAATTGTCATTGTCATTAGGTTACTACTTTTTGGCCAAAGCCAGGCCAGAGCCAGACCAGAGCCAGCCAGCGCTTGGCTCTAATCCCGGCACAGCCAAATTGCGCCACCTTCACTTTTTGGCAAAGTCCACAAGACTTTTGTGTGCGCATTTTATACCCTGTAAAATGGGTGTTAAGCAATGGGTTGTCGCTGCCTATGTTAACTATAACGTCTACATAATTATTATAGCATTAGCTATGTTAAGTAAAGGGTATCTTTTGGTGTTGCAACTCTATTTCTTTCTTTCTACCTATCTCTCTCTCTCTCCCTCCCACTCTCTGTATATCTCTCTGCTCGCCCAACTGTTTACTCTAGTTGATAATACCATTTTTGGGTCGTTCGCCTTAACAGAGACATCCTTGTTAAGCTGAGCGTCAAAGCGACACGCAACATGCAACTTTTGGCAGCAACATGGCAGCATGGCAACATGGTAACATGATTGTTAACGCGACCAGAACGAAAAGAGCCAAACGAAAAATTTCAATTAATATTTGGGAAAGTGCAGTGATTGCAATAGGATTACCCCAGGGGCTGTCTCAGCTCGAGATGAGCTGCTCCAAGGGGGGGCGGAAAGTAGGGGGAGTGGCAGACACAACACAACTCATCCTTGCAGCGCCACATAAATTCATATACTAGATTTATATATATATTATATATATAGATTTAATGTGTATTTCTGGCCGCTGGCTGACAAATTTTACCTTTCCATTTGCCGCAAGTGGCAAGTAAAAGATTGCCTGCAACAGAGACCAAAACGCAGACTTGGCTATGGGGGAGGATGTGTGGTGGGGTGGGGATTGGGGTGCAGAGAGAGAGAGAGAGGGGTTGCTGCAAACACAATCGACGATTGAAAAAATGCTTGAACCATTTTGGTCAATTGACATTTTTAGCTGCAAGTTGCAAGAGTATCTTCCCCCACCCCCTCGCGCCCAATACACTCTCTTTTTTTGTGCAATTCTCCAATCGACAACGTGACAAAACAATTGTCGTAAATCAGTAGGCCAAAATGTAGCTGAAGGAGCGGGGAGGCAGGAGCACGGGGCATGCGAAGACATTGTTTGTTGTTTGCTGCTGCTTTGTTTGTGTTTGTGCTTGTGTTTGTGTGTTTTGCATTTTTTTGTTGTTGTTTTTGTTTCTCTTTTTTTGCGGGTGTTTTCTTACTTTCATTTGGCTCGTGGCCGCAGAGTGTTTTTTTTTATTTGTTATTATTATTATTTGTTGTGTTGCTTGTGCATATTTTATGCATGTATCATTATGAAGCAGTGGCTGCGTTGCAAGTGGCAAATTCCAAGCTGACACTTGGCTTGGAATTCGCAATTAGCGAGAAAGCCAAAGAAATATAAGCAAAGATTTGTGCTTTAATCAAAGTATTGCTGCTGCTGAATGCAGCAAGGCAAATGGATTCTAGATTTTAGTTACCAGACTAAGTTTGTCTGCTGCAAGTTAAGGCATCTATTTAAAATTTCTAATTTATATATCTTATATATTGCCTGATTTGATTGTGTTATGCATTAGTTTCTTTAATGAACTTGCCTTAGCCTCATCCAGAATATATATATATACAGATATATATATATATATACCTTATGAGTTCGACAACCTCTTCCTCAGGGTATATCAAAAAAAGAAAACTTTCAATTTCAATAAAATAATACTGCAAATTTCACTTGAACGCAAATGCAATCCTTGCCAGCTGGACTTAAAAGGCTGCCTTATGCAACAGTCACATAAGCACACACACACGCTCTCCACACACACACTCTCCAAACACACACACACACACATCCCATTAGTTAAACAGCTGCCATGGTCAATGTTCAATTGTTGTCAATATTTCAAATGCTTTAGCTCAACCTTAACTCAAACCAAGCCAAGCCGAGACAAGCCAATCCCCAATGGCGAAATGGGCCTCTTCCGTCTTAGATTTTGACTTTAGACTCGTAGTTCCGCCTCCCCTTCCCCCTTCCCACCTTCGCCACCCACTGTAATTCACACTGATTTTCACAGGCTATTTTCCCATTGCATAATTTTCACGCCCAGAGCCACGCAATGAAGCGTTGCAAGCACACACACTAGCACACATGCACACATACACACATATACAGCTGCGGTCAAAATAATAGTAAAGAAACAAAAAACTTCAAATAACAATTTATTTAAACACAAGCAATCAATACTGAAGATAAGCATCTCTGAATATATAAAAATTAAATATATTTATTATATAAAAAAAAAAAATAAATAAATAAAAAAATAAATAAATAATAAAAAAAAAAAAATTCTTAAATTGAATAATTTTAATATTTATTTAATGTTTATTTCCATTAAATTATTTTTTAAATTGATCATTATTATTATTATTAACATTATTATTTTTATTATTATTCTTTTTATTATTATTCTTTTTATTATTATTATTTTTATTATTATTATTTTTATTAATATTATTTTTATTAATATTATTTTTATTAATATTATTTTTATTATTATTTTTATTAATATTATTTTTATTATTATTATTATTAGTCTTTAAATTTAATACTTTAAATATTTATTTATAATATATATTATTATATTATAGTTTTCTCAGTTTTTCTAGTATTTGGATATACTAATATTTTTAATTATTTTATAATAATATTTTTAAATAGTCGCTGTTTTGCTGCATTGTATTCTTTTTTCATGTTGAGGAATGAGTCTCATTTTTATTCGAGAAGCGTTGCTATTGTTTTGACCTCAACTGTTTAACTGTACTTTAGCTAGATAATAATCCCCCCTTGGAAACCACATCTTTGGGCCACATTTGCCGACTATTCAAGTGTCGTCCAGTTGGAGGCTTTTCAGTTTTTTCCGTTTTGGGGTTATCAACGAACAATTTTGTATTATTTCTTAGCAAGCAATTTTCACTTTTATTATTTTTTTTTTATTATTTTTTTCAGCACAATAAATTTGAACGCAACGCAAATGAAAATGAAAACGAAATGCAAGCGAACATTGTACGCAGAGGGGCGGGGCGGTGTTAGGGGGCGCAGTTAACGCTCGATCATTGCTGCCCCCCAAACAAGTTGATATGTGCTGCCCTCCCCCCCCTCTTTGCCACATACCCCTCTAAAAGAGTTACACAATCTTCGTTATTTGTCTGTTTTTTTTATATTATTATTTTTCTTAGACTTTAGCAAGTGGCTGCAGTTTTCTTTTTGTGTGTTTTTTTTTTTGTTGCACGCACTAACGGAAGACGTGAAAAAAAAGAAATGAACATAAAAACCAAGTTGTAATGAAAAGCACATAAAGTCAAAGTCATTGCGAAATGGAAAGAAAAATGAAATGAAATGCGTATAATTTTTCTGTTCATTTCGTTACACTTTTACCTGTGAATCTGAATTTTAGCTTTTTTTTCTGGTTTACGGCTTGTTATCATCATTACGGATATTTGAGGGTATTTTAATTCACATTTGTTTTATTTAAGTTGGAGTTTGAGAAATGTATTTATAGCTTAGATTTGAGCAGGAAGTGTGGAAGTGGCAGAAGAATTCGAATGAGAACATTTGCTGAGATTTTAGCTTAGCTTCGATTTCTAAAAGCCAACAAATATTTAACTTGGTTAAATTTTAAACAATAAATAATTAAAAATGCAATTCAGTTTTCAAAGAATAATTCTTCACGGCTAAAAATAACTCAATAAATTGCCTCAATTGAAATGCGTCCATGTTGCCGCAGCACGCATGTTGCTGCAACATTTGCGCCTCAACTTATGCTGCATATATTTTTGTTTTCGTATCAAATTTCAACACTTACCGAGTGTACTGCTAGATGGCGCTGTAGCTCTGCATTCGAATACAGCGTCAATTCCGAAATGGTTGGTGAACTCTCTAGTTTGCTTTCCATGTCGCGCAGCCAGCGTCGCAACTCTTTCGGATCTTCGCACAGACCCTCCTGTCGCTGATTATCATCCAATATCTATAATAAATATAAAATACATATAAAAACTTTCAATTCAAATATTTGACATGCTAAGTTAAGTCTGGTTTAGTACATATTGGTGAGAAACTTGACTAAATAGGTCTAAGAACATATGCAACAGTCAAGTCAGTCAGCTGCTACTGCGTAATAGATGGCGCAAGCTTTAAGACTCACATGAAGCTGGCTGCCCGTAAATTTGTACTCGCGTGACATTGGCTGTGCCTCCTCAATTTCAAATCGCGCCTCCTTGCACGTATCGAGCAGGTTCGTGTCCATGATGTAATTATAGTTCGTTTGTATGGCCGCCCATAGGTCGTCTTTGCCAGACGAGCCCAGCCCAAGGGTGGCGCTGCTGTGCAGGCTGGTGGAGCTGCTGTGACTGTGGCCGCTGCCCCACGAATAGCGGTGCATTTTGTTGTTGCTGGAGCACTTGCTGCTCACGCTGCTCGGTGAGTTTTTCTGCGGAAGACGGAGAGAGAGAGAGAGAAACCATTAATCGTTGTTAATAAATAAGTAATTTAAGGCAGCCAAATATGGACACGATAATATGCTTAGCCATCTATGGGCCGACTGCAAAAGCTTTGACCGGTTCAAAGCCGCAACAAAAAAAAAAAAAAAATTGTAAAAAACGTGCGTAATTAATTAAATTGAATTTTTATTTGTCAGAGCGCGGCGGCGGCGACAACAAGAAAAAGTCACAACAACACAAATGTTGGAGGAAATTCCATATTAACACGATCTCGTAATGCTCAAACAATGCCAAAAAGCAGCAACAACAAAACAGCAAAATAAAATTGCAATTGCAATTGCATTTGCAACGAATCAAATCAAAATTTGTAGTTTTTGAATTGATTGAATGACTGGCGCCAAGTGCAATTAATTGAGCTGAATAGGCAACAACAGCTCAGACTGAGCCGACCCCTCCCCAAAACCCCTTGCCCCACTCCCAACACTGCTGAATGACTCAAATTTCTGTTCGAGTTTCGAGTTGTCGAGTTTTTAGGAGTTCAGTTTTCGGGGTGGGCAGCGGCGAGACAATTATGCATATGAAAATGAATCGATAAATCAACGTATTCAATAATTGAGCTTTGCGAATTGAGACGTGGGATTATTTCAGTGTTGATATTTATGATATACATATATACAACTATGCAATAAATTACTAATAAAAACCATAAATCAAAAATTGAGCATAGAGAAATATTAGCTGTGATTTTGCAACTGGGCTAATATGTAATTCAGGGTATTTATTTATAGCTGATCTTTGGGCATAATAAATTTAACAGCAAGTTAGTTAGCTAGAAGTGCAGTAATGCCAATTTCAAATACATTGCAAATCGCTAATTACTGGAATATATTTAATGATCTCAGATTTGCACACAATTATCACATTTTGTTGATAAGACGATCGACGGGAAATCCTATAAAATGCATTAAATATTAATTTATTCATTTAATTCATTTACTTATTCATTTAAGGCGGACAACAACAGTTTTTGCTAACAGCAAACAAAGCAGAGTTGCAAAATGAACAACATTTTCGCATAGAAATAGACAGATTGATGTATAGCTAATAATATCGAGTTGACTGCTGAACAAGTATATATATATATATATATATATATATATTTAAATGTACTCTGTGGAGTCGGAGGCGATTTCTTCAATGGGTTACAAAGATCTTAACATAATGAAGATGATGTTTAGAAACTGTCAAACTTGATGGCAAGTACACGTAGTAAACATTAACACATACACTGAGCGAATTGAATGTTTTTACGATTATCACGTTGCGATTACAACTCACGTTTAGATGCGAAACACGCTGAGCGAAGCAGTGGGCAGCGTTGTGGAATTTATGTAAAACCCCTCGGCAATTTTGTAACCGTTATGTGTCGCTCATTTGCATGGCAAGCCAATCAAATGAAGTTTATTAATAATTTATCAGAGCAATTTCCGCTCAACACACACACACACATACACACATACACACAGAGAGCGAGAGCGACAGAGAGAGAGTGTGTGTGTGTGTGTGTGTGTGTGTGTGTGTGTGAGTGAGTGAGAGGGAAAAACAAGAGAAACAAGCACAATAACTAGAATCAGAACAAGAATTTCATATGCCTAACGGTGGCATGTCATTTTTAAGACGCCGCCATGGCGACACATGACCATGAATGGAGCAATGCCCCCCCCCCCCCCCCCTCCCGCACCCATCCCTCTACGGGTAGAGCAAACACAACTCGTTAGCGTGTGCTCTGCGTGTGTGCGAGAGAGAGAGAGAGAGAGAGAGAGAGAGAGAGAGCAATAGAAGTCAACTTGCAACAATTGCAAATTTATGCGCAGCAACAGTAAAAATGTTGTTGGCTTTCCAAGCACCTGCTGCACTCACCTTGAGGCTGTTGTAGGGTCGCTCCAGATGCAGTTTGGCCTGGATGACATCTCGTCGCTCCTGTTGCAGCTCATCCGCTGGCAGCGATGTCATCGATTGCGATATTTTCACATCCTTTTGCACCACACCTACACCCACACCCACACCCACACCGACACCCACACCAGCACCTGTACCGGTACCACCACCAGCCGCAGCACTAGCGGCATCACCTTCTGCCTGAAGATGGCCAGCATTGCGTCGCTGTTTCCGCAGCGAGCTGCTGCGACTGTTGCTGGCCGATTTGGTGGCATTGTGGCCCGTTTTGGTGGTGCGTTGTGGTGCTGCCGCAGCAGCTGGCATCAGAAATGCGAAATCCTCCTGCAATCTGAGTGTATTCATAGTCGTTGTGCTGCTTGCTTTAGTAGTTATATCGTTGATGGCCGCTTTATCAGTCTCTTGGTTGCTTAATGACGTCTCTCCATCTCCATCTTCTTCTTCTTCTCTTTCTGCTGTTGCTGTTGCTGTGGCAGTTGAAATTGCTGCTGTTTCGTTTTCATTCATGTGCTGCTTTACTTCTGTGGCAACTTCCATATTTGTTTTGGCCGCTAATTGTTTTTGGTTCCGATTTCCATGTGGTTTTTTAGTTTGTTGTGTTTATGTTAATTTAATTAATTTGCTTAAAATCTGCTTTTAGTCGCTGTTCGTGTTTCGTGTTGGTTTTTCTTTCAGTTGCTGTTGTTGCACTTAAAATGCATCAATTTGCATGTTGGCCATCGTTGGGTGTTCGTTGGCTGCTGCATGCCACCGTTCCGCTGTGCTGAGCCTCGACCTTTTGTGGGCTCAGGTCCAGTTCCTGGATAAGGTTTGTTTTTTTATGTTCAGGGGATCCGTTTTCCCGTTCGTTGTTTTTTATGCAAAATACTTTTCTCGTTATTTTGTTAAAATAAAAAAAAATCTGTTGGCTTTAATTGTTGATTTCACTGTAATTATAAAAAAAACAGAAACAGAAACAAATGCGTTAAACGCGAATTAGTTGAAGGAAAATCAAAATTATGCGAAACATATGCAAATTATGGCATAAATATCAGCTGTGGTTTTAATGGTTTTTGAATTTATATAACTGTAGGCAACTATTATGGATAAGTTTATGAGTAACATTCATAATGATGGCGCATTTATGGTCACTGCTTTGATTAAGTAACTCGATCAAAATGGTAAATGGTAATGAGTGTGTTGAAGTAGTGCGATAATATGCAACGGGCAGCAGGAAGCATCTCCACAAACTATGAAGTAGATATATATTCTTGATCAGCATCAAAAGACGAGTCGGTTTAGGCAAGCTTGTATGAGCCGATCTCCGAGATCATTATTTCAATTTTGGCATAGACTTGTATAGCTTAAGCAGCTCAAGTTTCTTTTATTTCATAAATAACTGCAACCGTTTCGAATATCGATACAAATACTCGTCCGATAGCAATCAGAATTGTAAATATATAGTCTTCTAATTGGAATATAATATTTAATAATATAATTCATCAACAGTGCAAATTTAAGGCAGATAGGATAAGAACAACAGAGGTTGTTAACCATGTTGCAGGTTGACCAAACAACTAACTGCGTACAGCAGTGTAACTTCAAGTCGAGCTCTCTCGACTACAGCTCGCTCTTTTATTTCATTATTGTTGTGATTTATTTATTAGTTGCATAGAGAACTTTGCAAGCGCAGCAAACCAACTGAAAAACTGCGAAACTCTACACCTATAATACACACATTGCAACATTATTCAAATTTAAAATAAGCCACACACAAATTGGTATTACCAAACAGCGTAATATCTTGCTCATATCTCAGTAGACACAAGAACTTTACCGCCTGCCTTTTTATGGCTTCCAAGTGCAGCTATAACATAAATCACTTGTCTACATATATCTGACATCACACCCACAACAGTGGGCAACAAGCTGCAAATAGCAATTAAAGCCAACTGTAACTAAGAGCCACATAATTAAAGTGGAAGGCCAACGACTCTTGGCTGCATAAAAGCCAAAAACAAACACAAAATGCTAATAATAATAATTTCGAGTATTACTTAATAAGCAAGAAAAACGCTGAACTGACCGAATGGGGGGGAGTGGAAAGGGCGCAGATTGGCGGGGCAGTTGTCTGACTTGCCACACAATAAAAAAAAACAATGCAAACGACGATTCTAATCGGGAGCAATCAAATTTTCAGACGAAAATAGTCGCCAAAACACTTGTGAGCCATATTTGTATGCAAATCGAGTTTTGCACGCCTAACCAAAATTGGCTGCTGGCGTTTATTTAGCCACTTAAGATACCAAACTACTACCAGCAACAGTAACAGCAGCAGCAGCAGCAGCAGCAGCAGCAGCAACAGCAGCAGCAGCAACAGCAGCAGCAGCAATAGTAGTAATTGTAGTAGTAGTAATAACAAAAGAAACAATTACAATTTCGAATAGTACACTATTAGATACCCTGTAAAACTTGACAGCAAGATATACAAACTAATTAGCAATGACTTATTTAGAGATATAGAAAAAGTTTGTGAATGAGAAACAAAATAGAATAAAAATCTAACTGGCAAGAAGGGTGCAGGGAAAATCTAAAGCAAAGAAAAATAAAGATATATATCGATAAGATATATATATATATATATAGAGTGATATGCTTCAACTACATAAACAGTGCATATCAAGTTTGTAACGGATTATAATTTCGAGATACCCCAGTCAGTTCCGAGCGAAAGTTGAAAACACTCGCATAATGAGCCACAGAAAAAGTGGGAGTTGGGAGGGGGCGGTGGGAGTGGAGGGGCGTACAGTTGTCGACAGTTGTTTGGGCTGCCAAGTGAGAAGCCGCCTCGAGTGGGTGGGTTGCTGAGGACGGGGGCGTGCCACAAAATCAAAGAAATCGACGCTAAAAGCAGTAAATAACGTTATCCCAGCTGATAACAGGCCATATCAGCTGATTGCTTTACAGGGTATTTGTTGACATAGGCATAGCAAACCTCAAGTATGAGCTGTAATCTTAATAAACATAACGCAATCCACTTGTCTTAGTCATAGTCATATTATAATAATAACACGGGTGTAAAAAATACTTATTTATGAAATTGATAACTTTTTTACATCAGTAATAAGCGATACACAGCCTGAAGCAGCTGCCCAGCCCAGCTGCCTGCCCCAGCAAAGATGCACTTGAAAGCGGCAATATTTCTATGCCTGTTGCATACAGCTCTATCCGCGTATCCAAGTTGCGAGGGCGTCAAAAGTGAGGACATGCAGAGTTGCAAGTTGCAAATTCGTCAGTGGTACAAGCTTAAGGATAAACATTATGTGCAGTGCTTCAGAAGTCGCCCCTCGAGTGATCGCCAAGACTGCGAAAAAGATGCAAGCGATCTTGCAACAAATTATTTGAAAGCCGAATATGGAATAGGTGGCCATTGGGCAGCATTAGGCAATGAGTGTCGTAATTATAACTTCCATACAAAAAAATGTGAAAGAATAAATGACGAGACAACCACAAAAAAAAAATTGAAAATTAGACCTCCTGGTACTAAGACAAGGATGACAACGAGCACAAGGATCCCAATGAGAGCAACCTGACTCTGATTATGAACGCGTAACTTTTATTGGAATATAATAACTTAGATCGATGATAAAGCAAGAAATTATTTGTAATTTGAAGCAGGTTCACAAGTGTCTCATTAAAATAGTGTAAATTGAAAAATAATTACAGATTAAATAAATAATCGCAAGGAGCTTTAAAAGTTACAAATTGTGCAAGTTATAAAGGAATATATTTGTCAAGCCTCTAGTTTCTGCACAACACCAATATGCTCCACTATCCTCGGTGTTAGGGTATCGAAGGAGGCGTTTGGCTCCGCGGGCAATAATTTGCATCCGTTGGATCCATTTGAAAAGGCGCCTCTTCTCTCGACTTGCACTTTGCGCTCTTGTTCATTCTTGCGACTTTTGAGTTGCAAGTTGCCAACTTACAAAAACAACAACAGCAAACTGACATTTTGTTGGTCAAGCGAAAGCAAAACCGTTAACAGCCAACCTACATACAAAACAAAATGCAATTGCCAAATGAATTGGCCAAAAGCAATGTCCCAAACACACATTATAAGCATGTATATACAGTGGCTCACAGCTCAAATGGACCAGTGTCAAAGAAAAAGAGTAATTGCCTGCCATAAAGTAATTATTCATTATTTTTCAAAAATTCCAAAGACCGATGGTAGGTACATGTATTAACCACCAATATGAATGAATGACCCTAATAAACTGAGGTTTCCCCACCTGCTTGGCAGGATTATCTAAAAATGTAGCCTATTTTTAGGGGACGGGATGTTGAGAGGGGGCGGTGGGAGTGGAGGGGCGTGAGAGAGAAAGGAGGGTATTTCTTGACAGAGGCATAGCAAACCTCAAGTATGAGCTGTAAGCTTAATAACGCAAGCCACTTGTCTTAGTCATAGCTTGTGTTAACGTGAATAATTATTATAATAATAATACGGGTGTAAAAAATACTTATTTATGAAATTGATAACTTTTTTACATCAGTACTAAGCGATACACAGCCTGAAGCAGTTGCCCAGCCCAGCCGCCGGCCCCAGCAAAGATGCCATTGAACGCGGTAATACTTCAATGCCTGTTGCATACATCAAGCAATATTGCAACACGTTATTTGAAATCAATATATGGATCAGATGGCTATAGGACCATATTAGGCAACCAGTGTAAATATCGTTCCCCAAAAGGTGAATGTATGCCGATAAATTTCGAGCCAACACCAAAACAAAAGGGTGACAAACCTAAACATCGGCAAGGAGGAAATAAAATAGATAAGATCAATAATAATCCAAGAAATATAAATCGTGTAAATTAGAAATATACAACATGATCTGCCAAAATAAATATATATATTGCATGAGTACAACTAAATAAAGAATCGAAATATATATAGAAGATGACGTGACGAGAAAGAAGAAGAGGTAGGTGCAACAGGTAGGTGCAAAATGCAGTGTTGCCCGACTGTGGAGACTATACAGGATTTGCAGAGTCCTCCTTTTCATTTTCAATTTTCGATTATAGGTTTATTGAGGCTATATTTGCACTCTTTAAAGGATGTTATGAGTAATCTGCATTCCCAGCTTGGTGACTGTGGAATAACTATAGCTTCGTTAACTTTTATTGGAATATAATAACTTAGATCGATGATAAAGCAAGAAATTATTTGTAATTTGAAGCAGGTTCACAAGTCTCTCATTAAAATAGTGTAAATTGAAAAATAATTACAGATTAAATAAATAATCGCAAGGAGCTTAAAACGCTTACAAATTGTGCAAGTTATAAAGGAATATATTTGTCAAGCCTCTAGTTTCTGCACAACACCAATATGCTCCACTATCCTCGGTGTTAGGGTATCGAAGGAGGCGTTTGGCTCCGCGGGCAATAATTTGCATCCGTTGGATCCATTTGAAAAGGCGCCTCTTCTCTCGACTTGCACTTTGCGCTCTTGTTCATTCTTGCGACTTTTGAGTTGCAAGTTGCCAACTTACAAAAACAACAACAGCAAACTGACATTTTGTTGGTCAAGCGAAAGCAAAAACGTTAACAGCCAACCTACACAAAACAAAATGCAATTGCCAAATGAATTGGCCAAAAGCAATGGCCCAAACACACATTATAAGCATGTATATATGTATATATATGTATATATATGTATATATGTATATATATGTATATATATATGTATATATATATGTATATATGTATATATATATATATAAAGTATTTGTGACAAGAGAACCACACTTCTGTTGCCAGCCTTTTAGGCACTTCAACAAACACTTTGGCTTAGTCACTCGAATAATAGTCAAGAGGCAACATTTCGCCTTCCCGCCCCCTGCTCCAAGTTCCCTCTTCCATCTTCCCACTTCCCATACAACAGTGGCTTATCGCGCATGCAAATTACGATTTTTTGCATGAGAGAACGTCCGTTTTGCGAGTTGGCAACAACCACCGAAACATATGCAGAAATCCTCCTCTTCTTTCCACTGTTCAGGCCATGACTCATTAAGAAATAATACCTGATAACATTTAACCAATTGGAGAGTTAAGTAAAGCACGTCTTTGCATGCCTATCAATATCAAATCTTTCCTTTGTTAAGCACTGCTCAAAATGATATTAAATTAAAAATATACTCAAAAAAATAGACTAACTTTCAAAATGCTATTTCCAAAGTACAAATACAAAACCATAAAAACGAAATCTATCAAACTGAAAATGACTTAATTAAACATAGATTATCGAAAATGTGATGACAACAAAAAACAAACACTTAACCAAAAAACGTATGCAAATTTGGTGGAAATTGAGAGGTAAACCAAAAAGTGCTTTAACCTTTCGCCCATAAAAGTCATAAATCAAAAAGAAGCCCATTCACCATTGGTGAGTGCCACAAAATGTGGCAGGCAAAGGGGTCGTCAGTCACCTGTCTGCTCGGTCTGTGCATTACATAAGCTAACGCTGAAAACTAAAGCTGGCCCTGACTAAAAAGAAAAATAGATGCGGTAATAAGCGACTTAATTCCAGGAAAAGTTTTTCTGGGCCCCCCAAACATGTACCATAAAAATAAATAAATGTCCACCAAATCCAAACAACGAGCACAAAACACACGCAAAAGACACCAAAATTAAGCTAAAGAGCGGCAGGAAGAAGAAGACCTAAACACTGACAACAAATATTTGGCCACACAAAAACCAAGAAAAAGACAACAAACACAGAAAGTATGAAGTTAGCTGAAAAGAAAAAACTATAAAGGGGGATTTGCATCTTTAACTATTCCATGCACAATGATAAGCTCGTAAAACTGCAAGAGCAAAAGATTTCCGAAAAAGCTTAGAGAAAAATAAATAAACAATAGAACTCAAAACAAGCGCAAATTTAATCAAAATGAAAAACAAACTTTCGTTTTCTTTAATTGTTAATTTTGTAAACTTTTTTTAAAGATCTTTGATCTTTTTTTATATAATCTTGATGTGGATGTGGAGCTATGCTTGTGGCATAGACTGGTGCTGTTCTCACGCCAAATTAAGGCAAACAGACATACCACAATAATTGATAGCCATTGTGTGGCTAAATTGAAACGCCTTTTTACTTTACGACCTTTGTGCACTCGTGACTAGTTAAGATAAGATAAGATAAGAGCCACTAGCGAATTGATAGCCAAAACGCTTAAATTGCCATCGCATTTCAATCAATGCCAAACAAAAGTAATAGCAATAATGGCCAGATATATAGTACATATACATATATAGTAATGTTTTTATAGTATTTTTAAACTTGAAACTTATCTTGGATTTAGTCATCAGCGAGCCGTAAGTAACTAAAAATAGCAGAGAGCATTTCACCGGAACCGGAACCGCAACTTTAATGTTGAAATTTCAGAGCGAAATGCGGGCGAATTTATCGGGATGCTTTATTATTAGAACTATTTCGTAACCTTAACTGGATCTACTTTTGGGTATGCCTTAGTTTTTATGCACTTGCAGAAACAGTCAAATTATAATCAAATATTCAAATTGACTGGGAGACTCGATTGCACAGTAAAAGTCAAAAGAAAATACTTGATATAATTCTAATCAATAGAACAAGTACTCACTCTATAAGGTCACGAAATGCTTAACTTAACGTGTGGCATAGTGATAATATCTATAGATCAAGTCATGAGTCATGACAAAGCGTCTTGCATATTTTGACGTCGACAAAGAGGGCTGCCAGCAACAGCTGACAACAGTTTAAGACAGACGACAGACAGCATTCCAGAAGCGGACCGCCGTTTGAAAATATCTGTAAAATATTGCATAAATTATTATCGAGCGAGCTGCGAGTGAATTCTTCCAAGAATCGTTTGTGGACGGACGCTGAATTTGGCGTGCTGTTTAAGCCAAGTTTTCAACGTTGACCAACTGAGTCAAGCTTGGCCGTCAGGCAACTAACATGCCATAAATAAATGTTAGCCGGTTGCAAGCAGCAACAGCAGCAACAACAACAACAACAACAAGAGGCAATGCAACACTTAATGAATTGTTAACTACTTGGACTGTGCCACATGTTGGCCAGCAGAAGTTGGGCACACGTGATGCAGTTGCCACAGTTGCAGTTGCAATTTGCAGTTGTGTTTTTGCTTGCCGTTTACCAAATGGCCAAATTGCAGGCAATGCGCCAAATGTGACAATAACAATAACCATATTGACTTGTAAAATACAATAGCAACAACAACAACAACAGCGACAACAACTGCAGCAACTGCAACTGCTGCAATGCACGATGCAGAATGCAAGCCAATCAAAAAACCTTTTGCACAGCATCCCGCTGAGGGGAGCAGAACTGGACTTTATTGGGTTCAAGCGGCATGTCAACCTCAACCGCAAAGCAACCACCAAACAACAACCACAGCAACAACAACAACGACAACTTGCGGCCCACCTAGATAACCAGAGCACCACCAACACTGTGGTGCTGGTGAGGAGCTGTAAAAGGGGAGTTCGTAGTTACCACCACAGACAATAAATTGTTAATTTGTTGCCATTTGCGCGGTCGCTTGAGTAATATTTTTGTTTTTTTTTGGTCAGCAGCCACATTGTTGTGAGCAGGCAAGTTAACTTCATGAAGATCTTTAGGAACAATTAGAACTTGTTATATTTACTAAAAACAAAGCTTCTTATTTAAAGTTCAGTCCATGCGGCATTTTAGGGACAGCTGACTTGATTTGGCGAGGCAATCGAAACTGGCAACAAAATGCGATATTTCCCGATACTTAAACAGGATTTGATTGCCATATAAAATATCTTACAATTTGTTCTAAAACCAACTAATCTTAATGCCAGAAGTTATTGTTTAGAGTGATTTCTTAATTAAATGCATATTTTGCCATTTTCTCATTACAAACTGTAACATTTTCACCCTCTTATCTTGAGTTGGTCTAACAATTTACAAATTCCTACAGTCATAATTTAATTTATTGCACTCGGAAACTGCGGCAAGTCTGCGGCAAGTAAGAGAAATAAGCGAAACAAAAAAGTGGCAAATGTCAACTGAAAATACAAACATTGCAAATTCCTTGTGCCACAGTTGTTTGCGCTGCTGCCAACCACAAGAGAGGTATGCAACATGAAAAGGCAACACTGCTGTTAAATATTTGCACCCAAAAGGTGGCAAGGTGGAAAGGTGGGTCGACTGCAACTGTTATACGTGGGGCAACATGGAACACGGACGCCGAACCGAAACCGAACAAGAAACGCCACATGAAAAATGGCAAATGGAGCTGAGCTGCTGAGCTGCTGAGCTGCTGAGCTGCAGGGTGCAGATGGAAGCCGAGTTGCAGTTGGAGGTGGGTTGGGATTGACACAGACACAAAGGCGACTTTTCAGGTGGTGCCGCGGCGAGCAATTAGAGAATTGCAAATGGACCACATGCACCACCACAAAAAACGAAAGTTATCGGCCAGTGTGGACAAATGTTGAACATGTAAACAACAAATATACACTGACACACACACACAGTCACCGTTCCGCTGTGCTGAACCTCGACCTTTTGTGGGCTCAGGTCCAGTTCCTGGATAAGGTTTGTTTTTTTATTTTCAGGGGATCCGTTTTCCCGTTCGTTGTTTTTTATGCAAAATACTTTTCTCGTTATTTTGTTAAAATAAAAAAAAATCTGTTGGCTTTAATTGTTGATTTCACTGTAATTATAAAAAAAAAAACAGAAACAAATGCGTTAAACGCCAATTAGTTGAAGGAAAATCAAAATTATGCGAAACATATGCAAATTATGGCATAAATATCAGCTGTGGTTTTAATGGTTTTTGAATTTATATAACTGTAGGCAACTATTATGGATAAGTTTATGAGTAACATTCATAATGATGGCGCATTTATGGTCACTGCTTTGATTAAGTAACTCGATCAAAATGGTAAATGGTAATGAGTGTGTTGAAGTAGTGCGATAATATGCAACGGGCAGCAGGAAGCATCTCCACAAACTATGAAGTAGATATATATTCTTGATCAGCATCAAAAGACGAGTCGGTTTAGGCAAGCTTGTATGAGCCGATCTCCGAGATCATTATTTCAATTTTGGCATAGACTTGTATAGCTTAAGCAGCTCAAGTTTCTTTTATTTCATAAATAACTGCAACCGTTTCGAATATCGATACAAATACTCGTCCGATAGCAATCAGAATTGTAAATATATAGTCTTCTAATTGGAATATAATATTTAATAATATAATTCATCAACAGTGCAAATTTAAGGCAGATAGGATAAGAACAACAGAGGTTGTTAACCATGTTGCTAACTGCGTACAGCAGTGTGACTTCAAGTCGAGCTCTCTCGACTACAGCTCGCTCTTTTATTTCATTATTGTTGTGATTTATTTATTAGTTGCATAGAGAACTTTGCAAGCGCAGCAAACCAACTGAAAAACTGCGAAACTCTACACCTATAATACACACATTGCAACATTATTCAAATTTAAAATAAGCCACACACAAATTGGTATTACCAAACAGCGTAATATCTTGCTCATATCTCAGTAGACACAAGAACTTTACCGCCTGCCTTTTTATGGCTTCCAAGTGCAGCTATAACATAAATCACTTGTCTACATATATCTGACATCACACCCACAACAGTGGGCAACAAGCTGCAAATAGCAATTAAAGCCAACTGTAACTAAGAGCCACATAATTAAAGTGGAAGGCCAACGACTCTTGGCTGCATAAAAGCCAAAAACAAACACAAAATGCTAATAATAATAATTTCGAGTATTACTTAATAAGCAAGAAAAACGCTGAACTGACCGAATGGGGGGGGGAGTGGAAAGGGCGCAGATTGGCGGGGCAGTTGTCTGACTTGCCACACAATAAAAAAAAACAATGCAAACGACGATTCTAATCGGGAGCAATCAAATTTTCAGACGAAAATAGTCGCCAAAACACTTGTGAGCCATATTTGTATGCAAATCGAGTTTTGCACGCCTAACCAAAATTGGCTGCTGGCGTTTATTTAGCCACTTAAGATACCAAACTACTACCAGCAACAGTAACAGCAGCAGCAGCAGCAGCAGCAGCAGCAGCAGCAGCAGCAGCAGCAGCAGCAGCAGCAGCAGCAGCAATAGTAGTAATTGTAGTAGTAGTAATAACAAAAGAAACAATTACAATTTCGAATAGTACACTATTAGATACCCTGTAAAACTTGACAGCAAGATATACAAACTAATTAGCAATGACTTATTTATCTAACTGGCAAGAAGGGTGCAGGGAAAATCTAAAGCAAAGAAAAATAAAGATATATATCGATAAGATATATATATATATATATAGAGTGATATGCTTCAACTACATAAACAGTGCATATCAAGTTTGTAACGGATTATAATTTCGAGATACCCCAGTCAGTTCCGAGCGAAAGTTGAAAACACTCGCATAATGAGCCACAGAAAAAGTGGGAGTTGGGAGGGGGCGGTGGGAGTGGAGGGGCGTACAGTTGTCGACAGTTGTTTGGGCTGCCAAGTGAGAAGCCGCCTCGAGTGGGTGGGTTGCTGAGGACGGGGGCGTGCCACAAAATCAAAGAAATCGACGCTAAAAGCAGTAAATAACGTTATCCCAGCTGATAACAGGCCATATCAGCTGATTGCTTTACAGGGTATTTGTTGACATAGGCATAGCAAACCTCAAGTATGAGCTGTAATCTTAATAAACATAACGCAATCCACTTGTCTTAGTCATAGTCATATTATAATAATAACACGGGTGTAAAAAATACTTATTTATGAAATTGATAACTTTTTTACATCAGTAATAAGCGATACACAGCCTGAAGCAGCTGCCCAGCCCAGCTGCCTGCCCCAGCAAAGATGCACTTGAAAGCGGCAATATTTCTATGCCTGTTGCATACAGCTCTATCCGCGTATCCAAGTTGCGAGGGCGTCAAAAGTGAGGACATGCAGAGTTGCAAGTTGCAAATTCGTCAGTGGTACAAGCTTAAGGATAAACATTATGTGCAGTGCTTCAGAAGTCGCCCCTCGAGTGATCGCCAAGACTGCGAACAACAAGCAAGCGGTATTGCAACAAGTTATTTGAAAGCCAAATATCGAATAGGTGGCTATAGGGCAGCATTAGGCAACAAGTGTAAATATCGTTCCCCAAATGGTGAATGTATACCGATAAATTTCAAACCAAAACCAAAACAAAAGGGTGACAAACCTAAACATCGGCAAGGAGGAAATAAAATAGATAAGATCAATAACAATCCAAGAAATATAAATCGTGTAAATTAGAAATATACAACATGATCTGCCAAAATAAATATATATATTGCATGAGTACAACTAAATAAAGAATCGAAATATATATAGAAGATGACGTGACGAGAAAGAAGAAGAGGTAGGTGCAACAGGTAGGTGCAAAATGCAGTGTTGCCCGACTGTGGAGACTATACAGGATTTGCAGAGTCCTCCTTTTCATTTTCAATTTTCGATTATAGGTTTATTGAGGCTATATTTGCACTCTTTAAAGGATGTTATGAGTAATCTGCATTCCCAGCTTGGTGACTGTGGAATAACTATAGCTTCGTTAAACCATCGTCATCAGAGTATTAAAAAAACAAAAGATTGCATTCGTCATTCCAATAAAACTCACAAGATAAAAAATTACTTGAAACAATGGTCATTATGCCATTATTAAAACAATACAAAAATACATAATTTTTGCATCTCAGAGTTAAGCTCTAAGCAAAAGTATAAATTAGGAACCTAATAATTACATTACACAGCCAATACACAGCCTACAACAGACCGATTACAGCCAGCGAGGATGGACTTTAAAGTGTTAATATTTCTGTGCCTGTTGTACACAGTTTTGTTCGCGTCTAAAAATGATATTGTGACGGTTTCATTGAGCAATCTATGTCCATATGCTAAAGAGATGAATTGTTCGAAGATGGTTTTCAACAAGTCAAAACGTAAAATTAGACCTCGTACTACTACGACAAGGATGACAACGAGCACAAGGATCCGAATGATAGCAACGAACGAGCCATGAGCTACCTGACGCTGATTATGAACGCGTAACTTTTATTGGAATATAATAACTTAGATCGATGATAAAGCAAGAAATTATTTGTAATTTGAAGCAGGTTCACAAGTGTCTCATTAAAATAGTGTAAATTGAAAAATAATTACAGATTAAATAAATAATCGCAAGGAGCTTAAAACGCTTACAAATTGTGCAAGTTATAAAGGAATGTATTTGTCAAGCCTCTAGTTTCTGCACAACACCAATATGCTCCACTATCCTCGGTGTTAGGGTATCAAAGGAGGCGTTTGGCTCCGCGGGCAATAATTTGAATCCGTTGGATCCATTTGAAAAGGCGCCTCTTCCCTCGACTTGCACTTTGCGCTCTTGTTCATTCTTGCGGCTTTTGAGCTGCAAGTTGCCAACTTACAAAAACAACAACAGCAAACTGACATTTTGTTGGTCAAGCGAAAGCAAAAACGTTAACAGCCAACCTACACACAAAACAAAATGCAACTGCCAAATGAATTGGCCAAAAGCAATGGCCCAAACACACATTATAAGCATGCATATATATATATATATATGTATATATGTATATATGTATATGTATATATGTATGTATGTATATGTATATATGTATATATGTATATATGTATATATGTATATATGTATATATGTATATATGTATATATGTATATATGTATATATGTATATATGTATATATGTATATATGTATATATATGTATATGTATATATGTATGTATGTATATGTATATATGTATATATGTATATATGTATATATGTATATATGTATATATGTATATATGTATATATGTATATATGTATATATGTATATATATGTATATATATATATGTATATATATATATATGTATATATATATATATAAAGTATTTGTGACAAGAGAACCACACTTCTGTTGCCAGCCTTTTAGGCACTTCAGCAGCTCACCAAACACTTTGGCTTAGTCACTCGAATAATAGTCAAGAGCCTTCCCGTCCCCTGCTCCCAGTTCCCTCTTCCATCTTCCCACTTCCCATACAACAGTGGCTTATCGCGCATGCAAATTACGATTTTTTGCATGAGAGAACGTCCGTTTTGCGAGTTGGCAACAACCACCGAAACATATGCAGAAATCCTCCTCTTCTTTCCACTGTTCAGGCCATGACTCATTAAGAAATAATACCTGATAACATTTAACCAATTGGAGAGTTAAGTAAAGCACGTCTTTGCATGCCTATCTATATCAAATCTTTCCTTTGTTAAGCACTGCTCAAAATGATATTAAATTAAAAATATACTCAAAAAAATAGACTAACTTTCAAAATGCTATTTCCAAAGTACAAATACAAAGCCATAAAAACGAAATCAATCAAACTGAAAATGACTTAATTAAACATAGATTATCGAAAATGTGATGACAACAAAAAACAAACACTTAACCAAAAAACCTATGCAAATTTGGTGGAAATTGAGAGGTAAACCAAAAAGTGCTTTAACCTTTCGCCCATAAAAGTCATAAATCAAAAAGAAGCCCATTCACCATTGGTGAGTGCCACAAAATGTGGCAGGCAAAGGGGTCGTCAGTCACCTGTCTGCTCGGTCTGTGCATTACATAAGCTAACGCTGAAAACTAAAGCTGGCCCTGACTAAAAAGAAAAATAGATGCGGTAATAAGCGACTTAATTCCAGGAAAAGTTTTTCTGGGCCCCCAAACATGTACCATAAAAATAAATAAATGTCCACCAAATCCAAACAACGAGCACAAAACACACGCAAAAGACACCAAAATTAAGCTAAAGAGCGGCAGGAAGAAGAAGACCTAAACACTGACAACAAATATTTGGCCACACAAAAACCAAGAAAAAGACAACAAACACAGAAAGTATGAAGTTAGCTGAAAAGAAAAAACTATAAAGGGGGATTTGCATCTTTAACTATTCCATGCACAATGATAAGCTCGTAAAACTGCAAGAGCAAAAGATTTCCGAAAAAGCTTAGAGAAAAATAAATAAACAATAGAACTCAAAACAAGCGCAAATTTAATCAAAATGAAAAACAAACTTTCGTTTTCTTTAATTGTTAATTTTGTTAACTTTTTTTAAAGATGTGGAGCTATGCTTGTGGCATAGACTGGTGCTGTTCTCACGCCAAATTAAGGCAAACAGACATACCACAATAATTGATAGCCATTGTGTGGCTAAATTGAAACGCCTTTTTACTTTACGACCTTTGTGCACTCGTGACTAGTTAAGATAAGATAAGATAAGAGCCACTAGCGAATTGATAGCCAAAACGCTTAAATTGCCATCGCATTTCAATCAATGCCAAACAAAAGTAATAGCAATAATGGCCAGATATATAGTACATATACATATATAGTAATGTTTTTATAGTATTTTTAAACTTGAAACTTATCTTGGATTTAGTCATCAGCGAGCCGTAAGTAACTAAAAATAGCAGAGAGCATTTCACCGGAACCGGAACCGGAACCGCAACTTTAATGTTGAAATTTCAGAGCGAAATGCGGGCGAATTTATCGGGAAGCTTTATTATTAGAACTATTTCGTAACCTTAACTGGATCTACTTTTGGGTATGCCTTAGTTTTTATGCACTTGCAGAAACAGTCAAATTATAATCAAATATTCAAATTGACTGGGAGACTCGATTGCACAGTAAAAGTCAAAAGAAAATACTTGTTATAATTCTAATTAATAGAACAAGTACTCACTCTATAAGGTCACGAAATGCTGAACTTAACGTGTGGCATAGTGATAATATCTATAGATCAAGTCATGAGTCATGACAAAGCGTCTAGCATATTTTGACGTCGACAAAGAGGGCTGCCAGCAACAGCTGACAACAGTTTAAGACAGACGACAGACAGCATTCCAGAAGCGGACCGCCGTTTGAAAATATCTGTAAAATATTGCATAAATTATTATCGAGCGAGCTGCGAGTGAATTCTTCCAAGAATCGTTTGTGGACGGACGCTGCATTTGGCGTGCTGTTTAAGCCAAGTTTTCAACGTTGACCAACTGAGTCAAGCTTGGCCGTCAGGCAACTAACATGCCATAAATAAATGTTAGCCGGTTGCAAGCAGCAACAGCAGCAACAACAACAACAACAACAACAAGAGGCAATGCAACACTTAATGAATTGTTAACTACTTGGACTGTGCCACATGTTGGCCAGCAGAAGTTGGCCACACGTGATGCAGTTGCCACAGTTGCAGTTGCAATTTGCAGTTGTCTTTGCTTGCCGTTTACCAAATGGCCAAATTGCAGGCAATGCGCCAAATGTGACAATAACAATAACCATATTGACTTGTAAAATACAATAGCAACAACAACAACAACAACAGCGACAACAACTGCAGCAACTGCAACTGCAACTGCTGCAATGCACGATGCCAAATGCAAGCCAATCAAAAAACCTTTTGCACAGCATCCCGCTGAGGGGAGCAGAACTGGACTTTATTGGGTTCAAGCGGCATGTCAACCTCAACCGCAAAGCAACCACCAAACAACAACCACAGCAACAACAACAACGACAACTTGCGGCCCACCTAGATAACCAGAGCACCACCAACACTGTGGTGCTGGTGAGGAGCTGTAAAGGGGGAGTTCGTAGTTACCACCACAGACAATAAATTGTTAATTTGTTGCCATTTGCGCGGTCGCTTGAGTAATATTTTTGTTGTTTTTTTGGTCAGCAGCCACATTGTTGTGAGCAGGCAAGTTAACTTCATGAAGATCTTTAGGAACAATTAGAACTTGTTATATTTACTAAAAACAAAGCTTCTTATTTAAAGTTCAGTCCAGGCGGCATTTTAGGGACAGCTGACTTGATTTGGCGAGGCAATCGAAACTGGCAACAAAATGCGATATTTCCCGATACTTAAACAGGATTTGATTGCCATATAAAATATCTTACAATTTGTTCTAAAACCAACTAATCTTAATGCCAGAAGTTATTGTTTAGAGTGATTTCTTAATTAAATGCATATTTTGCCATTTTCTCATTGCAAACTGTAACATTTTCACCCTCTTATCTTGAGTTGGTCTTACAATTTACAAATTCCTACAGTCATAATTTAATTTATTGCACTCGGAAACTGCGGCAAGTCTGCGGCAAGTCTGCGGCAAGTAAGAGAAATAAGCGAAACAAAAAAGTGGCAAATGTCAACTGAAAATACAAACATTGCAAATTCCTTGTGCCACAGTTGTTTGCGCTGCTGCCAACCACAAGAGAGGTATGCAACATGAAAAGGCAACACTGCTGTTAAATATTTGCACCCAAAAGGTGGCAAGGTGGAAAGGTGGGTCGACTGCAACTGTTATACGTGGGGCAACATGGAACACGGACGCCGAACCGAAACCGAACAAGAAACGCCACATGAAAAATGGCAAATGGAGCTGAGCTGCTGAGCTGCAGGGTGCAGATGGAAGCCGAGTTGCAGTTGGAGGTGGGTTGGGATTGACACAGACACAAAGGCGACTTTTCAGGTGGTGCCGCGGCGAGCAATTAGAGAATTGCAAATGGACCACATGCACCACCACAAAAAACGAAAGTTATCGACCAGTGTGGACAAATGTTGAACATGCAAACAACAAATGCACACACACAGTCACTCGCACACACAGTCACTTACACACCTGACTGCAGTTATCGACTACCCCTACCCCTCTCCCGTTAAAATGCTGGCTAATCGACAAGTTTTTCTCTTGACCAGTAAATTTGTCTACAACTTATAAACATTTTCCACACACACAAAATGATAAATGTGTCGTGTTTTCGTGTCTCTCGAACAAGTTTTCATTTGTTCTGCGCCTATTTACAAAATCAACTAACAAAATATATAAAATGCAGTCGCGCCAACTAGCTACCCAAATTGCCATCAGACACGCCCACAAATCGCCCACTCCAAAGGGAAGTCGTTTGTTATGAACCAACGACAGGTGGTGCAGCTGTAACTAAGTCCGACAACAGCAACAAGCTACCAAATTAGCGGTTTCTATGCACCCAGCGAGCATAAATTATGAAAAACATAAAAAACACAAACAAAAAACAAACACAGAAAATTCAAAGCTGATTAGACGCGACTCTGTTGTCTGGAGGAATTCGGGAATTATTTATATTGGGGTATGGAAAGTCTTCGTGAAATAATAAATTGTGTAAGTAGCTAATTATAATAGATCAAAGCATTCCTTGACTTTTATTTATAGAGGCAGCGAGAGCGTATCAACTAATATTACATGGGTCTTAATCTGATTATGATTATAATGCGTTCGTAATCGGAGCTGCCACAAATATTATGTGAGTTTCAGATTTCTGATTATAAATATAATGCATTCGTAATCGGAGCTGCCACAAATATTATGTGAGTTTCGGATTCTAACTGTAACTAATCTATAAACTGATATTTCCAAACTCATATCTTTATAGCTTTGTTAAAATTGTTCCAAATTGTAATGCTTTGATCATTTGTCATCTTTATTCATTATGCATTCAAAATTTAGGCACTTAACTTGACTTGCAAAAAATTGCCTTTCCATATTATTCCTTCTTTTCTGTCAAATACTTTGATTTTGCAAAAAAATAATAAATTTCTTTACCCCCCCAGACTTAACCTCTTCCTTGCTAGTAATACAGAGTTTATCCTAGTTTCATACAACCTTGTTGAATTTAATTTCCCACTCATGTCGAGCTTATCCTTTTACTTTGCCAGCTGTAACTAATTTGTCTTCATCTTTCCTAAAACCAGTTTCAGTTACCTTGACCTCAATACACATTTGTCAAAATCTTTGAGACCGCTCTCAAATAGATGTGTCTTGTCAATGCCAAATGCATTGTGCCTGAAAGCAATCCCCAATCACTGCTATCATTAAACCATCAAAGCTCTGTTTTCGCAGCTATGAGGAATATTAAAAGTGAATTACGAATGTTTTTTGCTCACCTCAACTCCAAATGTGAAAAGTGGCTAAAACAAAAAAAAAAAGTGTTGTTTTCGTTCGACTATTCGAGTGAGTCGATGTTGTGTTGGCCTTTCAATTCACTTTCTGCAATGATAAAAGTTGAAATGCGTGTTAAAAAGAAATATGCAAAAATTATGGGAAATTGTGTGAGCGCCATATGAAAACCGATTGGAAAAGCGAGAGCGGAAACTAGTTGCCTTTGCCGCCATCGACAAATGACAACAAATGAAAATTGTTTACTGATTTTATTAGCACTTGCATAATAAAATCAAAATATAAAAAATCGATAAAAATGCGCTCATGGCAAACTTTTACCACACCGCTTCATTGGCTGCGTCAACATTTGTTTAGCAACATATTTTTGTGGCAACCTTTCGCTCTGGCCACTCGAGTGATAAATCACAACTCGCTGCTGCCTCAACCCCAACCCCAACCCCAACCCAATCTCAGCCCCAATTCCCAACTCCCGCTGCAAATGGAAAACCACAAAAAAAATAAAACATAAACATGAATTTCTCAAAGATTTTTGGAGAAGAAAACGTCGCACGATATTTGCCTACCGCTAAATATTTAGCTTGCTTCATTTTTGGCTCTTTTTTTGTGGTGGGCGGTTTGGGCAATGCGAAGCTGTTGGCCAGCTCAGTTCGATGGCCATAGCAATTCATTATCATTAATTATATTTGCACTCCTTGGCGGCAAAGCATGAAAAATGCAACCAAGTCGATTAAATTGAAAACAATTTGGCCGCAAATTTCAATATTTCTTTTCATCGTTAGCCGTTAGGCGTTTACAAGGAAAAACAACATCAACAACAAATCGCAGCTCAAAATCGACCCAAAAATAAAAGCAAAAAACATTGCCAAAAAATATGGCCCATTAAGCATCAGCGGGCTGAAATCAGCAACAACGATTTATTGATCATATTAACCCCAACGAACTCTATCACTTCTCAGGGGAGAGCGAGGGGTACAACAATCCAAAGGCAGAGACGGGCAAGCGGCGGGGGCTGGGGCGGGGGCGGGGCAACACAGCATCGGGGCAACCGATCGATGCAACTTGTGGAAATATCATTTACTAGCAATTTGTAAAAGCAACAACAAAATCAGCTAGGAAAAACTCAAAATTGTCGCACCGAAGATGAAATCCTCTTCGAAAAAATGGGAGCTAAAACAAGAAAGATACAAAAATTTGGAAAATATGTCATAAAATTCATTATAAAATATACTTGAACTTCAAGTTGAAATCATTTTATAGTTTCGCAAGCATTTCTTTCTTAAAGACACTATCAATTAATAAACGCTGTCCAAATTTTAAGTACAACACATCAAACTTGTCATCATTAAGCAATCAATTAAACAGTAAAAATAATAATAGCAACATAAATTTACAACTTTTTTATTACTATTTATTTGCAAACCCTAACACAAAGTTTGAAGAGCCCCACTTGTACAAATGGGCAATAAACAGAAAATCCCAGCGAAATTTTGCACGAACAACGCGCTGAAAAACAAATGAATGATTTACTTTGCCAAACACCACAACAACAACAACAACAACAATGTCTATCTCTATCTCTCTCTCACACACTCTCGCTTCCTATCTCTCTCTCTCTCTTTCTCTTACTGACTCTGGTTGGCACTCTCGCTTTAGTTGAGTATGGTCAAGTTGAAGTCGGAAATGGGCACACCATTGCTGGCAGTCAAAGTTTTTGGTCGATGTTCAGCTTTGTTCGGTCAAGCAGCAATTGGCCAAAGCTGCTTGTTGGCCAACTCCCCGTAATGGCCAATTGACGACGTCGACATCAACATCTCCGGGCGATAATTGGGTCCCTTTCCCATGGTGGGAGGCTGGCTAACTGATTGACTAACTGACTAACTGGCCAGACTAGCTGACCAACTGCTTGGCTGCCTGGCCGCCTGGCTGCCTGCCTGCCTGCTGGCTAGCTGGCTTGAATAGGTGGGGAAAATGCAATTTCAACAGCTTTCAGCAATAATTCTCAACTTTCTGCCGTCTTCCATCAGCAAAACAGGTCGCCGCTTAAAGATTGGCCATAAAAGATTTGACACATGCGGGCAATGATTGGCCAAAAAAGGCCAAAAGAAAATAAAATAAAATATATGTTGGCGTTGCACAGCTAACTGTGAAATGTGTGTGGGAAAATCAGGTGTGAAATATTCAAAGACTCGAGCGTTTCACAATTAATTAGCAATAAAACGACGCTTAACAGGCACTTGAGCTGCTAAGTAAAGAGCAACAATTTCAAGAGTGAGAGAGAGAGAGAGAGAGAGAGAGAGAGAATATAAATAAAAAATACTTACATAAGTAGCTATGTGTATAAAAACGTAACTGCAAAAAAAACTATCGCAAGAAGTTATCATATTACTCCGATTCTTTCTATCTTCTCTCCGTTTCACACTCTTCAGCTTGCAACAAGCAACAAGTTATTTTATGCAACATTTTTTTTGTGTATATCATTTGTTGGGATTTTGCGCACATTTATGCTGAAATGTGATACGCAACGCTGAGTGCAGCAGAACACGGAACCAAGTTGCAAATGCTGTCAGCTGTATAAATAACAAAAGCATGCTAAAAAGAAAAAGAAAAGAAATCAAAGCACAACGCTGACATTTTGGCTGCCTGAGTGCAACAAAACAAACAAAGCAACAAGCAATATCAAAAGAAGCAGTCAGAAGTGTCTCGGTGAGCGTAACTCGAGTGTGTGTAAGAGTCAAATAAAGTCGAGTCGAGTCGCGTCGTGTGATTTGTGTGATGAGAGGTGAGAAAATGCAACAGCTTCAGATATCAAGTGGCAAATGGACGGCATGGGAAATTATGGCTAGATGGAAATGAATGTGTTTATTTCACGGTCAGTTCGAAATTTGCATGTGGAAAAGGAAATGCACAAAAAACGCTAATGAAAGTGAAAAGCCAAAGCCAAACGCGTCAAGAAGAAGAGACAATGTTGTCGATTTCGGCCCACTTGTCGTCAACAGCAGCAGCAGCAGCAGCAGCAACAAAAATGCATTCGAAATGCAGTAGTAGAAAGTGAAATGCGTTGGCTAACGAAAAACAAATAAAGACAGTAGGAAAAAAGTAGAAAAAAAAGCAAACAATATAAAAGCAAAGACAGAGCCAAATAGCAAATGAGCCAAAAGATGCTGGCTAAGATACTGAGAGTGGAGCAGGGGGGCGGGCAGAAGTGGGGACAACAGTAGCAGTAGCAGCAGCAGCAGCAGCAGCAGCAACAACAACAGCCAAACGACATTGTTAGTGTGTAACTCTCTCACATGACCTTGTTACATTGCATTGAATCGCAGACATGTTTGCGATATGCGATATATGCGATATATGCGATATATGCGAATTCTGTTCGCCTGTTTGCCTGTTGGGTGCATTGCAACAGCAGCAGCAGCAGCAGGCAATCTTGAATGCAGCATCGTTGCACATAATCAAGAAATATTTAAGATTCACTTTCAGGAAAGACAACGACCAAGGCGAAGACGCAACTAGCACGCCAAACGAAAGTCCAAACGCAATACCAAACAATGCTCAGCCACACTGAGAAAAAAATATATGACTACAATAGATTGTTTGTTAAAACTGTCCTTAAATCAGTATTTAGGAAATTGTCGCTATTTTCATATGTTCAGCAGTCTATAAAACCCATTAATCAATCTTCCCAAACAAACAAAAATTAAGTATTTATTTTATCTATTTATTCATACGCAAAAAGTTCTTAATTCGAGTATTTTAACTAAAATATATTCCATTAAAAGTATACAACTGTCAAAACAGTTGAAAAGTTCTTGATTCGAGCACACTCACAACAAGTATTCATTAAAATTGATAAAACGATGAAATTTAAATCTATTCTAATCGAATATTTGATCAATCTGCCCATTTTATCAATATTATACATATTTTGATTTGCTATTTCTTGCAGTGCACACACACAAACAACTCATAGATAAAATATCTATGGACTTTTCATTGACGACTCTTGCAAGTTGCAGTTGCACAGTTGAAAAAAACTCGCTGCTCGCAGATGTTGTGTGGGCTGGCTGCAGAAGCAAATGAAATGAAAAATGCCACAGATTCGTTTGATAAAATGGCAGGCGACAAGTTGAGAAAGAAAAAGTGACTCAGTGCCGCCAGTGAAACACAACAGAGAGGAGAGCGAGCGGCTGACGAAGATGCCCAGTCTCAGTTGCAGTTGCAGTTGCAGTCGCAGTCGCAGTCGCAGTCGCTGTCTCAGTTACAGCAGTCAAAGAGGCAACTCTAACCAACTCGCCCCCCTTTTAGATTTGGTTTGACGGCTGACTCTTCGCGTATAGCTGTCAATGCAGCCATAGATAAATCTTCAAGTTGTCAATGCGGCGGTGGAATTTTTATTCATTTCAAGCAAAACAATTGGCAAAGGGGAGCGCAAAAGCAGCGTGGAAATGGGCATAGAGAGAGAGGGAAGAGAGAGAGGAGAAGTGAGCAGAGAGGAGAGAGAGAGAGAGAGGAGAGAGCTGGCCATATTAGTCGCATAATTGGGCCATGGCAAAACGCATTGTGCTGTCAGTAATTGATATGTTTGATACAGCTTTATTAAGCGTTTTCCACACTACATTTTCCGCGGCTTCGTTTTCGCTCCATTTTATTTAGCTTGATTCAATTAAAATCATATCACGCTGCGCCGGCCGAGTGATAGAAATAAATATAATAATAAAAAAAAACTGTATAAAGCTATAAAGCCATAAAGACATTTAACAATTAGGTGCTCGATTTGTTTGGCTTTGAAGCACATTCGATTTCATTCCAAACAAGTCCAAAGACAATTAAAATTTGATGCTCCGGAAAAGGATGTTTTAGTTGAGGTACTTTCGTCATTCATGATCATTTATTTTCAATTTCAGAATAGAAAAGGCAAACTGATTTTATCAGCAAACAGAATACAGATAAAAAAAAAAAAATGTGGAAGCAATTTATAACTTTTACAGGAGAGCCTTCACAATTTAGGTAGCAGAACCGACCGAGTTACGATTTCGTTAGATATGTTTTCTGACGTAGTGTTTGTATTATTAGCCATATTATTATACGTTTGCTTACGTCATTCATTACGTAAATGTCTCAAAAGCCATTTTGCTGATAAAGCAAGTTGATTCCCTAAAAAAAGGCAGCGACTAAAATTGGTTTTTTCTTCATGCGTTTTTTTTTTTGGGTCAACTCGTTATATAAAGTCCTCCATCAGCATGGACATGGACATTAAAAAGTGGACACGAAAAACCGCTTTTATTTTTGATTGACTTAGTCATGGTCTGGTCAATTTTGCACATAGTCTAAACTCTCATGAGAGGAACACGACTTGACTTTTGCAATAATGAAATGAAAACATTGCAACAATTAAAGTGCTGTTGCTGGTCAGCGGAAAAATGAATTGGGTGGAGAGTGAGTTTCAGAGGGTTTTCATTGGAATTGGAATTGGAATTGGAGGCACTTGTTGGAATTTTGCAAATGGTATCTGTGAAATGTGTGTATCTAATTGTGCAACTCTTTGCGTTGTCTTTTTTTTCTTGTTACTTTTACTTTAAACAAACACATACGCACACACAATTGTGTGTGTGTGTGTGTGTGTCGATACCGTGCAATGTTTCCTGTGCCACAAAAACAACTGCAATTGCAAGCAGCAACAACGGTAACAACAAACAAACAACAACAACAACAGCAACAAAACATCGACATGCACATTGAACACCGTATTTTCTTTAATGATTAATTGACTTTTGCACTAGTAGTAGGAAAAACTAAACAAAATATAAAAAAACAAAAAAAAACATAGAAAACACGTTCGATCTCAGTTTTTATCGCCGAGTAAAATTGCCTTTTAATTTCCCGCAAAAGCACTCTTTCAATATTTATTCATTTGCAAATGCATCTTTTGTAAACACACCGGAGGTGTGCGTGTGTGTGTGTGTGTATTTGTGTGTGTTTAGGCCATTGTTTATGACGTTTGATCATGTGCGTGTGTGTGTGTGTGTGCAGCTTTCGTTCGTGTGATTAATTTATTGGCCAATACAATTGCGTATGAATTATTGAGATACCGGTCAGAAAATGACATGCAACAGAGCCGCACGTCGCCTCAGGTGGCCGCCACAGCCAAAGATCTCTCATTGTTCATTTGGATACCAACCAAAACCACAAACCCAGAGCCAGAGCAAAACCAGCTGGCCAAATCCTTTTATTGTTAATGTAAGTATCTAGCAGATACAAAAGCTCTCGCACTCGCACTCGCATTGATCACCTCTCTCGCAGGCACTTTCACATTGAACCCCCAGTCAAAAAGGCACTGGGCCAGGTGAAACGTGGCAATGAGCAACTGAACCCAACCTCAGCCCAATCTCTCAATGCAAGTAAACTCTAATAATCATGGGGGTTAAGTTTAATCAGATTGCAGCGCGCCAAAACAAAAAAACAAAAACAAAAACAAAAAAAAAATAAAGCTCATACGAACAGCTGCAAATGCAAAATAAAAATCATGAGCTCAACTGGAAATTTATTTAATGGAATGGAATTAACTTTAAAAAAAAATAAAAATAAAAATAAAGTATGAATTGAGCAGGGCAAAGTGTGAAAGGATTGAAAGCACTGCCAACATAATTTATACATTTTTAATAATAATAAAACTTGACTTAAGCAGGATCAGTTGTTAATTTCGCATAGAGCATCAAAGATCGAGATCGAGATCGAGCTACTATATCTTATAGCTTCCTCCATGCTGTTATTCATTTCGAGTTCTATACATTTAAAGTGTAACTCCGATCCACAAGGAATAATTGTTTTTTTTTTTTGTTTTTTTTTTAATTAAAAAAACTCCCGGTATAAGTCTGTAATTGCAACGTTTTAGTTTTAGAGTGACTGTATAATAAAAAGTAATTTGTTAGTCTGATTAGACTATTAATGGCTAACGTCACGAGATCAGTTTTGCTTCCTGTGCTGTTGCTGAATCAAATTCCAAGCAAATCAGTTGCTGTTGTTGCTGTTGTGGCTGTTGCACTTGTTCGCCTTTAAATGAGCAGCTTGTAAAGTTGCCGCTGTCAAATTAATTAAATTGCTTGTAAATGCAACAGCAACAACAACAACAACAACAACTACAACTGCAATTGCAATTGCACCAACGATCATCAGCAACTTCGGGCTCCATTCAGTCATGATGTCGTCTTAAATCCGTCATTAACATTAACATTAGGCTAACCCCAAGACGATGGACTTTTCACCTTGGCCCCGCCGACTGCAATTTTCCAATAGCAGCAACTAACTCATTAAAGTTGCGCGAGACGCGCGCGAAGAGAGAGTCTGAGAAATGAATGATGGTTAGTGAATAGTGGGTGGCCAAAAGAGAGACAGACAGAGAGAGAGAGAGCGAGAGAAGCTGCAAATGATGTAGCAGATAGCCAAGGAGTGAAAAGTGGAAGTGGATAGTGTGGAGTGTGGAGTGAGGAGGATTGCCAGGCAGATCTAAAGTCAAATCAATGCGGGTGTTGTCTTCATAGTCCGAGCCACATTCACTTGTCTCCATGCAGTTGAAAAACAGCAGAAAAAAAAAAATAAACGAAAAACCAGAAGCCAACATGCAATGGCAAACGGAATGCGAAGGCGGTGTTGGAGTTGCAGTTGCACTTGGTTGTGGCATAAGACAAGCAGCAGGCTGAGCAGGCGTCACTGGCAACTGTTGGCTACTGTGTCTGCTCTGCTCGGTGCCTCTGGTCTCTGGTCTCTGGTCAACACTGTCGGCTGGCCTGCCTGACAACGAATGTGAAATGTGATTTGGTTTTACTTTATTTTTATCTATGCATATTTATTTGCATACCCTGTACCCTGCGTATACCAAAGTTGTTAAGCCAAGATTTTGACCAAAAATCAAGTATAAATTTGATATGCAAAAAATAGAGCTGAAGACCTGTCTTTCCAAAATCAACGGATTTCGAAAAAGCGATTTGTTTACTCATGTAAGATAATAGAATATTAAAGGTTAAAAAATCGAAATGCCTTTCAGACTTAAGCCCAATATGTCCACTGCTAAAAGTTTGTAATTTTTATATAGATGAATACATTTCCTATAAAATTGTTATACAGGTTTTTGTTTGGGTATGTTATGGCTAGGGGTAAGGAGTGACTGCTAGTCATTCACACTTGATGCAAGTTGTTCATTTTGGGCTGACAGCAAACGGGCAAACAATTTGGCTCTTTTGTGAGCTGTTTTCCATTAGGCAAAATGAAATTTATATCATGTAATTTAGTATGCAGTAAACTCCCACGTAATCCCAAACGTTGTCTTCTGTTCACCAAATGACATTTCCACTTGGCAGTCGTTTCCATTTTATTATTATTATTTATTTTGTTTTTGGGGGGAAAAACCAGTCAAGTTGAGATGGAGAGAGAGAAACTTCCGAATGCAAGCTATAAGCTGGCTATTTGGCTGATGGCGCACTCCATCATCAAGTTCTTTGCGTAGAGCGTTGACTTACTTTCCTGCCAAACTGAATGCAATTTGTTATTTGGTTTCTTGCTAACGGTCTTTTTAGTCATTCTCACAATTTTCACCTGATGCCTGCCAACCTGTATGGCAATTTCTCCCATCAGTTGTTGGCGCATAGCCCAAAAAGTCTTGACAAATTAATAAACAAGCACCGTCAGGCGGCCTCGACACTCCAACCAACCAACCAACCAACCAGCAACTCTTACTCTATACACGAGTATATGCACCACCCCCCTCAACAGACCGCCACCCCTTTTTGCCATTCCGCACAACAGTTTATCATATGTCAACCTCTTGGCGATTTTGAGCAAATTGCATTCTTAATGGACTCTGCACCCAGCTGCAATCTACCAAGTTTCTATGCAAATGACTCGGGCAGTTAGCAATTGCCTGCTACTTTGTTGCCAAAAATTGTTGCAAAGCGCTCAAGCTGGTTTCAACATATTTTGCATGTCTTTAGCAAATATTTCAAAAAGAAAAAATAAATAAGCAATGTTTAATTACTGCGGGCAACATTTACTTTCTCAATTCCCTAATGTGTTGCAGCCTTTTATCCATTTATGATATCATTGCACTCGATTGATTGCTAACTTTTTTTTGGATAGTATTTTTGTTTTATTACATTTTCACTTTCAATTTGCAATTGAGCGAAGTCGTTTTGGGCATCATTTAGCTGTCATTAGCAAATATTTGTATTAACTTTACTTTCAATTTGAAGTTTCAATCGTTATTTTGTTTTTTTCGTTTCGTCTTGCATTTAATTACTTGACAATTAACAATGCAAATTGCACGAAAACGCCACCTGGCGGCGCCGGCGGCGGTCATTGAACGGTTATTCGACACGCTATTTTTAACAATAGTAACAAGCAACAAGCAACAACAACAACAACCACAACAACCACAACGAAAATTACCAAAATACCTTTTTGCATTATTCAACATATGTAGACAAATATTTTGTTGTTTTGCACAAACGTTTCTTGTTGGTTCGTTGTTTGTTTGTCTGTTTGCTGTTGTTGCTGTTGCTTTAATAATAACGTGTTAGATTTTCACGCGAAGCATTTTGAATATTTATCGCGGTTGCAGCTCAGACCGCCCACAATAAGCCAAGTTAGAGACAGGCCGACAGATAGATAGGCACACAGACAAATGCTGCTAATTAAAATGCATGGCAAATGCTTTACAACTTTTGTTCGGCTAATTTAGGGGTAACTACAACAATAACAGCAATAGCAAACAACAACAGTTAAAGGCCAAAAAACGGACAGGCGCTTTTTATAAACTTGGCCTAGGCACGCGATGACCGCGAATTTGGTGGCCAAAGGCAAACTTTGCATGTTAGAAGACCATAAAAACAGAAACGACATCGTTGACAAGAGTTTTCCAGAGAGAGAGAGAGAGAGGGAGAGATACCCAACACACAACATTTACATACAGTTATGTGTTTGTTTCTTTGTTTGCTGGTTTGTTTGTCGAGCTGGCCACAAATGTGTGGCAGCTGTTCCTGTTTCTATTCCTTTTGGTCGTTTGGGCTTCGCTTTCGTTTTGCGATTAAGTAATTGTGATGCAAATTGAGAGCATGCTCAAAGGATGCAGTCAAATTTGCATAATAGAAAGTTACTTTTTGGGGTGGTGCTTAGCAAACTGTTAAGTTTAAAACTTCAACTCAAAAATAACTTAACTCTTAGTTAACACTATTTTTGCATTATTCTAACTTCATTCTGCTTACTTAATTAAAGTTTTCCTTAACTTAAACTTCAATCATTAAAGTTTACCTCAAACTTAAACCATAAAAATTAACTTTTTTACACAATTTCTATTTTCACAACTTCAGCTCAACTTTAAGGCAAGCTTAACCCCATTTAGATCTGTGAAGAACCACCTTTCTTATGTTCACATTTAAGTCTTAGCCAACTCCCCATGCAATTCAACTCCATTGACCGAAATATCATCTTATAATAATGCACAAGGCATACTTAGAGCTGCGTAGTCTAAGAGCTGAGCTACTTTCAAATTTCCCATAGTTTAGCTTACATTATCCATATGTATGAAATAAGATGTGCGTGTCTGTCTGTCTGTGTGTGTTCAGGTATTTCTCAAATTAACAAACAATAACATTGGTGCAACAACATAATGATTCCGTTCGTTGCATCCCCCATACCGCCCACTCAACCAACCACCCACCCAACAGCCCACGGTTGAGAGTTGCGCGTTTTGGAGTTAAGGAAAACTGCGTCGAGGCACAGCTGACATAATTCCCAGCTGAAAATGTTAACGTGCATTTAAACTACAGTTATGTCTGAATTGGCCAGAAAACAGGTTTTCCAACAATAACTAAATAATTAATAAGAAAAACTTAAAAAAGATGGGGGAAAAACCTTTCCTGCTTGCCATTTCCCAGGCTGGCGAATACCAAAAAGTTGGTCAGTGAAAATGAATTTCCTTTTTGGGCTTGACGTGTGCAAGAAAAAAGGGTACAAAAAAAATTGGTAAAATAAAATAAATGTTAAAGTTAGGATGCAAATGCCGATAAAATCATTAGAAATCGCGGAATTTTCAGAGTTTCTCTCTCGGCACACCTTCTGCTTCCTCTTTTCCCATTGTTTGCCCCTCTTTTTATATATATGTGTGTCGTGTTTGCCCACGCAGCGGCCTAATGGAGACTTTAAAATGAATGCGGCGCCGACAGCCATCAAGTGATCTGCACACCCCTCACCAGCCCAACACCCCCCTCCTGCACAGCCTGCTCTATTTTTTATGTGGCGCTTCAATTGTGTTTAATAGTCAGTTCCCTCTGTTGCTATCTCTCTCACACACACACTCTCTCTCTCTCTCTCTATTTATATAGTTGCCACTACACTTTCCGTTTAACTGTCGCAACTTTGTTTACTGTACACAAGTCTTTATATACCCTGTACACAATCAAGTCGTGCAGATGAACACATCTCCTGCCCCAGAATAGGACAAAAAATTCGTTTGAAGTTTACAATATCGCTGTAAAAATTAAATTCGTCCCGAAAAGCGGAAATAGTTTATGGGTTCTGGAAACAATTTCTAAATTCATTACAAACAAGTCTTAAAATTAGAAATGCTAGCAATAAACTAGAAAAATATATATTGTTTTTTCCACTTCTATGATATATGTTTTCTATTCTGACGAAATACATTTCTTGTAAAAGATGCAGTTTAGTTAGTTAGTTAATGTAAATCTTTTGGATTTAGAAATTTACTTTCTGAATACCAAATTCAGATGAATCGTTAGCTGATACTATTCAGCTGTCCTAGGCGCTAAGGACTTTCTACATTTCAGTTATAAACTGATAGAAATTGATCTTGAAAATCTACAGAGCTGAATGTCGACAAATATATTCAAGTAGTTCACACACACACAGATTCAGTCCATTCAATTGATTAATAACTTTCACCGATCTAAACATATTTTTTGTTGTTGACTATAATTAAACCCATTCAAATCATATTTGAGAGTTGACAACTGAGTACAGGGTAACTGCTAGTCGTGCACTCCACACTCTGCGCACTTTTACATGTTTTTATTTATGCGGCCTGCCTCCATTGGGGGGCCCACTCCATTGAGCTCATTGAGTGCACGCACGCTTCCCCAAAGACACACACAACAACAATAACAACAACAACAACAACAACTCGCTTGCGGGCATCTGTCTCTTTATCATGCTGCACCCCCCCTTCCCTCCCCTTCTCTCTACTGCACAAGTTGCAATTAAAACGCGTGCAGTTTCCCCCTTGTAAAATGGCAGTGGAGCGTGGAGTGGTGGCGTCCACTTCCAAGACCACGATCTCTGCTCCACGCTCCACGCTCCACGCTCGACTATCTCGCAAGTTGGCTCGTTAAATGCTGCGATTTGATTTACGATTCGATTGCCAACTACCCTCCCCCACCGCCCACCACCACCACCACCACCCCTTCCCACATATTAAAGTTTGCTTTTTTCTTGCGTTACCCAATATCATTTCATATTTCAATATACGAGTTAAAAACACACACATAACTCTCAGGGTCGTTCCGTTTGGCGTCCAACCGCACTTGGCACGCAATTAGCATATGAATATTTTTTATTTTGGTTTCTGTTTGTTTCTTCGTTTCTTTTTTTTCACAAAGCTCTGCCAAATGTCGTTTGAAATGGTTTATTAGTTGTCCATTTTAATGGGCTTGGCTTTCAAAAAAACAAACCGAAACCGAAACCGAAACAAGACACGCACAGACTCAACTTGCAGTGAGAATCTTACGTGAAGAGGCCAGAAACCGGCAAGCACCTTGCCTTGGAGCCATCTAGACTCCATGGTTGACCTCAGCTGTTAAGCGGTTTAATGAGTAGTAGATCGTTCATATAATAGGTAATCTGATACGAATGAATCAAATACGGTAGCCCCTGAATAGTAACACCAATTTAGGTAGAATTAATTGTCGTTTTTTATATTTCCCTTAAAATGATGTCATTGTGTCATGAATGCGTACCAAAATATCTTGTGTATCTCAGTCGATTGCCATCTGTACTCTAAAACATAAGGTGTACTTGTAATAGTACCGGAACCGGTACAGCAACTTTACAGATTGAAGTTGAGAACCATTACTGAGATTCAATATTTCTTACAAGAACCGATTATTTTAGTACATTTAATATAATTACAGATGCGAATGACGAAAGATGTGCAACCAATTCATAAGCCTTCCAGAACCCGTTCACTTTAGGGAATACCCTTTGGTGTGACACCCTGCCGAGTACATCGATGATAAGCAAAAGATAAGACTTATCGTACAGTTAAAAATTGAATAATTATGATAAAGATAAAGACAGTTGGCAGTAGACTTATAGTACATGCATGACATTTCCTTCGATACTCGATTGATTTCTCTATCAATCCACAGCCTTAGCACCTGCTTGGACTCCAGATAAAACCCATTCATCAAAACCTCGTGCCAAAGTGAGCTCGTCAGACTACCTGTCAGTGCACCAAGTCACTTTTCTCAACTCACGCTGATAAAGTGTAAAGTATAGTAACCCAACTTTCCAATGACCCAATTTAGCGGAGAGTGCAACTTCAACGCGTACCTTGGCTTATCTTGCTGCGAAACCTACACACACTTGTCTTTTTGTTAACCCATTTTCTTTCCAGGCTAAGAGACACGCACGAATAACTTAGCCCTTTTTTGGGAGAGTGAGGGAGATAAAGAGAGAGAGAGAGAGAGGGTGGAGAGTTGACACATTAATCTCTTTAATTGCTCCACTCGCAACTTGAGAGACTTGCAAAGTAAAGAAAAAAGAGCCAAAAGGTCTCACAAGCCACAGCTTTTAATTAAAGCGAGCGACGCAAATTAATTTCATGTTTATCTCCGATCAAATCAAAACAAAATGCGCCGTGGCATCATTAACACTTTGCCAGGCCAAGCCACAAAGATCTCGCTCGATGTGATGTCTGTGTAACCAAGAGCGTGAAATCAAATTTAGATCATGAATTTGATTAAAGCAAAACCGATAGACACATGTATTCTAAACAGATTAAAATTGTGTAAATGGGGTATAATGAAATGATGCAAAAGTATGTAGCAGGCAGCAGGAGTATATATAAATATATTTATTATCGGGCGAGTCGATTTAGCCTTGTCAAATTCGGTATATTGGTTCTTATACATCTTACGCAGATCAAGTTCATTGAATTTTATCGATAACGATCGATACAACTCGATTGCCGATACCAAAAAGAAGACATAACTGTGAAGATATATCATTCCCTGGCATATTATTGATCAACTGTAAAAATGGCATTAAGATCAGCTGAAAAACCACAGTTTGTGTATGTTCATATTGACCTTATAAGTATTTAGAAGGGTATCTGCTAGTCGAGCTCGCTCGCCTAGAGTATGCTATTGTGTTGTTTTACATGTAAATTTGATTTACCTTTGTTTGGCTCCTTTCCATTTAAGGCCGGAACACTTCTTGTTAAAAAATAAATAAAATAAACCCCGCCGGTATCACAATAAACAAAATCCGATGACTGCACATTAATCGATCTAACAAAATAGAAAGCTTTACATTGTATATTGATATAACAACAACAGCAACAACAACAACAACAACAACAACAACAATCTATCACACAATCAAATTGAGTAATTAAAGCCATGCAACTGTCACCTTCTTGCGCTCAAATGAAGTTCTAATTGAAAGCGTAGGGCGGAGCTCGAATTTCCAGCTGTTCACCTATGACCGTTAGATAAACATCACAAACCAGCATATGACGTGTGTGTGTGTGTGTGTGTAAATAACGGTTGAAATTGTATCCATGACTGCATGATGCACGCATTCACAACCCAAACCTACAACGACTCCCTCCACAAAGCACAGGCAACACACACAAAAATTGCTGAATAATGGCCACGCCCCAAAGACTGGCAGGCGAACATATTAAAGCGTGTAATTAGTTTTGGATAGATACGATGCGATATGCAGGCGTGGAAGCGAGGCCAGTTGAGTGGGAGGGGAGGAAACTCAGCATGGTGCAGTTTTTCCTCTTGATTGACTGACAGCCGACATTGTCAGTTGCCTGCAGCTAAAGTTAGAGCGCTGGCATAGGAATCATAGTCGGAGGTCAAGTGCAGGCATAAAGTCTGGAACGGTTTAAGGCTCGCTCTCTCTCTCTCTCTCTCCCTCCCCCTTCTCCCACTCTGTCTCTCTTGCTGTGTGCTTCACTTATTGTTGTTGGCATTGTCATAGCGATATTCAATATGCACTTGAAAATAATGAAAGACAGCCCTGAAGAAAGACAACGCCAAGTGCAGTGGCAAGTTTATTTGTACTTGCCACTTGCCTCTCTCTTGCCACTCGTTTTGTAGTTTCCGCATTGCATTTAATTTCATTTAATTTACAATGCTGCCTGCATGCAAAGTCAAAATCAATAATAATTAATTGGCAATTTATGCAGGCTGTCTAATGGAGTTAGCTGGAGACGGTCGTAAACTGTTGACTGAATTTAAATGCAAGCCAATTTAATGTCTGCCAAAGGCAAGCATGAAGCTAAAGCAAAGTATTTCACTCTGTTCGAGCTCAGAAACGTCACTTTTAAATAATAGCTATGGAAAAACAAAAGAACCCATGAATAGGAATATACATTAAAGAAGCTCAATCACACTCAAATTCTCTTCAATCAATGTCAATCTTTAGGCGTAAGCTATTAAGTTGTTAGTGTGACGCAGTTAATCTTCACGTGGCAGTTATCAAATATGTTTTAAAATGTTCTTTAAGGCATGCAGCAGCACAGCTTCTTTTCTTTTCCAGCATTTAGTTTTTTTTTTCATCCCACACATCACACAAACATTCCAGCCATATTTAAGCAGAACTTGAAAACATTTATCAATCAAGCTTAGCAATTGTTGTTGCCATACAACGCACACCCTCGGGAAAAAACACGACTCTCCCCTTGCCACCCCTCCCGTTTGTTCTACAAACCAAAGCTAATGCCTTTATTTATTCATTGCTTAGCAATCCCAAAATGCATTTGTCTGCCACCAGAAACACTTATTCCCCCCCCCCCCCCCCCACCAATTCAATTCTCACATATACCCAAATTGGGCAACATTTTGTCAGAGACAAAGAACTAGAAACCGAAATAAATGCGGGCTCCATTTGGGCTACAGTTTTTTACGCCCCCAACATTAAGGTTGCTGTTCATAATTTGATTTTGAATGTTTTCTTTTTTAATGCTTTTGTTTATTTCTTGGCAACTAATTGAATTCACATAAGTGTTCTTTGGCGCCTTTTATTCTGTTGTAGTTATGATGTCATCATGTCTGGCTGGCTGGCTGTCTGGCTGGCAGTCTATTTTTTATTTGGATTCATTCCCACAACGTGACTCTAATGGGAGTGGCCCTCATGCAACCAAATCCTTTGCCAAAATCACAACTGCAGACACAGCTCGGTATTAAATTGTATTAGCAAATTTATTGCATTTGTTTACAGACATGACAACATTTTCCATTGCAACGCAACGAGGGAGATTTTGGGTAAGGGGAGTCAGTCGTCAAGATTTGACTGAGAAACCACGCACTCGTGGAAACCAGCTGGAAGCAGTCAACACACCCACCATAAATAGTCAGATTGTGGAGAGGTGAGCATTTAAACGGCGACAGCTTGACAGAAATGTCAAATTGGCAGGCAAAACAACAGTTACCACAAATTTTGAATGAATTACTGACAATGAGAGGGGTGGGGTGGGGTGGGGGGGACTAATGAATGAATCAGTGAGTGTGAGTGAGTGAGTGCGATTGAGTGTGCCAGTGAGTCTATCTAACGTACTTTTTGTGGCCTATGCAAATGAGGCAAGTTTAGTCGATTGCAAATGCAACTGGCAAACAAGGAAGCAAAACGGCTGCCTGTCAATTGAAAATGAAGGAGACGCCGTCGCCGGCAGCAGCAGCAGCAAAAAAAAGGTGGAGCAAAACCAACGATGCTGCTTGGGAGACGCCGCCAGCGAGGCGCCACACAGCTCGCAGCACTGAGAGTTTCTGCAACTCCATTACTAACTGTAACTCTATTATCATAGCCTGGCAGAGGGTATGATCATTTTCTCGTCTAATTTGTAACGCTATAATAAATATATATATATATATATATTCTGGATCAGCTTTACTAATCGAGTCAATATAGCCATATCCGTCCGTGAGTCTGTTTCTCAGCGAAGTTGCATCTTTGTTTTAAAGCTTACTTGATGAAACTCGGTCCACATTCATCTGAACACAAAATCGCTTTAACATATTCTGTAGCTCCCATAGGAACAGTATACTCCAAATTTAGACTCCGATCTGAAAGGGTATTCAATTTGCAGCTTGCCTAAAATAGTCTTTCTTAATTATTTCATTTTAAATTTTCCAACTTGCACAGAAATTAATGAAAACCCAAATGGCAAATGACATTAAACTAATGAATTGATAGCTGATTGCCAGTCTCTAAGCCAGTCTCTCAGTCATTGTCTCTCTTGACCATTGAGCTGTACCGTAATTAGATACACACACACACACACACACACTCACGTGTATATGAGTAAAGAAGACCCCAACGTGTGCTGATGACCTTTCCATTTTAGCCGCAACGAATTGATAAACGTTGCAACATTGAGAGTTGAGTTGAGCCGAGGAGAGCTCCATTTGAGCGCGACCCCCTTAATGAGATCTCATTAATATGATAAAGACAATCAAATTATGCTTCTTCGTCTGGGGCAACATGATAGATGAGCCTTGATGCGGGCCACCAAACAATTTGTAGCGCTCTGTGTGCGTAAATTGCTTTGAAGTTAAATGAATGCGATCAAAACATTGAAAGATCCGCGCTGGAAATGATGATCGATGTTTTCTTGCAGACTCAGTGAATTGAAGAACTCAGTGAAGCTGATAGCGCTTATGACATTTATTGATTGACAGCGGCTATGATATAAACAAGAAAAGTTTTCGACGAATTTGCTATGCTTTTTAAGTCAACATTAGTTCGATTTGGGGCTCGGGACTTTCGTCACATTATTTATCCAGTCCCGCAATGGGTTTCATGGCAATCACACACTCCTCGCCACAAGCGGCCAGCACCGTGCACAACAGATCTTTGCCATCGCCAAATTCGAGACGGATGCCAGCGCCCAATTCACCATCGGGCACCTTGAGATCCTCACGGATATCACCATTGTCGGACATCAGGGTGACAAATCCATCATCACTGATATCGGTCAGCTGATAGTCCTCGCGCTTCACATGCGGCACATCCATATTATGGGTGGAGGGACAAATGTCCTCGTATTTCTTCTGTGTGAATATATCAATGCCAACGAGATGGACCTTGGCATGGCCATGCTTGCCGGTCTTCGAGGTGGACATTTCCACAATCTTGCAGGGACGTCCCTTGAGCATCACATTTCCATTCTTGCGCAGTGCCGAGCATTGCATCGGATATGTTTTCGATGCTCCAGAATCGACGGCATCAAATTGCATCTCATCATCGTCGGCCATTGATAAGAAACAAAAAATGCGTATTTAAATCTTTTCTATGTTTACGATAAACAAAATTTGTGAAGAATTTTTCTTTGGCCAGCTCTGCGTATTTAACACTGAACTGAACTGAAAGTCGGCTTTGCAGCACTTGACATCAAAGTCGGCGTCGACTTGGTTCCAAGTTTATTTCCATTTCCTTTTTTAACCAGTCAAAATTTAAGTAGCCTCAAATTATAAGCGGATTCTGGAAATGGAAATGGAAATGGACAAGGTGCTTAAAACTCCCACAGTACTATATAATTATGCAGTCGCCTAACTGCACCACAATTTATGCTTCCTATGCACCAAACTTGGTGAGAAGCGCTTAGCCAATCCACATACAATAATCATAGTCATACGAATATCCGGTCGCCACTGCGATTGCACATTTCGTCATTTGCACAGCGAACGTGAGTATAATTAACAAGCGTCGATCGAGGGGATTAAACACGCTCAGCGACTTAATGTCGACTTTAGTCTAGTGCTTAAGTTGTAAATTAGTCTTGGAAAGTTGAAATTAACACTTTGAAGAATGTTCTTGTCGAGAAAGCTCGACAACTTGCGGCGGCTTAATTTTGTATATATGCATATCTGAATATTCTGCTTCTGGTGTTTCTTAACCGATCTTGATGAATATTTGACAGAAATCTATAATAGCTCGAGGTATGTACATACCAGAGTACAAAGATATATCTTAAAATGGGGAAAGCGTAGATAATTATTGGGAGTTGTACAGAAGGAGAGATGTACATGACTAAATCGACTTGCATGTGGTTGCTGATCGAGAATATATATCTTCGAGAGGTCGGAGCTGCTGCCACACACATTTGCACAAGTTAATTATACCATTTTTACCCATTCTTCAATCCCTTTAAGTCCAATGCTTCGCTTGACTCCTGCATAAATTTTAAACATGATCAGGTTTTTTCTCTTTGTGGGCGGTGTGCGCAAAGTGGCACAACGGGGTGTAACGCTGTTTCGCTGTTGCAATCAACGGCACTTTACGCACCTGCATCATCAACAACGAACGCACTGCCTTGGGGTAAACACACACTCCACGCACATACGCACACACGCACACATATCAGCAGCAGCAGCTGCAGCAGCCACCGAATGTGGGCCAATGGCGCTGACCAAGTTAGTCGTCCACTTTAGTAATTAAAGTCATGGAAATCAGTGCGCAAGGTGCGCATAAGAAATGTGCAACGAGAAGCGAAAAAAATGTGCGAGGGAGAGTGAAGAAGAGAGAGAGTTCAACACTAGGCGCCACCTGGTGGCTTGTTGCAAGCCATGCCCGTATGACTGAAGAATTTCCTGGTAGTGCTGCAGGTTTAGATCTGTTTTTTTTTACCCAAAATAAGGTGTGTCCAAATCTCTGAAGCGACCTCATTTCATACGCACATGCTTAAGTTTCCTTTGATGTACGAGGCAATCAAACAAATTGTTTACTGTGTTGCAATCACGCCTTCACATAATATTTAGTTATGTTTGCCAGAGATATTCAGCTGGTTTACATACCTGAAAGTAAAGAGAGAACATTTTATTAATAAGGAAATTGATTTCTTAGGAAAAGTATGTTGAGATTCTCTGTATTCACAGTAAATTCAATTAAAGTTCCCCATTTTGTAGTCTTTGCCACTTTTGCAGCTGCAACAAAACTTCTCCTAGTTGCATTTCAAAAATTCTGTAGCTATTATCTACAAAAGCTTTCCCTCTACAACTCTTGCAAATCCAGTTGAGACCCAACCCAAAAAGAAACACCACTTAACCTCCATTGCTTCTAATGTCAATTGCTTTCCGCTGTTATTTTCGCAGCATAATAAACAAAGTCAAAAAGTAAACATAAATTGAGCTTAAATATTTGCAAAAACTTTTTGCCGGGCTTATGTGCAAATTGACGTATTGCCTAAAAAAGTGTCTGTCTGTCTGTCAGTTTGTCAGTTTGTCAGTGGTGCAGTGGCTCAGCTGGTTTCTGCTGCTGATTCAGTGGCTCCAATTGTGTATATATTTAAGTGTGCTTGATTTGATGGCTTAAATGCTAAATTGCTTAACTGTTTTCCAAGTGCTGCGACATTAATTCACAGTCTTGTCAATACACACACACATATCTATTTATATATATATATATATATATATCGCTTAGTCGAGAACATGAAAACTCATTAAAACATGCTGCAGATGATAAGCGCAAAACAAAAAAAAAAGAGAAACAACTTAAACACAAAACAGCAACAAGCCATAACAACAAACAGGCAATATGAGTTGGCTATAATTCAGTTGCCAGCAACAGCCACTCACAAATACACTCAAAACGTGACACAGTCAACAATTTATTGACACTTTAAAAAACAAAAAAAAAAGCACTTGGCCAATTTGTATACTCTACTGCTAAAAAGGGGTTAAGTGAGTATTTATTCAATTTATACGTTGCAAATAAAAAATACTTGTTAAGCCAGATTAAACTTTGCCACTAGCAATAATCAATCTTTTCAAATATCTCGTTAAAAAATGTCAGCTGTGTATATGATTAATTGAGGGAAACATCTATTGTGTCAAAACAACATTCGATTGACTCAATCAGTTTAAAAATAAATTAAAGTAGCATATATCTATCACTTGAAGTTATCAAAGTGTAATATATATTGTATATGTACTTATCAGCAGTCTGATCAAATCGCTAATCTTAGAAATTTTATAGAAAATTAATTAAGTTGCTTCTGCCGAGGAATTGAATTATCTTATCTGTCGCAACTGAAAGTACTTTGATAATGTTTATTATAGAATATAATTATCTTAACTTATATTATTCATGGCATGAATTCATTTCTATTTCTACAGTTCAATAGGGTAAGCATGTGGCTGCATGCATTTTTTTCTTGAGGTTGTTGTCGCCTTTTTGCTGCCTGTACCATGCGGCAAAAGCGGGCGACACGTTCTCAAAAGTCGGCTGACGGATTGATGTGGCTTCGCGAGGCTAACGACAGCAACGCTTTATGAGACCATGTGTGAACGGTGCTGGCAAATGTTCTGCCAAAGTGAGTCACCACCAATGTTTGTCACTTATCAACGCGACGCACACACACCCCTTATGCCTGCCGCCACGCCCCGCTCCCTCTGATGACCAATACGCGCTCAATGGCCGAATGAGCACAAAATTGAACCGCATGCAGCACGCAGCGAAACTGAAACCAAAAACAGAACAAAAAAAGGAAAACAAATGCAGCAACTGCAATGGCAAGTAAGAGTAGTTGAGCAAAGAGTGCTCGACTAGCAGATGCCCTAGCAGATGCACTCTTTTATGCATATTTTGTACAATTTAATTTCCCACTTTTTCATTGTGGTCTATTTAATAACATTCCCTTGCCCAACAACTTTATCACACCCACACATTTTAATAGTTTACAGGGTAACTCAAAGCGGCTCTCAATAGAGCAGCGCAGAGGTGGCAAAAAAAGAAACCACGAAGACTGACAGACAAAGCTTCGTGGTCGTCCCTGAAATAATATCGATTTCGCTGTTGGACTTTGGCTGCCTGCTGCTGACTTCTGGCTCTTCTTCTTCTTATTTTTCTTCTTGATTGTTGTTGTTGTTGTTGTTGTGCTTGTTCCGATTGCCGCTTTGAGCACTAAGAAGGCATTCACCTCATTTCCTGGACATGCGATAAAGTGGACAGGCAGGCAGCTGCTGCTGCTGCTGCTGACCCGTCTCACTCTCCATACTCCATACTCCCCATACACATTTCCAATTCCAATTCCAATAGCCGGCCTCACCTAACTGCAGATAGCCCGAGGGCGTTGCCAGACCACAGAGAGAGAGAAGAGCGCAGAGTAATAGTGTATGAGAGAGAGAAGAGCGCAGAGTAATAGTGTGTGAGAGAGAGAGAGAGAGTCTGTTGCGGTTACAGATCATTGCATAATCAAGCGTCATTGTGCGGCGACTGCAATGCTTATCTTAATATCAATCTGACTGATGACTGATGATGCTAGGATGCCATTTTACTTTCCTTCTTTGCACACTTATTCACAAGCGAATCTTTTCAATTGATCACTCGTCAGGAGTGTGGAGCTTGTGGGGGGGAAGCGCTGAGATTTATCTCATTACATGTGATTCATGATAAATGAAAGTTCCTGCATGGCAAATATAATTATCGATTTCAGAGAGCAATTTCAAAAGGAGTATCATCATCAATATTTCATATTAAACAATTAAAATAATCCATAAATCAAGTCTTAGCTTCAGAATGCTGTAAAAAGGAATCTCTAATCAATTTAGCCATCAAATTTTTAGCACCTAAGAATTCCACTGAAGTCGTAGTAAAACTAGCATAGCTAAAATCAAAACTTCTCGTAGCGTTTTAAGTACTTTTTTCTTTCGACTGTATTAATTAGATGTATTATATAAGCACAGATTATAGATCGTTGATCTACACTTGTGATTTAAGATTGAAAGAGAGATTGTCACAGAGGAAAAACTAAATAGTGCTAACACTAAATTTACACATATATTTCGTACATTTTACTAAGTGACAACCTAAAAACTAAAGTGCTCTACAGAGCTATAAATAATTTAAGATCATTAATCAACACTTTATATTCAACTAAAACAACATCATTATTGAAATGTAGAACCTTTGCGAACTAATCCCACTTATTGGGAGTCTGAATACTATGAACTACTTAAGATCGTTAATCAACAGCTTAACATTAGTCATCTTTCACTGATTGCTTGTGCCAGATTTGTTGAACTTTGACTATAATCATTACTGAGCAAGATTTTGTAACCAATTTCAGCAATTGCGAATCTAAAAACCAAAGATCTGCTCAAATGGGAACAATTTTAATTTATGCGCAACTCTCGCACACATTAAAGATTCAGCTTGTTGGGAAAAATAGAAAAATTAGCCCACCTTTCTTTTCTCATAGCTGATAAGTGTCTATAATCAACTTGTCCATAGCTAGCATTATCGACGATCTAATCCCCCGATGCCATTCAATTATCTGTGTGTAAGTGTGTGTGTAAGAGATGAGGCCAGGCCAACAGGATAATCAAAATCAGTTAACACATAATAACCGCCAAGTGCTCAAAACTTAAGCAAGCAACAGAAGACTCATCCTCTGGGGGCATGATGTCGATGATGATTAGCGGCATCATAAATTGTGCGCTTTATCTATGCGGCATGATCAGTAGTCGCGTCGCAGTCAGTAGTCACAAGTCGTTGTCGTTGTCGTTGTAGTTGTCGTTCTTGTCGTAGAAGTCATTGCTTCTTTTCAATGGCAACATAAAAATTTGTTGCGTAACGGTTCTTAAGCCACCCAGTGGAGAGTTTTTCCATTTTCCAGCGAGCTTGGTCGTAAATGGCGAGCGCTAATTGCTTTGCTCGGCAGTTCCTTGGGGCTGCAGTTTTTCTTTACGTTTTCATGCTGCACTTGCCCACATTTCATTTTATGGCCAAAAACGCTGGCCAAATGCAAATATCAAATATCTTGGAATATGCGATAATTCCAGTGATTCCCATTTACCCCACAGCGCGAGGAGGGATGGGCAATAGCCGATTTATCGATTGCTTCGATTGCTGGCTCGTTAAATTGCCTGGGCAGGCCCTGCGCCTGCGGCCAACACTTTTTTTTTTGCTTTTTGGAAAGTCAGTGGGGATTGCATAAGTAGGACACAAAACGAGGCATGCAACCTGCCTTCCTTTTGATTTGGGTTACACTTTCTCGCGCTGCTCCTCGCTGCATAATTTATGCTAAAGAACTTTTGATTTTTTGTTCACAATTCGGCTGTTGACCCAATTTACACGCTTCATTGGCATCCCATCAGGCAGAGGGCGGTGTTTTTCCCCACTCAAGTCAAAAATGTTCAATTTAAATGTCAGAAAATGTCACACGAATCGAAGTTAGCGGCTGTTTTATGTGTCCCCTTTGCCCCCTGGGTGCATAAACCACTTTGGCACCACCCCCCCCCCCCCACACTTTGCTGCAACTTGGCTTGATTTAGTGCTGGCCAAAAATGTGTGAACAAATGTGTCGTGTGTTCATTTTTTTTTTGGAGCTGCTAAAAGCAACACGTTGAAAAAATGTCATTAAATTCTTTTGCCTTTTTTCGTTTTTTTCGTGTTTTTCGACTGGTTTTCGATTTTCAGGGAGTGGCCTTCTTATTTTTTTCCCATTAAGGTCTTGTAATTGAATTTGAAAATAAAGTGCTGAGTAATTGCAAATGTTGCGCACAAGAGCAGAGCTCAAACAGCATTAGCAATTTGAGTGTTGATGTGCAAAACAAATAATTAGGAAATATATATATAGTGAAATATAGTAATGGGATCATAGACGGTATTCTTATAGGTTGGCGTCGTTAAAAGTGGGTATGGCTAAAATAAAGTTGTGTAAAGAAGTATGCAACAGGCAACAGAGGAAGCAGCTCCGATTCGATAAACTATATATATTCTTGATCAGCTTCAATAGTCGAGTCGACATGCCCATTTCAGAAGCTAGAAACTTCAAATTTGGAATAAAGTTTATGTCAATTTATCGAAGGAAGGAAAATGGAAAATGGCTGTAACGAATTAGCTGCTCTTGTGCATATATATATATATACATGTGTGTGTGTATATATACTATATGGAATCTGAGATATGTCCAACCTAGCCAACTTTATAACAACCCCCGCCAGGCTTGAGCTGTATTTTCGCCCAGATTTATGACTTTGCCATCAGGCTTTCCATATTTGCATATCAGGATTTAGAGTGGAATTTTGATCCTTGCCTTGCCTCGTCTGAAACAGTTGCAATCCATTTTCAATAGCCAGAGTTTTGGCCACGATGATTGAATGCCTCATTTAGATGATTTATGGACTGTGAATGGTGGGTGAAAAATTGTTATTTTGCTTGTGCTCTGGACATACCATCGTTAAAAGGATAATCACCGTATAAAAAAATGAATGTTAAACCCTCGCAGCAGAAACACACTCAAAACACATTCAGTATACATTGTATGCTACACCTGTACCCCTGCCACATTTGTGCAATTTGTGGCATGACATGCAAACTTTCACATGCCGCGCACAGGCAAATTAACAGCAACAACAACGCCAATATAATACAAAACACCCACTAACAAAATATATATATATATATAAATATATGTATATGGATATGTGCAACGTATTTATAGTTAGATAAATGTTGGCCTCCAAACGAAAGTGAAGTGAAGAATTGATGGACACCGGCGTGGGGCAAAAGCGATCAGCGACAGTTTTAGTTTCAGTTGCACAGCTCGCAGCTTGCAACTCTAAACGGTAGTTGCACTTAGGAGGAGGCGTGTTGTACGTTCACATGCCACACGAGCAGCAGGCGGCAAACAAATGCGGCGCGCTTTTAATTTATGTTTCTCTCTGCTGCCGAAGGAGCTCCAAATGCGAATCGCCCCTAAATCGATGATTACAATGCCTGCTGCAGCGATAACCAGCCAAGCGCAACGCCCCGTCGCACAAACAAACGCCAAGGCATATTCTCCAGGGGCAGCCGCCTGCCCTGCCCCCTGTACGATCACTCGATAAGGAGCTGAGCTAGACATGAGCTTAGCTTTTTTTTTGGCCAGGATCTGACGTTCATTTGTTATCGCTTTGGTGGCGTCTCTCCTCGTCGTCGTCGTCTGATTTGCTTAATTGCATAAATTTTTATTTGCTCCGATGGCCGATGGTGCATGCGATATGCAAATGACTTCAAAGCTTGCACAGCCCACGGGCAGCTGCCAAAAAAAAAGCGAAACCCAAACTAGCGAAAAGTCGCGCATTAAATCACACACAGAAACTGTAGCAGCAGCCAGAGCAGCAGCAGCCAGAGCAGCAGCAGCAGCAGCAGCAGACTCCATAGCCAGGTCCAAACCCAGAGCAAGACCAAGACCAAAACCCAGACGTCATCTATGAGACGATACCAAACTTGCGACTTTCGCTGCCTTTGAAATGCCAGCAAAACTGCAACAATAACAACAGCAAAAAACGTAGGAGTATGAGCTAGAAAATAGTTTAGGCCAACAAAACTGTGAGCGATAATACACTAGAAAATCGATAAAACAGGCTCGATTCAATTTAAAAAAAAAAAAACAGAAAATAAATAAAAAATAAAAAAATACACTCGATTTATTGGAAATAGTCTAATACTCTACAAATTTGGATAGAAATACCCGACCGGATAGAGAATACAACAATTGGAAACCTTTTTCCCCTCTGGTCAGCTTTTGATATCGATAAAAAGCAGGAACTAAGCCCGAAACGTATTTCAGTTCCTGTTCCGGTACACAAAGTGTAAAAGTTCCGTTACATTTTTGAATTGAAAATCACTTCCCGTAACTGGTTCTTTTTAAAAATTGTTAATTTTCGGTTACGGCTCTGCATTTCAATCGGCCAAGTTACTATTGCGATTTTTGTTTCAGTTTGATGTGATGGAACTAATTGATTGAAGATTTGTTTACTTATAATGACTCTCGATATAGTATATCAAGTAACTTCAGTTAGTTATATAACTAATTTAGCAACTTTTTCGAAACAAAACAAAACTTGGCAATCTTTAAATACCTCGAAAATATCTTGTGCCGCCTGTTGCATAAGTGTTATACCTCCCACACAGGCAGTGTATGAAAAACTGTGCAAAATATAAATGAATTGGAAATCTAAGCCGGGCACACAAAGAAATTCTTCATGTTCATAGCTGCTGCTGCTGCCGCTGCTGCTGCTGCGTGTGAATAACAACAACAAACAACAAGCACAACAACAATTGCCTTGTTAGCCCGGCTAAAACTTACGCTTTGCTTTTGTTAACAAAATTTGACATTCAACATTTTGGATATTCGAGTTGCATCCAATGCCAAGCAAACAAAACAAAAGCATTTCTGGTTGCACGTTGGACGCGGGTCAGTGGCAATATTAAGATTCGCATTCGCATTCCCATTCGCATTCATAAACGTCTCACTGTCTCTGTTTTCAAAAACTCGCAAAGGTCATTTTGGTGGCGACTTTTACTTTTTTTTATTTATTTATTTTCATTTTTTTTTGGCGAGGATTTTGTTTTGTGGCCAACACTTTGTTATGTAAAAGAAATGGAAAGTTCATGTTCGCCGCAGCAATTTGCGCAAATTGGTAAATTATGAATTTTCCATGATTACCCCTAGATGTGTGGATCCCTTTCGTTATCTTCAAGTACTGCAGTTGAACCATTGTGTTTATTTGGTCAAAATTAGAGTAACTTTTCTAGTCTGTATGCCAAATGAGCCAAGGCCATTAAAAATAGGGCTTTAACTTCCTGTTGCCATAACTAGCCTAAAACTGATCAGATTTGGGCCTTTTAAGATAATTATATAGCTAAAAATGATTCCCAAAACAAATCGCATTTGGAGATTTGGAGGTGTAAGCTTCCTACAGGCATAATTCTGTCAAAAGTGATCCGCTTTTGAAGAACCAGGACTTATTAGCCATGACTTGGAGCCATAAAATAATACTGCATTCAAAGTTGGAAACGAGATTCCGATTCGAAATTGAACCACATAATTTTGTCATAAATTTGTTCCCCGTTAAAGATTTGCAGCAAGATTTGATCACTTTCCCAGACACTTACTTACAAACTCGCACTTAAAGCGTCGTAAGTAACAAAAACTTGAATAATTAGTTGGCTCATGGCAAAGAATTCTGTACAGAAATATTCTCTACTTTTTTCATGATGTCATTCACGGGGTCGGTTGCCCTATGAATAAATTCCGAAGCCGAAGTCCGCTATGCATTTTATCTCGTGGAATGCGCCGTAAATCAAAACCGAGGCAAAAGACTTGACTCGCTGACTTTACGAAAGAATTGTGGGGAGATCTCTACCGCCCGCCCGCCCGCCGCCCCCCTCAATGTGAACCCAAATATTATGCTCATCTTTATCTGCAATTCTCTGTGGTGCACTCGAACTATTTTTAAAACACCCGAGAGGAGGAAGGAGAAGAACAAGAATAAGAATAATAGGCGGCAACTTAATATAAAAGAATTCAAGTTGAGTTGCAGAAGAAGTAAATGAAGAGAAACAAGCTGCTTCAGGCCTTATCGCTTGTGGTTGCAGAGAAACAGAGAGCAAAGAGCGCCAAAGAGCAGCAAGCAATTAAAGATGAGGCCAAGAACGAGAATAAGAAATGTGGACGATTATGAGCGGGACGAAGAAGAAGCAGATGCAGCAGCGAAGCAGGCGCATAAAATGAGCAACGGCGAGTTGATAATAAAAATGGAACACTCCATGTTGGCCCCGCCAACTCCCCCCGTTCAAATGCTCACTGCTATTGCTACACTTGGAGAAATATATATGTATGAGCAAGAATTTCAAAAAAGAGTTCGTTGATACTGATCAAAAATATATACTATGGGTTCTGATTAGTAAAACTAAATTAATTATCTTTTGGGAATATGGATTAAAAACGCTACATATTTTCTGCGAGTGTAGTTGCTGCTGCAACTACTGCTGCCTGTTTGCTGATGGAAGGGCTTTTGGTTTATTTTTAGACCAACATGCGCTGCAGTTTGCTTTGAAATGTATCCACAAGATGCAACAAGCAGTCAGCTAGGTTAGCTAGCCAAATACTGCCAGTCCCAGTCCGAGTACCAGTCCCAGTCCCAGTCCCAACAGCAGCAGCAGCAAGAGTAATGTGACAGCGTGCCTAATTCAGAAACAAATACACACACACACACACACACAAATGCATAAACACAACACTCGCAGAGATGTGTGTTATATCCCAGCTGAACATTCCCAGATAGAAGATAGAAGACACACCAAAAATAGTTGCACATTCTAAAGATAAGCAATGAAAAATGCAAGTGTCGCCATTGGCTTGGCTCACTTCCAGCCAAGACATTCAAGTGGATGTGAATGTGGATGTGGATGCCACACGAGTATCTCACAAATGCTCAAACACACACACAGCATATATATATATATATATAAATACTCGCAGCTGGCATTTTGGAGTTTTATTAATGATGCCGATTAATGTTTCGAATACTCCGCAAAAGTTAAGGACTTGTTTTCTATGCTTCTCCTCCCCAGGGGACTACATTTTTTTGGGGCCAACCAAATAAAAAAAACAACTGCAAACATTTCAGACACTAATTGCAACTATTTTTAAACAAAACGTTTCTTTCGTTTTTATGGCAACAACAAATTTGCGTGCCCCAAATAGTTTTGCTTGCATTTGACAATGGGTAAGTTTGTGGGCTGCTTAGGATTATTCAAATTCCCGACCTCAATAGGCAGTGTTGGTAAACTTCAATTAAGAAGCCATAATAGGCAGAAGATTATGCATTATTTAGTGTCTATTTTGTATATTAAACTATGAAATAAATTAAATATGATATATAGCGATTTTAATTTAAATCAACCTCGAGTAAACCTTACAAAATTATCGGAAACTTAGTTCAAATTAGTCAACTAATGTGGGTATTATATATTCAGCTTACTTCATTTCGCAAAATATCAAATCTAAAGCCGTTTTATAAACGTTTCGTTTTGCAAAAAAGAAAAAAAAAAAACAAAGCCCTATCAAATGTTCAGCTTTTAAAAGTTATTTCATTAAAAAAAATTAATTCTTAAGCCGCTTATTGAATAAACCATTCAGAAAAAAACAAATTGAGCCGCTCCCCGCCCCACAACAACACTTAAGAATGCGTCGCCAACTTTTTGTATAAAATTATGCGAAACTATTCGGACAACAACAAATGAGCAACGAAAACGTGGTTAGAAAGAGACGGAAAAGCATTTGTTAACCGGTTTGAAATTAATTTGAGTTTTCTACATTTCAAGGTTAATTGTGTATGCACAACAAAAGGCAGGCAGCGAACAACAAACGTTGACAGCAGCATTATAAATAGGGTCTATTTCGACTCAACTCCAATTTATTCAATTCGATTCGATCCGAACACACATTCAAGATGAGCTCAATTAATTCCAACTGCTGATTGACTGCGGCAGCCGGCATTTTTTTCAATATATATTGGCTTAAAGATCGTTTAGTGCAGCACTTTGCAACACTTGACACAATTTGTAGGCGTGCTTGTCTGCTGCACCCCCTTCACTGTGTGCCTCCCACCAAAAAACAACTGTGCAAACACGCAAGCGGTGAAATTTACGAGAAAAGTCACAAGTGCAACAGTGGGAAAAAAGTGCAGCTAAGCAAAGCCAACAGCTGATTGCTCTTTGAGAAGCAAAATGAAGTTTATTTCCTTTTATCATTAACTGCCTCCGTTTCGCGTGTATCGAGCAACATCGATTTCCGATAGTAATAAAAGACACAATTATTAAGATATGGCCTTCATCTTGATATACAACATACTTAGACATATTATTGGTGAAATGTAAAAATTTCAGTAGGATCGCTTGAGGAACACAGACGTTCTTAATCAAAACGAAAGCTGTCCCCAAAAGCATCTCCTCGTTGAGCTCACTCGACTAGAGCATTTTATGGATAAACCTTCAAGTAAAATACTTAAACCATTCAATCAACTCCAGCTAAGGATAGTTAGTATGCAACACGTGATTCAAAATGCATGACAAATCAAATGCACAACAACAAGGGTATTCCCACCACAAAAACAACAACAAGAAGACACAGTTGCCTGTGCGTGCAAGGCAAAGCATAAAATAAAAAACGAGAAAAAAAACCGATACGGAAATGCAGATAAAAATACAAAATAAAACCTTTGTGAAATTAATGAGCTGCAAACAATGCGGACATTGTTAGGCGAGATGAGGATGAGGACAGACAGGCGGGAGTTGGGCGGGTTCAATATTTTGGCACAAAATGCCAAAGGAGCAGCTGCAATTACAATAACAACAACGAAAATATTCGCAAATGTGAAGTAATAATAAAATCCCTCAAGAAAAATAATGTCGACAAAACAGGCAAAGAAAAGTAAAAGTGAAGACCACAAAATTAATTTGGGTAATGAAGATAATGTAAATTATTTTTTGATTGTGATGATCATGATGGGAAGAAGATGATAATGATATAGCAGACATCGATCAAAATCCAAAAGCGAAACGCATTAAAAGCAATCAAAACAAATCGGAAAATGTGTGAAAAAGTACCAGTCAGATAAAACAAAGAGAGTGAAACAGTGGTGGGGGGTTAGAGGAAGTCAAAGACTGGTTCACATTTTCCAGTCAAAAGTTGGGTCAAATATTGCGCCACAAAACAAAGCAGCAGCAACAACAACAACAACAACAATAACGGCAGCTAAACGGTTCGGTTTTCATTTTACACCTTCCACGAAATCAACTACACCAGCACCCCCTCCTAATCCCCCCGCCCTTTATCCAACATAACGTTGTAAACAAATCAAAAGGAGGTCAAACAATAATCGCACACAACAAATCGGGACTGCAGCCAAAGCAAAAAGCAAAACCCAACAACAAAAATAACAAGTACAGTTTTGCGCGGTGGGGGAGCTGCCAACTTATCGGTAATTGCAAACAATTCTTAAGTGCTGCCATTTGCCAAATAGACGTGGGTGGTGGGGGAGTGAAGGAGAGCGAAGGAGAGGGAAGCACTTAACAAAAATTTACTCAAACTGATTTTTCGTTTGATGCTTTCAAAATGTAAACAAAATGTTATTTTTTGTAACTCAATTGCAAGAAGCAAACAAATAAGGTGGAAGAGTGGGAAGGGAGGAAATGGGGGAGTTGATTTCCGAGTTTATGTTAATGTAAATGTTGCGGAATTGATTGCTGGACTTAAACAGTTAGGCGAATGTGTAAATTATCAAGAGTTGCCCAAGCACAATTCTTAATGAGTCATGCATCGCTAAGATCGCCAGCCAGGCAGCCAAGCAATATACAAAAGATATCTAAAACCAAGAATAGTGGAGAAATAATGGGTTAAATGTGATTATAGTGGAAGCTTTATAGTCACTATGAAATTCAACAAAAAGCAGCTTTAAAAAAGATTTTTAATTACAAAGAAGAGGGTCAATACAAAATTAAGATTTAAGTATCAGTGGTGTAGATATAGATAAACCTGTATACAGATAGTGTAAGAGTCTTTCCTATAGATATTATTAGTCCCCTTAGAAACCGATTGATTGCATATTTTAGATAGTTGGTAAGCATATATAATGTAGGTCTTAGCATATATAGATATAGATGTGGAATAGATTTTATTCCTCTAGATTGCATGTTTAGATATAGTAAACACATATTTATATATTTTAATATACATATTATATATGTATATATATATATATATATATATATATATCGATTCATTACAGATTGCATTTCCCCAAGAAATCAGTTCATTGCCTGCTCATCTACATTTATTATATACATTACTCCAGATATTAAACTTTCATTTAACCCGCACACAAATTTCGATTGAAATCCACTTGTAATGCTTATCTAGATACTTTGACCCACATTAAAACTCAGCTTGTTTTCGTCGGAGTTTTTTTTCTTTTTCAAACTCATCGATTTACGGCTTAAAGTCTTTCAAGTTCTCACCAATCATCTTTTCTCCTCACACACAAGAAATATACCAAAAATACTTATCTTAAACCCATTTCAGTTGCTATTAGTTGCAACTTCCTGTTGCCATAAGAAACTCTCTCCAAAAATTCAATTGATGAACAAAAACGATTAACAGCTGATGAGAAATTCGAATTTTATTTTTGGGCAAGGGGTTAAAACAGGTGTCTCCGCCCACGCCCAAAAAAGTTAAGAGGTTGCCGCCGCCAAAGCCAAAAAAAAAAACTCGTTAATTTCTTGGCAATTTTGTGTAATTACCTTTGCAGCTGAACACAACGTGCCAGCAACTAATAAGCCATTAACACGCTTATCGGGCCCAAAAGCACAGCCAAGTTTGTTGGGGGGGGCGGAGTTCAGCGAGGCACTGAAATTTGGCCACGCACATCGAAGAAATTGTTGTGCATTTTTTTTTATTTTGGGTCAGTGGGAAAACTATGAATTTCCTCAATTAGAGTTTTCTAGCAAGGCACGACGACATCGACGAACATAAGGAAATGTAAATAATAAATGGAAATAAATAAAATTGCTAAGAAATAGACAATAACAGCTAATAAAAAATACAAGTAAAATTCGTTATTTTTATTAAGCCCAACAACAAATAACATGTATTTTTAACAACCAAATTTCTGGCTAATAAACATACCGGTAAGTAGCTATTAAATAGCTAAAAATGGCAACACTGATTGCAGTCTGCAAAAGGTATTCGAGTCACGCTCTCCCTCTTCATCGCTCTCTCTCTCTCTCTTTCTTGCACTTTTGGTATTGTTGTTATTGTTGCAATTGCCACAAACGCTAAACGAATCTCTTGTCTGCTGGGTCAACAGGTCAAAAGCGAGGCGCCCAAAGCGACCAAAAACAACAACACAAAATATATGAAGAAATAAACCATGCATTAAAAACCGTTAAAAAAAAGCGCATAAGAAATTCATCTCTTGGTGATTTTTTTGGAAAGTGACTATACACTGGAAGTAGAACTGGAAGTGCTCTCATGCTCCCATTACAATAGGGCCAAGAGAACAACAAGTGTTAGAAGAGTGCAGCATACTTGCGCTGCTCAAGTATCGCTCTCTAGTGGCTGCTGCTGAAGGCCTCAATATAAATATACTATGCAAAAACATAAGCAAACAAAAAACTGACGCGACGCAGTTGAAAAACAAATAGTTTGGAAATTTGATGTTATCCGTGTTTATCTCACCAGCATTGCTTATGAAGTGAAGAGATAAGTGTGAAAAGATGTGGGTGAAGAGAGCAGAGTGTGTGTGTGAAGAGAGCACTTAATAGTCCAATCATAACGGGATATGTTATAACAGATACTAAATCCGAATATTATTTATTTGAATTGAAAATGCATTAAGTCAATTTAAAAAAAAAGCATAATGTCCTTGAAAGTATTATCACATAAATAATGTAAAATATTATAGCTGCTTTTCTTTCACTTTCTTCGATTTTTCATGAATATTTGATTACATTAAAGTTTACATCAATTGCTTTGTGGCCCACGCAGTGTTTGCAGCTGATATCAATCGATAGGCACACACACATTCACAGATAAATAACGCGCAGCCCACGCATAACAACAACTGCATTTGCACAGTTATGCGCACACATACACAAAATACAAACATAAACGCAAGTGTGTGTGTGAAACAGAGCAAGCGAATAATATTATCGCAGTCGGCGGTCGGCCGACAAATTCAAAGTTATTACGAAATCGCAATCGAACATAACGGTAGATAGCAAACGCAATAAAAACACATACACACTTGCAAAGATAGGCAAAACGAAATAGAAGAAAAAGGCAGCGTTCAGCAGACCAAATCTGTTTGATATGTGTAGAAAAACAACAAAAACTTAAATAAAATACAAACTAAATATAAATAACTTAATATTGCAGTTTAAGAAATTGTGTTATTTTACGTAATTGTACAGGTTCTAAAAATATAATCGGAGCACATTTTGCCAGCCGAATGCGTCCATTTATGGATTAAAATTCAATGCAATTGCAGCAGAAGACGCAGAAGCAAAGAAGAAGCAGAAGCAGCAGCAGCGGCTGCCCAAGCGAATGCTAAGACAATGGCGTAAAACACAAAACAAGCGAATAAGCGTAACTGGCAAAGTAGTCAGAACAAAAAAAAATAAGAAAAAGAGTTGCCCGCAAGCAGCGAAATAGAAAAGAAAAGCCAAAGAACCAAATGCCAGAGAAAAGAGTAGCAAGCAAACTAAACACTCACACATACATGGAGTATTTTTTTTTTGCTGCTGCAGTTGCTCTTTGAGGGAAGTAAATTATATGTGCTGCTCTCTTTTCGCATACAATTTTTTAGCAAGTGTTGCAGTTTTTCATACCTTTTTTATTGCAGCAGCTGCTTCGTTGAATTACTTAATAATTTCGGCTACAAGCAACACGAGACTTTTTTTCAATGCGGCGACGCATGCGCAACCAGCACAAACACACAAAATCAAATTCAAATTGGAATTTGAACCCCGCAAAATCAAATGCAAAAATAAAGCAAAGCAAACTTCTTCTTTGCTTCTTCCTCTTCTCACTCACTACACACACAGACACAAGCACAGAGCGAATTTGTCGCACTCACACACACAATTGCACGCACTGCCTTTGCAGTCGGTTTTTTTTGTATGTATGTGTGTGTGTATGTGTGTATTTTCGAGACTTAGCTTTGGTGGTTGTTTTATGATTTCATATATAGCTTAATGCACACTATTTATTTCAACTAAAGACACAATTTGCAAAGATTTTCGCATTTGTTTTACGCTTGTCGCTTGCGGCACTTTATTTCCTTCCGTGCACATGCACTTTGTCGACACTTAGCACGCACACAAGCGATAACTTCAATAGACACACGCACACTCATACATATACATATGCACATGCAAAAGCAAAACGGCTTTTTGCATTTAATGGGATTTTAAATTCCAAATCGTTGATTTTTCAAGAACTAAAATCTATACGTTGTCGAACATTTTTACATTCAAAAAAACATTTAACACGCGTCGGCGGCCATTTGTTTGAATAGAAGACAACAACAACAACACATTTCACGCGAATTACCGTCCGCAAGCGCGTCCAACCCGCTCGATGTTGTTTTTGTTTATGGTAAAAACTAGGGATGTTAACAGCGCAACCACATCGATAACTATGGCAAGTGTAGGTAATCTATCGATATCCGTTCGAGCGAAACTAACTCAAGCTAATGTTTGTATAATGAAGTGTAAGCAAATCGAGCGAAAATGTAAAGACTATAAAATATTTACTTGTTAAAGCTAAACAACAATATCAAATATTTTGTGTAGCATCAACCAGCGCGATAGTCGTTAAATTGGTCAAATGTGTGACATTGAACCATAACACACAGCGTTGCTTCTGACTATTGGGAATATCTGCGATTATTCCGAGCTGGCATTGTTTATGGATAATACACACAAGAAAAATATTAATGTAGAAACATAGGTAAAATTAAATTAAGTTCAGCAGCAGACATGTATTAAACCACTTTGGGAAAAAAAACAAACGATAATAATGCAGGGGTGCATCTGGCGGACGGGTGTCAGTCAGCTAACAGCCAGTGTGCGTGCAGCAGCAGCAACAACAACAACAACAGCAAAGCGCCAAAAAGATGTTCTATGGAAATTACATAAGGCGAACAAAGGAATGCAATCGCGGCGAATTAATCAGCTGTTCGCACACACCCAAGCGGACGCATTCACGGCCAAACGAAGATATTCACGTTTTTCTGCAAGCACAATCATGAATTCGCGCTGCAAAGAGTTGGATTTGATGGCTTACAATATAGTTGGCTTCGATCTGGATGGGACGCTGCTGCGCTATGATCTGCGGGAGATGACAACGCTGATTTACGATGTGCTCAAGCAGTTTCTGGTGGAGAACAAGAATTATTCGCCGGCGCTGTTGGAGCAAAAGTTGGACATGGATTTCCTGCAGAAGGGCCTCATGTTTGATGGGCCACGTGGCAATATACTCAAGTTGAGCAACGAGGCGTGCATTTTGCGTGCCTCGCACGGCACTCGGCCGCTCAGCGACGAAGAAATCTTGGCCATCTATGGCAGCGAGAGGCGCTGGGATGTTGCCACCGCCTTCTACAATGATCCGCTGTCTACGTGGAATGGTCCCGCGTCGGACCAGATGCGTACCCTGCTCGACTATTTCGATATGCCGTGTGCCTTGGTCTTTGCCCAGGCCGTGGATATTGTGGACAAGGACGGCGGTGATGGCGGCCGCAGGGATTACCAGGTGTGGCCTGATCTGCTGGATGCCCTCATGCAAAACTACAGTCGGGATAACTTCAGCAATGATAAGAGCCTGTATTTCAAGGCGATGCGTGCGGAGCCGCAACGCTATGTGCTGCCCAGCAGTGGCAAGCTGATCCAGTGGCTGCAACAGCTGCGTGCCGCGGGCAAGAAAACCTTCCTCTTGACCGGCTCCAATATTGATTTCGCCAATTTAACAGCGACGCAGGCGCTGGGCCCCGACTGGCAGCAACAGTTTGACTTCATTGTGACGTATGCCAAGAAACCCGGTTTCTTTACACAGCAGCGTCCATTCCTATGCGTAGACAACGAGGCCAAGCAGGAGCTGCCGGGCAGCGAGCTCAGTCCGCTGACGGATCTGCAAGCGGGCAGCGTTTACTCCCAGGGCAATTGGCAGCAGCTGCATCAGACGATGGCCAAACTCTTGGGCAAGGATGCCAGCGAGGCACGTGCTCTGTATTTCGGTGACAACATCATCCAGGACATTTACACGCCGGTCAAGCATCGTGATTTCGATACGGTTGCCATTGCCGAGGAGCTGTTCCTGATCGAGCAAGCCGATTATCCGTTTCGCGCTGTGCTCACCTCCAAGTTCTGGGATTCGTATTTCATCAGTGGCAGCACGCCAACACTTTGGTCTGGTTTCATTGCCAACTACGCCCAGATCTGTGTCAGTTCCATGGATCAAATCGCCCAAAAGTCGCCGCAGGAACGCTTCGTTTGCACCAATGTCAACGGCTTCTATCCGACGCTGCCCGACCAACTGGAGTACAGCAATCTCACCAGCTCCTGGCATGGCGGCAATCTCTAAGATCCACAACAACAACTAAAAACATTCTCAATAACAGAAAACGCATTTTCGAAATTGGACATACAAATTCTCAAAGTACAATAATACAGGAATAAACAACAAATTGAGCTGCGATTCTAAATTGTTTATATACATATATGTATATATGTATATATACTATATATATATATATATATTATATTATATATGTATCTATAATTCTAGCCGAAATCTGAAAGAACACTAAAGAAAAAATGATTTAGAAACTTGCAAGTTTTTCAAATTAGATCTAGCGCAATTTTAAAAGTACAATATGACGGCAATAAGCAAAAGATTCCAAATTATATATATATCTAGTCATATATATATATATATATATATATATATATATATATATAGTCATTTAAGAGTGATAAAGCACAACCAAAGAAAAACACACTTGAAAAATTTAAGTTTTTCAAAGTTGGTCATATAAAAAACAGTATAATAGATACTTAATTATATATATAAATATATATATATATATATATATATATAAATATATATATATGCATGTATAGTAGAAATCAACAATTCCAATTGTGTGTTTACTAATATTAACTAATTTACTGAATAAGCCAAAATAAAGTCGGTTGTTTTTGCATTTGTTGAAACTAACTCGTTAAACTAATTCCAAGCTGTTAATTAGTAAAAAACGTTTGCTTGCAACAAATAAAAACAAAATTTGAAGCTTCAACTTTTCCAGATATTACTATATTAATTTGCAAATAATTCGAAACAATTAACGACGAATTTTAAATACTCTGAACTCAAACTGAAGTTTTATAAATTTACAAATTCGATGATATTTTATTCAGATACTGATAATTTGTTATATATATATATATATATATATATATATATAATCCGATATATATATATATATATATATATATATAATCCGATATATATATATATATATATATATAATCCGATATATATATATATATCTGATAAATCATAAATCCTATATTTGATCAGTTTGGTTGGGATAATTTGGTAAACAAAAAAGTTTTTCATACAATAACTCTTCCGTCGTTCGTTTCAGCTATAGGATATGGTCAACCGATCCGGCTACGACATATATAGCAAGATATAGATATAAAGCATGCTTAATCAGCACAGCTTTAAAACTGAATTAACAGTTGGCCTAGAAACAGAGAGCCGGACAAATTTAAGGCCATATCGACTCAAGTAGTTGAACTGATCAAGTATATATATATACCATATAGACAATATATATACATATATGCCATATGATCAAGTATATATATACAATATAGATACCCTCTGCAAGTGTACTAAAATCCATTCAAATTTCTTATCAGCATTTTAAGTATTTCAAAAAGTAAAAAAAAAATCGCACAAAATAACAATTTTTCGATTTAAGCAGGCATTTCTGCAGTTGTTCCCCTACGAGTGATCACTGTACTTTCATTTGTTGTTAATTAAACCAGTTTTAGATGGAAATTTACAATAATTATAATAATTAATTTATTCCTTCACCTTTTAATAAAGAAAAACAATTTCAATAATTAATTTCTTACTCTAAAAATCGAACAATTTTCTTTGTACATATTGAGGAAAAGGTGGAAAACTTTTTGGGTACTATAAAGCTGAATAATTCAAGAGGTATTATTGACGTATATAGAAATGGGGTGATACCCCTACTGAATTTGAGACATGCACAAACAAAGAGCATAAATTAAATTAATATTTGTGACGGAAGAAAGCAAAGAGAATACAGAATGGAAAGTTGACAAAGACTACCGATAGATATAGAGAGATATAGTTGGATAGCCCATGTGTGGTTTAGAGGATGCGCTCGACGGCGAGGGCGATGCCCATGCCGCCACCAATGCAGAGGGAGGCGATGCCACGTCGTCCGCCCGTGCGCTCCAGCGCATATAGCAAGGTGACCAGCACACGTGCACCCGACGCGCCAATGGGATGACCCAGGGCAATGGCGCCACCATTAATGTTCACCTTGTTGGCATCCAGCTGGAGGCACTGCACCACGGCCAACGATTGAGCGGCAAAAGCCTCGTTCAGCTCGTACAAATCGACATCGTCGCGTGTCCAGCCAATCTTGGTGAGCTGCGGGCAGAAAAAGATTTCAAATTAGCGGATGGAATCAACTGCCCATCTTTTTACAACGCCTACCAATGCGTCCACAGCGCTAACCGGACCCAGGCCCATCAATTTGGGCTCGATGCCCGTCTGTGTCCAGCCCACGATTTTGGCCAGCGGCTGCAGATTGCGTTGCTTGAGCTGCTCGCCGGACATGAGCAGAAGGGCTGCGGCGGCATCATTGACACCGGATGCATTGCCGGCTGTGATGGTGCCGCCATCCTTGAAGGCGGCACGCAACTTTTGCAATTGCTCGATGGTGGTGTTCGTCTTGATATACTCGTCCTTGGCAAAGAGCTGCGTGCCCGACCGATCCTTGATCTCGACGCCGACAATCTCCCGCTCAAAGTGGCCCGCCAGCTGTGCCTGCGTCGCACGCTGCTGCGAATCCAATGCGCTCGCATCCTGCGTCTCTCGCGAGATGTCATACTTCTCGGCGAGATTCTCGGCAGTGATGCCCATGGATATCTGCTCCATGGCATCCGTTAGACCATCAATGAGCATGGAATCGACCAGTGTGCCGGGGCCCATCTTGACACCCTGCCGCAGATGCATCACATGCGGCGCCAGCGACATATTCTCCTGCCCACCAGCAATCACAATCTGTGCATCTCCAGAACGTATCGCCTGATAGCCCAGCGCAACTGTTCTGCAATAAATAATCATTAATTGACATTCCAATTGGGTGCATAGCTGATATACCCACTTGAGTCCGGAGCCGCAGAGCATGTTGATGCCGAAGGCGGGCACCTCGATGGGCAGCCCAGCCTTCAGAGCTGCTTGTCGGGCGGGATTCTGGCCTTGTCCAGCTATTAACGTCTAGTATGGAAAATAGTTGATAAATAAGTTGAACACATTTGCATACAAATTTCTAAATTAGCTATGCAAATAATATGCAAGCAAGCGATAAACGATAAGATCTACCTAATCGACAGAAAGATCGAAGTGATCGACCAGCTGATACCCTGTAAATATGTTATCAATTCGAAATTTATTGGTAACGATCAATATATGTGTGTATTCAAAATAATTACTCATTTACTCATACTTAAAAGTCTCAGATCCAGCATGGTTATTTATCGATAATCGATTAATCGATGATAAGAAAAATTAGTGAATTGATTAAACTATACATTTAAGATTCAGTCTCCCTAGGCATAGTTTAACTGGAAATTGACATTTAGCTTCTATAGACTTTGACGGATAATAAAAAGAAACATGTAATCGATATTTATCGATTTTGAAAATAAGAAGAACGAGGCAATTTGTTCGATTATTCATTACTCAAGTGAATACTCATTATTCTACTCACTCTCCACAACTGTCTCTTGGCTGCACGTATACAACTTCAATATACCCCATTCCGCATAAATACAGGGTATTAAGACAATTGACAATTGACAGAAAAGCGGATAGCAACAATTGAAACTTGTTGTGTATAATTTATTTATTATCTTACCTGGCCCATGATCACTTCGTTGACGTGCTGGGGCTCGACCTTGGCCCGTTGGAGCACCTCTTTGATGACAACGCCGCCCAGATCGGACGCCTTCAGTTTAGAAAGCGATCCATTGAAACTGCCTGCAAAGAGAAAGTTTTCTCAGCATTAGATAAAATTATTACATCAGCTTTCCAATTGATTAGCAGTGCTTACCAATTGGTGTTCGGGCCGCAGACACAATAAACACGTCAGACATGGCGCAGCACTTAATATTTTTCTCAAGTGTTTATGTTATAAGTGATAAATAAGCAATAAATATAGCGCCGCAAAAATTACGGTGTTGTTGCCTTGCTGGGCGCGCTGAAACAAATGCAATCGCTGCTGCGGCGAGCCTGCTGTTCACAACGATATTCGCCGCAAAGATAGGTAAATACGGTAAAGCAATCACAGTGACATGTATCGATTAAGCCGATTAGAAATAATAATAATATTTAAAATGAATGTTGCTTTAAGTTAAAGTAGAGAATCCAAAGAAGTCTAGGAAAGTCTTAATTTTGTATATTTTCTTATCAAATTTTTCTTTCAGTAATTATTATGACTTTGCTTGAAGCATTATTGGATCAATTTTAATTTATGTTTAAGCCTTTTCTTTGTATTTTCATTTCTTGTTATTATTTAAAAATGGGAATACCAGAGATAGTATTCTCATTTATCTTTATTATTTAAAAATGGGAATACCACTGTGCAGTTTAAATACACCCATATCGATGCTAATAAATGCACACCCAGCTCAATCGATACTATCGCTTGGTGGCAACGATTAATTCCCTGAAGGTATCGTTGGGTTATCGATACGCTATCACAGTACACAGAAAATTATTTTTTGCCTGACAAAAAACCAAAAAAAAAAAACGCACAAAACGCGCTTCGCAAACGCAATAAGAACAAACGCGCGACGCCTGGGACAAAAAACCAGAAGCAATAATTAGCACAAGATTAACGTTGTTTGTACAAAGGAGCCGACAGTGCAGCAGTAGCAGCAGCAGCAACAGCAACAGCCCTCGCCCAACAACAACAACAAAAACAACAACGCCAACACCACCACCCTAATTTACAAAAACAACAAGAAGAGCAAACGCAACAAATATGCAGGCGATTAAATGTGTTGTTGTTGGCGATGGTGCAGTGGGTAAAACCTGCCTGCTCATCAGCTATACGACAAATGCATTTCCCGGCGAATATATTCCGACCGTGTTCGATAATTATTCGGCAAATGTGATGGTCGACGCGAAACCGATTAATTTGGGACTCTGGGATACGGCCGGACAGGAGGATTATGATCGTTTGCGTCCATTGTCGTATCCACAGACGGATGTCTTCCTCATCTGCTTCTCGCTGGTGAATCCGGCTTCGTTCGAGAATGTGCGCGCCAAATGGTATCCGGAGGTGCGTCATCATTGTCCGAGCACACCGATCATACTCGTTGGCACCAAGTTGGATTTGCGCGACGATAAGAACACGATTGAGAAGCTGCGCGACAAGAAGCTGGCACCCATCACCTATCCCCAGGGTTTGGCCATGGCCAAGGAGATTGGTGCTGTCAAATACTTGGAGTGCTCGGCACTGACGCAAAAGGGTCTGAAGACCGTTTTCGATGAGGCTATCAGATCGGTTTTGTGTCCCGTTCTGCAGCCCAAGTCCAAGCGTAAATGCACATTGCTCTAATTTTAAGAAGCACACACACAACACACACACACACCAAACTCACACAAGCAGCACACACACACAGACACACACGCAGCACACACACAATACACACACACACAATACACACACACAGCACACAACACACCCACGAAGCATTGTATTTGTATTTGTCGTCAAGTCTATTTAATAACGTAATATTATTAACTAATAACAATTATGTAACTTAAGCCGGCAGCCAGCAGGCTGAGAGAGAAAGAGAGATCGAGATCGATAGAGAGAGATAAAGAGAAAGAGAGAGAGAGAGAGAGAGAGAGGAGTCCAGTTGTATTTTTTGCTTTGCCCAACTCGAAGAAAACCCGAATTTTCGAACTCAAAACATTTCTCTAGTTCTTCTGTTAAATTGTCATTAATTTTTGATTGATAGTCGTGTTTGTTTTTGTACGTTACGTGTGTTTATTGTTTATCAATAATAATTATATACATATATATATTTTTGCAAACATATTTTCCCCATACTAATTTCAACCATGTGCATTAATTTGAACTAAAAGTTAATTAAAAATTAATGTTGTAAAACCAAAAAAAAAACGAAAACTAAAAAACTTGAAAAGAACTTACAGTGTTTGCTCGAAATGGAGAACTCTATGTTGCCACCACATCAAATATGAATATTACCAAAAAGTTCTCTTTCACCTTGTTTGTTATATATCATAATTTGAATTAAGTGATTTCAGACTTGAGAAAATGTATAATTGTTATCATTGTATATGTAAAATTTTTCGATTTGCGAATTTAACAAAGTTTAAATAACTCAAAAAGAACAAAATCAACGATTCCATTCAACGAGCGATCACTGTAATAGAATGAAAATTGTATCTGTAAGGAGCCGATAAGTCGCAACTGCATAAATACCGAATGTAGATGATTGTGGAAAGAGGAAGTCGCAATGAAGCAGCCAGTAAAAACGTTCCATTGCACTTACAACAAAACAAAACAAAACAAAACAAATCCGAAAGAAAAACAGAAAAAACACATTTGTATTTAGATGTTGAATTGAATCGAAGGATGGCAAAGATTAGGTGTGAATTGCAGCTAAATGAAATAAGGCAGAAGAAAACAAATACATATACACATACACATACACACACATATATATATATATATTTATATATATGTATTTATATATATATATAAATGTAAAACAATTTGATGTATGTCAAGATGCTACATTTCCTAAAAGGCATCCAAAAAAAAAAATTTCCAAAAATGAAAAAATACTTGCGGAACGAAAAGAACTTTTTAAAATAGCTAGTTTCAGCAGCTACATACATACATACACATATATACATACATATATAAGATAAAGTCCTTCGTATACTATGTACATGTACTGATTTAAAATACACAAAGAGAAAAAAAAGAAAAACAAAACTAAATACAAACAACTGAAACTTTGAATACTTTTTAAATATTCAAAAACGGGCAAAACAAAAAAAAACCAAGAAAACCGGAAAAGCGGAAAAGCAAATTAATAACATACATATACATAAATGTGTCAATGGAAGTCAAAATAAAGCATAAAACAATAAAATCTGTCTTTACATGTTGAGTACCCCTATCGCAAGCCATATATATGTGTAATTATAAGTAAGTGCATACTTTATATAGGCTTAAGCGATTTTCAGCGACCTCAACAGGTCTCGGATTTTTTCCTTTATTTTTTTGGATACTCTTGCTGAGAGTCTTTCAATTTTTGCATTGAAGTAGACATCGCCCAGTATGTGTATGGATATTTGTATTAGCATTAATAGACAAGTTGATACGGAGTTAAAGGCTATACGTCTATACAGCTGACTGCTAGATATATCTGCCTATTCAGCTAACTATGGGAACTCTGCCACTAAGCCAGCTACTTTGATGAAACTTGAAAAACATCCCGCTTTTAGCTTCTGGTACTTCGACAATCAGTCGAATCGGAGCACTAAATTATATAGCTGAGATTCGTAGATATTTTAATCAATCAGCATTAGCTACTAATTTAAAATCTTTATTTTCAACAGTAACAAGTTTTATAATGCTTGAATAGCTACATCAAATATGGGGCGAGTAAATTATGCCTATTAATAAAGAGTATTCAAAATTCGTCTTGCCCTCGGTCAGCTTTAACTTCATGTTGGTTTTCAATTTCAGCTTGGTGGCTATCATTGAACAAAAATGCTTATCACAGCAAGAAAGAATTGAATACCAAAATGGAAGAGGCAACAAATCAGTTCAGATTTGCGCCGCTGCCTCTTTCTCCGCTGCTTCTTAATGATGGAATGTTCTCGCAGTTGGAAATTAATCGGGCACAGCAACAACAAAAAGCATTTCTATGTTTATGTTATACGAATGTGTGTGATGTATGCAAGCGTGTGTGAGTGTGCGTGTGTCCGAGTGTGTGAGCGAGTGTGGTTTGTCTACACAGATGACGTGTACGTAGGAGAGAACGACCCCGCATGGACCAATCATTAAAGAGTCTGTCTGCCTGTCTCTGTCATCTGGCTGACGTGGTTCTTTTCCTACGCACATCAATGGAATGAAATTAATACGAACGCCAATTTAAGTAAAGTTTGTTTATAATGCACTTGCTGTTAGTTTTAGTTGGGTTGTGTGTGTGTGTGGCTTAAATGGCTAAGAAGTATTTCGATTTATTATTTGGCATTCGAGTTGTGTTTTGTAAACTATAGCTTAAAAGAAGATTTGTTCACTTTTTTAGAACTCGTCGTGGCGAGCGAGTGCCTCGCCAAAGTCCGTCACCTGGGAGCCGACGAAGACATCGTATTTGTCGAGTATTTCCGCTTTGGTCAGCTGCTCATCGTTATCCACATCCGCCTCGAAGATCAGATGTTTGGCCTCGCTGCCCGCATGATCGAAATCAGTGGGCGCTATCCACTGGCGAATCTCGTTCTCGGTCAGATAGCCATCGTTGTCCAGGTCGCGATGCTTTGAGAATGACTCACGTTCGCTGAGCACCCACTCGGGTTCCTCGTCATCGGATTCGGATGGGCGATACATGTCGCCGATGTATTCATCCACAGAGATTTTGCCATCCTTATCCTTGTCCAGATCATCGGTGGTCTCCTGCAGCACCACATCACTCATAGTGGGATGCTCCTCGGGATGCAAAAATGCTGTGAACTCCTCGCGTGTCAAACTGTCATCCAGATCCTGATCGGCGACAGCCCAGCGACGGCGATCGCGAGCCAACATGCTCTTGTACGAAATGCCTGGCGAGGATTCTGGATTGTTAATCTATTAATTCTATAAGATTCAGTTGCTTACCCTGCTCCTCATGCTCCAGCTCCTCCTTGCTTAGCGTATCCATAAAGCCGTAGATGCTCTTGCGATATACATCCCAGCTGATGGTTTTATTGTTATCCGGATTGTGTTGACGCCAAATGCGATTCACATCCTCGTCGATGTAGCGACGCTGTGTGTACTGAATCCACGCCTTCAGCTCAGCCAGCGTTATCAATCCGTTCTTATCTTCATCGATGCGATCCACAATCAGACCCAGGCGCCGCTTGCTCTCCTCCGGCGTCAGTTCATCAAACTTTTTGGCCTCATCGGCGCCCAGAAATGATTCGTGATCGTATTGCGAATTGTGTTCCCCGGCATCAAAATGCTTTGCATGCAGCGAATCGTGCTCCAGCGGATTATGGGGCAATTCTCCATTATTATCCGGTATGCTTGAGGCAGCAACCAGACTGATTATGGCTGCGACAGCAACAAGTACAAGTGTTCCAGTTGTCATTTCTGTGCCGCCTCAGAGTTCAAGTCCGTCGTCGTCCGTACGCTTTGAGTATTTGAACAAGAATAATTCGAGTTAGAACAAAACTCAGTAATGAAGCCTCAGAGTATCGATAGTTCTTGAATGCTTTGTGCTAGAGTGCTGTATTTATACGATGTATTAGAGTTATCGATAAATATGCCAAATAACGTCGTTTTATTTCGATAGGTGAAAAGCATTTTAAATAAGTTTTTATTAGTATTGAAATATTATTTATAATTGCGTGATAAATTGAAGGAAACCTCAATATTTGATTATTTTGCAACTCTATTGCTGAATATTTTCTGGCTTCGTCAACTTGTTTATTTCATTTGGGTAAAATACTTAAAAGTAATTATTTGAATAATACAAATAAATATGTGCAATTAAATTCAAGCGTTATTTACAAATTTGTTCAATGGTGCAGGAAGGACATTTATTTATTATGGGTTGGCTGCCCAGGATCGTTAACATCCTGGTTGAGTGAACTAAAGTCACCCGTATTGCAGGAGATGCTTGGAATATCAAAATTGGAGAATCCCCGATAATTGGCCACCTCCGGCTTTAAGGGGGATGGCAAAAGGACACCCGTGGCGGGCACATCGCTGTCAATCAAACTATCCAACGTGTTATCCAGCGCACTGGTCTCAGCTGCAGCTGGATTTGGGATTCCGCGCTGCGCAAGTGGATCAAATTCATCCAGATTCAATTTGTGATCTTCGGCAACGCTATTATCGCCACTCTGATCGGACAAATCGAAATCGTAATTGATGTTGGTCAATCCACCCTGGAATTCGTGGCCCAGCATCAGGACATCAGCATGCTCCGAGGACTCCTCCAGCAACGATACAGCATCGAAGGGCATATAATTGTTGAAGAGGGGCGAGGCGAACAACTGATCCGTTTGCGCCAACTGTTGATGCAGCGGCGACAGACGACCCACAGAGCTGACACTCGTATCCTTCAGTGAGAGCGTATGCGATGCCTCCAAGTGGGCATCCTCGACGGGTTTCTCCATCTCCTTGCTCTTGGCTGCTGTCAGCGAGTGCTGATTGTGTGCGGCATTCAGCAGATTGGACGAATAATGGCCAACGGCTGCCTCAACGCCATCCTGTGCCAAATGAGCACGCGCCTGGGCAATCAGATGTGGCGGCGTTTTAATGGGCAGCAGTGTCAGTGGCGCCTTGACCATCACAGTGTCCACCTTCTCCGTCACCTCCCGCTGAAACTCGAGCAATTCGCGCTCAAAGTCCGTGATCCCGTTGCTAATCGCTGTATTCCGTTTGTGCAACTGTTCCATGCACTTCATATTCTCCGAGATGAGATGCAGACTCTCGCACGCAAGCAACGCACTCTCCCAGGGAGTGCTAAAAGGCTGGGCGCCCGACATCAAAGACTCGAACTCATCGGCACCAATGCTCAAGCTCTCATTATTTAGATTCTCAATGAAGGCGATGGCCGAGCAGAGATTGGTGAAATAATAGCCACCCTCACCGCTCATCACTCGCGACGCGATCGTGAAGCGGTTCACAAAATTCAGATTGCTGTGCAGGCGCACCGGATTCGCTTTAAGCACCACAAAGATTAGCGCTGGCAGGAAATCATCAGCACTCGCCGGTCCACCCTTGGAGCTCTTGAGCAGCTCGAAAATGTGACGACAACAGCGAACGGTGCACAACAGTTTCTCCTGCGGCGAATAATAGGAATCGATGCCCACCAGCTCTGAGATGGCATTGTAGACCAAATCCCTGGCCTCGGCGTTCACCTCATCAATGCTGCAATCGAGATGCTTCGATGTTATCCAGCTCAATTGTCGTATGCGCTTCTGCACCTTAATATCGCTCTCTTCATCAGTGGTAAAATATGGACTGAAGAGTAAGCTGCAAGAGAACAGATATCAGTTTGTCTGGATGATTGATTTCTCCAGCGAGCAGGGAACTTATTGACTCACTAATGATTCTGTGTCATGACGACCTTCTCAAAGAAATCGATGGCACTCTCGCGATCCTCATTCGTCGCGATCTCGAAGCGTGCATCATTATGCACAATGTCCGCGAAGCGAGTGTAAGCATTCTGGACAAGATCAGAGAGTTCATCGACATTCTTGCTGCTGTGATTGTTCATGTATTTGCGTATCTCGTGATCCAAACGCTGAATCTCGCTCTTCAGCTTACGCTTGGCATCGTCCGGCAGACGTAATTGACGCAGCTGCAACATAAACTGGGATTCGGTGGCACTCGGAATGCGGGGCTGCTGTGGTTGCTGTGCCACAGCAGCAGGAAATGTGTTTTTTAGTGTCTTCTGGAGCACAGCCGGCACGGTGAACTTCTTCCGCGGCATGGTGCTAGCTGTGGCAACTGGTGAGGAATCGGATTCGTGCTGCTGCTGCTGTTGCTTCTTTTTGACACGGTCCAGCGAGAGCGAATGCTGCGGTGACCTGCGCTCCATCGATCCGCCAACGGAATTGGCAGCTTCATGATACTCGCTAGCTCTTTCTAAGGATAGAAAGGGGAAGCACGATAGTGTGACTAATTGTCGCGTCTACAGATAAATCGAGAGTATTTTGCGCTTACGCTTTTTCCGCTGCTTATCGTTGCGTTCGCGGAAACACTTCGAGCAGAGTCCATCGAACTGTGTGTTGCCATAGTAGCCGCAACCCTGGCGACATTTCAGATCTTGCTGCCCGATTCGCAGCATCGGCGCACGGTTCGCCATGATTAACTTTTTTCTTGAATTTTGTACGACGCGAATTTATTGCGAATTCTTATTTTTGGTCCAAGCTGATAGTCGACTGATGATAAACAGCTGATAGCAGCGTAATCTCAACAATGTATCGATGTTGGCGGCTCAATTGTGCGATACTTCGATTTAATACTCACTTCGCCCATACGGTGCTATCGATAACGATTGATAACGATAGTTTTTGAAAAACTGTTATACATTATTTAAATTCGAATTTTGTATGCAAAATAAATAAACTAAACATTGTCTTCTACTAAAATTGTATTTTAGTATATTTTATTGAAATGAAAAAACATTTAAATTCGCAACTAAGAGTTATTAGACATTTTGAATACATTTTGTAAAATCGAAGTGCCTTAGGAAAAACAGCTCACATATATCTTAAATCGTATTTTAAAATCAAATATTTGCAAAGCTGATATACATACATGTGGCTTATCATAATTTTGTATTTTTTTTTATACTTTTAGGACGGTTATACAAGTAGAATGCAACTTCTGGTATGTATAGGCAAAAATGGGTAGATTTTTAAAAAGGGGCATACAAAGAAAGTTGAAATTTTGTAAGCTAAATATGATTCACAACAGCAATTGAAAAAAAGCTCAAAGGAACACATAACTATTTGTATCGCTACGGCTAGACTACAAATTTTCAAGTTTGACCTAACTGCTCTCCATCTCTCTCTCTTTCTTCCCGCCTCTCACGTCATTTCATTGTTGCTAACATAATTTTGTTGTTCCCATTAATTCAGATTTTTGCAGGCCCAAACGAAATACCCTTCATATTCTAATCAGCTTAATTGACGCACTCCGCAAATGCATATTTCATACACTGTTCGAATCTCTACAAAACTTCTCTATCAACGCTAATCTATTTCATTCTAACATAGTCGACTTATTTTGTTGTTTTTAGCAGTACAAAGATTTGGAAAAACCACTCGTTCTGTGTTTTGTTTCGTATTTAATTAATCTCACAATTGCTAATACATAATTATCGAAATGCAACCTTGTATTTGTGTGCTCAGCTACCGTTAGTTACGTATACTTCTAAGTTTTCCTACATTTTCCAATTCAACCGTTTCAATAAAGTCTCGTGAATAGTTTGTTGATTTTTCTAGCTTAGTTTCTAGGCTACTTAAGATGGATTTCTTTGGCTTCTGTTTTTTGCTTTGTTTTGAACTCTTATTAGCTAAAAAAAAGTGTAATTTATCGATAACACGTTTTCAACAGTTATTCCAATTTGGTTATAAGTTTTTGATTAAACGTTCTTTTTTCTTTTGATTAAATGTTGATGGTTTTTTTTGTTGTGATTTTTCTAGTTTCAATTCGCTACAAAAGATTTGCATTTGGTAAAAAATTCAAGTCTAACAATTTGCTTCAATAAATTCCTTATTCCTTATTGGAATCTGTTGGCCTGAAAAAACTGGTTCTTGCTTGGATTTCAGTGTACCCTGTGTTTTTTATGGTTTGTTTGTCTGCGAACTGAAAAGTTTGCGTTACACATTAAATAACATTAAAATTAAAATTAAAAGTAGAACTTAGGAGCTCTCTATGAATGGCTGTTAAAAAAGTCAGCAAAGTTTCAGTAAAAAGTTTTAAAAGTCAGTTCCGGCTTTTTGGTTGGCTTGTTAACTGAAATATTTCAGTCCCGCAATCAACATAAACTTCTCTATGAATAGCTCAGAGTCCAGCACCTGGGGAATAGAAAATTAGCAAAACATTTATGTTAATAAATGGTGAAAGATGTTGAACCCAAGTGAGCAACGGACAGAAGAAGGCATCTTCGACCTGCAGCATAGCAACAAAGTTACAGGGTATCTACAAGTATATAAATTACCGCAATGTGAGCTGCTCTGCCAATCAAGGTATTAGCTGTGTGGGGCAGTGCATGATGCACATCGAAGCGGGCCAAAGTCAGCTCAGGTCTGGCCAAAATAGGTGCAATCACATTGTGCACCATTTCCCTGTAAATTGGCGTTAATTAGTGATATAGATTAACAGATTCATCCGTTAGGCAACCTGTAGATTGTGCCCAATGAGGAACCATCCCGCATGGCAGCCTTGCACAGCTCCAAGCGCGCCGAATGGGCGGGCACATAGCGATCCTGGCTGGAACCACAGAGCAGAATGTTGCTAAAATGATGCAGAGTACTCCGCTGGCTCAGCCGGTAGAGAAAGCTGTTCCTCATGTCCGTGGTGTCCCGCATGCAAAGCTGCAGCAGCGAGCCAGACTTTTTCCACTTCTGCATGAACCACATGCCTAGGAGCGAAGCAAGAGCAGACTGTAGTTAGTAATTCAATCGAGCGACTCGCACTTACCCATGTTGACCAAACCGCTGGTGTTGTAGAGCGTACCCAGATGTGGTCCCGAGAGCGAGAGAAACGTGTGCAGACGTGGCAGCAGTGGACGCATCTGTGGACGCGCCAAGGCGCTGCGCACTATGATTGTGCCCAGGGAATGTGCCACAAAGGAAATGCGTGCCGGGTTCAAGCCACAGCTGTCAATGTGGTAAAGTATCTCGGAGACGAGCCTGCGAGGATTAAAGATTGGAATTACAGATCAAAGAAGAATCATTCCAATCATTCACTCACCGATCAGTCATTGTATCAAAGTCGGAGAAGGTATCGCCCTGATTGCGCTCGGACATGAGAAACTCGAGATTAACACCGGGCAGACCCAGCTCCAGATAGGTGCGCACCAAACGCAAGTCCGCGGAGTTGCCATCTAGTCCATGGACACAAATAACCAGATGCATGCCATTGGGAGAGAAGGCGCGATACTCATCACTGATATAGAAATAGGGCAGCTCCGATGCCAGCTGCACATAGTCCGAGTAGATGTTCCCCTGATATTTGATTTGTTTGCGGAACTCCTCGCGACACTTTTCGAACTCCAGCAACGAGATGCTCGGAGACGCCTCCGGTGCATTTACGGCCTGTTGATTCTTGCGTTTGGTGTGCTTGGTCGTCGAACCATTTGAGTGCTTGACACGCCCCAAGATTTGAGCATTGGCATTCTCCTTGTTTTCATCCTGCTCCGTGGCGAGAATATTCTCCTTGCATTGGTGCTGCGATGGACGCTTCAGTTCGGCCAGACTGTGAGATTTGAGTACGGGCTTATTGCTAAAGATGGCCGGTGTGGACATGGGACGCAGTGACTCGTAGATGTGATAAACGGGATTGTCTATGGCGCCAATGGGCTGGCGTTCCTTTAGAGGCGGTGCTGTTGCATGCACCACTTGGCAGGGCAAGGACTTAGACTTGGGTTTCGGAGCAACAGCAGCCGGAGCTGGTGCAGCTACAGCGACCGCGGCGGGAGTTGGTGCTGGTGTAGAAGCTGGTGCTGGTTCGGGTTCCGGTGGTGGTGGATCGCGAAACTCATCGGGTGGCGGTGGTGCCACCACAGCGGACACTTCCTGCTCCTGCTCCTGATCTTGGAACTGCTGTGGCGGCGGCAGACAGACCGCATCCAGCGGTTGCATATCCTTCAGACTGGTTATGTCAAAGTCGGACTTCGATTTGCTGGCGGAGGCGCCACCACCGCCACCCTTGTGGCGACTACGACGCGGCGGCGGACGCTCCAAATCCTCCACCTCGGTGGACTCCCCGTTGGGCAGATGGCGCAAGCGATCCAGCTGGTAGCGCGAGCGCTCCTTCTTGATGGTCAGCGTCACCGATGAGATCTTCTTGTGCACCTCCTGCTGCTGCTCCTGCTGCTGTTTCGCCGGCGTTCGACTCTGACTCGAACCCGCCGATTGTCGCTTCCTGCTGGGCTTATGTGGCTGCTGCTGCTGCTGCTCCAGTAACTTCTGGAGTCGCAGACGCAATTGCTCGCCATTTAGGCGCGTCTCCAGACCCATGCCCATGCCCAGATTGAGTTGGGTGTGCCGCTGCTGCTGCTGCTTCGAGTGTGGACCACTGATGCTCGTTATCGTGTCCGGACTGGAGATGGCCAACGAGCTGCGGCGACTGCTCACCCAGCCGCTCTCCTCGCTCAGCGACGACGTCGAATTGCTGCGTTGCCGTCTCGCATCTGTATCGAACTCGGGCGGTGGCGCCAGATTGGGCAGGGATTCGCTGAAACCACTCGTATTGGGATCACTGCTATTCGTATTGTTCTGACTGTTCGCTGTCGTTGTTGTCGTCGCATCCAGCCGGAAGGGCACGCTGCTCGAGCTGAGCAACTGCAGCTTTTGCATCATGTCGCTCTCCGAGCTGCTCGACTCTTTGCGCAGCGTGCCCTGTGCCCCCTGACCCGCTTGACTCGCCTGACCCGTCTGACCCACTTGACCCACCTGACCCTGACCCTGACCCTGTCGCAGCATCTCCTTGATGTCGGAGACGCGCACCCTGGCAATCTCAACGGCTCGTGGTATTTGGGAGCTGCTGCTGCGGGGCATCGTTGTGTACTGGCTGGGCGGTGGCGGCGGATAGGAGTTCCTTGGCGGCACCATGCTCTTGGGCAGCGAGTTGTACACTTAAAAAAAGAGGAAAGTGTTTAAGGAACTGTTAGAAACCGGTTTTGCAGATTTGACAAGAGAGCAAGTCAAAACGTTGCAATCGGGAGTAGCCGACTACGAAATACTCTGACATCAACAAAACAGAGTGGGTGTTGCCAAGAATCTTTGAATGACATCGCCAATAACCTACCAACTAAATTTGGTGACTATCATCACAATTGTGGGATATATGCGGCTTTATCGATTGGCGCTTATCGATTTTTATCGATTTCATAACACCCGAACATTGCAAAAAACCAATATACACTCATACCTTCAGTAACAGAGTATAAAAATATGATTTTAGCTTAAAAGTCAAAACTTACACGTTATCTGCTTGGTTCTCTCAGTGTAGCCAGACTGCTGTTGTTGTTGCTGCTGCTGCTGCTGTTGCTTGGGTGGATTGAGCAGCTTGATCTCGTGCAGATAATCAAATTTGCTGGCATTGCCATAGCGCTGGCGGAACTCGCAAATGTTGCGCATCAGATCGTCGGCTTGGAGGCGTGCCAGACCAGCTGGCAACGTGTTGTAGCTCACCTGCCGCGGATTGCAGTTGGACGCCAGCTGGGGAGGCGACTCCGCTGTCGTTTGGCAACCATCGAGCTGATCCAAAGACTTGCTGTGTCGCGTCGGAAGCGTCAGTGCCTCACTGCCGTCCACGTCGAGATCCTCGAGCAGGCCCGTCACCGAATGCCTGGAAAGATTGTGACGCAGGACGAGCGAAGGAACTGCTGCGTCCTTGATGTTGGCGTTGCTGCTGGGCGTTATGGTGAGACTGGCCTGGAGCACTTCACCACCCAAAGCGAAACGGGGCGTAACCACGCACTTGGCGTGCGGATGTGCCGGCCCAGTGCCATTGCCCTGCGGATAGTCGTAGTCAAAGTGACAGGCGAGGCAATCTTTGGTGCCATTCAAACTGCTGCTCGAGTGCGTCTTATCCGCTGGCAGCAATTTCTTCTTGCCCCCCGTTCCTGTAGTGGACGTCTCCTCCAGCTGCGGATCGCTGCCCGATCGTCGTCTCGCATAGCTGGCACCTGGCACCACATACCGATCCTCGAAAATCAGCGGCAGCGATGCCGCATCGCCATCGATGGGTGTGCAATGCACGGGCAGTGGTGGCAACGATTGCAAGTAGCGACTCCTGCGCGCCAGCTCTGCAATTCCCGCATAGCCCTGACAGTGGCCTGGACTGCTGTTCGCCTCCTGGCAGCCAGCGGCTGCATGTCTCGGCTGTTCCAGCACAAAGAAGCCCTCGGCAAAGCGACGCACGCGCAGAATGTGATGCTTGCGGGCGAGCAGTGTGTGCACCGCCGTCGAGGATCGTGAGGCGAGCAGCACGCGACGCCACCAGAAGATGCTCTCGGCGCACAGCTGCGCAATGTCCGAGTTGGCCAGCGTCGCAAAGTCATCCTCCGCCTCGAGTAGCTATGAAAGTGTTTGGGATGGGTGCAGTCAGTAAGCGTGCTCTAGCAGGGCTAACTCGACTGCGAGATACCCTTTTTTCCTGATATTGAAATAGTTTTCACTGCAACTTCTGGAGCTCAGCTTACCTTGGCCTGTTCCATCAGTTGCTGCAGCCGCTCTCCCATATCGTTTTCTCTCAGTGGCGGCGAGCCGATCTGCGAGTTGATGCTGGGTGGGAGCACGGTGCTGAACTCGTTGAGGGTCGCCTTCAGTTGCTCGATGGCGCCGAGCAGCAGGCAGCAGATATCGCGATGTATTTGCCGGGACTGCAGCAGTCGGCCATTGGGGCCACCGCTGCATTTGGTGGTGCCACCGATCTGTGGGCCAAAGAAGACCGCCTCGAGTGGACCAGGTGAGGTGTTGCCACGACAGCTCAACTTGCTGGCGCTCCACGGCTTCGAGCTGCGCGGTGCACTGCAACAGAGATCGAAAAGGATCAGAGATTGGATGAGTTCAGAGTCCTTAGCTAAACACACACACAGAGAGAGACACACACACACACATAGAAAGCGCTGCTAAAGTGGCCACTAAAACCAACTACAACGAGTGGAAGGATAAAGAGTTACCGAAACGGATGTTAATCTTACCATAACTTGATAAATGAGAACATGCTTTTCCTGCAATCGGTTTTGTTGTCGATGGTCGTGGGTTAAAAGTTGGTTTTCCATTTATTGTTTGATTTATGGGTTTATATTGATTATGGTTTTCGATTTCAGTTGGTTACATGTTGAGATTAAAATGAGATTAAAATGTAATGAAATTGATTTAAGGCAAATTAAACATTTGGTTTTATTTCTTGGAAGGCCAAAATGCTTAAAGTGTATTTGACACAAGGCAAATTAAAGATTCGATTGTTAAGGATTTTTAAAAGGTTAAATATTGTAGTTGAAAGAAAAACTATATAAAAGAATTGTGGAAAATTATAAGTGAAAAATCTGCAAAGAAGATCGTGCTTAAATAATCTTGTAGACTTGGATTCATTTAAGCTCTTTCGAAAGGGTACAGCTTAAAGAAAGAATAAATGAAAAATTGATTGAAACAAATTATTATTAAAATGAAAATCTATTGATTTATAAAGTGAGTTTAAAGAAAGAACTAGGAATATTTGGAAGAAGAATGGGTGCTAATTTTAAAGTAAGAAAGTAAATTCAAAATTAACATAGTTTAAAGAAAGAACGAAGGAAAAGTGTGTGAAAAAGGATAACACACTAAACATATTTGCAATTTTAAGTTAAATCAAATAAGCTACATCTAATTTAAAGTTAATATATATGCTTAAAGCAACTTTCAAGTCAAAAGCAAGTCAGCGCTCATTGAATCCCTGCTGGCTTACTCAGTGATTCCATTTCAGTTTTCGGTGGCATGCGGGGAGATAATCAACCAATTTACAGTTGCCCCCAGCAGATGGGGCAGAGAAATGTAATCAACATCAAAATTCAGAGACGTCAAGGGCCAAGGTCAGCGAGGAATTTCAATTCCAATGGGCTAATCTATTATTCATTTCGAGAATGTGCAAATCTCGGCCACTGAAATCCACCCACGCAAATCCCAACTTAAGTTAAATTTCAGTTAGTTCGGCCTCTATTTAAATAGTTTAAGAAGTGTGCGGCATTTAGCTTTATAAAACAAATTAAAGAATGACAACAACAACTGTTCCTAAAGTGATTGAAGAGCGACAAGAGGGAGGTGCTTTGGATGGGGGGGGGGGGGGGCAGGAGGCATATACAAACTTTTGCTGATTCAAATGGCGTAAAAATTGACTGCGACATGGCTGAAGAAAGTTGTGAGCTCTTGGATGTGGCCAAGCAGATGCCACGCCCCCGCCCTGAATGCCGCCCAAATGTTGCAGTCTGTGGCAGTTGCAGTTGCTGTTGAAGTTGCAGCTGTGTGTCGCCAAAGTGAACGCGGTGCGAAGAGGAAGACAATTGAAATACGAGAGTCATTAAAATGTTTGCACACACAAGAGCCACACTCAGCGAAAAAGTGGGCAACTACAACTGAAGCGCCAAACTAATGAAATTCTTTATAATTTCTGGCTCAAGCTTTTTAAGTTTTACTTGCAGAGAATCTATTCAAAACTTTGAGTATTTTGAACGAAAAACTCAAAAACTTATTTGCAAATCTTTTATGACTCTTTTAAAATGAGAATAATTTAATTTAAATTATAATAAATAAGAATAGTTTCAAATTCAGAAGTGCAAAATGTTAGAAGAAGATTGGGGAATCTATTCAAAAAGTTTTGTTTTTATAGGAAAATTCAGAATAATCTAACTTAAATAATAACAAAATAAATTAAATAAAAAAAGTTCTGCATTCCCAACTGTGTACTTGATTTAAGTACCAAAATTCTCTATATATATACATATATATATATAATTATATAGGGATATTTATACAAGTGTACCGCCTGGGAAAAAAAGACCAGTTGCAGTAGCCGGAAGGAATGGGTGCGTGGCTTTTGTATAATGCAGACGGGAGGGGAGCGAGAGGACTTGTTGTCTGTGTGCAATTTTAATGAGTTGGAAATGATTTGTGCTGGTAATACTGGCCCCTAGAAACATGGGAAGCAGGAGAAGCAGAACAAGCAGCAGGAGCAGGAGGAGCAGCAGGAGCAGGAGGAGCAGCAGGAGCAGGAGGAGCAGCAGGAGCAGGAGGAGCAGCAGGAGCAGGAGGAGCAGCAGGAGCAGGAGGAGCAGCAGCAGCAGGAGGAGCGGGAGTGGGAGCTGTGGTAACAGAAGCTGGAGCCGTTGGACCCAGTTCAGCACAGCAGGACAGTGACTGCAAAAAATGTATATATATATGACTATCAACGTTGACATTAGAGATCATGTTGTCAACTCTGCTTTGCATAACACATTTGTAACCGCCCAGCACCACCCAAACCAGCACTGCACCACACGCAGCACAACGCACTCACTTGATGTAGGGCTGATGCAGGGCCACAAGACTGGCATGAATGCCCACACTGATGGCCGCCAAATGGAAATAGTCGAACAGCACCGGCAGATGATAATGCAGACCGCGTCCCGGATGAAAATTGAGCTGAAGATTGCGGCTGGAGGCCAACGACAAGTTGCTGGTGCCATTTTGTTCCCCAAACCACAATTCCAATTGCAATGAGAACTCGGCTCGCTCTATGGACTCCTTCAGGTGACGGCTGTCAACTGTACACAGAAAAAAAGAGAGAGAGAGAGATAGATTGTGTGAGAGTGAGGGAGATAGAGTATGAGCTTAGTTGTAAGTTTATTCAAGCAAGTTCAGTCGTAGTATTTTCAACTCGAGCGACAAATCCCCAAACACAAACACACATTTATTTCGAGGCATTCGCAAATCTTGCGTGCAAACATATTTCAAGTGCTTTGCTTGCGTTTTGCTCATTGGTTTTGTCATGCGAGGACAGCAGTAGTTGGTATTGCTGTTGCTGTTGTTGCTGTTGTTGTTGTAGCCACTTTGCCGTCTCCAAGCACATTGATTATTGGTTTTCGCTTAGGCTTGGGTTGTTGATGATGGGATAAAACCATGTCGAGCCAACTCATTTGATATTGTGCTAGCTGAACTTTTGTACATATTAGTATTGTTTGTACATAAACAGGGTGTCAACACAAATCGTATTTTGTTTCCGGTTCCGGAACTACTAAAGGTCGTCGAATGGTTCCACACTATTTTATTATTGTTCTGTCGGTTCATGTGGATTAGATTTGTTGTTGGATTGTGTTGTTAGACAATAAAGTCGACTCGACTCGACTTTGGCTATTAGGTTTAGACTATTACTGTAGTGGTTCATAAAAGAACTCTTGGCATATCCGGTTCGGTTTACTGAAAAAGTGATTACGAATTGGGTTCAAATATGAAAATGAAAGATAATTCTTGAAGTAATAAAAATGTTTAAAACAAACATCTTTTTATTCGCATGCGCTCAAAATCACTTTCTCATTTCAGGACAATCTTAATTCCTCTTAATACTACTTAACTAGTGACTACTGTACTACACTCCTACCTATTTTATTAGTGTTGCTTATTGGCCTTGGCTTAGCAACCACACAATCAGCTTTGAAATGGGTTAACCAAGTTAATGTTGCCGCCAGCAAGGTGAGCCAATCAATATGTTTCTGATAAGTTCATCAACAAATTAACAGAAACTAAGTCTAAATCTCATTACGAATACAAATGCGGCTTGTTGCAAAGTTGACCACAGTCCACTTGCCACACATATCCCTGCTGTCATCTGCCTGCCGTCATTTAATCAAATTCAATTCACTTCACACGTCGATGCGCCCTGATAACCACGTAGTCAATACACCGAAGTGTCTGGGCTGCTACTCCTCCTCTCCTCTCTACCCCTCTGCCCCTCTGCCCTATCTGCTGTGCAACATAAAATTCATTTGTTTTCATAAAATGGGGATTTGCTGCGGCTAAAGTCTCGGCTGTGGCAATCAAATAAAAAAAAGCAGATCTTATCTTGCCACAAAAAAGTCTGAGATTTGCGTTGGCCCTTTTTGGGCATTACGCATACGCCTCGTGTGACAGTTACTTGACAGCTTTTTCTTTCTCTACTTTATCTTTACGATTTTTATCTTATTTCTAGTTGAATATATTTTAAATGCTGACTCGTTTTGCATTGCGTGCGTGGCAATTCGAGTCCCTCGGCATCTTGCAGAGCTCTTAGGTCTCTCAGCTCTCAGCTTTGCCTGTGACATTTTGCAACAGGGAGCAGTGGCAACCACAACAGCAACTTCAACCTTTGAGTACTACACATGTGTAAAATAGACAAATTGTAACTAAGTAAAGTGCTGACACCAGAGTGCAAAAGGGATTGTTTGACACTGCAATAGAGATGTGTTATTCAAGGTGTTAAAATATCAGTACACATAAAGGATGTGAGTGACACAACATAGCAAAGTGTTGCATAGCCAGACTTGCTTAGCTAACTGAGCAGCTGGCCAAAAATTAAGAATGTGATCTAGCCTCCAGCTCTTGTTGACCTGCAGTAATTAAAAAGTTTTCCATATATGGTCTAATCTTTCATCTGGTTGCTCCATTGGCAGTTATGCAGGATAGTGACCCGATCCGGTTAGCCATTTGCAAAAGGAACAGGACTCTATTGACTCGGCTAGTGATACTTATATATACTTATATTTATATATATATATATATTTTTATAAGATTTTGAGACATCTCCCTCAATGCATTATAAGCCTCCAGACAATAGACAAAAAAAAAGGAAAAAGTTGCCTCACTCAACGCCTCCAGAGACAGTTGTTTGACAGCTTTTTCTTTGTCTTTGCGATTTTTATTTTATTTCTGGTATTTTTATTATATTTCTAGTTGAATACATTTTAAATGCCGCCTCAATTTGCGTCGAGGGCTTGACGAGTCCCTCGGCATCAGATACAGCTCTTAGTTTTCAGCTCTCGGCTTTGCGGGTGACAATTTGCAACACGCAGTTGTTGCAGCAATATCAACTCACACCTTTCAGTTGCACACGTGTAAAAGAGATAAATTGCTTAGCTACTCAAAGATTCTACTAGATAGCGGGGCAGGGGGCAAGGGGGAGGGTGCGTGGAGCTGCACTTTATGGGCACCCTCGAAACATCAACAACAGCTGCAGAAAAAAAGCTGTCGAGCAAAAAGCAACTTTTTTGTTTTGCTGCGGTTTTGTGTTGCCACTTTACATGTTTGATGTTATTGTTGTAGTTGTTGTTTTAGTTGCGGCTGTTGTTGTTATTGTTGTGTGTATATGCGTGTGTGCACGTATAAGTCGAAGGACTCTCACTCACAAGCCCTGGCAAAACTTGTCCAAATGAATTAATCACTTTACCCAACAGCCGAGTGGATGATGTTGTTTTCATTGTTGTTGCGGCTGCTGTTGTTGCTGCTGCTGCTGTTATTGACTTGTTGTTGCCCCAACAACAGCAACAGCAACAACAACAACAACAACAACAATAACAACTACAATGTGTCGGAGAACATGAACGGAATAACCAAACACATCGAAAAGACAGCAGCAGCTCGGATATCTGATGAAGTCTGCCAAGTGCTCATCAGCAGCAGGCTATACTTATACACTGTGGACGGGAAGGACGCGGAGGCGAGGGGCTTGAGGATTGGAACTAAGTCAGACAATGAGATTGAAATATAGAGTAATCAGTCAGCCGCACCTTGTTAATGTGTACAGATTGCTATGCACTAACAACCAGCTTAGAAAAATAGTAGATATAATGCTGAGTATGTGATTATAACCAGACGAAATGGTTTTATATTTGTGTGCGTCCTATTTGAACTGACTACGAACTGTTCGAATTACTACTCAGATGTGATTGCTTATGCTTTAAAGGTATTCAAATTAAGGCTAACTAGGTTAGGTTTTGGGTTTCCTCTTCTTTCTCTTCTTTGAGAAACTCAGCCACCCTCCTAGGTATCTCCTTGGTATGGGCATTTGTCGGCAGTGTAAGGATGAAAGTTATCCCCACAACGAATCACTTGAATCATTTTTTTTTTTTGCACACACTTTGTGGCCCTTGGCTATCTTACTTTTGGGATAACTAAACATCCGTAGCCAGATAGATTGGATACCGGAAAGCTGTGATATGTCTGCATGGAAGTGAGAACCCGAAATTTTAAGCCATTTCCTGCAGTGATAAAGAAAACGATGAAACAATTCTACTGAAAATCGATGAATTGATTCTTGTGCCTCTGCCAGTGTCCAGTGATAACTTGGGTCACTGCTGTGTTTGTTTGGTGCTCGACATTTGCAAGCACTCAGAAACTGAATGGGCATTTTCACAGCCCCTCTCCTGCCCGAATGAGAGATGAAAAAGTGCCTTGCAGCTTAACAATTTCGGAAAATTACAGCATAAGCCAGTAATTTAAAGGCAGCTTGATTTTTCTTTTAAACCAAGCACATTCAAATGTATATGTCAAGTTCAGCTATTCGGCTTTCACAGTTGACCTTTGCCAAGCACATAAATGGTTTTCCTTTGAGAATTATCATCATAACAACGAGCAACTTGTTTAGAAATGGCCATGAAAAACGCCTAAAAGCTTTTCCAGCTTAATTTCAATCAAATTCAAAGAATTTTATATTAAAATCCCACAGGTCATATTTATTTATTGCTGTTTTCAATGTTCAACAAATTCAGCTATTGCTATTTTTATGCTTAGTAAATTGAATGCCAAACAAAATATTTATTTTAATATATAGATTTTTTTTTTTTTTGGCTATGCCAAGTTCAAATTTATGCTTTATTTTATTACACAATGCGGATAAGCATGAAAATAAATATGTATATAAATAAATAAATACATATATATTTGGCGCGTGGAAATTTTGTGTTTTTCTTGTGTCGATTGCAAACCAAATATTTTGCCAGCATTTCGCTTCTTTTTTTTTACATATATTATTATTGCCATGCTCCCATTTGGATGCGCCTTAGGGCACACCCCCTCTCGCCCCTCGTCCCTCGTGCCAACACTCACTCTGGCAATGCGGCCCCTGAAAATTGACTTTCAATTTGTTTTGCATTTTTGCGCCTGGTTAACTTTTTATGCCTTTTTCATATTGCCTGTTTTTTTTTTGATTTCTCATTCATATTTTTTTCAGCTGAGCTGTTTTTCTAGCTTCTTCTTCTTATGTTTCTTTGATGTTGTAACAATTGTAAACGAGATGCCTTGCAGATGTCTTCGAATAGGGTCATTGCAACTGCTTTCCGTCCTTATTCGCAAATTGAATTTGGAGGCAAAAGATTGGCAAAAGGCAAAGGGAAACTAGTTTCCAAAGAGTTGGCTAACTAATTGCCTTTTGGGCGTGGCTGTCTACTAAATCCAATTAGCGCAATCGAAGCTAAATTGAAGTTGCCTCTATATACATACATATATATCTATTTCTTCAGATTGCTACTCTGACAACGGTCAACAACATTGTGAACACTTTGGACAGTCGCATTTCCCAAATGCTCACAGCTGGCTAAAACTTTTGGGCCTGTTGACACGCGACCAAGCCAAAAAGTTCGTGCAGCGTCAAGCTTCTGATTTATATATATCCAATTGAGGACCAAACTTTATCATTGTGTTCGCACAAAACTTTGCCGCCCACTGAAACTCTTTTGGCTGCCGTCAGCAATGCGACATTTGATGCGGCTACACTGCACAAAATCTCAACAATCAAATTGAAAACAGATAACATCATTTTTTGAACAAATTATAATAATAATAAATAATTTTTTTGCTATTCCATTTTTTTGAGTTCAGAAAAATCGAAATGGAATTATAAAATGTATATTGAAATATATATTTTTGAGTTTTATATATTTTACTTACCCAGCAGATGACTGCGGAAGTGAATGACGTCGCGCAGGGGCACCTCCTCGTTGCGATAAAGTATCTGAAATATGCGTGAGGCGCCACTGCCATTTATAATGGATGCGGATGTACAACTGCCGCTGCCCGGCGTTACATTCGCATCCTCCGGCGAGCCCAGCTCCCGCTCCCGTTCGCTATCGCTGGCCGTGTCGATACCAGCGCCAATGCCGACTCCGATTCCGACGCCAATGCCGTGTCCGTTGCCCATCGGTTTGCCATTGGGCTCGGGTATGCTGGTCTCCACCTGGACGGGCAGGCGCGGCGACACACGCAATCCACAGCGCACCTGGTAGAGTCTGGAGAACACAAAAAAGATGGTGGCAAATTAATCATCCATTCATAAATAACTCATACGCAGCGTGACGCGCATAATAAATATTATGTGCTGATTGGAAAAGTTCATAAAAAGTTTCATTTGAAAAATGTTGCATTTAATTAAACGTCTGCCTTTGTTTATAGTATTTGAAATCTGTTTGATTTTTGGCAAATTGCTAGGCAAATCGCGCTTGCCAAATATATATGAAATATATTTTTAAAGACCACATTTGCTTTTTGCCGTTTTACCTCACAAAAAACAATTGTCTTCATTTATATGCACAGTTTTTTTTTTTGTTGTCTTTTGCTCTCGCACTTTTTGCCTTGGTCTCTGTAGGATTGTGTTGTTTATATTTGTGCGCCATTTTCATGCGAGCTTCTCTTTTTGTTGTTATTGTTGTTGTTGTTTCGTGTATTTTTAACACACGAGCTGTCCGAGCAAACACTGCACTCCCCCCGTCCGCCCCTCTGCTACGCCTCTTTGCGTGTTGCGGCGTCTGTCGAAAAAAAAGAGTGTTTGATATTGAAATCCAATAAACGCTCGGCTGACAATTAGTGAGTGCTACGGTTACTGTATGAAATGCCACGCCCACTCGCTTGATTGCCCCACACACACACACACACACAGTCTCTCTGTCTGCTTTATTGCATTTGGCTTCCGTCTGTTTGCCCAACACTTGCACGGCTCGCACAATGTCTTTAAATATTTCAACAAAAGCCAACAAAATTTTCAGTTCAGGTGTGGAATATATTTTATATGGCGTTGGCGTATTGAGCAAGTGGCAGACACACACTTGAAAGTTCCACTCAAGTGAAATGGTATGCATAGTAATTGACCCAGTTTCTCAGTAATTTCAGATTTTTGCCAAACATGTGTGAGACATGTGTAATAAGCATATTGCTTAATTTAATGACTTCAAAATGCATTTGAATGCAAAATGACCAGAAGCTATTTCAGCAATTTCACAACGTTTTGCATTTGTTGCATGCAACGAAACGTGTTGCATGCTACACATGTTGCCAAAGTTTGCACAATGGATCATTTGATTTGCTGCACAACAATTCCCATGAAGAACGTGAGACACACAACAAGTGCACAGATAAAAACAAAGTTAACAGACCTTAAAGTCGATTATTAAATTTAGCTGTTATTTCAAACTTTTTGTTCGTTTATATTAAGAATTGTATATATATATAAGATATTTTTCATCAACTTACCCGCGCTGAAAGAGATCCACATTAAAGAATTTGTGGAGCTCAACGGAAAACTCGATGGTTGCCTGTAAGTCGCCCATGGCAACTGTCACAGTTTCGCGTGCTCTGCTCCTGCTTGCTGGCTCCTGGCTGCTGGACAACGGCTCCTCAAGCTGTCATTCAGAGTCACTTGGCTGTTGCGGTGCTCTGCGGCTGCAAGAGACAGAGAAAGAGAGAGAGAGAGAGAGTAATGTCACAGCTATGAGAATGAGAGAGTTGTTGGCACAAAGTTGGCACTGGACTTGTGGGCCACTTGAGAGACAAGTTCGATTAGTTTTGAGCACAAACCGCGCTCTCAATATTTATTGCACACTATTGGCAGCTTTGGGGCCAATTGATTGCTTCGTAATTGTGCAGAAACTGTGCCAAGTGGGACTTGGCCGGAAGGGTTTTGGTTGTGCTGAATAGGGACGGTTGGTGGCGTGGCTGGTGGGGGTGGTTAACGAACTGCAAGTCAGCAAGCGACTGAGGTTAGCAGGTCAGCCGCGAATGAGGCCAACAGCGAGGGTACACAATGACAACAGCAGCAACAAAAAGTAAAAAGTGTCCACCCCCGATGACGGATAAAACTGTTAATCGCCCCAAACAACAAAAGCATCTTTCGCTGTTGTTGTTCTTGTTAATGTTGTTGTTTTGCTTGTTGCTGTCAGTCAAGCGTAAAACACACGCAGCGGCGCCCACAATAACATTAATGTGCTGCAGTTAATGCCACAGCCAGTTCTTCTTCTACTTCATCTCTGTTTCTGCTTCTTCGTGCAACCCTCCTTTCTGCTTGCCCCGTGGCAGCAGTGGGTCACAGGCTGCCCTCGCTTGTTGACACAATGGTAACGCCAAACGTAAAAGACGCTGATGAAAGAGGCGCCGGGCTGAATCTTGTGTCTCATTCTCTTCCACTCTCCCTCTCCCTCTCCCTCTCCCTCTCCCTCTCTCTCTCTCTCTCTATCCAGCTGTGGTTGGGTTTGTGCCAGCCCCATTGTCAATGTGGGTTAACCAGACTGCGCCATTTTCAAAACAAGCAATAGAGTGCTCGAGTCGAGAGTGCTCGACTTGGCGATGCCGTGTTTGCAGCTCTGATTAAAAATAAGTTGAGTTCTCAAAATAGTTAGAGTGGAAAGTTTCAAGCGCTATTTTTAAGATATAATTTGTAATTACATTTCGAGTTCAAATCTGGTTTTCAATTTTAAATGTGTATTATTCTAGAGGTCAAATCATTCCTCGGCTAAGGAGCCTTGCTTTTCGAAATCACTTGAGTTTTGAGAAAGTTGTGTCATTAAAAAGTTGAAACCCTTACCTACATGCACTTTTCTAGGGTACAACTTCAACACGAATTTTAAATACGTTATGTGGTCGGATGTGTGTCTTCCTCAGCATGTTGCATGTATTAACACAGCCTCGTAACGAGCTTCAAACCCCTTTTAATGGTTACAGGGTATAATAAAGTACATTAGAAACAGAGTAAGAAGAAGGAGAAGCAGCTGTGGCAGTGGCACCTGACTGAGTGAAAGTGATGACGGCATTTGTTAGCAGATCCTTAGACACAATTGCGGCCTATTTGCCACATGTTTTTGGTTTGGCCTGTCATTAAGTGAGAGGCGCCTTCATCTTGTGTGCACATATTTGCTCAACATGAATTTGAAATTTGATGAATGTGAAATTTCGCCGTGTTGCCAAATTAAAAGCAGATTTGTTTGCCAGTTGAAAGTTGTGCAAAACGTTGAAACTTGCGTTGCACTTGCGAAAATGACGCTTTTAACTTTTGCAACGAGCACAAAGCAAACATTACCCATACGCAATGTTGTCTACTGTCGGATGCGAAATGTTCATAAACTTCGCAACTGGGTCAACTAAAGTTGCCAGATTGAAATAAGAATACAAAAATGAAATAAAAATAGAAGAAAAGAAAACAAGGAAAAGCATAACAAAGTCCACGCCGAAATACATTATGAGAACGTCGGAGGAAACGGGGAGAAAGGAAAACTTTTTAAAAGCTCATCCTGCTCTTTGTAACGGGCAGCGTCAGTTTTCCATTTGAGTGGGGCCTTTTTTCAAATTTGCTTTCTTTTTTTTAGCAACAATTGAATACTTTTTCGAGGCTTATTAGGGCGGATTTTGTGGGGTAAGTAAGTAGGTAATGCCACGAAAGCCTATAGTGTTGATAGTTTCAAGTGATTTACACAAACTTTTTAATTGCTTATTGAGCGTAGGGATTAGAAAGCGGATAAGAAGGGGGGGGGGGGGGGGTGGCTATACTTGAAGAGTGATTGGATAAAACTCGTCATTATTCCAATACTCACAGTTTAGTGAAATTAAATTTGATAGATTTCAATTGGATTTTCATCGAGTACATAAATCGTAACTATCTCGAAATTCGTAAAGGAATCTAAAGTACCTTGACTATCTGATTACGTAAAAATTGCCTAATTATATGTACTTTAGTTAGTTCTGCAGCCGAAACACTTAGTTTGCCATCAAGTGCAGAAAAGACGCCACTTGTAGCAATGGAACAAAACAGGACACTTGCCACAACAGAGGCAACAGATACAACAAGAACAGCAACCAAATGGGACAAAAGCGTCAGCACTCGATGGCAATGAAGAATGATAATGATTAAGTTAACGATAATGGCTAACGGTAATGATGTTGCTAATCATGACAAAGACATTGACTTCAATAAGGACAAGACAAAATGGAACCTCTCCAAAGGTTTGCCAAAATGTCCTCTCCTGTGTCCTGCCTTGTACTGTCCTGTCGATGACAACGAACCCATAAACGGCAAGAATCAAACCGTTCGTGCTTATCATCATAATGATAATGATGCCTAAAATGGCCAGGGCCCATCATCATCAGCATCATCATCTTCAGGATGCTACCCACTCATTTAGTCACAGTCTCGACTTGCTCTCCATGCTCTCTTTTTGTCTTTCTCCTTCCCACTTTCCCACCTCCTCGTTTCACGTTTCATCCACCCCCAAATAATCGTCCTTTTCTCTTTTTTTTGTATTTGTTTTTTATTTTTTGCCGTCTGGCAGCGGCTTTGGGTGGAGAGTCTTACGTGGGTGATTTGGGCGAGAGATATTCGTCTACGTATGTCCCCCGTCAATGGCAGAGGCTCTCGAGTGTCTGCCCCTAGATGCCGATAACTTGTGTGCCCTGTTTTGTGTGCCACATTTATTTGCTTTATTTCTCGACCAACTTGTATTTTTGATAAATAGTGTCGTGAAGCAACCTTAATGCCTACACTTGCAGAAAATTGCTAAAAATGCCCTTGAAAGAAGCAATTTGAGTATGCTTTTTACATGATTTGTGTACAAAATTGTTTTTCTCTTTTCAGAGTGCACCTCAAACACACACACACACAAACACACACACAGAGAGAGAGAGACAATGTGTAAATGTGCTAATGTCTAAGGTCATCGTCATCATCGTCCTTGCTGATGGGCTCTTGATAAATGGAAAAGCTTTCATGTTCATATTTTCAATTGAATTTGGTGCGTCGGCTCAGCTGTCCTAACAGGATTCAGCAGGCAGGCTTTTCCACTTTGGCTGACCAGAAGGCATGTGGGGCTGTAAATTCAATTAAATTTTCACGTATTATTTTTTATTGTGAATTTTAATTAAAATTTTTGCCTTGGCTGGTGCATCAAAATCTAATCAATTTAATGGAAAATTGTTTGGATTGTACAATAAACCAGAGAGAGGTAGACCCATCAAAATGGAATCAAATTGTTGCCTATGAGGTAGTATTCAATTTCACAGGCTGCTGCTTTAGGCCACGTTAAGTTCTTGGAATTTCGTTGGCTTTTCGTGGCAACATTCAAATGACTTTTATATTTATTTGTGTCTTTTGATGTAATTTGAAACACGTTTGTCAACTTTTGCTTATTTGTTTTTTTTTTTTGTTTTTGAAAATGAAGTCCTCTTCTTGCGATTGCCCCCTCAGCGTTTGTTATGACAACGGTCGCAAGCCAGACTAAACAGGAAATTGACAAATTTGTGACAAATTTCGAAAGCCGTGGCAAAAGTTTCAAACGGGGCACATCTGCAATAAACAGATATGGCTTTTATGGCTGTAGCCAAGATGATCAAACTGGAATCATTTTGAATAATTTAAAAAGCCAAAAGCTTCGTGCATATCGCTGTTTCCCAGGCATGTCATAAAGAATGCCCTCAAGTGCTCGCCCGTCCGTGAGCATGAAAATAATTTCCTCTTTTAGCCACTTGAACAACCCCGATACTCCCCCATTCCCGACCCACTGCACAGCACAATGAAAATTGCCAACAATTGCAGCTGTCGGCGACGTTGGCGGCGTCGGCTAAAAGGGTTGCTCTCGTCTTGGCCAAGTGCATCGCGTGCTTTTGGCCATGCCAAAGGGCGTGAAGCTCACGTGCCAGCCGGCCAAAGAGGCCAAAGCCAGAAAGAACAACAAAACAACAATCAACTCAAGTGTGGCGGCAAAAAAACAGCTAAAGGAAACCAGATAGCTGAATGCAATTCGGTTCGAGAATGAATCAGACCAGAATTGCAAGCGTGGATTGGGCCAAATACTTTGGGTGTGTCGCATTACATGGTGAGAAAATGTTTGCTCTGGTCACGTGGCTACCAGCGACTGCAGATGGAGCTGGAAGTTCAGTTTACGAGCTTCATACGAGACGGAAATAGTTACTTATTCATGAAATGAATGCTCAAGTATATGTTACACAGCAAACGGAGCTCTTTTAGGCCAGTCGTAGACTGAATAAAAGTTAGTCCCCTCGATACTTGCAGTCTAGTCTCACAAGTACCTAGATATTCAATTTATTTTCGCTTTGGCTAAAAGGAAAAAATCGTGGCTTAATCAATTTCCGATTAATACAAGTTCTAATGCAAAGTTTGTAGCTCTGTAGAAACGCGGCGAGGAAACCAATTGATATGATATTTATTAGGTGTATCTATTGATTGAGTTGTTTGTCCTTTAAAAAGCGTTCAAGAAATAATGCTAGAAATGAATTTATGAAGAGAATAATCCAATTAATAACTCTGCTGTATATAAACGCTGTCTTCTTTCTGAAGAGTTCTTAAGATCAGAGAGATCGACCTAAAAATCAATTCATTTATTTTATTAGTATCGATGGAAGTATTTTGAATCTATTATTACTATTATTATTATTACTCCAACTATTATTACTATTATTATTATTGCTATTGTTGGAGTCAATGCACTGGGACCACCTTGATCTGCTCTGCCTCTACCTGCCTAATTCGGCTTTATCCAGTTCATCATGTGCAGGAGTGCACTTAACACATTTCTTTCATTTCTCCAGCGTTGTGTTGGCAATTGAATCAGGGTAAGTAATAGAATACATTTTAAACGACCTTACTCAAGGGGAAGCTCTACGCAAGCAGCTTTACCCATTAAATCTGCAAAAATTGCGACATTGGCCAGATTTAATTACACTGAGGCATCGCAGAGCTTAAAGGGCTGCAGCTACGTAGCCAGTTACACCGCAGTCAGCTGGCTGCACTTTAACCCCATCAGGACTGTAGAGTAACAATGCACGACATCTTGGCATTGTGCGGGACATGCACCTGAGATGAACTGAGCTGGGCGAGAGGGGTGGCTGCAACTTGAATTTGCAGCAGACCGAAAGAGCGGAACGGGACACAAAATTCAATTGCGACTTTTTATGCTAGCTGACATCAACATAGACGAGTAGCAAACGGAAGAGGGAAAGGCTCATAATGGCAACGGGATATTTCATTACATTTGTGCATGCATGACTGACGAGTGCTGCCTGCCTGCCTGCCTGTCGTGGAACACGCCCATACACACAAACACACACACACACACACGCCCATACATGCACATACATATACTTATGCAAAAAAAGGCAACATTGTTGAAATGTGCAAATATTGGCTCAAGTGGCGGCAATAAAAGAGTCCTGACTGCTGCTCCTGCTTCCGTGTGTGTGTGTGTGTGTCTGTATGTGTGTGTGTGTGTGTGTGTGTGTGTTTGTTCGTGTTCTTGTTTCTATTATGTGATACCCTCTAGTGTAATTGAGCTGCACTTGGAGAAAGATATATAATAAACAGTTTTATTTACTTGTAGATTTTGAATACATTTTTCTGAATTTAAAAACATTATTTTGGCTCAATATTAAAATAATCATTTCTTGGTAGAACTAGCCCAAAAATGGGAGTTCTTTCGTTTCTTAGAAAGATACATAAGATCTAGAGAATTTGTCCATTGAGTTTATTTTATGTTATCGATAACTGCTCGCATTTCGCTGCAGATCGATTTTCGACTGCAATAAAAGACACAATTGTAAAGATAAAGTGTTCCAATATATATATATATATATATATATATATATATACTATTATGATTTAGGATAAGTATTGTATTAATTGAGCAAAATTCAGACAGACAGCCTATTATTTATTGTGCTGCGTTTATGGTGTCTTCTAGTCGAGCTCTCTCTACTGGTTTTTTTTTTCGAGTGTACTACATCGGAGGATTCCTCAGCTTCGATAGCATGGACAGTTGGTTTTTGAGGTGCTCACAATTTAGCATTAAATTAGTCGTTGAATGCTGCTGCAGCAAATTTCCATTGATTGGCAGTAGAATTTGGGGACTCGAACTTGGTTAACCTTTTTGACTGCCAATCCAACTACGCCCATTTTCGGGTGCACGCCCACCTTTTGCATAATTGCATGCCGGCAAATATGTCGACGCCATATTTCACTGGACTGTCATGGATTTTGAATGGATGCGCATAAAAATACAACATAATATATGCCATGACTAACCCATGTCTGCCCTCCACACATGATGTGCTGCGTTGCGCTTGAGGGAGGTGGCTGTGGGTTGGGGTGTTTGTTGGGTTGTTCTTGCGGTTTCGTGTGGCAGTTAACTTTGCCGTGACATGTGGCAAGCATAAAAGACCCGTAGACTGTCATGTTTGCTGTGGGCCGAACATGACGTCGAGTGGACAACGAAACTCAACGATGATGATGATGATTACGACGACGACGACGACGAGGACGAAGAAGGCGGCTATGACAGCTACATGTGACTCACGCGGTTGGCTGTGGCAGCTTGGGCAGCAGGAGCAGGAGCAGGACTGGCGGACAGACGGACAGACGGAAAGGTGTGTAGGAGGTGCCTATGTCAACACATTGGTAAACTACACTATGCAGCATGGATCCGAGCTGTGACTTCGTTTTCCGTTGGGCAAGGTTAGGGTGGGGTGTGGCTCCTTCGCCTTGTACTTTGACTGCTAAACGCAGGGTACTTTTTGACTGATAAGCTTAAATTTTCCGTTAGGCTTTTAAAAGCTGACAGCCAACAAGATAACTGTTATCAGACAGCTATTAAAAAGCTTTCAAATTGATCGTCAAGCACCCGAAAACATCTGATTTACGAAATGTAAAAATGAAATAGAGCGAATCGTAATTTTTGTTCGATCCGGATCAGCTAAGTAAGGTTTAAAGATTCCTGTAAACTTTATAATTTGATTCCAAATAATTTCATATTAGTTGCTATGGTTAAAGTAGCGTTTCCGGTTCCTGTCCTTGTTCAAAAATACATTTGTTTTGTTTGTATTTAATAATATATTAATATTTCATTTATTTATTTATAATTCTAATATAATTTCAAATAGTTGCCTACAAGCAAGCCACGATTTATGCAACATTAAACATTAAAGTCTTCCATTGTGCTGTTTAGTGTTGCCCTTCTTTGGGGTGGGCTTAACAGCTTGACCGGCAACAAATTTTCCTAATGACGGTCAGCTTGACAGCTGGGTTGACCTTTAATTAATATGCTCCACTGTTTCACCATTAAGCTTGCAAACTTTTAATTAAAAGTTTACGATTGCTTTTTTTTCCATCTGAGAAACGCACTTCAACAAAACATATTTCACATAACGTCACAATTTTCATTTTTCATTTTTCATTTTTTTTTTTGCAATTACATTTTCACTCAGCTTGTTCGCTTTTACAATTTGGTTTTCTTTGCTTTTTTTCTGTTTTTTTTTTTTCTGATTTGCGTCCCTACGTATTTTATTTGCGACGACGCTTTTGCTTGGCAATGAAAAGTGTGGAAAATGTATTTTTAAAATGTCAGAACAGCAACAAACAGCAAAAAACACTGCCCGGATTATCTGCTTCTTCGCTGTCCTCTCACATTTTGGCTTGCTGTGTACTTTCAATTTAATATTCTATTAAATTTTCGATTTAAAAATAATTGTAGCTGCCGCACAAATTCCTATGATTTATTTGTGAGCTGTTGATAAATGTAATTTAATGTTGCACTTAAATGTGGCACGCGTAGCTGCTGCTGCTGCTGCTGATGCTGTTTTTTGAGATGGTTACTCGAGTACTCGACTGAATTAATTAGGCTGTGTTGAGGAGGACACTTTAAGCGCGGGCGTATCACACACTAAAACACACACACGCACACAGACACACACTTTAACATACACACACACACACACAGACTAACACACATCCTCGCACAACGATTGACTCGCTGCTGCAGAAGTATTTTGCCCTAATTTTACTTTCTGCGATGTTATCAGGACACGCCACACAGACACAGAAACAGACACAGAGACACAGGCGACAAAATCCCACACAAAGCGCACGAGCAACGAAGCGATTTCCATTTCCATTTCCATTTTTTTTTTTGCTTTTTGAATATTCCCTTCGCTCCCCTCACCCGATACTTGCCCCAAAAAACCATGTCATAATTTACGCACTTTTTTCATTTGTTTGGTCGTTGTTTAAATGCGAGCCATGGTTAACATTTTGTTTGCTGGCCGCGTCCTGTTTTGCGGTTGCCCTAATGAAATTCGAGTGCCAACCTCAACCGAATTTGTGGCCAGTGCCCAAAAAAGAAAAACCGAAAAACTCCGTTCACTGACTCGACTCGACTATTCTCAAAACGGCTGCCTTTTGGGGAGCGCGCGTCCGTGCCGGGAAAATGTCTACAATGAACTGATGACAGCGTCGCTGCTCGGCTAATATCCAACGGACTAACGGGCTGCCTGCCTTGCGCCGGACACGGAGCACGCCGAGCACGGAGCACGCAGCACGGAATGCGTCGTTGTCGTCTTCTTTGTCGTCGTTGCTGAGTTCATTCGGGTCTTGTGCGTTGCTATCTCTATCGATGGCTGTGGCTATGTTTTGGTTAGTTCGCTGCCTCTTACAAAGAGATCGAACTGTAGCAGAGAGAGAGGCAGAAAGAATTGAGTCGAGTTGGGTTCTCTTTGGAATTGTACAGTGGGTTCTAGAGCAGCTATTTGGAATAAATTTTGTGCTTTATTTAAGAACTTTGAAACCATTTTTGTTGGTTGTGAATTAATTTAGCAGCACTTGAAATGTTTTCTTTTTAATATTTTCGAAAAATCAATTGGAAGAATTACAACAATTACTGAAAGAACATGACCATATCGAGTCGTCTAGAGATACCTTATGGAGTCCGAAACCTATTCTTTCTTATAATAACTTCTGCTTAAAACCAAATTAGAGACAAAATCTTAACCATTGCCTTAATCAAATTCCATACAAAATTTAAACTGGATCTGCTTACGATATTTAGTTATCATGCTTAAGATAAAACATATTCCTTAATTGAACTAACTGCATTTTTGAAACTGTTAAATTTCGAGATGTGCCATTAAATTTCTCTTCGCTTTGCTTTTTGGCCAGCGCATGCGTCGCTCTCTCGCTCTCTCTTTCTGGCTGCCTTGTTGTCTCTGCCTTTATTGAGCGCATAAACAACAAACAGCCGCAACACTTTTTTTTAAAGGCACGTTTTGCCATTTATCTGTCTGTCTGTCTGTGCCAAAGGGGGTGGGTTCGTGGGACTAGCCCTTGCCGGCGGCGGCGGCGGCGGCGGCGGCAACGAGCAGGTGAACAGCAGCTCAACAGCTGGACAAATGGAGAGATAAACAGACCGTTGTTACCCAATGCACGACTGCCTGCTCTCTCTCTCTCTCTCTCTCTCTCTCTCTCTCTCTCTCTCTCTCTCACTCACTCTTATCCACTCTCTCTGCCTACTTCTTGCTCCGTGTGCAGCTTGACATATATTAAAACTTGGCGGACTGTCAAGTTAGCCACAGTTGATTATGACTTTTAGCAGCATTGGTTTTTTTTTTCTAGTTTCGCTGACAAACGACAGGTGGCTGCATTCTTAACGGGATTAAGAAAAGGCGACAAAGTGGGAGGCGGGCAGTGCACGAGAGTCTCCACTTGCCGAAGAGTGCCCAAAAAGAGAGTGCCGCACCTCTGGGGGGAGGGGAGGGAGTGGCGAGCTTAAAAGTTTGTCGACAGCCACTTTCAATTTTATTTGCGCGCATTATGGCTCAATGCGATTATTGAGCGCATTGCTCATACGCCTCGTCACCTCACCCCGTCCAGTCCAGCTGAAAATTGCCAAAGATTGTAATATTTAAGTTTGAATCGCTTTTGAATTGGTTTTTGTAATGATTTATTTTATTTTTACATGAGTAAAATGCCTACGATTTATAATTTAATTTGTTTCCCTAAGCTAAAGCATTCAACATGAACTTAATCAGATTTGGTTGCTTAATTTCGACTTTTTTTGCAATTTAGAATTCGTTTCAGATTTTAATTTAAAAAAGAACATATACATAGCAAAGTTCAGTTGCCATTTACACACACATACTTGTATCACCTTAGTCAACTAAAGACATTAAAAACTACATTTATTTCATGCAATGCTAAACTACTATTTTTCTTTGTGTGTATGCCGCAATGTCGCATATGCTCGATATATATCCTATATCTCGTATATATCTATATATATAATGGTTAACTTCTTCAGACGGGCTGCACCTCGCAGACAAAGTACGTCTCGAAGCTGCAGGGTGAATCGTTCCATTTGAGTCCTTTGCCATCGCGATTCCACAGCTCCAGGCAGTTCTCCTCCTCGCCGTTCTCGTAGCGGAAATTATTGGGCTCCCCAGCATTCCAGTTGGTAAACGTGATTGGTCTTCCGGTGGCCATCCAAAAGTAATTTCCCTCATCGGCCAAATCTGTACCCGAAATCCAGAAATGCTCGTGCCCCAGGCCTGTCAATGAATGAATACATGAATGAATAAATGATAATCACAGATTTTGAGTGTAATGAGTGCACATTTCAAACAGATTAAGACATTGTGGGCATGGCAGGGCAGCCGAACTGCCCTCTTGCATTCATCGCCCATTCACTTTTAGTTTGCTGCTGCTGCTGCAGCTGCTGTGGGAAAGTGCATCATAATGGAATGCTTGGCCGCAATTCAAGTCGACCGTTGGCCAACAAATGCTGTTGCCAGCTAGTCCCCTACCGTCTTGTGTCTTTCCCTTTTGTTTGTCTTGGGTTACCAACAAACTTCCGCGTATTATGCACGACTCGAAAGTCGAAGCTGCCCCCAACTCGGGGCAGCCGCTTATCGCGTTCAATCGCACATTCACTTACCAAAGTCGCGTATGTGTTTCTCCAGTCTATCGTTCTCTTCCTGTGATGAAATGCTAGCCAAGTGCATGCCATGGTAGCGGCAATATTGCGTGGCTTTGAACCAATTCGCCTGTAAAGTTGAAGAAACCAAAACACAAAACAAATATTAGTAAAGTGCCAAGTTTTCACACCTAAAAAGTAAACCTTAAATAGCTCTGCCTTGAAGTTCAAGTGCTCTTCGTATTTTGTTTATTAAATCTATTAGATATATAGTTATATAGTTGCTAGTAAGCGAAGGCCTTTGATTAATGAATGAATGAATTAACATACAGCCTACTACAAATGGGTTAAGTTGATAGCGAATGTTTACAATGTGTTTTATATATAATTTACATATATGCTCTTCATATTAAATATGTTATATAGTATATACATATATAAAGATTATAATGCAGATATAACAAAAAAATACTACAAATCAGTTAAAGATTAGATTAATTAATTAAAATTAAAGAGGTAATTTTTTCAAGCAGGCTTAGAAACCAGACTTATTAAAGGCAACTTTACTTTAGCCAATCAAAATGATTCAATAATATTTTACATGTATTACAAACACAATTTAAATTCTCCAACCCAAATCCTTGATCAAGTTAACAGTTCAAATGTATTGAACTTACACGTTTCAATTTAATTTCCTTAAACCAAAGTGAGTCAAACCACATAAAACCAAACCGCAGTTCGATTTTATGGAGCACCTAAGTCCAAAAAAGTTGTTTTTGGGCAAGCACAGAAGTTTTTGCATGAAATGCATGACAGGTGAACACAAGCCGTACACAAGCATGTTGCTTGCCATTAAGACTGCCCCCAAGACCTTGAGGAGGGGTGATGGAGAGAGGTGTGTGTGTGGGGGGGGGGGTCATTTTCTTACATCATGTATGGTAGACTAATTGACTTCTTGGCGTCAGTGGTGCGTCCTTTTACAGCCCAATAAACACTTTCAGCGAGCGTGCCACAAACACAATCAAAACAACAACAGCGATAACAAAAGCAGCAGGAGCTCAAATTAAACACTTTCTACACGTCATTGGGATGCCGCAGACAGGATGCCAGGATAGCCAGGATGGCCTGGATGCTATCGGCAGGATGCTGCGTCAGTTTGCGCTTTATTCGCGCACAATTACGGCTAATACAATTAAAGCAAAGTTAATGACGATGCCGATGTTGAGTTGGGCGGCAGACCGCAGAGCCAAAAGCATGGCGAGAGCTCCAGGAACACAGACAAAGTATGTGGAACAGAGCTGGCACCGGAAGAGGGGTGCAGAAAGAGAGAGAGCGGAGTTGCGGCATATATTACGCTAAGAGAAGCAGCTCTTGAGTTAAGAACAATTATTAACTTTGTTACTTAGAATATATTATTAAATTTATAAAAACTTTTGTTTAAAACCAAAATAAAATCAAAAACATTTCTCTTAAAAGGTTTCTCCGTTTTCTTTTGATGCCCCATTTTCTCTAAGTGTAATTGCGTAATCGATTTAGATGCGCATCACCTGCTAGTTGACAAGCACTCACATGGCAGCTAGGACTGCCAGAAATTGTGGCAAGATACAAAAAATATTTCCACCGCCGCATGAAACAGAATCAACAGGCAGGCAAAGGGCTGCGGGGAGCTGGCTACGAGGGAAATTCAATGGCTTGGCTAATTACCCACAGGTTGATGCCTGGGCTTAGTTGGTGTTAACCAGAAGCCATTAGTGCTAATTGAATATCAAATTTCATTTATTGATAAACCACTAAATAGAGCAAATTTTGAAAGTATTGACAAACTAAATTCAGCAAAAGGCCTGCTGCGATTGCCCATCATTAAAAGCTTTTGGCCAAGTCTGGGCATTTGCTAATTGGCTCTCATCATCAAGATGAGAAATTCCAATTGCATCGTTAAGGACACAGACACACTCAACTATGCCACCAGGCAACACCCACTACTCGGCTGCTGAATAATTCAAAATAAAATATAAAATGCTGTCGACTTTTATTGACGTTTGTCAGAGATTTTTTACAGTCAGCTAGGTAAGAGATGGAAAGAAAGAGGGAGAGAGAGAGGGAGAGAGAGAGGGAGAGAGAGGGGGGAAAGCAGGGCAGACATATGAATGTGGCAGCTGTGACATGTCGTTTAAGATCTGGATCAGTCATGCAATCGAACTGTGGATTGTCGAGTTGAGTCGAGTGCAACGTCGTGACATGTATGCCACATGTGGGCATCAACAACAGAAGCAGCAGCAGCAGTAGCAGCAGCAGTGGTTGAAAGGATTGGCGCAGAATAAGATAGAGTTGGGAGAGTTCGATGGATATTACACAATTATAAATATTACGTAAGAGAAAGATAGAGAGTGTGTATAAAGATAAAATGGTTTAACTTCAGGCTTTAACATGCATAAAAGATGAGGAAAACTAGGCAGAAAAATGTTGAAAAATGTTTAAGAAAATATGTAGGCACAAAAAAATGTGATTTTTAATCTGGACTTAATAGAAATTGATATACACTGTGACACAATCTTTCCTAAATCGTAGTTGAAACTCGTTAAATTGATTCTGATTCGCTTAATTGAGATCCAGTTTGTAGATTCAATAGATATTTGGGCCTAGTAGGCTGAAAACAGCTACTGATTAACGAGCAACAGCTCAATATTCTTGTTGCCACAAATGTCATGCAAATTGAATTTATCGCAACTCAATTAAGGGGTGACAACAATATGTAAGACATTTCGTAAGTGTTATTAACACAACGAATGCTACTATGAATATAAAATATATATATGAATCGAGTGAGTTGCTAAAACGTCAGCTTTTCCAGCAGCAATTAGTGTCGCATTAAAAACAAACATCGACAGAGTCCAATTCGATTTGGCCAACTGGCCAAGTAAACTGCCTGTTTGCCTGCCTGCCTGGCTGCCTGCCTGCCAGGCTGTCTGCCTACTGTATGCTTTTTTCTCGGGTTATTCGTGCCGCTGGCAATTTAAGTTAAGAGGGTAATTTGCTAATACACTTGAGAAGGCTCCTATAATTTGGTCGATGAGCTTGTAACGCATATATATACAATATGTATTTACTAGCTGAATTGATATAGCCAGACCCTAGGAAACCTAGCTCAGTTTTGAGGAGATCTTGAATAGGTATGCAATGTCGATTGGATCGGGTCTCTATATCATAAAGCTGCAATAGATTTGTTCAAGATGAGTTCTTGTTCGAACGCATTTTTGCTAAAAAGCTATCGAGATTTAACTCTATTAATATGCGTATTATTGTACTCCTCATATTAGGACCACAAATCATGAAGATTGGATTTCTGTATCATATAGTTGCCATAGGAATGATCGGTCTATAGATGAGTTCTTGTGTAAAAACTTTCAAGATCTCCAATTCAAACTTACTCACATTAGTGCAGCAAATCATTAACATCGGAAATCTTATAGTAAATTTCAACTGTCGGCAGTTTGACTTCGTTCTGTAAGGGTATCTACTATTCGTAATGCATTTTTCCTTCTTTCCCGTTCGTTTTCATTTTTCATTTTTGCTAACCGCATTTGCATTTTGCCACACGATTGCAACGCGATTGTTTACGAACAAGATTTCGCATTGCGAAAAACACGAAACGAAAACTTTAAGTTGATGCTTATTTATTCATGAATTCTTACGGAGATTCTTAATTTCGCGGCGGGAAAGGACGGAGCTTCTTGTCAATAAATAAAGCGGCATATTTCTAAAGAAGTGACCAAAAGTTATGAATTCCTAATAAACAAAAAAACAGATGTTCACAAATGTATTCATGAACTGAAATGTCATCGTTTGACGGTGCGGCAGAGATGGCAACAGAGTTGATTTTACCGTTGTGTTTTTTTTTTTTGGATAACATGTTTATACCCTGAGCCCATTAAAAATGGGCAGAAAGGGTATAATGGTTTCGTGTAAATGTATGTAACAGGCAGAAGGAAGCATCTCCGAACCCATAAAGTATATATTCTTGATCAGGATCAACAGCCGCTTATCTTGGGCATTATAAGAGCTAGAGACTTCAAATTTGGAATATATGCAACACTTTTTAAAGAGAAATGATAACTTGAATATATTTAACAGCTGGTTCAGGGTATGCCGCAGTCGAGCTCACTCGACTACAGCATTCTTACATGTTTTTTTGATGGTATCATAGCAAATTGTTTACTAATCAGTTGTGGCTGCCGCTCTTTAATTAATGTTCTAATAATGAATTCAATTCACAATATCAAACTGTCGGCATGCTCACACTACAAATGTTTTACGTGCCACATACACCCGACCACCCCTGCCACTAGACCAACCCTCCGCCAACTTGACTCAACAGTGTGTACATAAAACCAAAAAACAAGTAATTACTTTTTCGTTAGCTATGTTTTCTGCTGGGCATAATTTGGAATTGGGGTAAAAAATGCCATATAAGTCAGGCATCGATTTAACGAGCAGCGAGCAAATCCTTTGAAGTTTATAATCGATGCTCCCACTGATTACTGCTGAAAGATTAAAGAGTTGCTGCCAATTTGCATAACTAACTTGTTCAAAACACTTAAATACGTTCCCAACCAATTGAAATGGTGAGCTTCGCTCATTCTAATCACTTTCCATACCTATTTCTAATCAACTATGCCGCATTCAAATGGGTAATTAATCGTTTAGCAGTTAAATTAATTTGCCAATTGAAATGTGCAGCTTACCCCATCCCTTTCTTTTAGGTTCTCACTTTCGACAGCTAATATTGCAGCACTTAAATGAACAATTTATCGATTAACAGTTTAATTAACTCGATTTGCTTCATCTAAGCACCTGTTGCTGCAATTAATTGACAGCCATTTGCAGTGCTAAATCTTTTGCTGCACATTCCACAACTGATGAGAACAAAATTGCAACTGAATCAATCCATCAATCCTTCCACCCTCTCGACATGTCAAAATTTGGCAATTTACTTGTTGTTGCTTCTAATAAAAAATCAGCAAAACAACTTCCTCTACAAGTGGCTTCATCTTCGTCCCCTTCGAATTCACTGAATTTTTGCTTTACTCATTTACATCGATTAATTTTCAGTGGCTGTCAGTTAAATTGGTTTGTATTAAATGCGCTTTTGGCGTGGTTTTAAAGTTCAAGGAGAATGCTTAAGATGGCATCTTAGACAATTTATAGATATTAATATGTGAATACAGCAAACCGTTGCAAGACATTTGCATACTCGTCTCACATCTCGTCTCATCAACAAATCGCTGCGGCGTCGCATCGTAATCGCTCGCGTTTTGGGCGCGTTTTCTTCGTGTCTTTTTCACTAATATGATTTTAATGTGAATGAATAGCTGCATAAATTATGAAAAATATTAAAAATAACAATGCCCGAACGTCATCATGTTAACCAAATTGCTCTATGCGCATCCAAGCACGTTTCCCGCTACTATTATTTAACGGTGCTACAATGTTGGCATTGATATCAATTCTAAGGCTAAAGATATCAAATAATCAATGATATCAATGATATGATAGAAGGTTGATGGAATCGCAGGTGTGGCCCAACTTGCAAGCAGAAATAGCGCTTATGAATCGACTACTTTATAATATGCTTTACTTAACTCGAATTTTGAATTTCTGTATTTGAAATTTAGTTGTTTTTTTGGAGATGTTTAATTTCTTGCTTGAAGTTTTGCTAAAGTAGTCATCTTGCATTGCATCAAAAGTTATTACATTGTCGGTCTTTAAGCACTATAAACGTTGTTGGCCATTAACTTTTATTTACACTTATACTACATAGCTCAAACTTTACATTTTGATGGTTCGAATTTATTTTATAACTCTATAACAAAGTTGCATTGGTGGCCGTTGGTTTGCTTTTTTTTTTTGGAGAATTTTAAGTGAACATGATCTGAAATCCGGCTTAACCTCTTGGCTAAGTTTGTGCCAAAGTACAAGTCTTGTGTAGTAACACAGAAGTTATTATATTGTCTTAAATGCTGCTGCTGGCCTTTAAGTATCATAAATATATAGCTGCATGTGTGCAATCTGCCGTTCAATTTAATGGCAAGTAAGCGAACCGGACTTGCAGAGGGACTTGGTGGGGGGGAAGAGACCATTGAACCGTTGCGCGTTTTAAATGTATTTTTTTGTTGTATGGTTGGCAGAATGCCGCTTACCTTGAAGAAGATGCCGAGGTAGTAGCGCTTCTCGCCCAGCTTCAGCAGCGGCATCGTCCACTTATTCGGCGTGTACTGTGACTCGTCCACGCAGTTGGGGCAGTCTAAAAATAAAAAAAGAAGAGCAAAAAATGCATATCAATAATTATACTTATCTGCCAGAGAAAGATAAACAACATAATAAAATACTTAAGTATTTAAACAGGGCAACAAAAACACCAAGGTCAATTTAAGAAATTTGCATATAAAATAACCGTTAACAAAAAAAAAAAACGATCTTAAAATCCTGTTGTGACAGCTCTACTAAAAAAATCCATTAAACTTAATTTTCATTCAATTACGAAAACGCGTGAATTGATTAATTAGCCATTGCGAATACCAAGTATGAGTGTTCATCTCTGAAATGCCAAATAAAATGAATTGGTTGAAGCACAGTGAAAGCCTGCATAAAAGTTATGATAATTCGGCGGCCAAGAATTGTTGACAATAGTTTTGTTGAGATTATGATGGTCTACAAGTGATAACTATAACTACATCAAGGTCCAATGCCTTTTGGGCCGACTGGTCCAGACAATGGGTTCTGAGTATGTCAAGACCATGCGAAATACATGTATATACATATGTTGTATGTTCTGCCAACAAACACACGTGTGTTGGCCAAATTAGCAGCGATTTCTATTGTTATATAAGTCACAATGAACAAACACAAAAGACAATAAAAACGACACCCAAAACAAATATATGGCAAATATTTCACGAATGTTAATAATTAATCATCCTAAATGGACGCCATTACGGCACACCCAAGGTCTGCAGAAGGCGGCACTAATGGTAATTATGAATGTTGCTTTTTTTAAGGTTGGCATTGTTGCTTACGAGGGTTTTTTTTGGTTTTTGTGTCTACAGAGCAGGCGTTGAAGCGAGCCATTCGAGTAGTATATATATGTACATGAGTTAACACTGAAAATCAAGTAAACATTTTGACTGCATCATAAAAATTGTAATTTATTAAGAAATAATGCGAAATGCTGCCATTTGCGTAATGAAGTTAACGCCGTAAATTGGCTACAAAATGTCAAGATTTGCATACAAGATGATATATGTGCGAATATGAAGTCATAAACAGATTTTTCTAGCTAAATATAACATTTTTAGTTAGTTAGATAGAGAGATAGACTGAGTGATGGATATAGAGATAGAAGGACAGACAGATAGCTAGATTGATGGATGTATAGATGGTTAGATAGATACAAAAATATACATGGGTGGATAGATGGATAGATTGATGAGAATGACAGATAGATAATATCTAGGTAGATATTTGGATAGACAGATAGATATATAATTATATATATTTACATATGCATTCATATTCATATATATGTAGTTAGTTATGTATGCACAGACAGAACCGATCCGCCCATACCTGCAGCAAGAAGATCGATATTTGCGAAGTTTCACAAAGACAGCAGCAAAGTTGACCAACTAGTTTGCATAGAAACAGGCAGACGAGATGCCAATCACATATATATATGTATATGTATATATATATATGTATATATGTGTATATGTATATATACTTTATGCAATGCATCATTCGAATTAAGCACGCTTTGTTAATTTTTACGGAGTGGTAAAGGTGCATAGTGACGGACCCGTCAATTTGCCAGCCAGATGGCCAACAAATTAAAGGTGCAAATTGATTAATTTGCAGCCAAACTTTATTTATTTAGCCATGGTCTCTGCCAGTTTATTAAACAAGAGTTTGTCACAAACAATAACTGTTCATTTATTAATAAATAAAGTCAATATTAATGGCCGACAATTTTTCGCAGCATTATTTATTACTTGTTTATAGTTCAGTTTTTTTTTTCTTTTTTATCTTTTTCTGGCAGTCAATTAATCTACAGCAAAGTAAACCAGTTTGGATTGAAGTTTTTGGCTTACAGCAGCGGGCGGGGCAGTCTCAAAGTCAATGTCAATGCTTGAACATTTTCTGGGATAAGTGAGTCCAATTAAAAGTTGAATTGCGCAAGGCTGGCAGAGATTTGTACGTGACCTTCTGTGGGAGTCGCGAGATACTTTTTGCCAAGAGGTGCTGACAGCTGCCAGCTTTCATTAGCATTTTCTTAACGTTGAGCTAAACTGGCTGGTTGAGATAAACCAGCAACAAGTCGCTTAGATACTCAACTCCGATAGCATATTTTTGCTTCCTGTGCAAAATAGTTTTGAATTTTGAATTTTGAATTTTGGCCAGAACACGTATTCGTGTTATAACAAAAGAATCGTTGTGAATTACGTTACCTTTTTTTGAGATCATCATATGAACCAGTTTTTCCTCTTTTATGTTTGACAACATTTAGTTATTTGCTAATTCTTTAATCTTTAAATCGACATTCGCTTAGAACAAAGTTTTGGTGCTGTGCTTCAGACTCAAGTTTATTGCTTTTAGTTTTGTGTTTAGCATGAAGAAAATAAATCACTTAAAAATTTAAATTTAAATTAAATCACTATAGCAAAACTTACGTTTGCTTCATAGAAGAGATAATATTTATTAGCTTGTTTGCAAGTCAACTTAGACATTATGCATACGCCATGTTGTCGAAAATGCTTTTTGGTTATGCTTTAACATCTTGAGTAGCTGTTTTTACTGCACACCACTTGCCCCACTTACTTTGAATCTTCCACAGATTTTGATTTTATTTTTATTTTTATTTTTTGCTACTAAATGAAACAACTGACCATGGCCTTCGATGATATTTGATCTGATTTATGCGATTCTTTTAAGTGATTTGGTTTTGCTCGCTTACAGCTGCTTTTTGCTGTCTATACATACAGAATCCATTTGCTTATGTTACAAATTTATAAACAGCCTGAAACAATCTGAAAACTTAAAAAAAAAACAGCAGCAACAATTGTACACACAAATTGGGGCAAGGCACGCTAATCAAAGAAAGACAAATCAACTCGGTAGCAGGCCTGAGCCAACTTACGGCATCATATGTCAACAACTCCTTAATTAAATGCTAAAAGTAAATACCAATACAAGATACAACATACCAAAGAGAAAAAAACAAAAATTGTATAAATTTGAACTCTTTTTGTTGCTGCTGCTGTTGCTGCTGCTGCCTTATTTGGAAAGTGAAAGTGAATTTTTGATAAGCTGTCCGGAAGGATGTGCGGTCAAGTGTTATGCAATGGACTGCCTGCCTGCCTGCCACCTGTCTCAAAAACTGGGCTAAGTTTAAGTGGGTTAACATCAACATACCAGCGATGGGACCAGCTGCTTTGCTCGGTGTCGCCAGTGTCCCATCCAAGCTGCACAGCAGCTGCACGCCAAGTATCACAGACAAAATTATATATTTTTCCATGTTGTAGCGATTGTTATCTCGTTTTAAATTTAGTTTATCTATTTGTTATGATGATTTTTTAATATTTTATGGATATTTGTTTTGTTGGAATTTTTTTGTTTTACAGTTATGCAAATTGGCACTTCCGTAAAGCTAGCAAACAAAACAACGCATTTTTTGTCGAATAAAAATTTGTATTATGCCGCCGAGATGCACAGATTTCCAGATGATAAATTATAAATGCCGCGTTCCGCTTTTTGTATTGTAATCGTCCGTTGTCGTTAAGCGAGATCTTGAAACGAAATCGAAAGTTGGCGAAAAAAAACAAACTCAACTGATTTGGAGAGTCGGCTAACAATTTAAATATGAAGAGCTCAAATCTCGAATACGTCGTGCGCATGCGCGCCCAAACTGACCGTCGGTTGTCGAAGAACTAACTATTTTGGTCCCCTAAAGCATCAACTAATGCTGAATTCCCGCCAGAGAGAGAAAACCCAGCTGCCAAAGAGTCGAGGAATGAGAGCGACCCAAGAGAGTGAGAGAGAGCCGGTCGAACTGGTTGCAACCAACTTGTTTGGTCGGTCAGTTTTTTTTTGTTTTCGAATTTTTTTTTGTATTTTTGGTGTGAAACGCTCAGAAAGATTAGCATCCGTTGAGATGCGACCGATGGGGAGCGAGGGGGATTGCGTGCAGCTGACTGACAGGCTTGTCAAACACTTGACGCAGCAGTTGGCAGCTGGCAAAAGCTGACCAAGGTAACATCAGCGAAGCGTGCGTTGATTTGCAGACGTGCCCACCGCAACCAAAGCCAAAATCGAGTTCAAACTCGAGCCGAACTGAAACAAAAACTCCAAAGTTGGGCATTCCAAAATTCTGGTTTCGCATTGCAAGTTCTGCGACGTTCTAAGATTTTGCAATTTCCCAAAAAAAACAACAATAGCGACACTAAATTCATAGCTTATTTATTGAATGATGATTTACTGATGCTTTCGATTTCTATTCAAATTGTTTCACAGCTGTTGCTAGCTGACTTTTGCAGCTGACCTTGAACAAGTGCCACTCTGCGTATACGTCATTTGCTTACTGCTGATAAATTACCTTTCTCTAAATCAAGTATTTCACATTTTAAAAGCTTGAATAGAATATTTTAGTTAACGGAACCAGCAAAATGGACTAGAGTCAACAAATTGCCATCGCTTTAGTAGATTTTTTCTAAGTGTACTCAATGCTGTAGCAAAATACTTCAGCTCTCGCACATTCTGATCAAATCTGGCAACTAAACTCATTTACACTTGCCTTTGGTGTCAGTCATTAATTTTTTTTGCCCAAAACTTGTCATACGACAAGCTTATTTCAAAATAAAGAAACTCTAAGAAAAATCAATAAAATTTAGCAAAGAGTCGCCTTCAAAATGGATGCACGTCCGTCACGAATTTTGTCCGTTGAAATCCGCACAAGTGCAGAAGTGAAGAAATGGACACCTTTAATGGAGTTACTTGGAATTGTTATACTCACATGTAGCATATTTCGCACACTCTTCGCATTCGTGGATGAGAGACGCATAGATTGTAATGCGTATCAAAATCAGAGTCTCTGAGCAGGTCTCGCTTTTTCACCGATAATAAAATCAAAATAAAATCAAAATCTGTCGGGTGGCTTGACAGACTAAACAAGTTGGCAGCTGTACAACTAAAATTTGAATCTCTTGCAGCGATTAGCATTTGCCATTGGAGCCGCTTCTAAATAAAAACAGATCGAGCATAATGGGCGATACTTCAGTTTATTGCTACTTGGCCAGGGCTATGTTTTATTCAATGTAATAAAAATCAAATTTCGTGCATAATTTTAGGTCTATCTCATTCATAGCAAGTTCGCTGTTGTCTCTAGCCTAATCTTGTTTTATAATTGGGCACTTCAATCGGCGCCACTTTAATAAATTTCTTATAATTTTTCAAATCATTACAAAAATGTGTGTTCTACAAGTTTGACTAGTTAAGATTTATTATATTATTGCTTATAAGTTATTATTGGGCATAAATAAGACAATATCTCACGATCGCCTTAGGCCCATACTTATAAGAATTAAGAATTTTAATTGTTCAGAAACCCGTTTGTAGTTTCTGAATTGAATTTTGAAATGCCTAAGCGAAATAGTGGGCAGTTTCGCAACGTGTCGCAATCATTAAAAAATGTTTGCTGAATTTATTGATGCAGCTAATTGATCAGACAGACACATCACAAAAAGCTAGTTTTCTTTAAAAATACAAATCGACGATTTATGGTCCGGTTGTGTTGATTTGTTAGCGTGTTATGTTGTGTTATGTTTCCGTTTTTTTTTTTTTTGTTTCTTTTAAGGATTCGTTATTTACCATAAAAAGTTAGATGTTTTTTTATTTATAATTTGGTCAATTTGATTACTTGTTTATTTGTTGCTATGCGTTTTTTAAATTCGATTTTTTTTCTACTTGTCAAACTTATTTTTTGCTTTGTTTGGCAGTGACCTTGATGAAGACTATTATGTTGTTTTTTTTTTTAATAATTCGGTTCTTCAACCGCATAATTTTTTTTAACAAAGTTGAAGGTTAAGATTTCTCCAAAAACCATTTTATTTATTTCCTTTTGAATTGGTTAAATAATGTTCATTAACTTGGCTTTCTTATGCAAATGGCCTTTCAATATTTAATAAAAGAAATTTCTTTCTTAGAGTTCTTAGTCTATTTTATATGAAGCGACTGTCAGATTTATTATCATTATTAAAGGCGAGTTGGTTTGGGGACATTAGCAAACAAGTTAAACGAATCAAATCGTACGATTTTCGGCAGAGATGTGTGAAATCAACGTTGCAAATCATTTGACATAAAAGTACTCAAAAGTTAGTTAAGCAAGTTTTTTTTTTTTTGTTGTATCTGTTGACTATTTAAATAAGATACATGACGCAGTTCCATCAAAAGTTAAATGTCAAATATTGATTGAACAATTATTATTCATGGCCCTGTTTATCTTTATTACCAGTAAAGTTGGCGAATAAAGCTTAAATTGCGTAAATAGGCTAAGGAAACAAGGCATAAATTAAATTAAATACACACAGCTGCTAATGCTGCAAATGACGTTGAAAAAAATGCTTCCATCCATCATACGCCGTGTGGGCCATGAACCGAAACGGCGTGAAAATGACATTTACTACAACAGCCCCTAAAAACGAATATTTGTCGGCAAATAAATGGACCAAACTTTGATGGCAGATAATAAGAAGAATAAACAGGGGCAGACTTAATATCCTAATGGGATATACAAATTTTACCCCTCTCTCTCTCTCTCTCTGTGTATCTGAAATGTGGGCAGCTGTTAAACTAAGTAGCAGCATCATCAGCCAAAACTACTTGAAAGCAAGGCCTTTAGCTGTAATATTAATGGGTGAATTATCTTTGGATTCCTAGTAGAAAGATGCGTACAAAATTAAGTTCATTGCGTACCAAGTCGCCTGCTGTGAGCATGTCTCGCTTCTTCATTGATTCGCTTCAGACTTCAAAATGTAATCTAAAATCTGCCAAGTAAACAAGTTGGAAGTTATTCAACAATTGTTTGCTTGCAGCAGTTGCCATTGAAAGTAGATCGGTGCCGCTTCTAATCAAATACACATCGACCATAGTAGCCGATACGTCAGCTCAACGCCAATTGGTCAGGGCTATGTTTCATTTAATGTAATAAGAAACAAACCAGTTTCGTGCATTACTTTGGAGGTAACTCCAAAAAAATGCGGTAGGAAGTAGTTATTTATGGGATAGCAATTTTTTTATATTTACTATTATTATTATGATTGATGGAGATTACGATTTTGTTATTTTAATAATTCGGTTAAGATTTCTTCGAAAACAATTAGCTAGCAATTTATTTAATTATTTAAATATTTCGTTATTTTAATTAGTTTAATAATGTTCTCATATGCAAATCGTTTTTTTTTTTTGCTATATCCGAAAGCAATTCCTTCCTTCTACTGCTCTACGTTATTCCATGCGATTGTCAAAAGTCATAAATTAAATAGAGGCAGACACTAATGCTGTAAATGATATTGAAAAAAATGCTCTCATCTGTCATACGGCTCGTGGACCATAAACCGAAATGGCGTGAAAATTACATTTACTACAACAGACTCTCAACTCTGCCATTTGTATGCAAATAAATGGCGCATGGCAAGAATGAACAGGGGAAGATTTAATAGTCTTATGGGGTATGCAAATGTTACCATCAAAAACCCCGCTCTCTGTCTCTAATGTGTGGGCTGCTGTTAGGCTAATAAAGGCAGCATCAGACAAAACTACTCAAAAGCAAGGTCATTAGTTGTAAAATTGATGAGATGCTTGTGGAAGTTGCAGCGCAGCTACTTCAAATTTGAAATTTGATTGATGGCCAAGCTTAATAAAATAGAGCTGCGCTCGGCAGCAGTTTCCGTGATCCATTAAAATTCAGACTTGATAACTTTATCGCTTACTAATTTGAATGCTTAATTAATGGTTTCTATCTCCCACATACCTACACACACACACACACACACACACACACACACACATAGACTTACCGCTATCGATTTCATTCTCACTGGGATCACGATGAAATATATTGCCATAGTATTGATCGTGTTGCTCGGATTCAACACTCTGCAGCGACTCCTGCACATCGTCATCGAATTCATCCTGTGGATTGTTGTTCGCCTGAAACTGCTGATCCATCAGCTCATCGTCCTCCTCCTCATCCTCATAGCGCACACGCCCCCGAGTCGAGCTTGACGGCGTTGTTCGCTTTGCAGCTGCAGCTGCCAAACGATTCCGTATCGATCCGCCAGCGCTCTTCTTGAAGCCACCGCTGCTGGCGGAGAAGCCCCGGGGATGTGGACGACGAACCGCTGGGGGCTTTGGCTTGGGCAATATATCAGCGATTGTGGGCGCTTTCTGGCTGACGGTGCGATTGGGAAACAAGCGACGCTCCACATAGTTGGCGAATATCTGTTGCGTTATCTTATTCTGGCGCGCCAACTCGCTCTGATCCAGCTGAAAGTGATTGTTTTCGCTGTTGTTGTTGGTGCCTGCAATTACAATTGGGATGAAAATTGGTTGCACGATTAATCACAGTAATCTCATGTGGGCCGTCGCTCAGTTGCGAAATCCCAGCACACAGGTGGCTGCCACTTTGGGGCAATTACATAAACGCTTCCGTGCTGTGGCCCACACTCAAATTAGGTGCAAAAAAAGCATAAGCAGCAGTAATTTAAAAACGTGTACAACCTGTACAGGCTGACTCAGGGTCTCATGTGAGACTATTTATCGAGGGTCAAGTGTTTATCAACTTTTGCTTTAAAGCTTAATTGAAATGCTTGAAATTATTACGATTTAAATAATTAAATTAAGCTGGCAGTCCAGCTATGCACTTGCATTTTCAGACAGTTGCAGAAGCATTCGATTTCATGGTACAATATAAGACAAGTTCCAATTTTCCACAGCCACATAACTGTGACAAAACTAAGCAGATTTTCAAAATAAGATTATTTTGGGAATCACTTTTAATGTGAATGTAGAATATTACAACAATTAAAGTTAAAAACGAGTATCTGACTAGATATTTAAGTAGTTGTACGAGTCAAATATGTTCACAGCCATAACTTCGTCAAAAATAATAGTATTTTCAAAAACCAGTGCTTATTAATAATGCTCTGACCTCTGCAAATTGCACTCCAAAATTGCATTCCAAAAAAATGCGTACATATGCAACTCTAAACGAGAAACTAAAAAACTGGCAATCTATCTCAAGCACACCTCTTTAATTACACTCTGTCTGAGCAGCATTTTGGATTGACATCTGTCATCAAGACACACATCAATCAAATCTGTGACCCACAGAGACTGACTCAGTGACACAGAGAGAGAGAGAGAGAGACCGACACAGAGAGGATGCCGGCTGCGTGTGTATTGCCTCAGGGTCGCAACATTTAAGATCATTAGCTGGAGCTTGAGCAGGTAAAGTTCATTTTTTGTTAATGATTTGCACACTTTTTGTTTTTGTGACTCATCCCGCTTCTTGTGCCTCATTTTTAATGAGAGATTAATCGTTTGCCATTTGGTTCCCCCTTCTTCGGCGGCAACTGTGTCAAGGTTGAATAAAAGCATTTTACTGCTCAACATTAAAGCGGATTCGTTGGAGTTTGCGTTACAGTTCCAGTTCCAGTGGCCATCTTTCCCTTCTCCTCCCCACCCGTCAAGTTAATGAGTTAAAATTGCCAAATAATTGTTATAAATGCTGCTGTAAAAGGCGCAAACAAAGCGACATTAAAGACTTTACAGCTCCTCAACAGCTCGCTTGATGCACACACACAAAATATGAAAAAAATACAAAACCACAAAATATGTCGCGCGCCCACCGAAAATTGTTGATTGCCCCGTCGTTTTTGGGGTTCGTTTCACATTTTGAGTGCGTGTTTTTGCAACGCCTTTACAAATATGCTTTTTACCTTCATCAGTGTGTGTAAATTGAATTAAAATTGATTACACAATTTCTGTTTATGCCTGCAGCAATTACATTATATTTTTTGAAATTATTTTTCAAATTTTGGCTCATTATGGTTCAAGAGCCATCATTTTCGGTTTTCTGGGGCAACCCCCTTGACATTTGTGTGTGCGATGATGCAAATCAAATTTCAGTTATGGGTACACAAAGTGGGATACATTTCAATTTGGGTGTGTTCAGGCTGCTATAAATTTTTAAACGTAATAACTTTTGATATTGATTTGATGGAAATTGCATTAAAAACTGAAAACATTTATAATATTTATAATAATTTACTCGAAATTGAACGAGATTTGTAACAAGACTTTCCACAGGCATAACTAAAAATCTGTTAAATCTGAAAGGCAAATGGGAAAGCATATTTTTCCATTTTGATATAATCATCATAATTGCCAACAACTAAAATCTATTTGCAGAGTCTGCAGCATTTTCAGACACAATCTCTAAGTGCAATCTAAGTATAGCACTCAAAAACCAATTGAGAGCTGAATGTTTTTTCCCGAGGCACTCAAAGAGCCAGTCATTCATATTTACATTTTGACTGATTTCCGTGGCATTAATTATCGATTTGAAACCCAATTGGTCGGCATCCTTCAGTGAATTATTGTTGGCTTTTGGGCTGCTGAGGTCAAGCAGTTGTTACCAAAAACCGACAAACAAACACAATGGGCTCTAATAGCCGTCATATTATCGGGCTCCTATTGTTAACAGGCCGTCTAATTGTTCTCAACGAGCCAACAAATTCAAAACTGAATAATCCTTGAGATACTATTATGACCATTTGTCGCTCATTATGTGCCACATTTCAATTGCTTTTACATGCCATTGTCGAATGGTTGTCAAGTTGACCAGTTGACCAGTTGACCAGTTGACCAATTGACCAATTGAAAGTCGGTCCAGCCAGTCGTGATGGCCCCAAAATGCACAATCTATAATGCAGTTGCCCGATCACCGATCGATTTAAACGCACCGTTTTTTGTCGTATTCGATTTGAAGTTTATTAATTTCACGAGCGTGCAACGTTGAACGTGCAACCATGCAACGTAACCCAGTTCTGTCTCAAAATGTGATGTGTATCTCTCTATCCAGCAGTTGCTACAACGGCATAGCCACATTGGCTAATTGTCGTCTTGCTTGCCAGTCACATAAATCATGTTGACTCGTCGAGGATGTCGACTGCAAGCTGCCTTGAACAACAACAACAACTGCAAGCAACAACAAATAGTAAATCATTTTGACTTGCATCTGTTGCAAATACTCGCCAGCTTCAACAACAGCGCTTAATTCATTTGTATCTGTATCTATATCTGTATCCGTATCTGTATCTGTATCTGTAACTGTGCCTCAAGAAAAAATTGCAGCAACTTCTGCAAAGAATTGAGGGCCGCTTAATTGCCGCTTGGCTGGAAAGAGGTCACAGCGCACAGCATTTGCAAGTAGACTCCGCAACCTATGCCTACTCCTCTACCCCTCCCCCCTCCCATCGCCCTCCCCCTCCATCTCTATCAGCACTTCCCCAGTACTTACCCAACACAAGCGTTTGTCTTTGCAGCGTTTCGCAAACGGAAAAAACAAACGCGATGTGCGAAAAATATGTAATCCAAAAATGTTTGCGATTTCAGCTTGAAACAAGACCAGATTTCGCACATTCCCTAAATAAATTAGTGTCTCAAAACTAAAATGTGAATTTCTTTGGCACAAAAAAATCTTTTATGTATTTTTTTTTTTTTACAATTGTGCAATCAATGCGCTCGTAATTAAACCACAAATTGTTTGTCATACTTGGCGTATGCGCAACGGAGTCGCAAAGCGCATACGCCCCGTTGGATGTTTAGAAACTGCGCTTGTTTTGGATGGAAATGTTGTGCCAAATTATGTAACAGGCGGAAGAAAGCATCTTCGACACCATAAGCTATAAATATTCCTGATCAGTATCAATGAGCGATTCGATCTAGCCAAGTCTGTCGTTCGGTCTGTTTGAACAAGTCAATCTCAGAGACTATAGCAGCTTATCCCACACAGATTGCGTCATCTTATTGAGAACTTTCTCCGTTTTGAGAATATCGATAAAAACCGATTATCGATCGTAATGAAATCTACAATCTTAAGGACATTTCTTTCTAATCAAGACGGTATAAACCTTGACATTATATTGATCATCTCTAAGAATTTCACTAAGATCGGTTGGGAAACATGTAAGAAAGTCTTTAGATAAGGATATGAATATCAGAGAATCTTCCAGTCGAGGTCTCTCCTCAGAGCATTCTTACTTATTTTCTGTGCAGTTTGATTGACATCTGGAAATTTAATACACATGGCAAATGATATGCATGTTGCAAGATTTTGTACAAAAAACGAAGCAGCTAATTAATTATTATTAATTGTATATTAAGTTCTTCGGATTATTAGCATGTTAATTAAGTCATCAGCTAATTATATCAATTGGATATAAAATGCGTAGTTTATGTGAAATAAATAAATAAATTATCAATCAGCATTTGCATAATATGCTGTAAATTAAATTTTCTATCCAAGAACTGTCATTTCAAATTTTGTAGCTATATTTTTCGAGCCTATAAATTATTGGCCATCATTTGTATAATTTGCTGTATACTTTCAGTATAAGAACTAGCATTTAAATGCTATTTTATATCTGATCAATTAGCATCTATGATGATTACATAAGAGGTGATTGAACTTGAAAATGAAGATAATATTAGGCAATTAAGTAAATGTCAACATGATCTTCAGCCATTCAAGTCAATGGCCATTAATCTTTGAGTCGACTTTGGAAATTGGTTACCCGCACGCGCTGAATTTTGTTTTGTTTTCGATAGAAAAAATTTCTAAAAAAAAAAGTATAAACAGAAATCAACTTTAAAGTGGCTATAATAAGTGATGGGACAAGTTTCATAATGCTTTCAATAAGAATTTCTGCATATTGGTTATATGTTAATTAGCGTAACGGTAGTTTGTGAGCTCATCCAGCAGTCCAAAATTTAAAAAATTAAATAACTATATGCAGCTGTTGAATATTTAATTATTTTGCCTATAAAGATGCCATTGACATTTATAAGAATAATTTGGCTGGCTTCGCTCCTTCAGCAATGGCGCCAAATGGTAACAAAATCAAGTTTTGGATTATGGAAAATGGTCTTATATCGTGATCTTTAAAACGAACACAAAGTGAGCAAAATCTGTATTCTAATTTTTATCTTTTGCAGCTTGTGCATAATCACTTTTAATTAGATGAAATAAGCTTCAGATGAAGGTTTTATGGTTGTGATTATGTATATAAATACAAATTATATTCAACTAATGAAAGTAGAAATTTTGTTTTGCTTTTGTGTGGGTATATAAGCCGAAATCTGTTTGTGCTTCTACTCGATATGATTATCATAAAAGAATAAAATTCTGACATTAAGAACTGAGTAAGCTCATCGAAACTGGAATACTTAATAGAGCTGACCTTTTGTCTCAACGAACACCGTTATAGATAAATAAATAAAAAGTCCCCAAACCCGCTCTTTACATAAAAAATTCAGCTCTTTTTTTGGCAATGCAAATTCATTAAAATTTTGCGCTTTGCCTAACTTTAAGGTCAGTTTGATTAAAGGCTAGTTTCACGCCTCAACAACTCAATAGCACGTCAAATAATATTCCCAAACTATTTAACGAATTTCGCTCTAAGTGCAATCTTAAATATTTGCCCAACTTTTGACGCGCAGCAGCATCGTTAACGTATATACATACATATATCGATGGGATGACTGCGATGCCGGCGACCTTGGCATGGATTTAGGCATTCGATTGCCACTCAAGTTAGCACTTGTGGCTGGCAAGCGGTGGTGGGGGGGGGGGGGGAAAGAGCGATCAAGAGCTACAAGTACTTACCTCTTTTATCGCGGCCATTTGTGGCAGCCGCCTCCTTCTGTTGCTCAGCTGTCGCTGCAACTGGAGCATTTCCTCGTTTGATGTCAGTGCTGCTGCTGCTAATGCTGCTGTTAAAACTTCGTGGCACATTGCGAACGGTGACGGTGTGTGGCACGTGCGCATTTTGTGGCGCATTGTTACCGGAATCGACACTGGCCAAATACGTAACGAGCACGATGAATAATAGTGATAAACGTAGCATTTTCATTGCGCGGGATTTTCAATGTATCCAATGATTTGGTTTGCTAAGCTTCAAGTGGCAGCTGAAACGGAAACTATAGCTGAAGTTCACGACAGCGACACAGACACACGACTGAGCCGGAGACACGCCTCAGAGAAAGCCAAGTGCAGGCTGCACTCCCCAACTCCTCAAGATGTTGATCTCGCTGATATTTGATGATGGTGTTTTGTTTACGTATGTTTAGTAGCTGCAAATCGTTTGTCTCAATCCGGCCTGATAATGTTATGCAGTTCGGATCGCTTTCTAAATTAGCAATGCGACAGATCTACATAAGTGTTATGGAATATGAAAAGAGTTCACAATGGGTCGATCGAGATTGTGTTGTTTCTGGTTTTTTGTTTTTGGTTTTGATATCAGTGCTTGAGTTTTCTCCTCCTAGTTTTCATTGCATACAGAGCGCCAGGCCATTAATCTGCCCCTCCGACATTCGATTAGATAATCGCACGAACTGGTCTTGTTTGCTTTCTTTCCTAGACTCGGCTTCGGCTGCTGCTGCTGCTGCTGCTGCTACTGCTACTGCTGCCGCTTCGGGAGAGCGCTCGCATTAAATTACTCTCACTTTCAGTGTGGGGGTTGTTCGCACTCGTGAGCTGACCGATCTCAAAAGTGGTTCGCATTTATCGCTGGACTGTCGTAGCGTCCAGAGCCTCGGCTGGTTGCTCCGTGAACGTGTTTTGTGGTGTTTTTGCTGCTGTTGCGTTAGCTTTCGGCTTGCTTACTTACAGACTAAAGCGTTTGAACGCAACTAAAACACGTTGCGCGCTCGATTCCTCTCTGGAGCCGACGATCGGTTTTTGGATATTGACTCGGTCAGCTGGCTGCGCTTATCGCTTCTCTCTCTCTCTCGCTCGCTGTGGGTTGGTCAGGCACTTCCACTTTTTCTCAACTCTCGCTCTTGGTATTCCACTCTCTCGCAACTTGTTTCCATCGACCAAGCCAAGCTTTAGCAAGTTTCGGTTGCATCGAGTTCTTCTTCTCCTTCTTCATTAACTTGCATCGAAGTCATCTTCTTTGAGCTGGCTCGAGAAGCGGTTTCTAATTACACCGCCGTTCAGGTGTGTGTTGGGGAGTGGTTTTTAAGCGGCTGCTTTTTTGTTACTTGTCAACTGATTTAACCAGATTGTAAGTGGGCAAGATGCGTTGATCGTTTGCCCTTTGCCAGGGTTGCTGGTGCGCTATAAATAAGTGGATTATCCAACTGAAATACGCCGATTGAGTTTGCATATTCATATTTATAATTTAATTATGGATTATACACATTCCTTTATTTATTTATTTGTAAAATCAAGACTGCATAGAAAGCGATTAACCAAATGGTATTTATATATTAATATCATATATTTTGTGATGTGCTTTTAAATATTATTTACTATGACATCTCATTCATAATTCAAAACTTAAATTTAACAAACCAAAATAAGCTAAAACTATATTTCCAGTTTTCGGATTTGAATTTAAATTTGGCAAAAACAGATCTTTAGATAATGGCCCGTGCTCCGAATTTTTTATACATGCTTCAGTTTGCTGTCGATGATCTGGTTATAACACGCACCAATCACTGTGCACCGTTAGAGTATGCGACCTGTGTGGAGGTCACTTTCCGCAATAGCGTCTATGTGGAGATTTGCGCGCGTTCGTGTGCCACCCCGCCACAGTGTGGCAAGTGTTGCATCTTCGCACTGGAATACCCAGTGACACCGGACGATCGCCTCCAGATACATGTCTATAAGAAACGTTCGAATAAATGCAAATTTCTGCTTGGCCTAACTGAACTAGAAGTACATTCACGATTTGAGAAGGTTAACAGCGACTTTGATATAAAAAATGCGAACTGGCTGCGTAACCTGGAAATGAATAAGATGCAAATTCCCACATTGAAGGGTACCAATCCCGATGTGCTGGACAGATGCGATTGCTTCAATCACGGCTATCCACGCCCCGAGCAGCTGTGTCCCACATGGACAATGTTCAAAACAATGCTGCCACTGTTCAATCTCTGCCAGCAACAGACTGGAAATCTGGTGCTCATAACCCGTTTAGTCGCCCAAGGACCCACGATAGTGTCCAGCTTCTGTAAATTGGGAAACAAGTATGTGCCTTTAGAACGCTCTACAGATCAGAATACTTGTTTCATAAAACCGGATGATGTTCATGGCCAATAGTGATATTGGTACTTTGTCTACAATGCGGCTAAGTTGAGTCACTGTTGGCTTTTGTGAGGACACAGATACACAGACGAGTTCGTTCCAGATATATACATTGCCCCACTGTGCCGTGTAAATAATATTTTAACTTGAGCATGTGAATTCTTCCGGGTTCTTATTCTATTCCACTATTGTTGATAATCTACCACGCAAGAGGTGGCAACAATTTAGGAATAGGAAGTAGATGATACTAAAATTTTATTGTGAAACATTGTTCGATATTCTACTGCAAATATAAAAATAAATGATATAAAAATTATGGTTTATTTTGTATAATTTCTTTAAGTAAAATTAACCTTAAACAATATTGTTGCTGAAAACGAAATAAGTCGTCTTCGATTCTAAAATGAAGAAATAGATTAATACTTGAAGAGTAAAGAGTAACTCTATAAAAATCTAAATTTTGCAGAGACAGACTCAAATTTTCTAAATGTTCGATCTTAGCAAACGTTGAACACAATGCTTTATGTGGAGTACATAAGAATTGTATCAACGCCTCAAAAGTCAAAACAAAATTATTAAGGTTAACAAGTTTCATTTTAGTTTCAACTACCGATTCGGCGTTTTCTATTTTGTCTAAAAAGGAGAAAAATTCAATCGTAACTTTTTTTACATTTATATAGCCTTAATCTATACTTGAATTGGATACAAACCTTAATAATTGCACTTTAAGCGGACTCGCTCCTCTAAACCGCGGAAGCAAAGGGCAATTGTTTTGGTTTTCCACAAATTAAACTCTATAAACGTTTTTATATACATATATATATATATACATATATATATCTTGTGTCATTTAATTTTAGCGTACAGACGAACTGTTGGGGGGAAATTTGCGCCATTTACTGGTCAAGTGCAATATCCAAATTGAGTCATTAAATCTATCTAAATTTAGCTAGGCGACCACATCAAGCAATATGGCCAAGAAGGGGAAGAAAGGCAAAAAGGGCAAGAAGGGCAAAAAGGTCAGCTGCCCCATCAAAATCACCGATCAAATGATAAAACCATTAATGCCGCAACGTAAGTACTACTTGTAAACACGTATTGTTCATCATCATCAATCATTATGAACCAGCCGTCTGCGATGAGTGCTGTGATGATTGTTGTCAATGCCAATACGATTGCGATTGCAGTCCAGAGATCCAGCCATGCTTTATACAACCCACTCGGCCGGATGCGGGTCCCGAGGCCTATGATGAGTTCGAGGCCTGTTTGAATGGCAGTGGTCTGACCATACGTGTCCTCAAGAATACGCACAAGGTGCACAGTGTAAATGATGGCGCCGACTCGAATTTGGGTGCCGACGATGATCCCTGCTACAGGCAGGACATAGATGATTGTCCCTCGAACGAGTGCCTCAACGATATACTGCAACGCAGCAATTTCGCCCGGAACCACATACAGCGTCGCACCTGCGGACGCATCGTCAATCATCCGAGCATACCAAAAGTGCGGGCGAATATCAAATACTCTGGCAACGATACCTGCGAGACGGAGAACTTCTATGTGCCCTTCTCCAAGATCAAGGAGGCGTGCGAGAAGGAGGAGGCCAAGGTCGATTGTTATCGATCGCGTGTCTGCGATAAGCACGAAGCCAAAGTCGATTGCTATCGTCGACGCTTGTGCGGAGGCGGAGTTCCTTGCATTCCGGCCATACCGCCAAATAGAAATCAACGCAGCTGCTCCATGCAGGTGGAGGCCAAGGATATCAAGGACACCATGAAGGGTGTCAATTTGGACGCACGCAAGAAGGGCATTGAGGTAAGCGAAACAGCGGCAACAACCACAACCACAACAGCAGCAGAAGCAGCGTCAGCAGCAGCAGCTAATAGCTCCCGGTTGCATGCAACATTTGGAACGTGTTGCAATGCGGAATTGTAAGCATTGTAAATCATGTCGAATGCTTCAATTGTTCCGTGTCTTGCTCTGGCTAAATGCTTTCGACAGCTGCATGCTGCACATGCTCCACATGCTGCAGCATATGTGTCTGTTGCATAACCACACACTTACTGCACCAAATATGTGGCAACCACAATTCGAATTCGTATTTGATGTGGTTGCCAGCCTGCCAGCAGCCGCTTTCTACATGGCCAATTTTTTTTTTGTTGTTGTCCACTTCTTATTTAGGTCTGTTACAAAACGTGCGAGGAGACCGATAGCGATGTGTTCCTCGTCAAGCTTGGCAGCAAGTCCAAGTCGCAGCACAAGAAGAGCACCATCGAGATCGAGTTGCGTACTCCCAAACAGCCAGTCACATTGCCCATCAGCAAGGTGACCACGGAAACGTATGTGACGGAGGCTTTGCTCGATGCCACCAAGGGCAAGGGTAAGAAAGGCAAGGGTAAGAAGGGCAAGAAGGGTAAGGGCAAGGGGAAGAAGGCAAAATAATTGGCCAATATTTAAGGATTCAAAAGATGCCGTCGATAAATCATGGCAAAAGGAACTTGCTTAGCCTACGGCTGCCATTGCCAATCCATTTACCTGACATCAAAATGTATCTCTGTATAAGAAATATTAAATGGTTAGTGGGTCGATCAAACTATAAAATATATATTACATTTTGGCTAAGTCTTAATCGCTTATTAATTGACATTATGCCCAATAAATTAAATAGTTGGAATAGTTGGGTAGGTACAATTTTGTCTACCCGGAAGTATATACTTTATAATACAGAAGCCCTGGTTGCGGAGTATCCACATTCCTCCTTCAGCGTAATATATTTGCTGCTTGTTCTTTCTGGAATAAATATATAGAATATTTTGAATAAAGAAAAAAAATCAAATTGCGTAAAAGTTTGGAAAATCATTTAATGCAACAAGGTGCTGTACTGCATGCAGCATGTCGTGGATGAATTTATTGAAATTACAACATCACTGCAACGGCAGCCTTGATGCACGCACAGATTTTGCTGTTCCTTAAAACTTGTACATTCAGTCGGCTATCTATACGGATGGATCAGTTTCGCAAGCTCTTCGGAGACGAGTCCCATAGCTTTGGCTTTATATAACACGAATTGTATTCGCTTTGGCATTGACAACACTCTTTACACTTGACTTGCTAAAAATAAAACAGTACCGGATTTAACCAATATAAAATTCATGGCGAATTTATCTCGAATTTACCTTAAGGTTTAAATATTTGATTGGATTGTACGATCGGCCGTCCTTGATGACTTTTAAAATGATTTGACCTACTAAACTTGTATGTTGTATTTGACCAACAAGTGTCGCAATTGTCTTATAGCTCGACTCCGCGCTGTAAGCCACATTATAGTAATTAATATATAATCAAGTATTATTATTATTTAAACTCACCCAAGTCACAGCAACTGGCATATTCGGGACAGCAGTGGCTGCAAGGATCTTTGGATCCTGCGCCATCAGCTGGTAGCGAATTGTCACCAAAGATCTCTTGGCCGTTTGCCAGCCAATCGTCATCGCCACCGGTCTGGCGACCCTTCTTCTTCTTTTCCTTGTCGTGAGTCTGCTTTTCCTTTCGCCCCGTCTCCATGTCCTTCTGCTTCTGCACCTGTATGTAACGAGGCTGGGCTGGAACGCCGCCGCATGGACCACAAGGCTCCAAGCGCTGCTCAACCTGCGACTTGCAACGACGCTTAGACGGCACAGTGGGACATTCTATGAATGAACGACGAATTAGATGGACAGATGGACATAGGCGGATCAAACAAACTTACCGCGATCGAACTCATCCTCACAGTATTCGCAAGGACACATTTTGTCCAAATTACAGGCAAAATAACGCAGACATTTATTGGTTGCCGTGTGTTGCGGGGGTAAATAGCAAGGATCGGACTGCACACACTGTGGCGGCGGGCAGGGCGGACACCTGCCCTTGCAGCACTTATTGCCCATGTCCATGGGACCACCGGTGGCATTAGTGTTACTAACGGCATTGCAACAGGGATCACATGGATCTTCGGGACAGCATGGCGGGGCATCGCAACACGCCTTTATCTTGCCACACGGTGGACACGGCTCACAGGGCGGCGGACATGTTGGATTCCTTGAGCAGATCGAATGATTCAGCGAGAACTGGGACACGATTGTTGGGCCATTGCACAGGAGTCGCATGATCAGCACCATGTTGCCCGTCTGCTGCTTACAGAGATTGAAGAGCGGCAAGAGTCGCTTCGTCAGCTCCGACGTGGGACAGAGTTGTTCGCGTCGCTCAAAGCCGGGATCATAGCAGGAGCAATTATCCATCACATCCTTGTTGGGACCCTTCATTTTGGGCAGATGCTGCAGCTGTTCCGCCCAATTCTTATCCCAGTTGATGTTCTCCGCATCGAAGGATTCCTTGACACGATCGAAAATTGGCTTCATCGGCAACTCAGTCATTCCGATGAGGAACTTGCAGCGATTCGTTTTCTTCTTATACACATGTATCAGCAGGCGATCCTTGTCGGTCACCGGAGATTCGAGCGCAAAGATTGCACACTTGCCGCACTTGCACTGCTTGGGATTCACACAGCTTCCAAACTCGCGATCGCATATGTTGATGAACACACTCGAACGGAACGTGATCTCCACACACGTGGGATACTCCTCGGGCGCGCACAGATTCTGTTTCGTTATCAGCAGATCATCAATCACAAATTCAAACATATAGATCAAGTTGTGCGTCAAGTTGTGCGTCAAGGCCATAATGCGAAATGTGTTTCCTAATTAAATATTTGCAATTTTGACTGAATTTTGAAAAAAATTTCCAAAATTTTGTAACTAAAAAATATGGATGTTGTAATTTGGGCCGAGACAAGAAACTGAACTGATTCAATTGGACTTCCATAGCAAAAGCCTGCTAAGATGAGGCAACCGCTCCAAATCATTAATTTTTCTCAAATATTTGTAGTATGCAGTGAAAAATGTATGTGTGTCAAGTTAAAGGGATATAAATATGTAGCCAATAGAAACATTGATCATTTCTAAAGATGCAGTTCATATATAAGTCTATTTTATTTAGCATAGGATAATGAATAAACATTTTATTTAGCTGATTATTTGCTTAAGAAATTAGTCATTCAAACGTTAATTCCCCTTTGTTGTAGATATAATTTAGTTCGCTAATAATTCTAATTAATCAAGTGAAATATAGCTGCTTACTTCATCAGTTTTGCATGGCAGTCTTTTAAATATATCTGCTTCATTTCTGATAGTTTTCAATTAAGAGCAACATAATAGCAAACAAGTGAAATTAGCCGGAAGAATTCATGGACAACAATAGCGGCTTAAACAGAAATCTTAATTTCTTATTCCACATTACCCAAAGATCACATAAAACTCTCTTTTTTCTAATAATGCCCAAATTCTTTATTAATTTATTCGGTTAAGCTTAAGTTCTTAATATTTGATTCCACATTTTTGAGCTGACTTTAAATATGTTTTGGCCAACTAAATTTCAATGTTGTATTTGGCCAATAAGAGTCGCAAATGTCTTACAGCTCGTGCTGTAATGCAAAATAGTTGTAGTAATTATTATATTGTGAAATATGGTTAAAACTCACTCAAGTCAGAGCAACTGGCAGATTCGGCACAGCTGTGGCTGCCAGGATCTTCAGATGCTCCGTCATCGGATGGTAGTGAATTGTCACCAAAGAGGTCTTGTCCGGTTATAAGGCAATTGTCTTCGCCACCGATGCCTCCACCGGTCCGGCGACCCTTTTTCTTCTTCTTCCTCTTTTTCTTCTTCTTTTTCTTACCCTTAGACTTCTTGTCTTTTGGCTCCACCTCCACGGCCTTCTGCTTCTTCTGTACGTAACAAGGATGGGCTGGATCGCTGCCGCAGCATTTACACGGCTCCAAACGCCGCTCAATCCACGACTTGCAACAACGCTTACAGGGCACAGGGGGACATTCTATGAGTTAGACTTAGATGGCTCTAATGTTAAGTTAGGATCATCAATCACTGAAACTTACCGCTATCGGACTCATCGTCACAGCATTCGCTGGGACACATTTTGTCCAGATTGCAGGAGAAATAGCGCAGACATTTGATTGGCTGAGGAGGGGCTACACAGCAAGGATCTGGTTGCACGCACCGTCCCAGGCAGGGCAGACACCTGCGCTTGCAGCACTTCTTGCACTTGGACATGGGACCAACGGTGGCACTAATGCCACCAATGTATTTCCGATTTTGGTTGAATTATGGAATAAAATTCCAAAATTTTCTACTAACAAATATTGATGTAATTTGGGCCGAGGCAAGAAACTGAACTGTTTCAGTTGAGCTGAGATGATGTCAAATATTTGTTGTATGCTGTGAAAAATGTATCAACTAAAACTCGTTTTGGGTTTTTGGAGGGTTTCTTCTTTTTTCTAGTAATGCATAAAACGCTTTATTCAATTTTTCGAAATTGTACTACAAACTTTGATTGAGCTACTCGTAATTGTAATTTTAATTAATTGTAATATGCCTCCTTGTTGCCCCCTTACAAATCTGCGCAGCAGCGGGAAGCTTATGCATAAAAAAAGATATCAATTATAAATAAAATATGATGTCCAGGAAGGGGAAAGGAGGAAGGGATGGAAAGGAAGAAGGTCTGAAAGAGCACGTGTTCAACACAAAAATACACAATTAAGGGGAGTCGGGAGCATTGTAAACAGGAATTTTGTTAAGTATTTATTTATGACTGCGTGCACGATGATGTCTTTATATATTGGCCAAGCATGAAGAAGACTTTGAGGCTGTCCATGGTAATTGTTGTGATTATTAGACGACACTAACGTCAGGCGGAATGAAACGACATGAGCGGAAAAAGCCGTGGCCATTGAACGAACTCCACGCCGTAATGCATAATACCCGTAGCGCTAACCGCAATCATTGCGCCCCAGAAGAGCATGAAGAGCAGATTCTCTGTGTTAAACTCCGCCGGATATGTCATGGTGATAACGAACATGGCCACAGCAACGAGCAGCACCGAGGGGAAGGCGAAATAGCGCCAGCCATGTGGCGCCATCAGTGGCGATGGTAATACACTGCCCTCATTCTCATTGATCAGATAGTGGCCCAAGAAGAGATCGATGCCATCCTGACGTATTCCATCCGCAAAATTGTTCAAATAATAACGGACTATCGAGTTCTTGCCATCCTGCATGGCGCCCGATTTAGTTCGTTTGCCCGTGCGGGTAAAGTCCGTTTTGAGGGCACCCGTTCCACTGTATTGCAGAGACACCAGATCCGCATTGTCCGCCCAGACGCCCTTGAAGAGCGTCTCAAAGTTTCTCGAGGCATGCTCGACCCGCTGACCCACAGGCAGCACGCCCAGCTTTTGCAAGACAGCAGTCAGCGAGCGACGAGCGAGCATGCTCTGAACCACATTCGTTCGATCCAGACAATCGATGCAATTGGTGCGAAAGACGCCGGTCTGCGTGGACACCAGATTGCCATTGTCGAAGGCATGATAGAAACCAAAATCTTCCAATTCATGGGCCAGACGATCGATGAGTATATTCAGACGATCCCATCGCATCTTCCGACACTCGTGATGGAAATCGAAGGCCTCATATCGCACACTGGAATTGCCCAGTTCACGCACCAGGCGGGCAAACGTAGATGCTAGTTCACCTTCGGCACCCTTTTGATCGACCAAATTGACGGCCACCTGCTGTCCATAGATCTTCAGCTGTGCATTGAAATGCGCCGCACAGGCAGCCAAATGATCCTTGCCCGGTATGAGTCGTGGACGTGGCTTGTAACGTAGATTGGGCAACTGCTGCCAGAGGAAGGGCATGCTGCCACGCGTCTGGACGAAGCTCGTGTGTTGGCCATTGAACTCGACAATCTGTTCCGTTTCCACAAAGTTTGCCACGTGTCCCTGTTCGTTGCTGCCGCGACAGAAGAGTCGCGTGCCCGCCCGCTCCACCGATCGTCGGGTGACTATGCTCCAGAAGAACGTTTGTCCATTGATCTGCACCTGATTGACGGAGACAAAGCCGAGGATTAGCGGCAGCTGAAATCGTTGCATTTTATCGCATTTGAATTGCTCGAGCACATATGCGTTCCACACAAAACGTCGATCCGCACGCTGCAGCAGACCCTGATCGCCATGGTAGGGACCCAGTAGTTCGCGCTGGCGCTGAAGCGTGTGTGTCAGATCGTAACTATACGAAAAATAATAGAATTTGGTGTCCAGCGTTTTGCGCAACATGTTCAAATATTCTTGATTCTCGGAGCGTTGGATGGCATTCGGAATGTAGGGGATAATATCGTAGCCAGCCAGGCGCCAGACGATGGCATTGTTTAGGACGCCCACAAAGAGACGATGCGTGGCGACCAGCAGGTAATCGCAGCTCAGCAAATGGATGGTGCCCAGCACACCACAGATGCGTCGCGTGGGACGCAGATTCGTCAGCTGAGTTGTTTTGGCCTGAACACGTGTCACCTTGTCGAGGCGGCCAATTAATAATAGCTCATCGTGACCATTTGGTTCCACAATGAAACTCTCCTGTGTTATGTACAGATTCATGTCATTGTAGACACTATTGCCTCCCATTTCGACGTCCATGGTTTGCTGGCGCCTGGAATATCAAATAAAACACATAAAACTATCAACTGATAACTAATAATTCGCATTGTTTCTGTTTTTGCCTTACTGCGATTTATCTCAAAGTACTGCCCACTGTGCACACACGCACACACACACGCACGGAAACTCGAGCACCGGCAGTGGCAAAGGGAACAACGTTGATAAACTGCTTGTTTGATTATGTCGTCACCTCTGTCAAGCTATCGAGTCACCTTGTGTGTGCTGTGGTCGTCCTGGCAGTGGCAGTTATTCGTCGGTTGTTTTTTCTTATTAATAATACTTAAGTGCTGCTGCGAACATAACAAATTTTTATAAAACTAAATATTTAGAACGAGGTGACGAAGGCACAAACACACATACAACAGTGCTGCAAAACAATCGATGCCATATCGATAATTGTACTGGCGCCAGCTGGCGGACTTTTTTGGCAGCCTCGTTGCTCGTTGCGCGCGATACTTTCACTCATTGTTTTTCTTTAGTTGTAAGCATAAAAGTCAAATAAATAAAATAAAAAAAAAAATGTGACTTAAAATGTGCTCTAACATAAATGTTAAAAATATTTCGGTAATAATTTAGTTATATATTCACTACAACACCCTGCAAGTGTATGCACACTTAAAATATAGCTTGGCCAGTGTGTACACACCCGTAAAGTACAAGAACACTTTTTCGCAGTATTCAAAACCGAACGGACGACGCGATCAGCGAAGCGGCTTTCAACAATTTGTCACATATTTGTATAAAATACTTTGTTTAATTTATTAATTAAAATAAAGTAACGTCATAAGATTGGCCAACTCGTGATCAGTGTGCGGTGTTTGAGAGTCACACACTAACTGCACACACACTCACACACACATAATTAAGGAGGCTTACAGTTATTTGTGGTTGGCGTCATTTTATAGTGAAAATGGACACAACATCTGGTGCGAATGGCTCGCGAAACCAGCAGCAACAGCCACGCAAATCGAACCAAAACATTCAGGTTTATGTGCGAGTCAGGTAAAATAGTCGATTTCCTCCCTTTTCTTATCCGTTTGGTGATCTTGTGTTGTTATTTTCTGTTGCCTTTACAGACCTCTAAATTCGCGGGAACGTTGCATTCGCTCCGCGGAAGTGGTGGATGTGATGCCGCCACGTGAGATCGTCACCAGGCACACCATCGAATCGAAGCTAACGAAAAAGTTTACATTTGATCGCACCTTTGGACCGGAATCGCGTCAATGCGATGTCTACTCAACGGTTGTGGGTCCCCTCATCGAGGAAGTCCTCGCCGGCTACAATTGCACGGTGTTCGCCTACGGCCAGACGGGCACAGGCAAAACCCACACGATGGTGGGCAATGAGTGTGCCGAATTGAAGTCCTCCTGGGATGATGTAAGTGTGATTCAAATTAGATAGAAATTCTTACTTAGGTATGCCTGCCTGCTTGGTACAGTTGCGTTTTATTAGAATAATAATTTTTATTTTTGACCTGCGAGGATTGCTACTAAAACAAGTAGCTCAGAAAAATAAGATAACCGACTAACAAATACCCTGTTGCAATATATAATAAATTTGAGCTGTATGGCAAGAAAATAAAGAGCTAAACAGGTACTTAAGAAAACAAGATGACCGACTAACAAATACCCTTTGTAAATATATTACAGCATAACAATTAGCATATAAACATAATGAAGAAAAATATATTTATATAATGTCAGATCTGTTTCTCTCTCTGTTACATATAAGCCTTGCCAAAGCTTATATAACCTAATTTACCTGTTTGCAATGGACATAGTCCTTCTACCTATTGCACATACCTTAATAAAACTAATATACCCCTTTATCAATTTGTAAAGGGTATTTTTGATAGCAGAGCTGAATTTCTAAGAATTGCAAAACCTAAACCCTTGTCTAATGTCGAAAACACGCCACTTCTGTTTAGGACTCAGAAATTGGCATCATACCGCGAGCGCTGAGCCATTTGTTTGATGAACTTCGCTTGATGGAGCTGGAGTACACGATGCGCATCTCCTATCTGGAGCTGTACAACGAGGAGCTGTGCGATCTTCTCTCCACGGATGACAACACCAAGATACGCATCTTTGATGACAGCACGAAAAAGGGTTCGGTGATCATTCAGGGACTGGAGGAGATACCCGTCCACAGCAAGGATGATGTGTACAAGCTGCTGGAGAAGGGCAAGGAGCGTCGTAAGACGGCCACCACACTGATGAATGCACAATCTTCGCGTTCCCACACGGTCTTCTCGATTGTGGTGCACATACGTGAGAATGGCATCGATGGCGAGGAAATGCTGAAGATTGGCAAACTAAATCTGGTCGATTTGGCGGGCAGCGAGAACGTCTCAAAGGCGGGCAATGAGAAGGGCATTCGAGTGCGCGAAACTGTCAACATTAATCAGAGTCTCTTAACTCTCGGACGTGTGATAACAGCCCTCGTTGATCGTGCCCCACATGTACCCTATCGCGAGTCCAAGTTGACGCGGCTACTCCAGGAGTCGTTGGGCGGACGCACCAAGACATCGATTATAGCCACCATATCGCCGGGGCACAAGGATATAGAGGAGACACTCAGCACTTTGGAGTATGCGCATCGTGCCAAGAATATACAAAACAGGCCGGAGGTCAATCAAAAGCTAACAAAGAAGACGGTACTCAAGGAGTACACCGAGGAGATCGATAAACTGAAACGGGATCTGATGGCGGCACGCGACAAGAATGGCATATATCTCGCCGAGGAAACGTACAATGAGCTGACCCTCAAGATGGACTCGCAGACGCGCGAGTTGAACGAAAAGATGATGCTGCTCAAGGCGCTCAAGGATGAGCTGCAGAACAAGGAGAAGATTTTCAACGAGGTCAGCATGAATCTGGTGAAGAAGACCCAAAAGCTAACACGCACCGAACAGCATCTAACCGACACCAAAGGCACCCTGCTGCTCACCAAGAAGGTGCTCAACAAGACCAAGCGGCGCTACAAGGAAAAGAAACAGATCGTCGAATCTCACGTCAAGACCGAGGAGCAGTTGACCAACCAGGCACATCAAATACTCGAGGCAGCTGACTTGGCTGCCGGTGATACGCATCAGTTGCATGGCACCATCGAGCGACGTCGTCATGTCGACGAAAAGATTCGCATCACATGTGCCCAATTCACGGAACGCATGAGCGATAATCTCGAGTTGCTCGACGGCAGCCTCAATCAGTATCAGGAACAGCAGGCAGGCTCCACCCAACAGCTGACAGAGGAGCTGGGTAAGCTAGTGAATTATCATACTCCATATAATCATGTAAATTCACTCACTTCCTCCTTCTAGCCAATTGCACCACTGTGCATCAGCGTCTGGTGGCAAATGCCAGCAAAAGCATTGACAACTTGCGTTCCATTTGCACGGAGGCTTTGACGGCCCAGGGGCAGCTGCAGGCGCAGTTTGCAACAGCTGTGGCGGGTAGCGGGGATGCACATTGCCAGGCGCTGGTAGCGCAGCTCTTGAAGCACATGCAGCAGCGCAAGGTGCAGCTGTCCGAAGAGATCATGGCTGGTCTGCAGGATTTGCAGGAGAATAATCAGCACCACCAGGCGGCGTTGGATAGCATGCGTGATGGCTTCTCGCCGATCATTGAGCGCAATGCCAAGGCTCTGCAGCAGCATGTGGATCAGGTGCAGCAGCAATTGCAGCAGTTGACAGCGATGCGAGCACCCGATGCGGAGCAACTTCAGCAGCTGCAGGCTGAGCTGGCCTACGAAGAGGAGTTGGCACAGCAGGAGCAGGCACTGCAGCAGCAACTGGAGCAGCTACAGCAGCAGCGTGCCAAGAATACAATTAGTATGGGTACACGTGTCGGCCAGCTGAAGCGTAGCCATGCAGCGGTCATCGAGCAGATCCAGCTAACCGGCAACAGTATGCAGGCCTATGCCATGGAGGGATCGGTAGCCGCTCAAGCAGCACGCGATGAGCTGTGCAACCAGCTGCACACCGCTGTCCTCAGTGTGGATCAGGGTGTGGCCAAGTGTTCAACGCTGCAGCTGCAACTCGAGAATCTCACCAAGGAGAGCGCCAAACAGGCCGAGCTCAGCACGCAAACTGTCCGCAACCATGAGGTGCAACTGCGTCAGATGTGCGCCGCCAGCGAGGAGCGTGCCCAACAGCTGCGTCACGAGCAGCAGAAGCAACTAATCGCTGCTGGCGAACAGATCAATCAGATTATCATCGATGATGTGCAACTGGGTAGTGGTCATGCGGCAATCTCTGCCGATCTCATTGCTAAGCTTGCGGAGCAGACGAAGCAGCATGCCTTGGTGCAGCGACAACAGTTCCAGACTTGCCATGAGGAGCTCTCGAACTTCCATCAGAGTGAACTGAAAACGTATGCACCCACAGGGACAACGCCTTCGAAGCGTGACTTCATCTATCCACGCACCCTGGCGGCCACGTCGCCACATCAGGATATTGTGCGCCGCTATCGACAGGAGCAGGATTGGTCGGATCTGGACACAACGGCCACGATTGATGAGGTAAGTCGAGTACTGATTGTATATCCTCCATTCACATTTTTAATTACCATTTGGATTCGCAGCTAAGCGAGGGTGATCTGGAACAGGACTCGTCTCTGGTCTCCGTGGAGGAGCTGTCGGAGACTGAAACCATTATGAACTCGACGCCCATTGAGGCCGTCGAAGGTGTTATTTTTAAGCAACGTGGCTCTAACAATGCAGCCCCGCCCACCTCACGCAGCTCTAACACGCTGAAGCCGCAGGTTGTCAAGCAGCGCAGCAGATCCTTGTCCCGTTCCCTGACGCCCAGTAAAGGATCGCCACGCAATTCGCCGCTCAGTTCGCCAGCCTTTAATAGGGTGAGTGAAAAACACATCTTTTATTAAATAGTACAGTAATCAATAAATCATATTTTCTCTTCCACCCGCATAGCATAACAAAGAGAATGTGGCCTGAATCACACTTCATACGGCATACCAGTAATAAATATTATTATTAAGTCGCTAATTGAAGTATTTCTTCTCTGTTCTTTTTTATTATTATTTTTATTTGTATTTTGTATTCTCAATTCAATTCTTGAAATACTTATTATTATTTCGCTTTGCACATATTTCTTGTTTCTATAATTAATAAACACATCTGTATTACAGTGAAAATTTCATCAGTGTTTATTGAATTTGTTAAAAAAAAATACAAATTTCTCTTGAGAATATCTTGTGCAAGCACCAGTTACACAAATTAGGTTGCGGTATTGACTTAATTGCGCTCGAGCTAAAAACTGAGGAATACTTTCGAAGAGTAAAAAGGCTCTTACTCGATCAAATCCTTACAGATTTTCAATGGATTCAGTGCTATAGAATAGAAATGACTTTCTCTTTCGAACTGCATTCAGAGATTATGGAGATATCTAATAACCCAAACACTTGGAAAAACTTCAGTTCCAGGGACCGAATTCAGGTTGTTTAAAAATGAGGCATACTTTTAGGGGCGCGCAGATCAACGACTTTTGTATTTAGGAAGAAAAGAAGATAAGATAAATATTTCCTGTATTGTATTTATAATATTGAAACCCTAATCTATTTAGCCAATCATTTTAAATACTTAAGGTACATAAATATATTATATAATGGTTCATTGTAATAAACATTTAAGGAGGCCATCACTCGTCTTGGTCCTCCTCATCATCCTTGAGTATGCCCAGGCGTCTTGCCACCTCTTTCACATTGGCTATGAACTCCTCCTGCACCAGATTGAAGCTCATGGCGAGCAGAGCAATGCCAAAGAGCAGATACAAGGAACAGTAGGCAATGGACTGCTCCGATTCGTCCTTTACGCCCTTGGCGGGCACAAAATCGCCAAAGCCTTGAGAGAAAAAGAGTTAGACTGCAAGGAGTGCGGTATCTAAAAGACACTCACCAATTGTGGTCAGCGTGATGAAGCAGAAGTAGGCGGAGTCCAGGAAGGACCAGTTCTCCCAGAAGGCAAAGAGCGCCGCACCGCCCAGAATATAGCTGACAACCAGAAAGACGCACAGCCAAATGGGCACTGGTCGATCCTTGGGCATCAGATCAAATCTATCACCATACTCATCCCCATACATGGAATCGTCGTCATCATAATCATAACTGGGCCGCCGACGAATCTGTCGTTGCACCGGAAAACCCATTGGCGACATAATACGAGGCGAGGGTGGAAGGCGACGTTCCCGTCTCCGTTCGCGTTTCGGCTCCCGATTACGTGAACTTTGACGCACTGGATAATCCTCATAGTGACCGTTGTCATCGCTAAGGGAGAACTCATCGAAGCTCTCCTCCACGTAGTCATCGTAGCGTGGCGAACGTCCGCGTCGATTTCGCTGCGGCTGCGGTGCTCCATCATAATCCGGTGGCTCCAGATGATTGCCATAGCGCGAGGATTGACGTCCCAGGCTGCCGGCTCGTCGTACATTGGGGCGTTGCTGACGATGCTGCTGTTGTTGCTGATGCTGCTGCTGCTGATGAGGATGAGCATGATGGTGATGATGATGATTGTGTTGTTGATGTGGGGAACGCTCGCGTTCCAGTTCTCTTTGACGCTGGCGTTGTCGATGCGCCGATCTTGGCATGGATTGGCTACGCGGCGCATTCCGTGCCTTGTGTCCACTGCCTGCAAAATCCTCATCATCGTCCAGTACATAACGATTGGGTATAATGGGCGTCTTGCGCACCACATCCTCATCCACATCCTCGTAGTGCGAGGACTGCGGACCATGGCGTGGATCCACGGACTTGGCGCGTCCACGACCGGGATTGGATTGCAGACGAAGCAATTCGCGTGAGGCACGCGTCTCCTGACGCTGCGGGGATCGCACCGATCTGACGCTGGCTGCCCGCTTGGCCGGTGGCTGCATGTCGCTGAAGTCATCAATGGAGCCATGCATGTGTGTCTTGGAGTGACCCAAGTAGCGTTCCCTCTCCACCGTATGACGATCTCGCATTCTGTCCCGCTGTCGCTGCCGAGTACTGTAGCGATTGGATCGATTCAGTGTCTGGCTCTCGTACTCCGAATCGCCATAGACGGTGTGCCGCTGGCGAGGCTCATGCTGCAGCGGCACATGATAAGGCTGTTGGTGACGTGATCGTCCGCCTCCTCTTCCTCCACCATTACCTCTATGCCCAATAAAATCACGATCTCGATCGCGATCATCATAGCCACGACCATAGGTGCGCAGCTCTGGATCAGAGTAGGCGTGACCCATCGAGGGACCCAATCCGGAATCATTGTTCGAACGCTGCGTTACCTTCATGGAACGGCGGAACGAAGGTGGCGGTTGCGAACGCGACGTCACCCGCTGCTGACGCATGCGCATCGATCTCTGGCGGGATCGCGGATTGCGCGGACGCTTCGCGGATCGGGTGCACACATAGCAACAGATGCGCCAGTACAGGAAACTGCATGACAATTTAATAATTTAATAATGGGCAATGATTAAATAGATGTATGTGTACCCACCGAAACGATGTGGCCATCACATCTCCTATGTTTGACAGACATAGCAGCATCAGCGGAATGCCAACGATAGCATAAAATATCGTCGTCACCTTGCCCCAGTCCGTGCGCGGTGATATGTGGCCATAACCTGTCCACAGTTCAAGTTGCAGTTGCATCGCCAGGTCATATGTAAATTAATAATAGAGGTAAAACCATTTAAGTGATTATGCTTTAAGGTCAGCATTTATTATAGGATTTACTTTATAACACTTATTTAGCAGTTGAAAAAAAAGAATAATTAGAATCAGACTTTAAGATTGGAGTGGAGCTTAAGATTTCAGTGCTGTTATACGCTTGATGATCGATCAGACCTGATTTTCTTTAGTATTCAAAGAAATTGTAAGTTTATATCCATGTGATATATAGTATACGCAGATTTATTATTGATCAAACGTAAAAACTGCATACAGTTCGGAAAGGAAACACTAAATTTTGCTAAGCAAAGCGGATTTTCATGTCTCTAAATATTTAATCTGTGTTGAAATATACATATTGTATAGTCTCCCAATAGACCCCATAATCTAGCATTGTAATATTTTGTAGACTTTATCCTATTCTAGAAATACTCTTTGTATACAATTTTTAGCTTTTAGATAATTTTGCTGACTTAGGAATTGCCTTGAATCTTATCGAACTGTGCTAGCTAGCAAATAGCCAAAAGTTTCATGAAATGCTAATGGGCGCAACGTGTCTAATCGCTCCGGTTTGGGAAGCCAGCTAATCTATTAACGCCACCTACGCGCAAAGAACAATTACCAAAAAAAAAAACCGGCGTTTCAAGTATTGCCGCCTGAAGGCATTTGCGGAAATGCGGAAGTATTTCGCATAGACGCCATGGTTGTTAATGGGGAATGGGTGTGTTGTGTGTGTGGGTTGTGTCGTGTTTGGTATTAGCACAGACCAAACAAGCATCGGTCATTAAACTTACTGAAACTGAGCAACTAAAGCCAAACTAGACAAGTCATTCTAATAATTCAATATAGCCATATGGGGAAATTGTGCAAAAAGTTAGCATCATCAATCTAAAATCTGGCAATTAAACAACTCATCTGCGGTCGGTCGTGTTTGACCTTGCGGTTGTTTTTTTTTATTTTCGAATATAACTCAAACTTTTGATTTCAAATCAAATCCGTATCCATTTTAGAGGTCATGCACGTGGTGCCGTTCAGTGGGCCACTCAACCTGTGTGCAACAAAGTGTGTCCAAAAAAACACAAAACTAAAACTGACCTATGACTGCACGATCTGAATGATAAGCCAGAAAATATGCCATAACAATATGCAGTATCTGTAAAAATCAGTTAATGGACATTCATTATGCACAATTAAGTGGTGGAGTGTAAAAGTCTGTTAACTCATTACAATTTCCAGGAAAATGTTTTGAAATCAGAATACGTCGGAGTCTAACGTGCAATTACAAAACGATCGTGCGACTCTTTAATATTTATGCGTTTCGAACGTGACCATTGTCCACCTCTGTCCAACTGTCCAGCTGTCCATTTGTCCAATTGATTGCAGCAAGTTCCTGGGCGGCACTGCATGAATCCGTTCAGTGAACACAGAGCATGGGCCTCTTAATTTGCGGTTTGGAAATTTCTTTGACATGGATGAATCAATGCTAAGTACGTGGACGGCCTGCCCGGCGATCAAACAGGTCGCAGATCGATTGCCGATTTCTGATTGCTGTTAATTCTGGCGTGTCTTGTCTGCGACTGCGTCTCCGTCTGCCACGATCGTCAATCTGTCTCGCTCTCCCACTAACTCTCTCGCTCTCCCTCCCTCTCTGTTCCACTGTGGTTGTCTGTTTGTTTGTTTGGCTTGTTTGCGTTGATTCATTAGCTGTTTACACTGGGCCACAGTGGAGCAAAGCCTATCTGGGTGTGTTAAGCAGAACAATTTGCTTCCTAAACATAAATATAAATTATAAGGCATTCGACAAACACATTAAATCAGCCGATAAATCATTGATGGAAGAGCAAAAAGCAATACGTATCAATTTTGTTATTATAAAAAAGAAAAGAAAATAAAAGATTAATAATAGGAATTATCGCTAGGTAGTCTATAAATCGAGGCTGACCTGGGGGAAAATCAGTTTATATCATGGCAAATATTCACAAACAAAAACAAACCAAAAATCGACAAGCTGAGTAAAAGATATATGCGGTTATTGAAGATGTGCTCAGATGGAATATAGTTTCTAGAATCTGTGGTCAAATGGAACATATAAAACCCAATATGATTGACAATCTGTATCTGTATTTCATTTGAGCAAAGATCAGATGTAATGAATATATATGAGGCCAACTACGATTTTACAGGTGATTCTCAATGTGATCGTAGCTTTATATATTCCATTTCCAAATGCAATTTTACAGCTGTTTATCAAAGTAACTCGCTATAAAATCTTAGTTGACTTTATTTATTAAATTTCAACAGAGATCATAGAAACTATATTTTATGGAGGCGCTAAGAACAACACACTTCATATTAATTTGAAAGCATTTAAATTCTTTTTTTGTGGTTACATTAATACCTGAACTACTCTTCTCATTTTTTCTCGGAAGCATTTAGAATAAATTTGATTGGCATAATGAAGTAAAGATTGAGATTTGGGAGCAGGAGTGTTTGCTTGTTCTTCTGAACAAAGCAATGCGTCACTTTAAGGTAATTCCACTGTGCACATTGACGCACCTGCCTCACCTTTCGCATCTGTCTCTGTCTCTGCCTCTGCCTCACCCTCCGCAACTCGGGGGTGTCTCAGGGGCCACTGCCTCTGCTTCAGCCACAGTCGAATGATTTTGTGCGCTGTTGTCGTTTTGGGCCATTGTTATATAAGTAGCGTGTGCCGCTCGCATTGCCGAATTATTCTCTTACCAACGCTAAACACGAGTGCAAGTCGCGACCAAGCGAGAAATACGGGTCAGTGTGTGAACCACTCACAGCAACAACAGTAACAACAAAAAATAAGAAGAAAGGCCAATCTCGGCAAGACTACGAAATCATGCGAAAAGATTGCCTCATCGCATTGCTGGCACTCGTCTGTCAAGTGGCCCTGGTGACAGCGGACAGTTCGGATGACAATCATTGGGTCTGGCGCACCTACAGCCGAAGGCAGCGTGCATTCAAGGATGACGACATCGATCGCATTGCCACCACCTCCTCGAGGAAGACGCACGAGCAGCAGGTGAGGCGAGAGCCCACGACGAGGAGACCGCTGCCTGGGGAGCCGGAGAACGATGAGATCGAGGATTATGTGGATGTGCAACCAACGGTGTCCAGTGTGGGCACACGCCAATACAACCCGTATCCCAGTGGCAATCCCTTTGGTGGCTTCGGTGGTGAACAGCCAATTGGAGGTCAGTTTGCAGGCGGCTTTGGTGGCAGTCCGGGCGTGCTGGTAGGTCCTGGTGGACCAACAGGGGTTATCGGTAGGCAGCCTGTCTATCCCAATATCTATCAAAATGGTTTTGGTGGCGCACAAAATGGACTCGGATTCGGACAGGGACAGGGGCAGGGACAGGGATTGAGTGGCTATCCCGGCAGCTATGGCAACTTTGGTGGCTTAACTTTCCCTGGAGTGGGTGGTGGCTATCCGGGCACGCAGCAGGGTCAGTTTGCCGGTGCTGGTAGTCAGTATCCATTTGGTGGCTTTCCCGGAGCAGGCACCAATTACAACAGCAATCAGTTCGCAGCGCCTGGAGGACAGTTTGCGGGTGTCGGACAGTATCCGATACAACAGTACGGCGGACCACAATACACAGAGGGCTATGGCCTCGCAGGCTTTGGTCAAGGTCAGCCCGGTCTGCCAGTCACGGGCTTTGGTAGCAACTATGGAGCGGGCGGCAATTTCGGATCCAATCTATTTGGCTTTGACGAGAAGTCGTCAACCGTGGCGGAGGGCAAGAGTGCAAAGTCTGTCGCCATAGCACCAGCGACTGTCAACGATAAGCTCAGCAATGATAAGAAGGCTTAGCTGCAGCTATCCTCAAAACCCCCACCAACCTGTAGTATTCATTAGTGATCTAGGCTTAGCTTTATGTTTAGTGCGAATAAAAAAATTAAAAATTCCTTTCGAATATTCTATAAACATATTTAAATAATTACCGATTGTGGTTATCACGATGATGGAGTAGAACAGTGAGCCGGCAAAGGTCCATTGGGATGTGCGATCATCCTCGTCGCCATCCCAGCCATCGGCCTTGATGGCAGTCAATATTTGCTTCTCAAAGTTGGCCAAATGTTTGCTCACATTCGACATCCAATCGTTCTCCCGCAGCACCAGTGCATCGTCGGAGAGCAGCCAAATGCGTTCGGTCAGATTGTAGCGCAGATTTTGAATATCTCGCTTGACCTGCAAACGATTCTCTCAGCTCACTTCAGATGCTGGCTGCGAACTCACCTCAATCTCGTGGGGTCGCTCGAGATGCTGGAATAAATAGGCGCCACCCACACAATAGGAGACCACGAGCGCCACGAGCAGCACATGCGAAACGATGCAGGTGAGCACCTTCCACGAGAAACAGATAGCAGCCACACAGCGTCCTCGCTGCGGCTTCGCTGGCTCCATCATGTGTGGCGGCATCGATTGTGCGCGTCTCGACGACATCGCTGCTCGCCTCTCCGGCTACGCTTCAGGAGTCTAACTGTTGTGGCCAATTTCACGTTTCGCTGCACACAAATTATGAAAAGGCTTTTGAAATGGGAGCTGAAACTGCAACTGCAAATACCCTGTCGGCATTCAAATATTTAGGTCGTGTTTCTCAAGTCTACACAGAGAGAATAGAGTTGGACCAAACTAAAGTTCTAGAGTGCAATCTTAGAAAATCCTAAAATCTTAAAGCAAGTAATTGTATAGAAGAATTTATAGTTAGCAAACAATTTTGAACTCTTAGTTTCTTGCTGAAGATGGGCATCTATCCTTATTTTTGCTGAAGGCAGTACATAGTTCAGAGCCGACCAGATTGGAATACATATATATGTATATATAGCTGCCCTAGGAACAAGCAGTTGTAAGATAAGTTTTAATGTTGTTAGGGTTTCATTCAGTTTCCCTTTTCGGTACAATATAACCACACAAATGTGGAATATTCAGTTCAGTTGTGAAATCATATAAATAATATTTGATTAAAACGCACAAGAGCATGACAATATTTTGAATGCAGATGTCAGCATAAAAACTCTGGGTAATTAATCTTCGGCGTGCCAAGGATATAAGTTCGTTCTTGTTTATTATTTGAGAATATGCTATATTTAAATTAATTTATGACATGTTTTGTAACAAACACACACTTTCTATCTCTCACAGGGTATATTTGTACTGACAAAATTATCGCAAATTACAAGCAGGTGTCTAAAATGGGAGTGGGAAACCCCTATCCACGATCCCCAATCCCACGATTCCACAACTACACACAGACATGTACATTAATTTTTGTCTAAATATTTATGTAGTCGACGCGCTGTGCTGGCAAGGTCGGGGGTAAGTGGATAGGGAGGGGGAGAGAAGCTCACCGCATTTGGTTTATGCAAACTATTTTTGGGGGAACATCCATCCATCTCATCATCACCGCAAACAGACAGACGAACAGACAAACACACAAGGAGACACACGGACAGACAGACAAGTGGACAGACAGACACAACAGAGAATGGATCGAGCAACAGAACTTTTTACTTTTCATAGTCTAAATACTAGCCAAGACATAACAGATAAACTGTATACATATATAGATATATAGGCACACATGTTCGATTTAAGAGAAGCACTAGCTATATAACATGCCAAAATAATTAGTTTCTTTGATTTGATTTCAATTTCCCTAATGGGCAATTAACTTTGGACAGTTTATGAACTGATTGGATTCTTTATGGCAACTCATTTACATTTATGTTCACCGATCTTTCACTATAAAACTGTTTCAAATTTTTGTTTTCCTAATATTTCCAAATTCGTTTCATGCTGTGTCTGTGTAGATTTTCCGAATATTTTCCGATAGCGGGTACACATGGACCGATCCCGACGACTCTCCAAAGATTACTGAAACATTTCTCGGATCGGCAAACGCTGCTCGAGTGTTTTATTTTTGTTTTCTTCTATGTTTAATATTTTGGAATACTTTTTTTTTGTTTACTTTTTGCATTTCACGTGTTCTCCCGTAAAAAGAACAATCCGAGCAGCTGTTTTCGTGCAACTCTTCTCTCTCGCTCTCTGCCTACCGATTATATAGTTTTATGCAATAAGTTTTTACTGCACATTTCTTAAGTACAAATGCATTTCTCTATTTCGAATACACTACAATTTATCATTATCAAAACATGATAAGCTTTAAGTTATAGATAAGACATATATATACAGTGAGCGACAGCTCGAATAAAGCAGTGTTAAAGAAAAAACGCAATTGCCTGCCATAAGTCTAGGATGACGGTCGCCAAAACCCACTTGGACACATAATTCCGTCCGTCCGAGCCAAAAATGATGAATTTGGACTCATCTCCAAATATGACTGTGTTCCAAAACTCCAGATCCTTGTCCAAGTGGGTTTTGGACACCGTCATCGTAGTCCCTTAATTTGGTGCGCTTATAAAGGACTTTTTCCGTGGTGCTCGGGCATTTAAGTCATGTTTGCGCAGGATCTGGCATACAGTTTCCACACAGCACTTTTTCCCCATTTCATCCTGCGTCTGTTGAGTCATTTTTGGAGTCATCCCATCCTCCTCTTCGTTGAAAAGCGGGTTTGGTGCCATTCTGCCCTTGCCCTCAATCCAATTTGCGTCGACGAAGCGCCGAATGATGTTATACATGGTTGAGTTGCTCAGATTGACCATTTCAGCTATTGAAGCGATGTGAATATCCGTTCTTGTGGTGTGTCAGGATGAGTTTCCGTTGTTCAATGGTAGTCCGTTTGTCCATAGTCCTTGTGGGCTTATTGAACTCGGGATGCAGGATATAACTAAACTGACTACGTATTATTGATCTATTTATTCCGAAAATACTCAACTTTAGGTAAAAAATCCGGGTTCTATGGCTCCCAGGTGTCCACAATGTACTTGATCCAAATAAGCTGTCACCTAAAAATAGGCTACATTTTTACATAATCCTACCTAGCAGGTGGGGAAACCTCAGTTTATGAGGGTCATCCATTCATATTGGTGGTTAATACATGTACCTACCATCGGTTTTTGGAATTTTTGAAAAATAATGAATAATTAGTTTATGGCAGGCAATTATGTTTTTTCTTTAACACTGCTTTAATCGAGCTGTCGCTCACTGTATATATATAGGCTATTAGTCAACATTTAGTTGCCTGAAGGAACCCTCGAATCCACATAGACTTTCGAAATCGATGGGTTTGCCCAATCGCAGTCGCTCATCCGTACCATAATTGGCCTCCTCCACCCAGTAATTCCTGTATGCATTGATGCGATCCTCCCACTCCTTGATTAGCTCTGGCACAGAACCATTTTCACCACCGTACTCAACGGGCAAATACTTTTGTGGTATTTGCTTGTACAGTGACTCCAAATTGTTGCCGTGCACATAAAGCTAAGGGAAATAATTGTAGAAAATATTAGGGATTTATCTCTATTGAGACTGATTGCTTACCCTGCTCTGTTGTTTCTTGGACAAGAACGGCTTGAACATGTTGAAGATCTTGTCAAATCCTCCAGGTGTATTTATGAAATGTGTTCCCACCGTGCGCATGGGTAAAGCCTCCTCCTGAAATACGGTCATCCTCTTGGATAAAGTGGGCGTCATCTGTAGATAGTGTCCTGTTTTAAGGTTTGTCAGATCCAAAAGGTGTATGCAACCATTGACAATGGCATCGTCATCCTCATTGAGCATTATCTGATGCATTAGAGTTCCAGCCCGATTGATGTCTAGGAATTTATACAAATCCGGATTATGAGCGCCCATGCGCAAAAGGATTATACGTGGACCATTATCGTTTAGTGGGCGTGGCAGCACTATGGCGTTGCTTTATCAAGTTTATCGATTTCCACATTACCAAATTCAACAATAGTAAAGGATTGCAACTCACCCAATTCGAAACAAGACGAGCAACTTATCCACATCCACATTATGACCTAAGAAGTAATCCGGATATTTGGTGCGCAGCGTATAAAATCGATCAATTTTTGATTTGGCCTTCTCCAAACTGAACTTGCAGCCACGCAGAAAGTTAACCAAAGTCTGATCATCGGTACGCGCCTTCAAATGTGGCTGCTGCTCGATCCACAGACGCAGTGCAGCAATATCGTCATCAAGGCGTTCCGGCACTTCATTCAACTGCTCGATTGCATTTTTCTGCAGCTCAGCGCGAAGCGGACGAATCGACGGCATGTTGACCAGGTTTAAATGTCGATTCACGAATGAAGTTTCCATTTTCGTGGTCGATCAATTGAACACGAATATATAATCAAAATAAATAAAGATAAGATAAGTGGTCTAAACAATAAGAGAGGGAGAGAGTAAGAGACAGCTAGAGTGAGAGTAGGTAGGGTGAGTTAGTCAAGTCAGTAAACGACTCATTCAATTTATTGCTTGCTTATAAAATTAAATATTTGGCTGAGTTCAGTCGATATCTAGCTTGCGAAATGAACCATCCAGGCCGAAATAACTCTGGCAATTTATATTGTCAGCGTTATGTTCTCTCAGTTTTTCATTGGTGCCAAAGTGACGCGACTGCTCAAAGTAATCGCGATAGCTTAACAACTTGAGCTCCATCTTATCAATAATATCCTGCATGGTTCCTTTGCTGCCATCATATTCCTGCGGCAAATTCTCCCGACGAACACGCTCGAAAATTGCTTCCGGATCGGAGCTGACTGAGACCTGTGAAAAGGATTATTTTTGCTGACGATTTGTGGCTAATTTTTTACTCACACGCTGCTTGATCTTGTCGGGAAAGAACGATCGCAGCGAGTTAAAGCCACTCTCGAAGAACTCCGGCGCATTTATGAAATGTATACCCTTTTGCCTGGTGGGCATCGCCTCATCCGCAAAGGTGGAAAACTTGCTCAGCAGCTGTGGCTGCAGGGCAAACAAATTGGCCGCAGTTACTCCGGCCATATCCAATATCTCGATATAGCCGCTGACATTCGCATTGTCATCCTCCATCATCATGATCTCGCCAAACATGGAGCCCACTCGAATGATGTCCTGGAACTTGAATTTGTTGGTGTCATAGGAACCAGCTCGTATAATAGTCACCGCAGGACCGAGATCCTCCTCATCCAAGGGAATGCGTAGGACAATACTAAAAAGAGTGGAAACTTGATTTGGGAAGAAAGATTTAGTCTTATTACCCCATGCGTACGATCTCCAGCACCTGAGGATCGTCTGCGAGACGATGCTCGTTGAAAACTTCGGGTATAGCTGCCTGGAGAGTGTAATATCGATCAATCTTGTGTTTGGCCTTCTCCAAACTAAATTTACTGCCACGCAGAAAGCCGAGCAGAAACTGATCCGTGAGGCAGGAGCAGATATGCGGTTGCTTTTGGAGCCATTCTCGCAGAGTGGCAATATCAGAGGATGTACGAGATGGGACCTCATTCAACTCCTCACTGGCAATGTGCCGAAGACCCTCCCGCAATAGACGTATGCCCGAGGAAAGATTGCTGTTGTTCATAGTGGATTTCAGATGCAGACTAATAGAAAGCAATGCAATTTGAGCAGGTAAATTGATTATTTTTAATGCGATAAGATACAGGCTCAATTACTAATCCTAATCTGTCTAGTGATTAATTCTTGATAAGTGCTTTACTAATCTTCAAAGATAACTGCTAATTAATAATAAGCTTAATCATTTATCAAAATTTACTTAGAGAGCATAATCTAAATATGTTGCAATTATAACAACAATTTTTCAAACATTTAACAGAATTTGGCAGAAGTAATTACCGATCAACCCATTGGGACCATTTAATGGTTAACAATGCTCAGCTTTTTGAATGTTAACTAACAGGAGCAGTAAAATGCGTTCACTTCTGTTAGACGTTGCTGTAAATGGATAACTGTTAAATCTAAATAGAAAACATGTACGAGAAGCACTTAGGGTTAAAAATTATATATATTTATAATATAGTGCATGTAATATAAAAACAAATCACGTTTTCTGTTAGTTTTTCGCAAACCTGACTCGAAACAATTAAATCGCGGCTACAACAGACCGATGAATTAATATCGCACATCTCTATCGTGTAACAACATAGTGAGCTAACAGCACACACACTGTAAGTTAACAGCATCACACTTTGAGTTAACAGCGCCTCTAAGCAGACGCACTCTTAACAATAAAACATATAAATAAATTAAATATCAAAATTAAAAGCGCTAATTTGTTTAAAATCTGAGCGCTCGTTATAGACTATTTAATATATAATCAAATTAAGTACACCGCAACGGTCAGCTCGAAACGCACTCGTGATTTAGTTGTGAAACGCAAAATTGCACATTGCAATTACCCCCCCAAAAAAGAAAAACAGCTGCAGCATTTTGGTTTCTAAAACCCCAAAAACAATGTAAGTTGTGCATAAAAGTCAACAGAAACAATGGATAAAGTGAAAGCCAGCCATGCCATGTCATTTTGAGTAAAGCCAAAGTAAAGGGCGTTGCAAATGCCACATGCTAAGGCGGCGTCGGCAACAGCCCCGGTGGGTGGCAGCCGCCTCCCAGTGGGTGGCTGGTTGGCCAGGCGACCCCCTTCAAGGGCAGCTTTTAACCGCTGCAAGGTGTCGTAAGTGCCGCGAATTTCCCCGAATTGCCATTCTCAACAATGTTGGCGCACTTTAAGCCCATAATGCCATTTGTTTACTGTTACACGCCGTGATTCATCCGCTAACCAATTACTGTATTGACGTAATTTTGCAAATATTCAAATTAACATTTTTATGGGTGTGTATGCGTGTGTGTGTTTTAATCTATATGTATACATTTACAGCTAGCGTGAGATCAGATCAAAATGCAAAACAATCCCAGTCCACAGTTGCCCTGCAAGGGCATTTTAAAGACTTCGCGCAGCTTTGACAAGTCGGGTGCCAGGTAAAAAAATCACTTGGTTAACTTTGACCTTTCCTAATAACAACAATGACTGAAATAGTTTCTCTTTTCAATTTTGCTGTGCAGTTTTCGCAAAAGTGCCAAGTTTGATGAGCTGAACGTGCTGCAAACGTTTCATCCGGCCGATAAGGACTATGGCCATATGAAAATCGATGAGCCAAAAACACCATACAACTACACGGAGCCATTCAATGAGAACAGAGACGAACTGGACACCGAGCTGCTGGTGGAGAAGTATATAATTGTGCTACGTAATCATTCAGCTGAGCATTCACTAAGGTTCCTTTGTTAAATTCTATTTCTAGACTACGCATAGCGGCCACCTCACAACAGTCTTCCCAAAGCATTGACGACGAAGGTTCTTCCGGCGATGATCAGCCCCTTAGCGAAGAGGAGCGACGTAAGCTTCAATTCAGCATCAATTAAATATACATTTAACTTATTTATTCTCATACAGAACGACGACGTGAATTCGAACGGCGTCGCAAGGCGCATTATCGCGAATTCGAGGCTGTGAAATTGGCGCGCAAGCTGATACAGGAGGAGGATGATTTTGATGTTGATAATGATGCAGCTCCTTCGGCTTCTGGGTTAGCTCAGGGCAGCGCCCCCACTTCCAGCAGCTCGAAACAAGAGTCGAGTCCAAAAGCCACAACATCCGCGTCCGCCAGTGCCATTGCCCAGGCAACTGCCCCGAGCAGCAGCAGCAGCATCAGCAATATGGATCTGGAGCCAACTCAGAATTAAAGGCAATATGCAATGGGGCTCTGCTCTTAACTGACGTTGTTTGTTGATGTTAATGTTATGCGCGAAACTTAATTGAATTCTACTGTCGTGATGAATTGAATTTAAACTTATCAGGCCAAGGTTCAATCGTATATATATATAAATTTCAATTTAGCAGCCTTCGCTAAAATGTGCTTTCCATCAAAGAATATGAAAAGAAAAAAACCAAATTCAAGCAACTTGTAGCTAAAAAATATTTTACAACAACAATGTTTGAACATGATAATTAATACGTATGTATGAGAAAATATGAAAATTTGTAGTGTTATATTACCTAGTTAATGTCTATTGATCTGAGTTTTCCATTTGAATCACATTATAACTAAACTATTTGTCCGGCCTTCTCCAACGCATAACGCATTCATTTGCATTTAATTTTCAATAAGTGGAAATTTAATTTCTAAACACCTACACACAAAAGTGCCACAAACATAAAAATAATAACAATAATAATACGAAACAGAAGAAGAAGAAGGAGAAGTAAGCGTAAAGAGAAAAACTACAAGGTGGAAAACTTGTTGGTAAAATTTCGAATGAGATGAAATGAAAATTGATTTGGCCTTACTTTTAGTTATTTATTAAACCAATATGTGCGATTTACTATTACTATTATAATTACGATTACGATTATTATTGTGAATATAATAGTTTTTAGCAATGCAATACGAAAGTTTCAATAAAGAGCAATGTGAAATCCTTTGTAAAAACCCAATAACCCCCAAAAAAAAAGCAACCAAAACCAAGAAAGAAAACACACTTATCCTTCTTTCGTCGTGAGTATTCAGAAACTTGCCATTTATTTTGATTTATCAGCGTTCATAGTTTTAATTTGTTATTGTCGCACGATTGCGTATACATCATTACGTAAATCCATTTCATTGTTGAGTCAGTGTTATTGTTTTGTTTTGTTGTTTTTGTTTTTTTTTTTTAAGTAAGTCTGGGAGTCATCTGAGTGGACGCCTTAGAAACCGCACAAAACTCAACTCCCTGCTAGAAACAACAGGCAAAGGCATCCTCATACTTTATATTGCCTGCCGGCAGGAAACCGGTTGATATGCGATCCTAAGGATATCCCCCAGAGACGGTTACATGTGTGGACATGTCTGTATGCGTATCTATGCTTTTAGTACGTACGATAAACTCACGATAGTATCTGCCGTGATTCTGTGTTTGCATATTCATATAACTTACTTAACGGTTCATTGACATTTTTTTCATATGCTCGTTAACAATAAAAATAATCGTAAATATATATAGACAAAAAATCAAGCAAACTCAAACTAGTTAAACAAATGAGACACGATTCAAAAGCAGCGCCCAGAAATCTAGCCAGAGGTCGAGACTAAATATGATATGAAGGCGTTTTTTTTTATCGATTCAATTTACAGTTAACTAACCCAAAGCATATCATACTAAATCGAGACCTGTGGGGCATGACTCTAGGCGGGACTGCCCGATCGGTCTATATAGCAAAACATTGTGAATAAATATATAGTAATAGTTTTGATAGATATGTTAGTTCGTTTTTTTTTTTTTTTTTTGTTTTTTTTTTACAAATAATATAATTATAACAAAGTTTCATTTTCCATATCATATCCGTTTTTCATTTGCTAGGTCTCGTTTCTTGCTAGTACAATTCTCAACTTAAAAATATATGTTTATTTATAAATTTGGCAAAAACATAAAGGCATACTTTCAAGTATTTGTGTATTTATGTTATGCATATGCTCCAATATTTATGCAGCATACAAAATTCAATCTTTATATTATATTTCACACATATAGTGTTCATAAAACACCGATTTCACTTGTCGAATCTGTGATGTATGAGCTCTAAAGTGCTTGTAGAAGTACCCGGTGTACTTCGTACCCTGATAATCGTTTCGTTTGGCATAAGTATATAAATAATAAGAGATAGATAGATTGATTGATTGAGTGATAGATAGATAGATAGATAGATAGATAGATAGATACGTATATAAAGTTGCTTTGTTAGTAGCATTTTAAAATTAGTATAACAATATACATATATAGTTTTGTATAGTATAAAGTTTCATTTCGTTAGTTTTCGTTTTAGTAACATATACATGATCGTTTCTTTTTAGTATTATATGAAGTGGGTTCCATTGATATAAATTTTCTTTCTTTCTTATTTAATTTTTTTTTTTTTTGAAGATGTTCCTCCTTTGAGCAGCTATATATTGGGCTATAGCTGCAACTCAATTCAGATAACAACTTAACCGAACATATGTTGGGTGCCTGGTGGCACCTTGTAGCTTGGATAACCGTTATTAAGCTGGTGCTTGGCAAAGAAGTTAGTGTAGTCCTGTGAAAGATAAAAGGAGTAGTTGGGAATTATAACAGTTGTAGAGTTTTGAATGTGTTATAATAGGTCTGAGCTTATAGGATTTAACTGTTAACAAACAATAAATAAATAATTTATTTAAAATGAGAATTATTTGAATAATATAGGATCATTAGCTATAAGCACTAAATTTTCAATTAAAAAGTTAGAATCAGAAAAATGGTTTAATTATATTTGTATAAGAAAAAGACAGGCGGAGTAGACGTGAAATATATGAATAAAACCAATTTCTAAGCATTTTGAGCTTAGATATCAATATAGTTGAGAATTATCAGAGATCCACAAACATTGAATATTTAGTATTACATAATTGAAAGTGTTATACCTCTCCATAGCGTGCATTACTTACACGATTGACCCTACGGGGACGGCAGACGGGGCCCAACGCCAACAAGCGACGCTCCTCGTTTTCCTTAACAGCAGCCTCCTTGTATTCCGGTGGTGGCCATTTCAAATCTCCGCGCAATTTGCTGCCTCCTGCAAGGCATCAACTTGGTTACTAAGCTGCCACAGAGTAGATGGACTGCAGCAACTGCAACTTACCCTGATAGCTGACGGCGGCTGGCTGCGAAGTGTAGACAGGCTGAGGTGTCTGTGAGACGGGTGCCTCCTTGCGCAGCGTTATGATGCCAGGACTGGCGCCACGATAGCCTTGCTGTTGATCTGTCTGATCCTGCGAATAGGGCAACTGTTGCTGCTGCTGCTGCAACTGTTGTTGTTGTTGTGGCTGCGAATAAGAATTGTATTGCGGTTGAGCATAGTTAGCGCCACCATTTTGCTGTGGATAGGATGGTTGTTGTTGCTGTTGCTGTGGCTGATAAGGCGACGTCTGATAGGGAGCCTGATATTGTTGCATCTGTGGTGGCAACTGTTGCTGTGGTGGCAACTGTTGCTGTGGTGGCTGTTGCTGTTGCCATTGCTGTTGCTGCTGTTGATGGTTATCGTAGGATGGTGCACGATATTGTTGCTGCTGCGGCTGCTGTTGTTGTAGTTGTTGTTGTGGTACAAAAACATGCGAGTCATGGATTTCAGGTGCCAAGGTTATGGATGTGTTTGTTGGTTGGTTGGTTGGTTTGGGTGCAAGTGCAACAGATAAACACAGGCAGTTACAGTTACAGTTACAGTAACAGTAACAGTAACAGTTTCAGTTAACAGAAATCACAGATGTCCAAGTAAAGAGAGAAAGAAGACAAGTTGTACAGTTACAGGTATAATGACTAAAAGTGGAATAGTTAGTTAGCTAGGCAGTTTGGGGGTTAAGGCTACATTTCTGTAAACATTCAATAAGCATTAGCAGCGTGTGGCGCAGTTTACAGCTAAAATGTGTGCATAGAAGAAGCAGAGCAGAATACACAGAGAGAGAGAGAGAAAAAGAGTGAGTTTTTTGGTTAATGGCAACTACAATGTATGCATATGTAATATTTACATATGTATCAGTATATCTATAAGCAAGGATATAATAAGGATATAGCCTAAGAAGCGTACACAACTATTTATTAGTGTGTACAGTTGTGCACTAAATAATCAAAGTGTTAAGGTTTACATGTGGCGCATTTTACGTGAATTGACAATCAAGTTGTGACAAGTCAGAATGTTCTAGTTGAGCGACCTGAATCAAAGTCTTTAGCAATCATATGTTGTACATGATATTCAAATCAACAAATACTGCTCTATATCGACTTGGCTGTTAAAGCTGTTCAAGAATATATACCTTATGTTGATGATGCTGTCTTCAGCCTGTTACATATTTTTTTTTTTTTTTTAATGTAGCAATTTAATTTAATATTGATCAACCTATTGAAAGGTTATAAAATATTGTTTTGTATTACATATTTTTGCATAGATTCACAATACCATTTTTACGTATTTTTTATGGATAGAGCGTATAAGAATGGGATCACGTGTAAAGCAAGAGCAAAAAAATTCCCACTTGGGGAATCATTCAACTGCTGCGAGCAACTGAAGAGAACGGGAGAGTTCTCACTAACTTGCCAAGCACAATGCCAATGCCAATTATGAGCAGCAGTTATCATTCCGCGTTTTTAATGCGTGGGTAAATTTTCGGTCACTGATTTTGACAAATGAAATTAAGTCGTGTAAAATAAAATAAACGTCTAATTAATGTTCATTGTCTGCAATGATGGTTTGCAAAGTGTTTGAATTGCGTGTAATTGCCGTGTAATTGTTTTTAGCTAGGCAAGTGCAGCCAACTGCACTAAAATCGAGGGAGAGAGGGAAGGTAGAGGAATTAGCTCCCTTGGTGTGTGTGGATTATTTTGCATTCTACGCTGAAAACATTTAAAATGCGATTAAGAATACAATAAGATTATGCCATCGATTGCAATTTTACTCGCCATTCACCTAAATAATGTTAAAAGCGTATCATAATCATAAAGCAACCCCTTATAATATGTATATATTCTTAATCAGCCATTCAGTGTTCTTTAATACTTTACTCAATTGTTTTGTCAATTCGCGTATTGTGCACCACGCATAAACGTGTTTATCAACTAATTGTTAGTTGGTTAGATGCCGTGGGAAAAGGGATTTTCAACTTTATGAAGATAGTAGAGACAGCAGCAGCAAAAGTTTTTGTTGCGTCGGGGCCAATGCCAGGCAAAGCCAGACAATAAATCCATACAACCAAACTTGTACCTGCTGTTGATATTGTTGATGCTGCTCATATTGCTGCTGTTGTGGGTATTGTTGTTGCGGTTGTTGCTGATAATTTGGATAGGCATTGGTTGCGGGTGCAACGCCACCTGCAGTAAAATCATTGTGCGCCTTGGGCGACGGTGCGCCTATATGCTTCCAGCCAGCGCCCGCATTATGAGGGGGATGAGTGGGTTGAAATTGCTCCTGTTGCGGCTGCTGATAAGACGGTTGATATTGCTGCTGCTGCTGCAGAGGCTGTTGCTGCTGCAGAGGCTGTTGCTGCTGCTGCTGCTGTGGATAGTGGGCGTATTGTTGGTTATCAGCAATCGCAGGTGCAGGTGCAGGTGCAGGCTCCCTCGAGGGTTGTCTATTGAACTGAGCCTGTGTGTATTGGATGGGTTGTTGTTGTTGTGGTTGTTGTTGTTGTTGTTGGGGATAGTTATAGTTATTAGATGGGTAGGTATTTTGGGTGGGAGCAACTGTTGCTGGTGCGTAACCATTTGACGCATAGTTAGTAGTCTCTTGGCCATATACATTCTGTGTGGGTTGTTGCTGGTATTGTTGTTGTTGAACGTTGTTATAAATGGGACCCTGCAATGTTCGCAGTGAGTTTTCTCTGTTAGGTGGACTATGTGCATGTGAATGTGTGTGTGTGTGTGTGAGTGTGTTGTGTGTTGTGTGTGTGGGGGTGTTTTATATATATATATATATACAGATGTGCGCCTCACCAGTTTACCCAAATGACAGTTGCAGTTACGGTTACAATTATATTTACAATATACATAATATTTACAAACTTGATAAATTCAACTATAATAGATAGGAATGTTTCTGTGTGTGTGTGTGTTGTGTATATATACAAAATATCAAGTATCTGTTTGAGGCAGGCAGCACAATTTACCTGTGGTGCAGCAGCAGTCGATGGCTGATGAGAGGGAACGGGGGCTGCGGGGGCAGAGGCAGCTGACTGTGGATAGTAGCCACCGGCGCCTGGAGCCGGACTCTGCAATTGCGGTTGTGGCGTAAATTCTCGCACGATTCTCTCCTCCGATGCTGGCGGCCAGGCGACACGCTTGTAGCCTAAAGAGAGAGCGAGGTAGAGAGATAGAGAGAGAGAGAGATGCATTAGCAAGTGTTGTTGCTGCCTATATGATGATGAATTATGTATATACACATATGTATATATACATATCGGATTGTACATAGAGCTCTGGTAGACAGACATTCAACAAGAACACACGCGCAGAGGTGTGGGCGTTTTTTTTTTGGCCTTGGTATGCAAACACACACACACACACTCACAAATACATAGAGTGAAAAAGAAATATTAAAGATTTAGTGCAAGACAAATAATTTAAAAATGACTTAAGCCAATTAAAAGTGTACGATATGTGAATAAAACACACAAAGAACCAAATTAAAGACAACTGATGAAGAAGAAGACGAAGAGTGTGAGAAATTTGATTTAATTTCGAATTGCAAATAATTCGTTGTTGTTTTTCTTGTTGTTTGTTTCTGGCTGCTGTCATTGCCTCTAAATTTAGACGGGACGATTCAAAAGCGAACTATTTGCAGCAACAGCAGCAGCAGCAGCAACAACAATAAAAGCTAGAACAACAAACACCGTCTTTGACGACAGCAATGCCTGTACGCAAAATACGTTGGCAACTGTGTTGCCATTGTTGCAGCTGTTGATGTTGCTGCATTGCGAGTAGTGTAAGGACGGGGTGGGTGCAGTTTGAACAAAATGTTGAATAGGAGAATTGACATTGTTGTGCAAGCAACATGTTGCCAAACTGTTACTGTTGAATGAACGAATTGTGGGTGCTCTGCAAGCAACATGTTGTCAAGCTGTTCAATAGGCGAATTACTATTGCTGCTGAGGCAACATGTTGCCAAGTTGCTGCTGTCGAATAAAGGAATTGATTTAGCTGTCAAAGCAATAAGTTGCAAGACATGTTGCTGCGAATAAGAGAATTATGGATGTTGCCAAATTGTTGACTAATGGCAGCTGACCTTGAATAAGGGAGTTGCTTTTGCTGTTCTAGCAACATGATGACAAACTGTGCTTTCAACTGGACAACAATGTTGCTAGGACAACAAATTTTCACAAGAACAACAACAATCGTTGTTAATACACTTACACTTAAAAATATAGAAAATCAAGCACTTAGAAATAAGTAATTTGAATAAATGTAAAATGTTTACCCTCCATATTCTTGTAGTTTTGGTTAATAAGTCTCCACTGGGTGCCCATTTTGTGTGTGTTGGGTTGGAGTGTGTTGTGTTGTGTTGGGTTGTGTTTTCTTTAAATTCTATTTAATAGCTGCTGGCTATATAAGCTGGCTACTTTATTTATGATCGAGCGCGGCGAGTAAAAATAAATTTTATTTTTCGTTTTGCTTATTTTTCAGATTTTAGTTTTTGGGTATAAAATAACAACAAATATATACGTGTGTGCGTATGTGTGTGTGTGTATGTGAAAAATTATAGATGCTGCTTGGATACACACACACTGCGTGAAGAAACGCAAACGGTTATGTAATGCAAATGCAAATAAATTAATTGATGCGTTTGTTTATCGAAGGTTGTTGCTTTGGAACACCACACGAAACTCAATTAAAATATATTTATATTCGTTAATTAATTGGCAACAAGAATTTATTCAGCTGGCGCGCGTTTCGTTTCAATTTCTCTAAAATATTTGATTTCAATTTATTTATAAGCTTCCCTTTCTGCAGTTATTTTATTTATGTTTAACTTCGTCGAATTTCGTATATTGTGATCGTTGCAAAAAAAAAGTAGAAAGGCGAAGAAATGTTGATAAAAAATCAATTTGAATTTAATTTGCTATGTTCTATTGTCGAATTGGTCGTTCTTCGTTCGCGTTGGCCGCGCCGATATCTTTGTGCCTTCGATGTATGCTACTAAGTGAGCCAGCCCCCCAAAAATGCTAAGGAGAATTATTCGACACGCCAACAAATCACACAATCCGAAAGCTAATCTTCACTAGTATGGGTGTCTCTATTTGTGTGTGTGTATAGAGAGTGCGAGAATAAAACCAAGTGTGCGTCTGTGTGTGTGTGTGTGTGTGTGTGTGTGTATGAGTGTGTTTTTCGCAAAATGAAAATTACTTGTGGTGTATGGTGAAAATCGCTGTGCGCTAAATACGTGCAAATTAAATTGTTGTTAATGATGCTTTAGTATCTATCCAAGGCAGCTGTTCGTCTAATTCAGTCTGCTTCTGCTTTGTTTACACCATCATCGATTTGTGCCGCACCTTGAAATGATGCACAAGGGTGTAGATCACACACTCACACCCACACCCACACCCACATACCTATACACACAACAATACATACTCTGAATAGATCATGTTTTTCATTGCTTTTGTTCTGCTTTTAAATTATATAAATCTCTTATATATTGACGATTGTAGATTGGATCGCATACAAAGTAAATGTTTGACATTATGGTTAATGTTTCCTCAAAATGTAAATCAAATGGTTGGTCAACAAATTCAAACGTGTCGCCATAAGAGTCATGACTCAAGTGTGTGGTGTGTGTTTATATAGCTCACAAGATATATAGGCGATCTATAGCCATCTATCCATCCCGACTAGTTGGTGTGTCTAAAATGAAATGAACAACTGTCGCTAACAATACTGCATTAAATAAATCTGTTTTTAAACGTATTCTCACAGGTGTACGACAAATGTTGGCTCATTAAAATTATTAGCAATCTTGTAAAACACACTCATTATATACTATATATATTTCTGTAGTATATAGTATTGTATATGCTTAAGCAAATAAGTGTCTAATACGCTTGTTAAACGTACTTATGTACATGAGTTATGTTCCTCTGGCTGCCAACAATCAGAGATAAGTGTAAAGCTGAGTAGTGCGACTAATTACCATGGATATAACTTAATAGATGATACCAAAAGACACAGAAAATACATGAATATTAGCTGTGACTAATAGTTAAATGGGGGAAAATGGGAACAATATTCATTAGCTTGGATTTAGATTGATACGTAAGACTTGAAGACTATGCAATATATACACACTTACATAGAATGAATTTTTACAAGAAAAGTACTTTTGACTAATAGCTCAATGAGTTTTCCGAGTGGGATTCGAAATTTTAATTCGTCGTAAACATTATTTGGCAAATTCCCTTTGATTTTAATGACTAAAAATGTTATAAATGTATCTTGAGATATGCAGACAGTTAAAGTGGCATTGATTAAATAGTTGTCAGAGATTTATGTATTATTTAGAAATGCAAAAGAAAAGAATCAAATGAATAATTTGATGTATATTTGATTCTGTGCTGCTTTGAAATACTTGCAACTCTATTAATCTATTAATTTATGGCAAACAGTTGCAAGTTTCATACGTTCGATCTTCGCATTTGAAAATCTTCAACCGATCTGACCTAGTCTGTGCCTTGAAACCACCTGGCTGGCAATCTTTGAAATTTGTCGTTTTTCCTTCAATATTTTTGTCTTTATGCTTTCTTTCTGTCAATTTCTCAGACACACTATAAATAACAGAACGAATAATAAGTTATAGTTCTGACAATTGGGTATATAACAAAGAATTTGCAACGTTTGCGCAGATCTTAGAATATAAATCATTTGAATTTAAACTTGTCTATTGAATTTAGTTCATTGATTTTAGAATGCGATTTGAGATGACAACTTTTGAATCATGTCACAGCTGCTGCCTTAAATGTTCACCAAATAAGTCAAACATGAAATCCAAATCAAACTTATAAGATCTCGTATAATACCTATAGGATCTAAATTCAAAAATGAAATCCCATTAAGTCTTAAAGGATCTCGAATAAGATCTCAAATAACTCACTGTTTCATTGCTTAAAGTTAAACACTTTTCACGATAACACTTTGAAACACATTACGGAAGTACTTCTCATCATGCCACACAGAAAATTACACATCACTTGGGGTTCTTTCAGACGCACCTTCAATGCCCAAATAGGGGCGTGGCGAAGCATTATCAAAGCAACGATTAACGCTGAAATCGCGAGTGGCCGGCGGCAAGTCCTCGCCAGCTGCGAGCGACTTGAAACCGGCCAGATCCAAGTGGGAGCTGCTCAAACTGGGTGCTTCGGATTGCATGCCCAAGCCATGTTGCATGAGGAACTCAAAGGGCGGCGGCTGTGAGTTGCAGCGGGGCGTGGCAGGCGGTGTGGCAGCCAGCAAGGACGATGAATTGGACATGCACAGCTGCAACGGTTCGGTGGCGGTGCGCACAAGTAAACCAATATTGTGACCCTCCAGCTGTGGCACATGACTGTACTTGGCCTCCAAAGGAGCAGGAGTTGGAGTTGGAGAGCATCTCAGCTGAACGGCATTCAGCCCAAAGGGGGAGCTGCAACGTTGCGCCGTGTCAATCAGCGGAGCAGGATATTTGCGCAGGGACAAGGGACAAGGACTCGGCGAACGACTCAGTTGCCAATCCCTGGTATCTGGTGGAGCAAGTGCAGGAAGCGTGGCGGCTGCTGCCGGTGTGGTCACAATCTCAATTTCACTGCGTTGACGTTGCAACGTCTTCTTTGAGTCCTGTGGCTGCTGTTCCTGCTGCTGCTGTGCATCCTCCCAGGATATCTGGCGGGAGATATAAGGACTGCGTACCTCATACGTCGATTTGTAATTGGCCAACGGCTCATTACGTAGATTATCAAAGCGCCACTGATCTGCCTTGGTCAGCTTGCCCCAGCCGTGTGGCGAGTCGCGACAATCGCCACAAACCGAGCAGTGACTGCTGCGACTAAAATCCGTACTGCGAATTGCATCGTGTGCACAGCCAGCACTGCCCGTCTGTGTAGCTTCTGTTGCTGTTACTTGCTCCGGCTCCCTTTCCAGATTTGTCTCTTTATTCAGTTCTTGCTTCAGCTGCTCCTTTATTTCCTTCTCCTTTCTCTTCCTCTCCTGCTCCTCCAGCTGCTCCTTGATTGCCTTTTCTTGCTCGCTTTTCTTACCCTCTTTCTCCTTTCTTTGCTGCTCCTCCAACTGCTTCTCTCTTGCCTGCTCCTGCTCCTTCTTTTGCTGCTCCTCCAACTGCTCCTGTCTCGCCTTCTCCTGCTCCTTCATTTGCAGCTCCTCCAGCTGCTCTTTAATTTCTTTCTCTCGTTTCTTTCTTTCATTCTCCTCAACTTTCTCATTTGACTTTTGCTCCTCTAGTCGCTCCTGCTCCTGCTTCTTCACCAGCATTTGTGCCTGCTCCAGATACAGTTTGAATTTTCGCCTCTGTTCCTGCTTTCGCTCTATCTCCTCTTTCCTCTCCTGTTCCTCCTTTCGCTTCTGCTCCTCCTTTCGCTCCTGCTCCTGCCTCAACTGCTCCTCCTTCTGTTCACATTCGTTGCCAAATTCAGTTGCTTTTGTTTCCTTCCGTTCCTCGCTCTCCTTAGCTTTAAACAGCGACAATTGTTCTTGGTTGTTTTCCTGCTGATTTTGCTGATTTGTGGCTTTCAATTTGTCTGCAGCCAGCAGCATCTGGTCCTGTCGATTTACTGCACTTGTCTTGCCCAGCGTGGACAGCTGCTCATAGTTGGCAATTACATCCGACACATGCCTGTAGTCCAAACTGAAATCCTCCTCCACCTCTTTCTCCTTCTCCTCTTTGGCACTCACGTGCGAGGCTTCCTCAGCATTCTGCGCCTCCCGCTCCTCCTCCTCCTCGATGAGTACGTGCTGTGCCCGCGCTGCAATTGGCGTAGTCTGATGCTCGATGTGGAGTAGCGCGTGCTCATCGCCATCCAGGGCCACGGCAATCTTGTGCAGGTCCTCCAGGGCACGCTCCACAATCGGCACGTTCTCGGCGGGCACTTGGAGAGCTTCGAGTGGCGTTGTTGCCTCCTCCTGATCCTTGGTCAACACGTGTATGCCAGCGGCACGGCAATAAATCTGCCGTAGAATAGCCTGCAAGGGACTCTCCACGGCCAGGATGGGAGATTGGCGCGAGGCAAACATATCCCAGGACTCGTTGTTGCTATTAGCGCTGGGTGGTGCTTTGGTTGGCTTTTCTGGCGCCGTTTCTATTGGTGTGGCCTGCACTGTGCGCTGCAGCGCCGTCTTCGCATTCTCCATGTACGCATCAATCTGACGCAGATGCTCCGTAATCGACTGCTGGATGTGCACATATTTCGCCTCCAGTTGAGCTATCTCCACATGCGCCTCGTGCTGCAGATCCTGACCATAGATGCCACCCTGACGTCGCTTGTCCTGTGCAGCCCTCACCTCCTTCGCGTCCTCGCGTGACTTGGCGCGCAGTAGTAGAGATGGAGGCGGCAGGGGCGGAGGAGTTGGTATACTTGGAGTATTGCTGGCTGGTTTGGCTTTGGGTGCACTCTCCTGCCGCTGCAGCTTGATGCCACCGGTGGCACTCACATATGTGGCAGGCGGATTGCCGTCATCCGAGCTGTTGTTGCCAGTTGTCGTTATGGGTGGCGTCATCTTCTTCTGCTGCTGATCCTGTTGCAGATAGCTGCAGGCGTCGTCGTAGATCCGCTGAGCAGTTTCAACGTGAACTGTTATGGGTATAATGTGTTCACAGCTTGCTGCCTGCTGTTGCAGTGCGGCACCACCAATTGTGGCCAGCGCCAGAGCCATCTGCTGCTGCTGCTTAAATGCCAGGCTGCTGTCAATTACCGTTGCTGGCTTTCTTGGCAAGCTCATCGACTTGGTGGCAGCTATGCCAACTGTGGCAACTGTCATCTTTTCTTTTGGTGTCTCGGGCAGCGGCAACGTTTCCAAATCGATGTCATCTGTGCATTTGGGACTCTCGCTAACCTTGGGCTCCTCCTCGCTGTCGCCGTCATAACAGATTTTCAGCTCGGTGGCCAATTTAATGCTGCGTCGCTGCACTTTGGGTGTACCACTTCCACTTCCCCTTCGAGTTTCCCTTCCATTTCCCCCTCCATTTTCAGTGCCTTTGCCAGCAACACTTCCATTTCGTGGCTTGGGTGGTGGCAGCTCTGTTGCACCACTCAAGATCGTGGCACGTTTGCGCGCCCGTCCACGCTCCAGCGAATACGACTGCCGCTTGAGTCGTGGGCGTGTGGGCGTGGCCGTTTTTGGTCGCTGCTGCATCAACTGTTCGTAGTACTCACATTTGGGCGCCACCAAACCGAGATCAGCATCAGCTGCCTTAGTCTCAGGCGCGGAGAAGCCTTTCGCTTGTGGTGTGGGATTAATCTGCTCCTGTTGCAGCTGCAGCTGCTCTTCCATTTTGGGTGTTCTGGGTCGCTGCAGGCGCTGCTCTCGCGGGGAGAGCTCCACAATGCGGGTGGGACTATTGAATTTCTCGCGAAGCACATTAATGCTGTGCGTGGGCGATGCAATGACACCTCCTGCTCCTGCTCCTGCTCCTGCTGCAGCTGCTTCTGCCAGCTGCTCCACTGGTGGCCAGCTGTGATCCCGCTTGAGCAGATTACGCCGCGATGTGGACAACCGATTGATGCGCAACACGGTGTCCCGATCGATGACAATGTCATGCTGATGGCTCAGATACTGTGTCTTAATCTGGTCCAGCAGCTGCTGGTGAAGCGCATGATGAGGCGCCTCCAACTGATTGCCACGTTCCACATGCCGCTGACGCGAGCGACTCTGACGCGCATTAGCGAAAAACTCATGTGCTTAAGGGTAAAGGTTTGGGGTATTTTGGTTTTGTTTTAATTAAAGTGATTAATATTCATACTAAGTCTAGACAGTAAACAGACGCCTTCGTCAAGCTGTGTGGGTGTGTGTGGGCGTGACATAATATTGTTGAATGTCTAACACAAGGTTTCTCGATGTTGCTGTTGTTTCTGTCTGTTCATACACTGTAACAAAAATACAAACACAATTTTAGGAGTTGTCGTGCACCTACCACATTTGACTTGCTGCTCCTCCTCCTCGACGGCACGCAGAACAGCCGAGTTGGCCAAGTTCAGTGGCTTTGTGATCTGTTCGTCGATTTCAATCCTACAAATTAAAACAACATCATGTTTAGAAATGTTTAGAAATGAGTTAGATAATGTTTTCTTTTCATAATTAGCTTTGGTACACAAAATTCCATCAAGATAACGCCCCACAACAATTTACACTTGTGTCAACAAATAATTATGATAAGCTTTTTATAACGCCCCGTTTTGAGGTTGACGTTGCCAGAGATAAGCTAATTTCAGACAATAAATCCAGAAATGTAAGACTGATTAAATTGAATTTGAGTAAATTTTGATTGAAAAACCAGCTGGAATATTCTAAATTGTAGAAATTGTAATAAGTTTAATGCTTTGCACAAATTGCAGAAAATGTTGTTGAATTTATATTAATTTTGCAAATTTTCTCCATTAACCAGCTGCTAGAATCTCAAATATAACCAAATATAATATAAATCATGAAAGTCGCCTTATTTTTGACCAAGTTCTGGCGCAAAAGCAAAACCAATCTGCTGTGTAAATAATAATCGCAGGCCAACCAAAATTTAATTTTTATTTATTTAAATTTAAACATAAACACTTTCCAGCTGCGGACGGCTCAGAGAGAGAGAGAGACAGGGAGATACTTGAGTGTTAAAAGTGGATCTCAATTTATGAAAAAGATATTCGTGTCAAATGTTTAAAAATAGAAATTCTGCCGTCATTACAGTTGTGGAAGCACTGCTTGACAGTTTGGATATGACTGTGGCACTGCTTGCTGCGTTGTGTGTGCACTGCTTGCGCCAGCTGTGTATATAAATAAAACATTTTGGCGCGCTGTAAACCGCTTAAGTGCGCAACCAGACGAGTCAATTCAACAAGACCGTGTGGCCTAATGGATAAGGCGTCGGACTTCGGATCCGAAGATTGCAGGTTCGAGTCCTGTCACGGTCGAAAAGTACTAATTTTTTTTCAATTTTTTTTCTTATTCCCATCTTTTTCTACATTTATTTTGCTGCGTTTATTCCAAGGTAATTTCATGTTATTATTATTTTTGCATTTTTTTTCGAGTCTTGTTTACTTCTAATTATATAAATATTTAGCTTGAGGACGCGTCTCGTCGCCATCGTCTTGGGCATAAATTAGTGCGACCCACGTATGGTTGACCCAAAACACGTGCGCCACAGGTAAAACTAATCGAATCTGACAAGCGGCGGCGACAGCCAGCCAACTTGGATATAAAAGCGATTGCTGCTCTAGGAGAATATAACACATCCTGTGCAGCTTTTAACCAGGCAACAATATATCAACAATATCCATGCAGAAAATGTCGAAAGTAAGCAAACAAACAGTGCTGCAACAGTTGCCGATGCTAATATTGCTGCTGATGGTGGTGCCAGTGGCACTCTACGCTGTGGATGGTACGGAGACCATTCAGGCCTGCGGCGATAAGCTTTCGGAGGTACTCTTCGGCGTCTGCCAGGGTCGTTTTGAAATTTATCAATTCACAAAACGCGGCGGCACATGTAAGTATTTTTGTAAAAAACAGCAAACGCAGCAGCAGCAGCAGCTGGGAATTGATATTAACCCATTTTTTATTTGGCCTTGCAGTGGATCTCTTTGACTATGTGGAGCAGCAGCAGAACGAGATTAGCGATGGCATTAATGAAGATGAGAATGGCTTGGTCTGGCCACAGAACTCAGTAATGGCCACCAGGCGTTTGTCGCGTGGCGTTGTCGACGAATGTTGCCGCAAGCCCTGCTCCAGGAAGATAATGTATAAGTATTGCTCCAACTAAACGTTAAAACACAATTATTCTCTGTATTCTAATTCATATTTTCTATATATATCTATATATATATATCTGAATATGTGTATGTTTATGTATATCGTCCTATTAAAGCAAATGTTCAACACAAAAGACCCTCTTCTTTCTAGACATGTAATTGTGTATGCAACGAAATCTAAGCACAAAAAAAAAATGAAATTAGATACAATTGAAGTCAGCGAACGAATGGGTGAATAAAGAATGGCTCTCAGGGCCAGAGAGATACAAATAGAGAGAATGAGAGAGGGGATAAAGATAGAGGAAGAACGATAGAACAGCTCTTAGTTTGCTTATGTTAATAGGTTTTTGATTTTAACTCAATAAAATAAAGGCAAACCAGATACAGCTGAAGTCGGACAGCAAATTTTTGACTTAAGATATAGATATATATATATATATATATATATATATATATATAGACAGCGAGAGACGGCGACTAAGAGAGTTGTGATTCTCTGGAGAACTTTAGTTTGCCTATGTTAATTGGTCTTTGATTTCAGTTCAATTACTCTGTATTCGTATAGGGAACGAGATGGAGTGAAAAAGAGAGAAAGAGAAAGGGAAAGGAAGACCTAGAGACAGAGCTCAACGTAGCTGAGGCACTCTGTAGAAGTGTAGAGCATTTTTTAGTTTACTTATGATAATTGGTATTCGATTTCAGTTCAATTAAATAAATGGAAATCAAATACAGCTGAAGTCGGACAACAAATGCTTAACTTTAATAGAGACAGAGAGAGAGAGAGAGAGAGGTGAGTTTACCACAGCTCAGATACCCCGTAGAACTGTACAATACTCGTTAAAAATAGTAAGTTCAATTCTTATGTTTCGTGTGGTAATTTAAAAGGTCCGTTTGATTTTTCACAATGCTTTTCGACTTGAATGGTTTACTAGCAGCACTTCACTTCATTGAAGCACTTGTCAACATTTTTTGGATTGAAAATCAAGTTTGGCAGCTGCTATTTTATTTTATAGCCCACTTCCGCACTTGTTAAGTGTTGATATTCAAAACTTCCACCCCGAAACAAGTTTTTCTTTTTTATTATTATTTTTTGTGCTCTTCAAACTGTTTTATGGACATAATATGCTGGATTTTTGCTCTTATGTGAACTTTTTCAGTTTAATTACAAATAGTTGGCGCACTTCGTATACTTCCTAAACACTATAGCGATGCTTCACTGTCCATTTTAGAGCAGCTCCTATGAGTCACTTGCGCAATGGCAGCCAGTCAAAAGATGCATCACAACTTTTTGGCTAGGCGCCTGCATTGTTGTGATTGTTGACATTGTTGTTGCTGCTGTTGTTGTTGCTAATGCAATATACCCACAAACCCCTCCCAACACCACTCTATCGAGTGAGTCATCGATCGTTAAAGTATTGTTCAGCACTTATATAAAATGTTTCGCCAAGTATCTTTAGTAGATACTTATTAACATACATTGTGAAAGGCGGCGCTGGAGTTATGTGGCTATTGTTGTTGCTGTTGCAGTTGTTGCTGTTATTTTTGGTTGGTCCAAAGAGCAGCAGCTAAAGACTTGATAAGTTGTGTGCACACGCGAACACGTTTAAAGTATGTTTGCGTTTCTGCGGGGCGATTATTTTCACTTGCGCTCTGTAATTAAATTGTTAAGATACTTTTGCTGCTGCTGCTTGTTGCTGCCACTTCTGCCACTGCCGCTGCTGCTGCTGCTGCTGCTTGCTGTTGCTACTTGCTGCTGCTACTTGCTCTTGCTGTTTGCTGCTTGTTGCACACGTTTTGTCGCACGCATAGACACCGTATAACTGAAAAAGCTACTTGGCGCAGTTTAGGCCGGTTTATTCAAACAACACTAAAACTTTTGCTAACAACACAAAATACCAGAGATAATAATGGGCGCTTGTTGTTGCCCATTTTGGCGGCGACAGCAACAACTACACTCAGATACACACACACTCGCACACGCATACACATACAAAATTCAAGTATACAGCATCTTTGAGATAGACGTTTTTATTGTTGCTGTTGTTGTTGTTGTTGTTGCTGCTGCTACTTATGTCTAGCACTTGATAATCACAATTAAAAGTCAGCGAATTAAATTGTGCGCTCTCTGTGTGTGTTAGTGTGTGTGTGTGTGTGTGTGTGTGTGTGCGTGAGATACAAATTGAAAAGCAACTGCAACTACAAATCGCCAACAGTTGTCGTTTTCGCTGCTCGCCTCGCTGCTGGCGTCGCTGCTTGCGCTTCGCTGCAGTGCACAAAATGCGCTTCACAGTTGCGCTATATCATTCACCAAATATATATATATATATATATATATATATAAATTTATATCTACCTGTACATTAACGTATATATGTTGCATATTCTATATACTCGGCGCACTAATGTCTTTTCATGTGCACCTGTGCAGGCAGCCAGCTAGAAGGCAGCTTTAGCTTCAGCATCAGCTTCAGCTAATAGATACAAGATGTAATAGCTACCTGGGATATATAATGCCTTTTTTCTTTTTTTTTAATTTATGCATGGATGGAGGGGGAAGCTAACCAAGGCTATGACTTGTGTCTTGGCACCCTTTTCACACCCAGCATCCATTCCAAATGGGAGAGAGGGTCTGATGAAGTTGGAAATAAGAATATAGCGTACCGTATCGATAACTGCCACCAATTAGTCAATGTCGATTTCAATATTATAATGATATAGTCTTCCCAATAATATATAGAATATATAAAGACATATTACTGATGAACTTAGCTTAGCTCAGCTACAGCATTATAATTGCTATTTCAAAGGGACAATAAAGCTGTCATCAAATTGTTTAAAGGCAGAAGTAGACATTATCGGCTCTCTGAGTCAGTTCCTAATCAGCATCAACAGCAGGCTCTATATTTGGCATCTGAATGCACTTAATGTTCAATGTTAACTTTGCAGATATGTTAGAGTAACTTTCAGTACAGGATAAGTGTTAGTTGAGCACTCTCTACCTGTCGCTCTCTGGCCAGGAGCAGCTTTTGTTATTATCTCGATGGTTACTACTAGCGGCCTTTCATCTTTCACTTTCGTTGGCGCTTACGCTCTGGCTTTGGCGGTGGCCCGTTTTCTATGAAATTATGCATTTAAATGTATATGGGAATCATTAGGCTGAACTTACCCGTCGGCCCCAAAGGCCTTCAGTTCGCGATTCAACGTTGCCTTCACGTTCTCCTGGGAGTAGAGGCCCATGGGTGAATTGAATTGCTTGTGCACAAGTTTGCGTTGTACGGCAGCCATTTTTGTTGTTGTTGTTGAAGTTGTTGTTGTTGTTGCTGGTTGGATTTCCTTCAGTTGAGCTTCTGTTGCTTCTGTTGCTGCTCCTTCTTAGCTGTTTGCTTTTTTCAGTTTGTTGTCCGGCTTGTGTTCGAAAAACTTTTAAATTATTGTTGATAAAAATATTTTAAAAATTTCAACTGTGGCGCGTGCAAGTTACTAAGACAGAGACAAGACCACTTATCGACTGCTACAATTGACTTTCAAATTTGTTGTTGTTCTTGTTGTTGCTGTTGTTGCTGTTGCTGTTGCTGTTCTACTTCTAGTCCTAAACAATTTCCCCAGCTTCTGCTTAATTTAAATCGGTAATCGTAGTTCGTTGTTCGTTCTGCAAATTGAAATAAGAGAAAATTAATATAATATAATTCATTAGCCAAATGAATTGGTGAAATGAATTTAATAATCTTTTAAGAGTTGTGTGTTTTGCGTTCAATTACATATTACTGATGGTTCATACACAGTGCGTAAAGTGAATGCCGAGAGACTCATTTCCGGCTCATCAAGTTCCGTTTTGCAATATATATTTTAAATATTCATGTCATCTGCAATGTGCAACACACACACACGCACACGCACAAACATACAAACACACAAGGTTAAATTACGAATCGCCCTGCTGACAATTTAATCCCCACATTACGCTGGCAATTTATTGTCATGCCTTCAGGAGTTGAGAATTCAGAGCTGAGAGTTGAGCGAGTTTTTTCTTTTTGTATATTCATAATAATAATAATAATAAGATAAGTCAAATTCTTTAAGCTGATGGGCCATTTAATTGCTATTTGCTTTTTGCGCATCTTTAATTATTAATGACTTTAATCAGCCGGCAATGGTTGGAAAAAGTATGCGTAATTCCATTTATAAATTGCTGCAAATCCGAATATTGCACCAAAAAATAAATGTGAACAAAATCTAATTGAGCACAAACACAATCAGCAATTTCGAATTGATTAAATGTAGTAAAGGCATGTTATCAAAAATTCATTGGTTAAAACATGTTTGCTTTGAACAAATGGTCTGAAAAGCCAATTTAGTATCCCAAATACATAAAAAAAATTGAATGTGGGAAATATTTATGATTGCAAATGGTTCCAATCAGCCGCAAAACAGCTTCAATGTCAGTTTTTTTTTAGCTGAATATCTATATAGAACAAATATATAATTCCATATATATTTATTTATATACATAATATATTCACTGGAAGTATTCTCAATCAGATATAGACTACACTATGTGCATTTTATAAGTATTTTTCGTGTTGTTTTCTTTATTTTTGGGTGACAAATTATTTTGTAATTATGATTCTCATTATTTGTGCTGGCTTACAACAGCTGCAAGCAAATTACAAAATATTTTCTGTCATTTGTTTTTCAAATTTCTAATAGAGAACACTCACTACTGTCACATTTAAAAATGTATCTTAAACTAATTTGAAAGACACTTTTTGGCCTGCTGAAATATTATTATTTTTATATGTTAAATATTTGTGCTTGCTGCTTTTTTTTTTTTTTTTATTTTGTTAGTTAAAAATAGATGCAACAACACAGTCTTCACATTGAGATATGCTCACTTTTTTGCTATTCTAATATTTTCCACACACACACATGGATTTAAATGCTCATTCGAGTTGTGCCTCTCCTCTCCCGCGCTCTCCTCTCGTGTACAAATAAATTCCCGCCTTGTGTGTCACCTCAAATAAAATTAGCAACATTGAGCGAATGGCATTATATAGATTTGCGTCATTTCTGTCTGTCCATTTGTCGATATGTCTATTGCTCATGTCTAGCTGTGTGTGTCAGTTCTTCTTTTGTGTATGTATAAATATAAATATAAATATATATACACGCATGTGTGTGTGTGTGTGTGTGTGTGTGTGGACTATTAATGAACATAATTCCAATTTGAAGTCTCGTTGTGCTTATTGCATTGCAGGTCAAAGAAAATTTGAAAAAAATATATGTATGTTGCAAGAGCAGATTGTGGTGCACTTTAAAATAACATTGGGTTGTTGAGCGCAATTTATTGGAATTTGCACACACACATTTATTAAAATAACATTTGTATAAAATCAAATAAAGTAAAATTTGTCTATACAATTCAGCTTTTGTGTGTGAGTCTTAAAGTCCTTCAACACACAAAAGTACATTTAACATTGCTCTCAATGTTAAGGCAAGATCTCTTTATGTTACTTAACAGAACTCTTGTCTGTATGTTTAACTTTCCAGCCCTGCTAATGGCATTTAACAGTGAAAAATTGTGGGTGTCTGCATTAATGCGTTATATTATTTTATTGCAAATAAAAGGTTAATTCTCTGAATATGTATCTCTAAAATATTTATATAAAATTCACGTTTTGATCTCTTTATGTTACAAAACAGAACTGTTTGCTCTCCCTTTTTTACTTTCCAGGCATGCTAATGGCTTTTGACAGTCTCACATTGTGGATGGTATTATGTTGATGCGATTAATTATTGATTGGTTGCTCTGTAAAATAGTGTTTTGTAAATAAAATGTACATTTCATGCAGATGTGCGCAAATAACATGCGTCAGACTTCACCAAATAGCAATTAAGCTGACATCTCGACCAAAAGCCATTTGTCTGAAAAGAATTCAATAAACGTGCAACATTCTTGCTGCCGTATATGTGCGTCCGCGTGTGTGTGTATACCGCTAGCGCCCATTGGATGTAGAGCAGACAATATGTGGCAGCAAAATGCAATAAAATGCTTAGCTCGTATGCTTGAAAATATCTAAATACACACACACACACATGTGATTTAATATGAATGTGTTTATTTTATTTTGTGTGTGTGTGTGTGTGTGTGTGCTCGTTGATTCGTAATTTGTGCGTTTTAATTGAGCTGATCGCAACTGTTGCCTGCAGCTGTTCGTTCAAATTGCCAACTTATGAGCCACAATTTTGCATATGAATGGATGCACCCAAAAGCACGCAACACTCCTTTACTCTGTGTGTGTTGGTGTGTGTGCGCGCTTGTGCGGAGAAAATTAATCAGAATTTAATAAAATATTATGCAAATCACACACACACACACCCACACACCCACACACTGAGAGAGGTAGCCTCTATAATGCATTTGTGCTGGCCACTTGATGTCCCAATTAAAGTTTTACACTCGCCCACACATACGCACCCAAATATATGCACACACACACATAAGGCAGGTGTACTTTGCATGGGATTAAAAGTGCTGCTGCATTGTGCGAGAAAATTCGCATAAAAATGGCAGGCACACCAAAAAAAAATGTTTTTGCTTCCAAAAAGTTGCTGTTGCGTGCGTGCCTTGTGGGCGTGGCCACCCACCGAGCAAATACACAGAGAAATACACACAGAGAGGCTCCAAGCTGCAGCTGCCATATGCAGAACCCATTAAAAAATTGTTAAAAGGGTATAATGAAGTTGTGGAGAGGTGTGCAGCGAGCAGCATGAAGCAGCTGCAGGCACATAAAAATTATGTATTCCTGATCAGCAACAACAGACGAGTCGGTTTGTTCGTCCGTAAGAATAAAAGAGTAAGTTCAAATTATACATACAAATTGTTGCTTAAAAGAAGTGCAATTAAAAGAAGCTCATACCAATTAAGGCACTAACTGAAAAACTGATATGAATGATCTAAAGACATTAAAATTAGTTTCATTTGTGTATTTTCCCTTATAGCCATCTAATATACCCTGACATTTTACTCATCAAGTGTAGAAACTTCATTAAGATCTTTTGGCAGCACAACCATCAATAACCAACACTGATTTTAATATTTAACAAACTGTTACTGGAATAATGGTATCTGCCCCGTCGAGTGCTCTCGAGTGGAGCCTTCTAACTTATTTTTTGCATGGCGCGTGTAGAAACAATAAAGATGAGTATTGCATTAAAACCAGGTGCAAATATTGTTGCTGTTGCACTGGAACGCATAAATTGCACATATATTCTGTGTATCTATGTATCTATTTATGCAGCAGGCTATGCATGTGGTATGTGGCAGAGTGGGTGAGACGGATGTGGAGAGTACCGAATTGCAGATTATTTGATTTGATTATTAGCCGAGAGTGTTTTGTTTGTGTTTTACTTTCAGTTCAATTGTTTAAATATTCAATGGTAAATCTAATTTGTTGAGCCCACCTCGGGCGCTTGCGAGTTCTAATTAAAGCATATCATTAAACTTGTTATTGTTTCGTTATTTTGTTGTTTACTTACCGTCTTTTGCAAATGCACTCCGCATAATCCAATAATAATGCGCGCAAAAAAAAAATGATGAAGTTCGCTTGGTGTCCTTGCGCCTGTTTGCCTGTTTGCCTTTCTGCCTTTTACATTGCTTACGCTTGTGCAATTTCGGTTCGCCATTCGCAATTGCATTTCAATTGCAAATATGAACACGACGCAGCAAGTGGCACAAAAAAACTGAAATCCCGGATACGTTTCATTTTTTAGTGGGCGAAAGGAGAAGGAAGTGGAATAGGGTGGGGATTTTGGGGCGCCACACGATTCTTGCGCGGCCGACACGGCCAACCGGCGTTTTATGAGCGCACCATAAGCGAACTGAGCAGAACAGAACTGAACTGAACTGAACTGAACTGAACAGAACTGAATTGAATATAACGCGGCGTCGTAGAACTCGACCGCAACTCAATTCAACTGGTCGCATGCGGCTGCCACTGCCACTGGTGCTGCTGCTGATGCTGCTGCTGCTGCTGTGGCAGCCACTGTGGCTACAATGGCGATATTGTTGGACGATAGCAAAGACTAGACTCAAATTGAAAATGAACATTCAAATAAAAATGAAGAAAAACTTTACGCAATGATCATGCGTTTTGAGTGAGAGTCGTTTTCCAACATATCGTAACCTCATCTATCTATATGTAGAAGAATGTGTATGCATGTGCATGTGTGTGTGTGCTGCTCGCACAGTGGCGTCCACAAATAAAGTGCTGGGTAATGAGGAATATAATCTATTGCAGCTGTTGCAGTTCTAAATAGTCTGAAATACTCTTCAAAAAAAAAAACTAATTACATTTAGCTTGCAGTGCATTCAAATCCCGGCTAATCCACATTTAATTAAATTTTGTACTATGATGAAAAACGAATATACCAAAATGAACAGTGGTGTCCACAAATATAGTACTTGCTCATTGTGCAGTGATATGGTCAATTAGGCACATCACTCAAAAGCTTACCCATCTATCAAAAGTGTGCCCATTTGCGAGTACTTTTAGAAGTGAAATGTTTGAAGATTCCTATTTCAAAACTTGGCAGCTGTTTCCTATTATAAACATGGCGCTTCTTAGAAGTAGAAAAACGCCCAGAAATATGCTCAATGTTTTTTTTTTGAATGCATTTAAAATCTCATCTAATCCCAATGAAGAACTACGTTTATGTGATCATAAAAACGAACATGACGCTCTCAAAATTAGCTTTGATGAAATATATAGAAATATTTGGCAAGCTGTCAAGAAGAGTCTGATTAATGTTACTAGTTAGACATATCCATATATCGGTCTGCTACCTATGAAAAATTACTCAATGCTATTTTCTTTATAGCTGATTGTCAGCTTCATGTATGCAGTACACCTCACCCACCCCCCCGCAGCCACACTCCATCCCTGCAGACTGATTCATATATGAGATACATTTGTATCTTGGCCCAACTTGGTGCAACTCGTGGCGTACGCTACTGTAGCCATCTGAAAAGCACTCACACAGATAAATGAAATTTTATATATATATACATCTGTTTTTGCCACACTTCGACAACAGCAAAAGCCGAAACAACATCAAGAACAACAACCACAATTCAGACACTTGAAAGTAGTTTTGGGAATATAGCTCACAAATGCGATGAAAAAAGCATAAATGAAATATGAAAAGGAAAATATGTTTTGCAGCAGAAGAATTGCGGTCCGTCAATGGACTTGTGGCAGTCAGATACAGATGCATTCAAAAGACACATCTATATGTATGTATGTATGTATCCATCTAGCTGTGCGTGCTGTGTGTATGTGTGCGTGCTGTGTGTGTAGGTTTTGTGTGTGCTTTTGTGTGTGTATCTTTTCGGTGGCCTCGTGGTCTATTACAGCAGTTTTTACTTGTGGGCAGCTCCACAAAAAACAAAAACACGTCTCTAAAATTCTATTTTTGAGTTCAATTCGTTATTTTTGTGCTTGTCTTTTTCTGTCTTTCTGGTCCACGTCGCAACGTGTTTTTTTTTCTGCCTTTTTTTTCCACGTCCAACAAAAAACAAACACCAGCATTATTTTTAAGCATTTCAGTTTTCTTCGCAGGTTTTTCTTCAACGTAAATAGAAATGAAAAACGTCAAAAGTCGTTTCTGGCAATTTACATATATTTTTATCTCTGCTGTTAAATGCTAATTAGTTATTATGACTACAAGTGTTATTTCCTTAATTTCCTTCATTTGTCGTTTTTTCTTTAATATTATTATTTATTTTTACATATTTTTGTTGTTTTTGTTGGTTTTGAGTTAATTTAATTAAATTTTGATTGCACGCACGCGCATCTCAGCACTTTTCAACAACTCTTGGCTTGTTGGCAACGTCTGCTTTTTCAGCTTCGCACAGTAACACAATGCACAGATGCACAATGCATTTACACACACGCACACAAGCACACACGCATGAGGAGTTGATTGGCACACACAATCACACACAATCACACACACACACACACACCTACACACAGGCACACCTGCGTTGTCAGCGAGTACGAATGCGAAACTACGAGATATTCTTCACAGCCTGCTGAGGTGATTCTGTGTGTGGATCTGTGAGCTGGTCTTTGGTGGTGCAAGGTGTGGTGCGGTGTGGTGACCACGTTCGCGTTGCGTTTGCGTTGCGAATTATTATTCTTACTCGCCGTTCACCGTTCACCGTTCGTTATTCGTGTGGCAGTGTTCTCAAGCAGCATTCAACACGTTTGCCCCCAAGTCATTTTCATCCACAAAATGTTTGCAAAAGCAGCGAAAAAAAAGTCGCTGCTGCTGCTGCTGCTGCTGCGGCCTGCTCTTTTTTTCATGGAAAATGGAAAATGATGACACACACACACTGGCAAAATATTCATGCTGAGACAACATCTACTTAGTACTTATACTACCTACTAACAAAATCATCCATCGCCCACACACATGCTTATAAATTAGTCTCTCCGACTGAAGCTAATCGCGTATTTTGATATAGCCTCCAAACTAAAGAGCCTCCTGCACAATCGCAATAAATATTAGCCATACACACATACTTATACACTCGCACATTCGGACGCACACACACACACACACACTATCATACACACCTAATTAAGTACACTATAAAACAGCGTTATATGTTCGATATATGATTGTAGTTGTACACATGTATTTATTTGCTGGCTTTTTAAACATTCAATATTTATTTTTGGCCTTTGGAAAGCCATTTTAAAACTGATTCGCATACACTGCAAGTCGTTGAGGCTTATGGATTAGTTGAAACAGTTTGTGTTCTTTGGCTAACTACAAGTTGCTATTAGATTCGTCTTGAAGTTAACAAACGTTTATTTATTTTTGTATGTTGTCGATTTTATGACTACATTTGCTATGAAGCAGAGCTAGCTGAGAATAATTTACTTATACATCACTTCTAGATGCTCTTTTAGCAGCAAGAGTTTTGCTTGAGTGCAAACTGAGTGTGCTCAAGTAGTTTCCAAGGTTATCTTCCAGGTATTCTTCCAGCCAGCGCTTGAGGCTCTTCCAAGATTATGCATCGGTATCATATATACTAAAAGCGTTTTATTGAGCCAAATCGAGCCAAACTGGGAAAGTTCAATATCATGTTCAATCAGTGCTCGACGGCATCTTTCAGAGGGAGCTCTTGCGGATAGCAAACTCAAGATTCCATTAAAAGATTATCTAAAAATATATATAGTATACAAAGTGGATCTAACAGGTGCATGAGAACCTCTCAATAATGGTCATAATAATTTATAAATAAATCGATATATACATATATCAGGATGACCTAATCAACTAATTCCATCAATCTTTATTTCAATTTCAACTTTATGAACAAACAAACTGCTTTCTTTACCAGAGCATCTGGCAGTCGTGCCATTCCATCACTCCTCCTCCCCCATGATGAGGATTAATATTGCTTTTCTTAATCGCCCCGCCCCTCCCGCATTGCTGTCATATATTTAAGTTTAATGTGCTTATATACATGTTTTTGAATGTGTTTTGTTTAACGATGCTCAAATGAAGCACATTTCACACAAATAAACAAACACACACTCACACACACGCACACACACACACACCTCGGTTTATTATGTGGTTTTACGGGCTGCAGTTGAAAATGCAGTGCGGTCAAGCGCATCAATTAGTGCATGAGAAATGTCTGCTATGCCTGTGTGTGCCGTGTAGAGGAATACACACACACACACACAGGCACACACACCCGCACAGGCACACACACATTGAAATTCATCGGTGGCACTCAATCGGCAGTCAGGTGATCAATCCCCACAGCCAAAGAACCAAAGAGCCACAGAGCCATTTAGCCACAGAGCACCTGACAGCGAACTAAGCTGCTCGAAATTGTATTTTAGTATTTCAAGCTACAAGGCGAAACCAAAATATAAATACAAGAAAAAATAAACCAAAAAAAAAACGTATATATATGCTTAATGTTTGTGAATGATTAATGGGGCATTAGAATTGAAATTGTTTTGCTCCGGTGGCAATGGGGTAGCGAGGCATATTGCAGAGAGCAACTCTTTGCCAAACGCAGCAGCAGCAGCAGCAGCAGCTAAAACAGCAGCAGAACATACTACATTTGCCATAATATACAAATATTTATATGCCGTTTTTTTGCCGCTTGCCCAGCCGCGGTCTTTACACCCTCCCCACCCTTAAAACCCACTCACCAGGCAATGCCAAATGGATGTGGCCTTCTATGAGCATACCGAGCAGCTGGCGGCCAACAGCCAGCAGCCAACAGTCAACCTGCTACCTGCTACCTGCTACCTGCTGCCTGCTGGCAAGAGGCACCGAGCCAAACAGGTGAGTGTTTATAATATGCATGCCAAAGTGCGCAAGATGAAAAAAAATGCTGGTGAGAATACTAACACCGAAACACATATAGCAAATAACACAGTCTCACACACACACACATAAACACACACTTACACCCCACTATCGCACACACCTTTTACACTCATGGCTAGTATAGTATGTGCTTTGGGTATATCCGTAGTTACAGTTATTGTTTTGCGGTTGCTGAGAGTTGAAAGGTTTCTTGTTGTTGTGCAAAACTTGTTAACAAGCTGAGATGTGCTGCTTCTAAACTATATTGCTTATATATATATATATTCTTGATCAGCTTAAGCCGTCCACATTTCGCAGGCATAGCTGGCTTCGTTTGCAAGAGTTTTGATAACCATGCAGTTACCTCAAACTTCAACTTTTGCTTTAATTGAGCTGAAACTTGCTTTTGAAGATATAATGCATAAAATGAACAAATGAAATTATAGTTTATAACTTAACTTAAAAGTTTTTCTTACTCAGCTGCAATTTTTTAATTTAATTGCACAAATTTAATATTTAAATATATTATGAGAAATGCAAAACAATTATATTTATAGCTCATAAATCATACGGTTTTTTTTCAGATAAAAATGAGGAAGGGTTAAATTTAAAATTAGGTATAATTTGCAATATTGAAAACGAGGCTGGTGAATAAGTTGAATGAGAAACAGAGATTTAACTTAACTAACTTTAATTTATCTATTGCAATTTTATACAAATATTCTGCTCCATAATCTGAAGATTCACGGTTTAATCAAAACGAAAAGCACAGCTGCAGCTCAATCGAATATTGATTTCATATTCACATATATATTTGCAACAATTGTTGAGCAGCTCATTAAAATGGAGTTAACGAAGGGAGAATTGTAATTAATATTGGATTTAATTGCTGTGTGAAACTCATATTGTGGCTTTTGAGCAAATAAACAAGCATATTGAATCACTCGGCACAATGTGTGGTTTGTGCATTTAGCAGAATTGATCTACTACTCAAGATGAACGCAAGTTGAGACCTACTTGGTTTAATGCGAATGAATATGGATTAATAATTACACAATTGAAATGATTATTCAACCACAAGTGAAATGTGAGGAATTTAGTTTATTGGTTTACTCCACAATTGTTTGCAGAGTATCCAATAGTCTGGCAGTCGCTTTAAACCCCATCCTTAATAGTTGTTTATGCTTATGGGTGAGCATTTGCAAAAGTTGTCTGCGTTGTTGCATTACAAATATTTATTTAGTTAGGTGTTGTAGGTGTTGTTGCTTCTGTTGCTGTTGTTGTCTGGAGAACTGTGCGCAGAAGCCAAATGAATGGCCAAATACGATGTGATGGGTAACCAAGACGATTCTCAACCGAAAACCCCAAATCCAATCTCAGATGGACCAAGACAGTGGTGGGGTGCTTGGGGCAAGGGGGAGGGGGGTGTCGTTTGGGAATAGCAGAGAACTTTTGCCAAATTGCAGAAGCCGCAAAAGCCAGCAAACAGTTTTGTCCTCGTCTTCTACAGCGAATTGGGCTGTGCAAGCAAGTGATTGTGGTGAAGGGCGGGTGCGGAGTTGAGTTTTCAATCTAAGATTGACTAAGAGTTGTTGGAAATTTCTTAATAAACTTTAATGACTGCGGGCTGTGTTGCAGTGACAGTTGCTGCTGTTGCTGTTGTGGTTGTTTGTTGTTGTTGCAAGTGCAACTTTGATAGACCTGATAAAATGAAGCGCCTGAAAGTATGCAATAAGGAGCCCCACATATATCAGGTATGGTGCAGGGTAAGTGCAGAGAGTTTTGCGGTGTTGGTGGTTGTTGGTTGATGGTTGCTGATTGAGGATTGAGGATTGTGGACTATAAAAGCAGGCTGTCGAACAAATTCGCCAATATCAAATGCTAGCGTAGATTTCGCCAATAATTTAGTTGGGCAGCACGTAGCACAGAGTGTCACGCATGCAGCAGCAACTACAACAGTAGCAACAGCAGCAGCGGTTGGGCAAATTGGAGACAGGCAGTCGAAACGTTGCGAACGGGGCATGCAACAAGCTGCGGCAGGGTCGCTTTGTTGGTTACAACATGCTCATGCATTACTCATGATGTGTACGTCAACGGGCTGAAGCTTGAAGCTGGCCCCGAATTGTCTTTGCCACAGCCCAAACACACACACTTGCCACACAGTTGCTGCTTTAATATGGACGCTGCGGTTTTTCCCAGTTTAATGGAGTAGGCCATAAAAAACAGGCATGCAGGCGGAACGAATGTTTATTTGACTGGCTGACTTGTTTGCGCAAATTAATGCATTTGTTTACAACATCCAATCCTTAAATATTTATCGAAAAACAAGCCCAAAACATAACATTAAAAATTTTTGCGTTTATTTTCATATGTATAGTATATAATACATTTAAATATAATAATCATAGTAATAATAATAGACGAATTTTATCACACACACATATGATATGGCTGTACCACACAGGCGCACACAAGCACCCAGCACACACACACAAACACACACACACACACGCACACGCACAAAAGCACAGACACACACACACACACAGCATACGGCATAAGTTGAGTTTTGATTAGCGCATTATTTATTTGACATTAGGAAAAGTGTGCGCCTGCATGCAGCTTAAGATGGGAGTGGAGAAAACTTGCCAAGTCATCCTCCGTACTTTCTTTAAACTCATCATTTCGTTATTCACTTATAAATTCGTGATCGTTGTCGTCTCCAGCTGCTGCAACAGCGAACAGCGGAGAAAGCTCAGTGTCAACAGCAGCAGCGAGACGAGAGCACAGCAGCTGCTCAACCGTGCCCTGCCTGCGGCATGCCCCTGCAACGGCAGCTGCTCCGTCTCCAGACACAGCCGAAACTCGTCATAATCCAGCCGTGTGATTGCGCAATAATGATTGAGCATGCAGTGACCCAAGCAGGCGGAACCCGACTGAAACCGAACAGCGTTCGCACGTTGATATCTAAGTGAGGTGTGGGAAGGCGAATGATTAGAGATGGCATCAGAGGGTTCCACTTGATTACACACCTGCCAAACCAGGAGGCATCCCTGCCCGTAAAGCGCTCCACAAAGTTGTGCAACGCTATAGCTGAAATCTCGCCCAATCCATAATAGTGGGTCAGATTGTATTCGGGCTGCCAGAGTGGTTCATGCACCCGGTTTGCCAGCGGCAGATCCAACCAATACTGTGTGTAGTCCAACACCTGCCCGCTGCCCGTATCAAACTTGTACAGACGCAGTGCTGGATTATTGGAGGCACCAATACCCTCCTTGCGTGGCACCACCGACGGCGCCGTCATCAGCCAAGAGATGGGTGTGCCTGTCCAAGAGAAATTCATTAATCTACTCGAATTAATTCCAGTTACTCTTGATCATCACCTTGCTCATCGTAGATCAGCCGAAAGGTGTCCGAGTGCAGATGCCCAAAGAACTGCCCCTGTATAACCGAGGCGTACTTGCGCACTATATCCAGATATCGTTGGTTATTCCGCTCCGTAAAGATCAGCTGGCCATGGTGTGGTGTGCCCAAGTAACGCTCATCCACTCCAGGCGGCATGTGACCCACTATGTAGACCTGCAATAGGAGCAAAAGAAACAAATCTCACAGATTTATGCTAGATTTAGAGTACATCCTGTAAATATGTATAAAAAGGACAGGGAAGGTTTTGGATCATGGGTCGAAGTAGTTAAGCTAAGTTGTTATTAGTTAAGTTTGCTTACCGTCTCTTGTTTATCCCTCGACTTGGTAAGGATCTCATCTAGCCAGAGCCACTGCTGCTCGGTCTGCAGCTGATCCTGTGCGGTGGTTACGCGACTGGATGTCTTCGATTCCGGATAGTATTCGACTGGCCAACGTAGACTCTGCGCGTGCTTGGAGTCCACATCATAGTCGTGTCGCATGAAGTTGGTGTTCAGAGCAACGATGCGCAGGCGACTCCTGGTCTGCTCGATGGAATAGTAGCCACCCTGCTCGAAGGTGACAAGTGCCTCGGTGGGCAGCAAGTGGCGCCAGAGCTCACCCATTTGTTTGTACTTGTGCAGGCCACCATCCTCGTGGCCCAGCACCGGGAAGATGAAGGGCGAGGAGAAGCTGCGTCCGAGCAGTTCGGTAATGTTGCGCAAAATCTCGTGCTGCCGCTGCTCGGAGAGCGCTTGAGCGGAATGAGAAAGGGCATCGCCTGTCCAGAGTACGAACTCCACGTTGTCGCCCTGTTTGGCCTTCATGGTCTTTACCGCTGACTCGACTAGGCTCCAGGGACTGTCGCAGTTGTAGTTGCCAAAGGGACCCGGTGACTCCAGCTCCTGCACGGCGACAGAGGATGGCGGGTTGCGGGCTGCCATCTGCCAGCAACTTTTGTAAATGTCGCCTTGTGTGGAGTAGAATGTGTCCAGATGCAGGTCACTCATGTGCCAGAAGTAGCCTGCAAATGAGAATTGTGAGTTGGCAGTTAAAAGGTTGAAAAGTCAGTCAGAGGAGGGATTAAAAGGGAAGCTCGATTTTCCAAACACGAGAAAACCGGGAAAAGACCACAGTCCAGCTGCCTGTAAAAACCCTGGCCACAACACACATTTCCCCGACCCCGACCTGATCTGCTACCTGACCGGAAGGCGAGAGCGTGACACAAATCTCAAGAAGTCACTTTGAGCCTTTGAGGTGAGTGAGAAATCGTTCTTGCAATCAGTTTGACGTTGGCATGCGCATTGATCAATTGTTTTACGAGAGTCGTCGAGTTGAGAGTGGAACGACAGCATATAGGAAACGGGATATTCAGAGAGAGTGAGGATCTGGGATTGGGGGCTTTGGTCGGGAGCAAGATGAGCTTCCGATTCAGTCTATCGCTGCTGCTGATGGTCGCCATGTGGCAGCCAGCGCAGCAGGTCGAAGGTCGCCGCAAACTGTGCGGCGATGCTCTCAACGAGGCCCTTGACCTGATTTGTGTTAATGGATTCTCACGCAGAATTAGGCGCTCAATCAATTGTAAGTACAGATTACCATTCCCACCCAACTGTTGCCTGAATTAACATCAGTTTTAAGCGGACAGAAGCCCCAGGACAGACGAGCAGGCGTTGCGCCACAAGTGGCAACTGCTGGCATTGAGACAACAACTGGATCACGACGTCATCAATGAGGCGGGCAGTGAACGCGAACTGCGACGTCCGCGTCGAAGGATAACCCATGAATGCTGCAAGCAAGGCTGCTCCTACGACGATATCCTGGAATATTGCGCCTAACTTCTACTCGGACGCGGACTTGGACTTACACTTGGCCTGGCTCATACCATCAACTGATTATCCCCAAACAGAAACATTGAAACAAAACGCAAGTTTTGCAATTCATTCAATTATACTTAGCTTCTGCCTAAAAACGGAAAATAATTAATTTACGCATACATATACATATATAATTATATACATACTCTTTAGTAATTCGCAATGTTTTATTGTAATATTTCAAGGAAGCAATAAAGTTACTCGATAACAAAACAAAACAGCAAACAAAAGGCAACTCATAGCATCAAATGCCTTGAGCTTAGTGCTCTTCATTGCCACCCCCACTCTCTGCTCCTGCTACTGCTCCCACCCGTTTGGGCCACCAACTGTGTGTTTCTGGGTACTTCCCCTCCACTTAATCGTCCCTGCCCCCCCGTCCCGTAAATGAGAAAATCCTTGCGCCCTTGCATTCTCGGAGCAGTAATGAAAATTTTGAATTTTTAATTAGATGACGTTGTGTTTTTGTGCAAACAACATTTTGCTTGCTGCTCAATTGGCAACGAATCTCGTATACTCTACAAAACCAATATTCAAATTTAAGAAATCACTTTCGTTTGCCAACAAATTCCACTTTGTGTGGGCATCGAATTTTTGAGTCGAGCGGAGAGTGCTATTGATAGCAATTGATCTAAAAATAGACGATATCTTTTGTAAACACAATTATTGAACAAATATACAAATTGATGTTAATATTGTTTACTTGGCATCAAGCATATCAACTATATAGTCAGTGGCCTGATATCCAGCTGGGCGTACCAGTTCTTTTCAGAGTATGCGTAAACAACAATAGCTGCAAGGGGTGGTGCAGCGGGGGTGCAGAGCAGGGAGACAGCACTTGACTTTGTTTTTCAACAGTTGTGATCTACGCGGTATTATTTTGCACGGCACAACATAAACAAAAGACGTCAGCTGATATGAGTAAGCCCGAACCCAAACCACCCACACACCTCCGCTCCTCATAGTCTGTGGCAATCTGGCTGTCTGGTTGGCCGCCTCAACTAACTGATACAACACCTAACACACTCTGACACACTCTCTCTGTGTGTGTGCTCCGGTGTATGTTCCTCTCTGTAGTGCAAACGTTATCGTATAAAGCGCTGCGGTGCCGCCGCACGGGGCACAGTTCTCGTTAGCCAACAATTCACAGTGGTACAGTGTGGTGCGTGTGTGTAGTCAACAAAGGATTAACAGCCAAACAGCATAATGCATTTGGAGAACGTTAAGGTGCAGTGTTTGCTCTGCAGCCTGGCATTTCTGGTGCTGCAAGTGGACACGATTCGTCTGTGTGGCACCGAGCTGCCCGAAATGCTGGAAAGGATTTGCTCTTACGGCTACAATACGCAAATGAAGCGCGCCAATGGTAAGCACCACGACTCCACCTTGTCCAGCTCGTATAATTGAATTTCTGTGTGTGTCAGCGCCCCCTCCAATACAGTACAATGGCATCAGCAGTGAGTATGCCGGCGCCTATTCAAATCTGGATTCCAATTCACAGCCACTGCTGCAGAGGCTCCATCTGGTGAATAGCCGACATCGTCGTTTTGGTGCCTACGATGATTGCTGCGCCAAGTCTTGCACCTATACGGAACTCTCCTCCTACTGCAAGCCGAGTCCCTGAATCTCGCCAGCTCTCTGCTTAGAGTGCTCTAGATCTTGATTGGAAAGATTTAAGCCAGCTCATCTTTACTAGCTCCTAACTGTATAAATACTTATAAATAAAATATTAGCCTTAATCATAGAAAAACAAAATTATAAAATAAAAATATATGTACGTATTAATTTATGAATATTATTTGTTTTATGTGTTTGTGTAAATAACTTTAAGTTGCTTTAGACTTGTGAAAGATGTTGGAGAACTTGAATGAAACCATTATCGTTGATAAATAGTTGATTCTTTCAGTTCTAACAGCCTTTATATTGTGACTCACTCGATAAATATTGTTACTATATGGTTATAGGTATAATATATATATATGTATATAGATTTTTCGCGTGGTGTTCAAATCTTCCCATTATAAATCCTCATTATTATAATCTTAACAATCGTTTATGCAGCTTGGCTTTTTATTGAAAGCATCTATAATAAAAATACAACTTGTGGATTAGCAATATAGGATTAGGGCGTAACAATTCTAAGGTTCTATCAATTTCAAAATGTACTCTGATCACGGTGCTTCAACAGGGTTATCTACTGCCCTATGCCTTGGACTTAGGCGGCACAGTAATTAGTCAGTTCGTTAATTTTGCAAGTCCTTCTGCAGCATTCGTCCACAATTCCTTCCCGAGTGCGTCGTCGGGTGGTGGTCAGAGAGTTGAGAACGTTGTCATGGTAGACGTTGCGCAGGCGTCCGTTTGTTAAAGGATATGGAAGCAGCTCGGCAGAAGAAGACTCCTTATTCTCAATATATTGAATGGGATCGAGAGGGTCCATGTCCATGAGGGCTGCAGTGCATCCGAAATGGGGAAGTTTATGATTTCCATTGCAAACTCTAAATTGGACTTACGTGAGCCGCGCTTATAGATGAGTCGATTGTATCCTGTGGCACTACAGAGTTTTTCCAACATTTCGCTGAGTCCTACGCTGCACAGGTGGATCGAACGTGGCGAGTTGGCAGATGCCACAACGCATAGAGCGAAGAGGAACGCCATCGAGAGGGAAATTGACTTGCACATTGTATTAACTGGGATTAGATGCTTTGATGCGAAGGAACTGATGCCAGCACACTCGCTGCCGCGTGCTTATATACTCTGCAATGACACTTTGGGTTGGGGTGGCATGCTAATTTTGTGGCATGTGGTAAGGCAAACTACATCGGTGTCAAATTGCATTACAGGTTATTGGGACAAATTGAGTGCATTTTCGAGTAGCTGGAGCAGCTTGCTAAATCCATTCAATGTCAACGTTCACTTTTCGTTGGCTTATGCAAATTTCACCCACTGCCGAGGGTGCCTTGGGGGCGTAGGTTGCGTGGTGCCACGCCCACAACAGTTTCCGTCTTTGTCAGCCAATTAAACAATTTCGGTATAAAATAACAACGCAAGGTTCTGGCGTGTGCGAACCTAAGGCCTTTCCTTGCTTGGCCTTGCCTTGCCTTGTCTGCATTTATGAATACCAAATGAGTTGTTTCTCAAACTATACCCTGCAAAAGGTTGAGGGAAAGGGATGTGATTCTCACCAGCTTAACAATGTATTAAATTTGACTCTTCATGATATTAAAAACGGTTTTTTATATAGAATGACAAGCAGAAAAAGTTTCTTACTGGTTTTGCTAATCATTCTTATGCTTTGAAAAATAAAAATGAAGGTGCGAGTTGAGCATGAAGTGTTCCTATATGAGGTACTACTTTTATGCTATGCGACTGAACCGTACCCACTCCCATCTCCAATACAATACAATGGCAGCGATAATGAGGATACGGACAAGGGCTTCGGCAACTACGGTCCCTACTCAGATCTGGATTTTAATTTACAGTCAGTGCTGCAAAGTCTTCTGGGTGAGACTGCCTATCATCGGCTGACAACCCGACTTTGGTGCACTGAATGCGGCCTCAACTCTTGAACCCCTATAAATGTTCTAGATCTTGATTTAGACACGGTACGGCATTCTATTGTGCACATATATAAATAAATATGAACATTATCTACTTGTGAGTAGTGAAATATGCTTTTAGATATGAGAAAGTTATGTGTGAAGGGTTTCCCATTTCTCATTGTTCCCCATTATGCCGACTAAGTCGGATCTTGTTAAAGCCATATCCGAGCAAGAACTATTTATCTAAATGCTTTTCTAAGTCATTATTATTGCCTAGGCCTTTCATAAATTCTTTAATTAAAGAATCTTTTATATTTGTGGACTATAGCTCCTAAATTGTGAAAGCTATAGGCATTTCCGATTATTGGGGGTGGAGTTGCGGGGACCGTTCAAGATGGGAGTGGCTAAGCTTTGAAGACATCTCCAGCAACATGTACAAAGAATTTGATAATTCTAGCTTGAAAACACTGTGTATTTATCGATGGGCTGCTGAAGTAAATAAAACATGCATTGAAAGTCATTTAAACAGCTGTTATAAAAGGACTTTTTAATAGAGAAAATTGCTCAAAGCTTGATTATAAGCTTGCATATCCTGCAGAGGCCTGTGTTTAAAATATTTCATTGATAGTTGCCGAGAAAATACGGATTTTCCGGTTTCAATTCAGTGTTGGAGGTTTTTTCTTAAAAATCAATTGTCTTTGTATTGCAACCCTTGATTTTCTGAGACTCATTGGTGTAGTTCACCCTAGAAACATTTTTATTTTAAGCATATATTTAAAATGCGTCAATCTATTTGTTTATATCTTCCGCCTCAGCTCTTAGCTTAGACAAAATATCATCCATAAACCAGTCCGGTATCAAAATTGTAGTCCTCGTTCTTAAGTTGAAATATTTGCAGTGTTTTTCTAGTTCTGTATTAGTTCTTATCATAATTTTAACATTGGTTTATGCAGATTAACTTTTATTAAAAGCATTTATAATTTAAGTACAATTCGTTGGTTTGCGTCACGTAAATACAATAGAATGGGTGACAATTCGAAGGCTCTATAAATTCAATAGAATCACCTCCTAGGACTTAGGCGGCACAGTAATTAGTTAGTTCGTCAATTCTGCAAGTCCTTCTGCAGCATTCGTCCACAATTCCTTCCCGAGTGCGTCGTCGGGTGGTGGTCAGAGAGTTGAGGACGTTGTCATGGTAGACGTTGCGCAGGCGTCCGTTTGTTAAAGGATATGGAAGCAGCTCGGCAGAAGAAGACTCCTTATTCTCAATATATTGAATGGGATCGAGAGGGTCCATGTCCATGAGGGCTGCAGTGCATCCGAAATGGGGAAGTTTATGATTGCCATTGCAAACTCTAAATTGGACTTACGTGAGCCGCGCTTATAGATGAGTCGATTGTATCCTGTGGCACTACAGAGTTTTTCCAACATTTCGCTGAGTCCTACGCTGCAATGACGCATTGAACGGGGCGAGTTGGCAGATGCCACAACGCACAGGGCGAAGAGGAACGCCATCGAGAGGGAAATTGACTTGCACATTGTATAAACTGGGATTAGATGCTTTGATGCGAAGGAACTGATGCCAGCACACTCGCTGCCGCATGCTTATATACTCTGCAATGACACTTTGGGTTGGGGTGGCATGCCACACCTGTCCAAGCGGAACTACATCGGTGTCAAATTGTGTTACAGGTTATTGGGACAAGTTGAGTGCATTTTCGAGTAGCTGGAGCAGCTTGCTAAACCCATTCAATGTCAACGTTCACTTTTCGTTGGCTTATGCAAATTTCACCCATTGGCGAGGGTGGCTCGCGGGCGGCCACGCATTGCCACGCCCACTACGGTTTACGTCTTTGTCAGCCAATTAAACAATTTCGGTGTGAAAAGACAAGGCAAGGTTCTGGCCTGTGCGGACCGCAGGCCTTTCCTTGCCTTGACTTGTCTTGCCTGCATTTATGAATACCAAATGAGTTGTTGCTCAAACTATACCCTGCAAAAGGTTGGGGGAAAGGGATGCGATTTCCACGAGCTTAAATGTATATTAAATGCGACCAAGAGAATATTTAATTGAGTATTTTTGTAAAGAATGACAAGCAGAGTAGAATGTCGCATATTAAGCGATTTAAATGTGTAAACATAGATTTCATGATTGTTCTTTTTAGTTAAAAATTAAGTAAAGAATCGATGCTTACAATTGATGCTAAAGTATATTCACGACTTGTTATGTTGTTTCATACACACAAATTACTTTTGTAGGAATCTGGAAATATTTCAGCCTTGGGGCTAGTTACATTTCGCAATCTCATTACCGTCTGTTGTCCTCACTTTAAACTTGTCTTCCTCCCCTTCCACCCACTCGCCCAGGAACATGTCTCCAGTCTTACGCACAATCCAATGATGCCATTATCGCAAAATTTAATGATTGTCCCTCGAGGGATAGATTTAAAGAATAAACAAAAAAAAAAAAAACAAACCAACGGAAAAATACATTCTGGCTAACCGCCATTGCAAGACATAATGTCTTTTTCTTACTTTTATTAAGAACATTAATTTAAATTCTAAGTTTGGGAATTCCCATTTCGGGAGCACCAAGCACTTTAATATCCCCGAGGCACAAATGTACATATGGATAAAATACTTTTGAGTATGTTTTAAGCAACATGCATAAATCTTGTTTAGGCTCACCTTAAATTAATAAAGTTTAGGTTCACTTTAAATTAATAAATAATGAAATCATATGCTGTTTGTGCATACGCTGCAGATATTGCTTATGACATCATTTCTAGCTGAATGCATTTTTACGTACGCTGCAGATATCAAACTAGGTCACTGCATGCGGAAATATATTGCGATCGCGGCACTCTATGGAAAGTGCCGCATAAGGTTTTGTTTTTGTACTTAGAATTAAAAACTGCTGCAATATGTATCTTTATGTTTAAGAATGAAGTATAAATAAAGGCCCGCTCGTCAGAGCAGTCAGTTCGAATCTAATCATCAACTCCGCGAGTTTGATTTCATCCTACACTTCTACCATCGCACTTACTGTGCGCAACGAAGGACCTCACTCTCCGTAGTCCACCTAGTTACAAGTACTAGTTGCGACGCCTTTTGAGCAGTCAGTTTATGTGCTGACTGCCTCCCTTAAAACACACAATCCATTCAGTAGTCAGTTTACGTGCTGACTGCTAGACACACAAACATTTTGGTGACCCCGACGTGAATTTCGTTATTCTGAAGTTGTCAACTAGGCGACAAAAGGACAACACAAATCTCAGTCAAAAATTAAAAGTGAATGCCGAAGGACACACAGGACATTGGAGTCCTGAAATCGGGTGAGAAGTGTAAATCCTTGCCACGCTCTAGCGTAGCGACAGGCAAATCCGCGCCTAGGTGAGAATAAGTGCGTAAAAAACCTGTGATTAGACAACGCGTGTACGAGCGAATCCTGGTGAATAACCAGAGTGCCGTACTGTGTCGCTGTCGGGCAGGCAGAACCACTAATATCCCTAGCAGTGCGCGAGGCGTCTGGAGCAAAACTCTTGCGAACAGGTGCACGCTTCAAAGCTGAACAAGGGCTTCAGTGGACCGTCGTCAGCCCTCGCTCGACTGAGTTTTAGCCCGGCAGAGCAAAACGGTCCGTTACAACTGGACAACTTCAAATATACACAAAAATTCTCGGCGAGTTAGAGTAGTTCTACCATCGCACTTACTGTGCGCAGCGAAAGACCTCACTCTCCGTAGTCAAACAAATCCACATCTGAAGTTGTCAACTAGGCGACATATCAGGATAAAAGTGTGCTCTCGTTTCGATAAACGACCATAGCACTAATAACAAAGCCCATCAAGCGACAAGAATAAGAAACAGATATACATACACATATCTGTAACAGTCCAACAAGCGACAAATTTCTATAAAAATGGCATCAGAAAAGGTAACCATCGATGAGTTACTTGATGTCCAGCAAGATATCGGCAAGGAAATTGTACGACTGATATCTAATTATAAAAAGGATTCCGCTGAGAGAAAATCTCAGACTGGATATCACAGACTGAAATCAGACACTCTCAAAAAGAAATGGAGTTCTGTTCAAGAAAATGACGAAGTCATTAGAAATTCTGGCGAGGTACCAGAAAATCATCAATACTTCACTTACTATGAGGACATAAGAACAACTGTTCTGAAGTGCTTAGAAGTAATGAAAAACGAAGCTGAAACCATACATCAAGCCACAAGCAAGGGGCTTGAGATTGGCGATGGTCAGCGTCAGCAATCCACCTTAGAACTCAAGGTGATTGCATTGTGCCGGCGACAAAGGGCAATGATCGCATCACTGCATCGCACATTGCACCAAGGCACCCCTGTTGAGCAAACCTCACTAGAGCTCATAAAGAATCTATGGGCTCAAATACAAGAAGTCCATTTTCGGCTATACGAAGAAGTCGAAAACCCGGAAGAAAATGGATATGATACAAAGGAGTATCTACAGGCAGAAGAAGATGTTCAAAGGGCACTAGCTTCAAAAAACAATAAGCAGTGCACCAATGACATAAACTTGCCTCGTGTAACCATTCCCAAATTTGATGGGGATATATTAAAATGGACACAATTTCTCGATATGTTTATGTCCATGGTACACAATACCAACATGCCAACAATTCAAAAAATGTGGTATCTCAAAACCAGCGTGATCGGTGAGGCAGAAAGATTGATACGCCAAATCGAATTAAAAGAGGATAACTACCTTCACGCATGGAACATCTTGGTTGACGCATACGACAATCCAAGATACATAACATCAACGGTATTGAACCGATTGTTGATGCAACAAGCCACTAGCGATAATATAAAATCGCTTAAAGAACTCTACATAGTCAGCTTGGAGTCCATTGCATCTCTCAAGGGACTCGGATTAGACATTTCCACATGGGACCCAATTTTAATAGCGATCTTACAAAATAAGCTGGACAGCACAAATAAAACGCTGTACGAGCAGTCAATAACCGACTCGAAGCAAATACAGAAACTGGACACCATGCTTCAGTTTCTTGAGCAAAGAGTTCGTGTGTTAGCTACCGGAAGCAAACCACACAGCAGTGCCAAAAGAGATTCGGTGGGAACAACTTGCATGGCATCCTCCTCAACTATAAAGAAGGAGTGTCTCTACTGCAAGAAGTCTACTCATTTCATATTTCGGTGCGACGACTTCCGAGCAAGGACAGCTGCTGAGAGATTGAATTGGACTCAACGACAAAAACTATGCGTCAACTGCCTTAAGGGAGATCATATGGCAAAGATTTGCCCAAGTCGTTTTAAATGCTTCAAGTGCCAAAAAAGACACAATACGCTGTTGCATTTGGAAATCTCCCCAATGGAGCCAAAAAATCCAATTGTGGCATCAGCAAGTAGCAGGAATATGAATCTACTCGCAACAGCAAAGGTAATAGTCCAAGGAAATAATGGACAACAGGCAACGTTCAAGGCTTTGCTGGATTCTGGATCACAGATCAACGTGATATCAGAACGACTCGCATCCTTGTTATCATTAAACCGACACGGCTCCACATTACGAATTGAAGGCATCGGTGGACAACAAAGGACAAGCAGAGCTCGTGCAAATTTGTTGGTAAAGTCGTTACACAACGACTTTACTATGCAGATTGAAGCAGTCATTCTACCGCACATTATTACGGATCAGCCAACCCAAAGCATAAATGAAAAAGATTGGAACATGCCAGCAAACCTACCGTTGGCAGATCCCCAGTTCAATACACCAGGCAAAATCGACATGCTTATCGGTGCGGAACATTATTATGCACTATTGCTCCCGCAACAACACAAAATACCCTCTGGTCCAATCATGCAAGAGACCAAGTTGGGATGGGTTGTGGCGGGAAAAATCAAAACTTCAAGGATGTCAGCAGCCATTTGTGCAGTAGGAGCGGGAGAGGAAACAAATACCATATTGGAGCGATTCTGGACCATTGACAATTTGGAAACCACAGAAAGGCATCGTACACCAATTGAAAAGGAGTGTGAGAGCCATTTTGTGGAGAACTTGCAGACTGCAGCAGATGGGAGATTCATAGTAAAATTGCCGTTTGCTGAACATTCTTCAGCCCTGGGGCCCTCATTGGAAACTGCGGAAAAACGTTTTCTCGCAGTAGAAAGAAGGACAGATTCAAAAACCTGGAAATCGTATGTGGACTTCATGACTGAATACGAACAATTGGGTCATATGAAAGCTGTCCCTCGAAAGCTCCTTCCAAAATCTCACTATTTCATCCCTCATCACTGTGTGCTGAAACCTGAGAGCATCACCACCAAGCTAAGAGTTGTCTTCGATGCATCATGTAAGACATCGACAGGAAAATCTTTAAATGACATATTGCAAGCCAGACATAAGTGGAAGGCCGTCAACTCCAATATCAAGGAAGGTATGCTTGTTCTGGTCAAGGAAGACAACATACCTGTGATGAGTTGGCCAATGGGACGCATTGTACGCACATACCCAGGCCAGGATAATCACATTCGAGTGGTTGACGTCAAAACTGCCTCAGGCGTCTACAAACGCCCCATAACCAGGCTTGCGCCGTTATTTCCAGAAGACATGGCCAAAAAACGACCTATCAAGGAAACCGAGGATACAGACAAAAATGATGCGCCACCCGTTCAACGAAAACGGCTAATGTCACCAACCATAACGTCGACTTTATTAATCCTGCTCCTTATGCTACCCTTGGTATTGACAAATTCAGTATCTGTGACACGGTTCGACACAAGGCTTGGAATCTACTATGAGAAAATTGGAACAACAAAGAGAGCAGTTTCCGACTGGACCATTGTAATATACTATGAATTGGAACCATACTGGCGAGATATGAAAACATTCAATGCAGGCATAGACGAATTCAATCACACATGCCCAGAATTAAATACAGGTCATATATGTCCATATGACTCCATACGTCAGCACTTTCGTCACGTGTATCATGAATTACAAATGACAAACTCTCTTATGCAGCGAACACGAAACCGCCGGTCCCCATTCGATGTAGTGGGTAACATGGCAAACAGTCTATTCGGAGTATTAGACTCGAACTACGCTGATAAAATGAGTAAGGTGATAGAGAAGGTAAAAACAAACGAAGAATTTTTACTGACATTACTGAAGAATCAAACCTCAATACTTGATTCGACCATTAACATTGTCAAGAAGACAAGATCTGAATCTGACAAACGAGTAAGACTACTTGAAGAACAAGTTGCCATCATTAGCAAAAACAGAGGACAATACACTATTGAGCGTCTCACGGAGACTTACCTGGCATTAACAGCTCAATTAACACTGTTGGCAGCCAGCCTTCAACGCATGCAATCAGAAATAGTGGACGTACTTACTGGAATTCGTCACCATACAATAAGCCCAATATTAATTTCTCCCGATCAATTAAAGGAACAATTGGATCAAATACGGGATCATTTGCCGCCAGATCAAATGCCACCAGTGACATCATCTAACGTGATGCATCTGTACAGAATTATGCGAGCAGAAGGCACAGTCACCGACGCTCATGTAATATTTAGACTAAAACTACCACTAGTGTCAACATCAATATTAGAACTGTTTAATATTGTGCCAATTCCAATGTGGGACTCTACAAGCTGGCGACTCTTTGAGCTTAAGACACCTATTATAGCTGTAAACAACCACAGGGATCAATTCATGGGACTCACAACAGATGATCTGCAACGCTGCCGAACATTACCGAATGACGAATACATATGCTTTGACCATCAGGCTATGTTTAATGTTAACAATCGGTGTGAGTTTCAACTGTTTAACAACAAAACACCAACGACGTGTCAAGTTACTCATAAACCAAGCAAAATGGTATGGTCAAAAACACACCGTCCCAATAATTGGATCTTTGCAACGCACTCTGCAATGGAACTACAAGCCGTATGCAATGGAACCCCGTCTACTATACAACTAAAAGACACCGGACTACTAACGTTGTCATCAGGTTGTACAGCACGCAACTCAGAAATTAGCATCAGTACGTTCAACACCGTTATAAGTCAAGTGAGAACGGGCTATGTTCATTTTGGCAACATCATCAAGCCAAAAACCATTCAAGGCCCTTTTACGAAATCCAACATATCAGTGAACAATGTACAAGAAGATGAGGAACTGGATGACTTGCAGCTAAAATTGAACACACTCAACAAACAAGAGCTGCCCGACCAAATAAATCCAATACAACATCAACATATCGCCGCTTATGCTGCTTTAGTAATATCCGTCCTTGTACTCCTTGCCTATACCCTACGGAAGCAACGCCTTTGGACCTGGCAACCAGCAGCTACAAAGAATGAGGATGCAACTACACCCGAGCCATCAGCATCCCCAAGACGATTCACACTGGATCTAGATGATGGTTGATCACCGATTCAACGGCCGGGAGAATGTTTAGGCTCACCTTAAATTAATAAAGTTTAGGTTCACTTTAAATTAATAAATAATGAAATCATATGCTGTTTGTGCATACGCTGCAGATATTGCTTATGACATCATTTCTAGCTGAATGCATTTTTACGTACGCTGCAGATATCAAACTAGGTCACTGCATGCGGAAATATATTGCGATCGCGGCACTCTATGGAAAGTGCCGCATAAGGTTTTGTTTTTGTACTTAGAATTAAAAACTGCTGCAATATGTATCTTTATGTTTAAGAATGAAGTATAAATAAAGGCCCGCTCGTCAGAGCAGTCAGTTCGAATCTAATCATCAACTCCGCGAGTTTGATTTCATCCTACACTTCTACCATCGCACTTACTGTGCGCAACGAAGGACCTCACTCTCCGTAGTCCACCTAGTTACAAGTACTAGTTGCGACGCCTTTTGAGCAGTCAGTTTATGTGCTGACTGCCTCCCTTAAAACACACAATCCATTCAGTAGTCAGTTTACGTGCTGACTGCTAGACACACAAACAACTGGACACAGGGTAGCTGTTAGTTGGTCATTCATTGGGGTCTCTCTTTACTTACCGATGCGGGCGTTGGCATCATCTGGCATCCACAGAAATGGCAGAAGCGCGGTTAACACCCAGCTGAAGCTGAAGCTGGAGCCAAAGTTAGTCATTTAACTGCTGCTGATTTTGCTGCGTGTGGAGTTTGGAAATAACGGCAGGCGTTGCTATTTGGGGTCGGGAATTGGGGGGGAGAGGGTCTTTTACACTTTGAGTTGGTATGCAAATTTTCTTAGTAACTTTTGCCTTAGCTTTTGCTGAGCTGTGAAACTTTTTTGTTGCGATTTTGTCTTTTGTTGCACAGTTCTACTTTTTATTCATTAGCTAAAATTTGTGCTGCATAAATAAGTGGGTACGATAATGATAACGATTACGATTACGATTACGATTACGAGTATATGAGTACAATATCGCTTGCGAGTATGAGTATGTGTATGCGTGCGTGCGTGTGCGTGTGTGTGCGTGCGTGTGTTTGTGTGTGTGTGCGTATGACGATTACGAGCGACAATAGGCCAAGAGTTCCGGATAGCTGCATGAATTGACACAGCATTCATCATAAATGCCGGCACGCTGTCGCCGCATGCGTCGCGTTTTGATGAGCACCTCCGTTCCATAAATGCTAGACAGCAATGGACTCAACGCGTAGCCTTCATCGCCGCCATGCGGCTGCTGTAATTGCGCTTGCTCCGCTTCCACAACACCATCGACATCGACGAGTGATGCCTGATTGGCATCCATGCGTTTTTTGGGTATCGTATTATAGCCATTCACACAGGCCATTGACATGGCTTCATTGAGGGCGGGACCGCACAGCTTGTGTTTGCCCTCACGCAACGGATGGGTGTTGGTTGCGGCACTGAAGCCGCGAATGCCATCGGCGTAACAGCCGCTGCCCATGATGGCTATCAGCAGCGCCAACAGCAACGCCAATTGCCGGCCATCTAACGATGCGCTTTTGTTAAACATTTTGCCAACTGCCAACTGCTGACTGCCTACCGCTGAGTTTGCGAACGTTTGCATGCCTGCAGCAGGCAACTGGCGCTATTTATACGGCGGTAAACGACTGCAACAACAGCAACAAATAAACAAACCCTCTAGCGGCAGTTCAATGCACTTTTTGGGTGCATACATAATTCCACATGCACACACATACACATATATGTGTGGCACGCCAAAGTTGTTGCTACTTTTGTAAACATAACAACAACAACTCACACCATCAGCAGCTACCTTATTACTTGACGCTAAAATGCTGTGACTGTTGTCCCAAAGGATTAGCGCAAGTGTTCCTTGACACACGCCCTAACACAAACAGACAATGCGGGTGTGTGTGTGTGTGTGCGATAGTGACAGCTTCATTAGCATGCATGTAGGCAAAAAGTATGCTTCATTTGGCTGCTAACGCGCTCTGGCGGCCGTGTGCGTAATCACACTTCGATCTGTCTCTCATTAAATCGATAAGTCGCGCACAGTTCGATTGCGAGCTGCTTGCTTATCGAGTCAACAGTTAGTCGCCAGCAGCGCAGCAAACGGTCGCAGTTTCGGAGTTTTTATTGTCATTCAGAGAGAGTGATAGACAGAGAGAGCGAGAGTGATAGTAATAATGGTGATCGATATTAAAATGTGTCGCTTTGATAATGTGCCGTGGGGCTTTCGGCTTGTCGGTGGCGCCGACTACGAATACCCATTGACTGTGGTTAAGGTTAGGGGCACGTTCATTGCAATAATAATAATAATAATGATACTAATTATATCGCTTGCAGCACACCTTTGTGGTATTTGCACCTGTGTGGTTGGCATTTGCCAAAACTAACCACACAGAGGCAGAAGCTGCAGCTGCAGCACCATTAACTTTTGCAACAAAATTTACCGCAAATTAATTAAAAATATTTCATTGTTTCAAGCCCATTATGCAACACCGTGCTTATGTGTGTTTTTATTTATTTTCCCTCTGTGTGTGTGTGTGTGTGTGTTTTTTTTTGTTGGGATTATTTGCGAATTGTGTTAATTAAAGCAAACTTGTCAGGGAAAGTGAATATCGCTCAGCTATTTGTCTAATATTCTGAATGTATTTTTCTGCCAATTAGCCGCATAATGTGAGTGCAATAAATTAATTTCAATATTAATGGTGCCTCATCTGCAATTCATCAGCAGTCGTCGACCAATTTGCAAATGTGCTGAAAGCCCAGCAGTTAAAACCATTAGCCAACAACAATATTATTGTATTTAAGCATTGTCGCAAATAGCAACAAAACGCAAAATTTTAATTGGCAAACTAAGCGTAACACACACACACACACACACACACACACACACACACACACACACGCACACACACACAAACACATAACACACAATGTAAAATCTATCGAGGGCTGCTGCGTAATTACAGCTAGTTTGTGGTAATCAAATTTAATTTACTTAATATAGTGCCAATTAGCTTTGCATTTTCAATTTGGCAACTCTTTTCCAAATTAATTAAACATATATTTCGAATATTAGTACAATATTAACCGAAATTCCGAAAAGCAAAAAAATCCCTTGCGAAATACGGCTTAAAACTTGTTAATTCGATTTTTGTACGTTTAAAATCGAATGAAATGGAAAAACATAATTAAAAATCAAATCAAATTTACAACTTTGGCGATTTTCTGTTTTCCACTTTTATTCAAAAATGTGTTCTAAAATATTAAGAGCTTTAAATCTTTAAAGATACATTAATTCCCGTTCTCGAGAAAATTAACATTTTTTAAAACAGTTTTAAAATGATTTCGAAATGTAACATTTCCATATTCAAAAACACAAACTCCATTAAATATTCTCCTGTTTGCTTTGAAAATTCTGGAATGAGTGAAAACTTTTCTGAACAGCAAAGGGGGGAGTGAAGGGAGTGGGGTGAACAACTTGCGCATTAAATTGATTTCAAGAAACTTTTATTATTCCTATGATGCTGCTAGCTTGTTAATTTATGGGGCAACCCTCACGCAACGTGCTACATTCGGTAGCATGTCTCTCTCTATCTCACTCTCTCTATCTCCCACTTTCTCTCTCTATCTTTCTCGTTCCTGGTTTCGTTTTATCTGTGCATATTTTTTTGTTGACATTTTGCGCGCATTTTATTTATATGCACTTTGCGCGCGACGCCAGATAATTGATTTTTTATCCGCAACAGTTGCCATAGCTATGTAGCCTACACTCAGCGAAAAACTGTGTTTTACAACACAGACAGTAGCCCACAGACAGCTTGTCTTATTTTTGCAGAATATGTATTAGCCAATGCACGAATTTGAGTTTTCAAAAATCAGGACTGTTATTTTAAAATGATAATTTATGGCTTTAGCTAAGATTCCAAATTCAAATAACATTAGATAACACACAATTGTAGGGCATATTTTTCTGCAAGTGTAGCAACTCATTCTATTTTTTCGCTGCCAGGTCGCCGAGGGCAGCATCGCTGAGGAGGCAGGCCTGTGCGTCGAGGATGTGATTGTGCGAATCAATGATACGGCTGCGATGCCTTTAACCCATGACGAGGCTCATAACCTAATCCTGAGCAGCGGAAGTGTTTTCTACTTTGGTGTCTATCGGTAAGTCGTCGCCCGGTGTTTCCACCATGCCGACACCACTATTAATCATGGCTATAATTTCTGGTGGTGACACACATGTCGCAAGCAGCGAGCACGAGGAGGAGCTCGATGAAGGTCCAAGGCGGTTTCCAGTGCGGGCAAGTTCGTTGACCAAGTCCGCAACGCCAACGCCTGAACGGTCGGCAACCGCATCCGCATCCGTTTCGCCGCTGCCGTCATTAACGGAAGTAACAAAAGCGCTCATACCGGAACAGGAGCAGGTCGAGGTTGCGCAACTAGAGGAACTGGAATGTCGCAGTGCCGCAATGACGGAAATGCATTCGCATGCCAACGACAAAGAGCTGGGGCAGGCAAAGAAGGAGGAAAATGCGAATGCGAATGCCAATGAGAATGAGAATGAGAATGGGGACAACACCCAATATTTGCCCGAGTTGCCCGATCGTCCTTGCTCGGCGATGTCAGAGGGGTCGGAAATGAAGCTGGTCGAGGAGGAAATTGCCGCCGTGCTGTCTGGCGAATCTGAGGTTCTCAAGGAGCACAATGTGCTTGGGTGCGTTCCTCTTGCGTAAACTTAAATTTCCCACTCACTTCCAATCTCAATATGTATTTATATGTGTAATAGCGTTAATTTTTACAGAATCTTTCCCAAGCCGGGCGTTTGCATGACCAGCGATGTGCTGCGCTCCCTCAACGAGGAGGTGACCAAAACGAAACTCGAAAAGGAGAAGGAGAATCGCAAATGGTCGACCTTCCTGCAGCGACCCGATCGCCCCGTGCCCAAGAGCAAGCAACAACTGGAGGCGGAGCGGCGGGCCGCAAATGCTTACAAGGTGAAGATTTTAAAGTCGGTGCCGCGGGACAAATCGCCCATGGTGAGTAGCGTTGCATGAAACCCCATCCCCCTCAAAAAAAAAGAACACTGAACAGGCACCAACTTAAGCCTGTGACAGCCGGAAGCAAAGCCGAAGGAAGCCACCCCACCACCCAAGGAGCCAACACCACCAGCAAGCGAGGAGCCGCAGGAGGAGAAGGTGGAGAAGGTGGAGGAGGAGGAGCCTCTGCCCATAGACAGTGAAGTGCCGAATTTGGAACAATTGCCAGACAATGACAACATTAACAACAACAATGAGCTGCCCGAGGATGCGGAAGGTGAGCAGTTAGAGAAAGCGGATGCCACCAAAGACGAGCAGCAGGAGGAGCGGGAGCAGCTGACAGAGTTGAAGGCACAACAAGCAGAAGAAGAACAGCAAACAGGAGCAGCATCCGCAACTGAGCCTAACGAGCCAGCCGAGACAGCAGCAGAGAAAACTGATGAGGAACTGGCACTGGAAAAACAATTGGCCGATGTGCAAAAACAGCTAGCGGCTCTGTCGTCGCTCCCCTCAACCATACAGTCAACACTGGATGCGGTGACCAAGCAGTTGGCCGAACTGCTGCCCACATTTAAGCTGCAGCAGAAGGAGGACTTGCCACAAATCGATGAGCAGCAGCAGCAGCAGCAGGAGCAGGGTGAATATGAAGGTGCGCTTCGTTGGCAAAGTTATGGACGAGGTTACAGTAATTAAATTTTTCTAATGGCACTCTTTGCATATGCCCCCCACTTCCCTCTCGCCCACCCGACCCGCTCTGCCCACACTCTATCTCTCTGCAGATACTGTGGAGAAGCAGCAGCAGCAGCAGCCGGATGAAGCAGGAGCAGCATGTGAAAATAATGAGGATAAATGCGACGCCAATGACCTGAAAGTGCCTGAAATTTCTCTCTCAAATGGCGACAACCGCCAACGGGAGGAGAGGGGAGGCGATGTGCCAGATGAGGAGCAATGCTTCAAGAAGCAAAAGGTAAGTGCGCTCCATAAAAAATAATAAAAATAAGTTAGTAACGAAAAACTAAATGAAAAATGTAGAAAAATGTTGCGTATTTATATTTGGCAGAGCACATTGCAGCGCATGTGGTTGCCTCTTGAAAGAATCTCCGACAGAAGCTGGACAAGTTTTTAATGGGAAGAAAGTCCACTTGACATGCAATTTAAACTTAATCTGCAAATTTGTCAAAGTCATGCATAAAAAGTGGAGCTGTTTTCGCAACTACCAAAACGCACCAAAAGCTGCATAATAATTGTAGTTAACCATTTGAGGTTATCTTTCAGTTGTTTATCAACTTGAATTCGAGTCAAGTCGGTTACCAGGCAATGCAAATTGAATCCTGTCCAGATGTCAGTCAGAGCTGTCTTTGGGCAAAATCTAAAACAGAAAACATGTTCTGTCGACTTCAGTTAGCCAAACAATGGAACATTTCAATCTTCCTGCCTTGGGGCCAGTTTTGCAACATGCGCTTGCTTAAATTAAAGGGCATTTACTATAGCCCAAGTTCGATTTTCCGATTTTCAGACAGCTAGCAAATGAAATAAATCATTGAGCAGTCAGCATTTAGCCAAAATCTATTTACTAAGCTTAAAGTTGTGCACCCTCAAAGGGTTTAAGTCGCCCTGCAAACCTGAATAGTTAAATCTGTTAGCTATATAGACCGACCGCACATTTTGTGTTTTGCTTAAGCCATGCTGCTTGTTGGCAATTAAAAAATAAATAACCAACTTTCTCTAAAGCCAGCCAGCTTAAAAACCATGTTGTTGTTGAAAACTAAAACAGCTCACAAAAAAAAAAGTAAGGAAAAAGAGGAAAAACCCACTTGCACTTGCCATAACCGAATACAGTTGAAGTCCACTTTTCGTGTGCAGTTTCTGTAATAATCAGCAGCGATTAGTGAAACATTTGAAAACTGGGTCGCATTTAGTTTATTATTTACGTGCGTGTTTTTTAAAGACTCAACTTTTGAACACAACCGGAATTGCTAACCATATATTAAATCAAGTCAAGTCCAATCAATTCAAGTCGTAACTTATGCAGCAACAGCTGAGTTTTAATCATCTGCTCCACTTTGTGTGTGGCAACTTGAACCCGTGCCAAAACAGTTTCCGCGCCAGGAATTAAACCTTTTTTGTGTCCAATATTTATAGGCCTAAAATTTATAGGCTATCTGTTAGTCGTTCAGCACGAACATAGTTTTGAGTTAGAGTTCAATTTATTTTTTTCCGTTTGTTGCTGGCCAGCTGAGCCCCACAGTCAAGTCGCAAGTCTCCGTGCCCAGTGTCAGTCTCCTTTTTTACTGCTGCCGTTTCCACTTCAGTTTTCTTCTGTGTTCTCATTGTGTGTGTGTGCGTGTGTGTGCGTGTGTGTGTGTGTGTGTTTTTGGGCTCATTGCTGGCTGCAACATTTTCCATAGCCCAAACTCCACAAATCAAATTAACTAAAACGCCATTTGGTTTTTTGTCTTTTTCTACTTGCAGCATAATGTGCGCTTTCAAGACTAGTTCGCTTAGTTAGCTTAAATCGAGTTTAAATTTTGATAAATTGCCACCAAAATCTGCACACACACACAAACACACACACTTCAGTGTGTGTATTTTGTGCCTTACTGCCAGTTAAATAAATGAGTCCAAAAAACACCAAAATCACAGTGGAGTCTTCGAGTCGTGTGCGCCTGGGTCTTATTTGGAGTCACAGTTCGTGGCGTGGGCGGGGGCGTGGACGGGGATGGGGGGTGGGACAGCAAAAAGCCAGAAACCAAAAGACAATTAGTAGGCAGCAGTGACAGTCGAAAGACCAACGCATGTAAACCCGAAACCATTGCATAATTTTTATAATACACTCAGAGAAAAAAACTAGAACTGCGGAGAGTTGCACTCAAATCAAGTACAGATACAAGGAACGAAGAACGTTTTCGGAACTTGGATTACAACTAAATCAGTTTTGACTATGAATTTAAAATCAGTTTAAGAAGTTTTCATTTATTTTAAGTTCTTGAAAGTCTTAAAATGAGTAAATTGTAGTTAAGTCAGAAATTTGCAATAAACAAGACAAATTTGTATTTAAGTCAGAAATTCGCTCAGGATTTTTGAATAATATTTAGAAGCGAAGAAAGAATAATAAGTTATTAGTTGTCTACCCATGTTTTATAAGCCATTACTTTTTCTCTGAGTGTACCAAGACTCACAACTCTCCCCATTTCTGCCTCGATCTCTTTCTCCTAACATTTTCTCTTGTGTGTTTCTCTGGGCTCTGGTGTATTCCGTTTGCGTGTGCTTTGCGTTGGATGGAATGAAATGGGATTGGATTGGATGGGATGGGATTGTTATGGTGCTTGCGACGATGATGACATGCCAGAAACACAATGTTATTGAGGAGCTCGAGGAGCATTTGGTGCGCAAAAACAATCCGAGGCGTTCGAAGCGCGCCTTTGGTCCCCTGACGCCATCATCGGAGCGTCCTTTGGTGCTGCCCGGCGGCAGGCGCTGGTATCGACCCAAGGATGCCTACAATGATGAATTCATTGCCGAAACGCTCAGCGCCCAGGCAGAGCTAATAACTGGCAGCACTCTGGGGTGCGTATCTATCCATCTACCCATCTATCTATCCATCTAGCCACTCAAAACAAAAAAAGAAAAAAAATGTCTGTGTCGAAATTGCCCTATAAACCGCCACCCTTCCCCACTCACCAGTCGCTAGCACCTCCATTCTGGCAGCTCATCAACAGCATTGCAATTGACATTACTAAAACCATAGTGTGTGTGTGTGTGTGTGTGTGTGTGTGTGTGTGTGTGTGAGTGTGCCTCGGCATATTGTCATAATGCCATATTGCCATGGTCACAGTCCCATTCCCAGTCCCAGTCCAACTCAGCCTTACAGCCCAGCTCATCCTGCTCATCATTGTCATATTCTCATCCACATTTCTCATTTTCCATGGGCTTCATCAACGCACTGCACCATGTCACCGGGGCCAACAACAATCATTTTGCGCATTAACAGCTGCCCGTATGAGAGCCCGTTGCTCGGCTACGATGCCAGGTATTATTATTGTTGCCACAATGCTGCTGCTTTCTTACAGCCAAAGCAGGCAGCGCTAAAAGGATGCACTTTCATTAACATGATCATATTGAACGGACCCGTCTTTTCCCTATCTTGTCTCTTTCCATCTGCCTGTCTTCCAGTTCTTTGCCTGTCTCTCAGTCCTTTGCCTGCCTCATTTTCATTTCATTTTGGTGTTTGTTCGCTTGAAGTTGATTTGACTTTACCCATTTACCCCCATCCCAGTTCTGTGAATGCATGCTTTTGGCTTTTGTTTCTCCAGTCTTCTTTGTTTCTTTCATAGAAAGCATTTTGGAGTCGTGTGTTCAATGGTGGGCACACACACAACAGGTAAGTTAGCACAGCTGGCTTTGATTTTGCAACTGCAACTTCAATTGCAACGGCTAATAAGAGGCCAACGGCACACGTTGCAGCATTCACTTTTTGGACCGCCTTTGTCTTGTAGTGCTTAACCAGCGGGAGCCTTGATTGCATTCACTTCGATTTAAGCAAACTTTGGCTCTTTTGCTGTCGCTCGCACAGAGGTGCACTTGAAAAAGGTAAACGATTATATTGGCTTTAACTCTGTCTGAACTTGGGAATTTCAATTTATTTTACATCCTCATCAAAGTATATTTTTTTGCTAGATCAAACAAGCTTGTCATTCAGCCATAATAAACCGCTGCTCTTAGATTAACTCTTAGATGACATCTTTTGAGCATCAACTTAATCATTTTGCAGCATTCTGCTACATTGACAATAATGTAATTTTTTGCCAACGCCCACTGACAATGCAAAAGCGTACAAAATCCGTGTCAGTCGCAGTGTCAAAGGTAGATTTCTGCAGAACTTATTTAAAGGTCGACGAAACAATTTCCCCCAACAACATTTTCATAACAGCAACAACAAAAAAAGAAAAGAAAAAGCAAAATGAAAAGAGATAGCGAGGAAATAACTTGACTGTCACTGAAGAGCACATTTTGTTGTGCGCTCAGTTAAGGCCCAAAAGGTCGAAACTATTTATTTTTATACAATTTTATGAAAATCAACACGCAAAAAAGAACAAAAAAAAAAAGACAGCTGTCACAATGTAAACAAACTGGATTCTGCTGTTTGCAGCTATGTGCCTCGAATCGATAGACATTTAACTTAAAGTTGAGTGAAATTAAGCAGCTTAGCGCTTACTGAACATTGAACAAGTAGAAACTTTGCAACTCCAAATAGACTTTTCGGCAATTGAAATGTTGCTTAAGCACACCCCGAACTAGACATGTGAAAATGAGATTTCTACGTACAGTTTGAAGCTATTAAGTGAGAAAAGTAAATTGGCCTTAATCACATTTGATAATAGCAGTAAAAACATAGCTGAAAGCAAAAAGTTTTGCAACAACTGGAAAAGTTGTCCTTTTATCAACTAAATTCTACCATTAATTGTACTTGCTACAGTGTATTGCACTAACATTTATGCTCGACTGCAATGTCCTTTCCTGTTCCTTTATTTTTGTGCTTTTTTTATTCGTTTGGTTTGGCTCGTTTTCGGTTCAATTCATCGCCCGCAGGGATCAACAGAGCCTCAGTGTGGCAAAGGCACTGCACAGGTTAGTTTGTCACATGGTTCATTGCATGTTTCTTTTGCCCCAGAGAGGGCAGCGGCGAGAAGGAGCAGGAACAGTAGCAGGACCAGGAGCTCCACAGCTCCAGTGAGCTCAAGAGCTTCAACGTGACCAGCAGCACTTATTTAAATGCACTTGCATGTCCACCCTACTCGATGTGCCCCATTTCCCCGCACTCTGCCACTGTCTCCGTAGCTTGCTTGCCTTGCTAGCTAACGTTGGCTGTTGCGTTTTCGCAGGGTCAACTTTATGAAGTACCAGAAACCGGAGCGCAAACTCGACTACAATCGGAGCGAGGTCTACAAAGTCATCCATCATCTGGATCGTGCACCAATACGGGGCATCGAAGTGCGTGCCCCTCTTGTGGCAGCCGAATCAGATATACGCCAATCTTTGCAATCATCATAGTTTAATATATATATATACATATATATCTACACCGTTATATACAGCGTTATTATTCTGTTACGACAAAAAACACTCGAAATGATATTACAATAAGCAGCTCAAGATGAAATAAATACAAGAAACTATGAATATGTCGAACAGGTCAACATCATTATGCTTATCATCGCCATCGTTATCATTGTTAATGTGGTTGTTGTTGTTTTTGTTGTTGTTTTTGTGTGTAAGACGCACCCTAATGTATGTACTTACATAACTTGTGTGTGTCTGCGGGGTATGTGCAACATGCCGTATGTGTAATGTAATGTGTGGCAAAGTGTCGAGGCGGTCTTTTGAGTCTCCGTGTCGTGTGCATTTCACAGCCGCAGGGCTGCAATTTTCTTTTGCATAAACACGCGTCACCAGCTGTGTGTGTGTGTCTGTTGTGTGTGCTGTGTGTGTGTGCTGTGTGTGTGTGCTGTGTGTGTGTTGTGTGTGTGCTGTGTGTGTGATGTGTGTGTGTGTGTGTGCGACAAGTTCTTTTGACATTTGCATATGTTAAAGCAAATGAATTTGTCTTGTAAACGAAGTGAAAACGAAAATTTGCCAAATGACAGGCGAGGCCAGCATAATGTAATATGACAATAAACTCGATTTTAGTTATGAGAAAAAACACCACACACACTGCACACACACACTGCACACACACATAGCACACACACACAGCACACACACTCAGACAGTACACACACTGGAAACACATTAAATTTAGATTGGGAATGGTTGTCACGTTATGCCGGGTCGCTGGCTGCGAGCATATCACTTGTCCCCGTATACAGTTATGCTCATGCTCACGTTAACGGTTACGAAATTATTAGCCATTTTGCAAGACCAAGTTAAAAGTCGTCGCTGGCTGGCCATAAAAACGCGCCAAGTACGACGCGTACTGCTTTCGGCCCGAAGCGTCTTCTTTATCAGTTACGTAGTTTTTCCCGACTGTTTTAGCTGTATTTTTTCGCTCAACGAGTTTTCGCGAAAGTTGTCCTCGACGCGACGTTGATGGCGTCTCGTCCTGAACTGTCACTGTCACAATATTGTTGGCATTTTGACTTCGCATTATCATTGCTATCCCAGTCCTCACCACACTCGCACACACACTCACACACACTCGCACACACACACTCCATGTTGGATTGCTGGCAACTCTCGAGTCTTGGGACAGCTTTTTTGGACTATATTTCGAGCTTTTGCACGCATCGAGCTTGAGCCAAATTCGTTTGGGAGCTTTGCTTGTGGCCAACTGATAAGCGGCTGAAATGAAACGTTAGTATTGCTTCAGCCTTAAGGTAAGCAGGTTGCTGGCAAAAATGGCGAATATGTATTTATAATGTTTATTTATTTCTCTAATATTTATACAAATTTTAGTATTAGTTTTAGATAAATGAATATGCATGCAAATATTAAGTATAATATTCATGAAATTTGAATTTCGACAAAATATTAGTTTTTCAGATTTAAATGTAATAATAATCTAAAGCTCAAACACTGTTCGAAAAATTACTGCATTAGACAATCGGTTTGGTTTTGACAGGCCTCAGATGGCTGTGGAGATTTTGAACCCATGCCCTAAGGATTCTGGCTGTCAACAGTGTGGCGGACATCTTGAACACCATCAGCATCAGATTGGCGCCGTTCACCAGAATCAACAGCTGCTGCCGTGCAGTCGCGACTTTTGAAATGCCCATACCAGAGTATAGCTCCCTTGGACCGCAGGGACCGCATGGGCCGCACTGTCTGTGCAGGACAATGCAGACGACAGGTCAGATACTGCCAGGGTGACTTTGGTAAACCACGGCCGGTTGATGGCAAACAGCCTGGCTTTTGACAGCCTTTGCAAGTGCGTGGGTGTTCAGAGATCCGGGCTGAAACAAAAAGCATTTTGCTTAAATTATGATATTAAATATTAAGCGGCTAACGAATACGATTAAATTGTACAATTAATATAATAAATGTTAAATCAGTAATTTGGGCGTTTTACTTTTGGGTCGCAAATGACCCAATTAGGAATGTTCTTGGAAGATCCGCATCTGGCCAACTTGGAGGCTATTGTCAACCTTTGATTGGTGGCTCCTAAAAGTATGCCTCTATTTTTTTGACTGGAGGGCAATTTAGCCAATGCAGCAACCATATTTTTATCCTTACCATTCGATATAGATGAAAGTCGTCAGATTTGATATAGTTTTGTATTTTTATTTGAATTTCAATAAAACAAACTAGACAACAACTACTTAAGAGTAAGTATCGTTCGAGTACAATTACATACATACAAGTTACATAAAATTAGGTTAGAATTGCTCCATTGAACGGGTTATCTAATGAAATGGATTATAACTAATACAAATATCGTAAGTGTATAATAGGTAATTTCAAAATAAAGGCAAAACTTACAGCGGCTACGCTACGTCACAAAGGAGCATTCACTTTAAAAGTGTGCGCACAAACATTTTTTTTTTTTGTATTATTTTAAACTTTAATTATATAATTTTGTGGTTTTTTTTTTTTAGTTTTGTTTTGTTTTGTTTTTTTATTTAGGGTTTTGGGGTTTGTTTTGTGTGTGTTTGACACTAATTATCACTACGTCAGTTTGAAGCTAAATAGTTGTATGATTTTGTTTCGAAACATGCTGCTTCTTGCTCATGTTCATTGCTCTTTCGATGAGACTAAACCGATTTCATTATTGTAAACACATCCATATTTGTATAGATGTGTGTAAGATGTATGCGTATGCAAAACTATTTATTTATTGCTAATAATACGCGCGAAACGAGAAAATATTCAACAACCGAACCAAATAAATATATACTTCATTTTTTTGTATGTTTGTTTGTTTTTTTTTTGTTTTTTGTGTGATGCAAAGGTATTTTGTTTGTTATATAGATATATAATTTCGCTAAGCAAACATCTTGTCATAAGGCATAATGTAAGTTCCTAGCTTAACGAATTAAGAGTCTTTTGCTTGTAGATTATCAGGATTAGAATCGGAATTGGTTAAGGTTAATCGCTTATCATTTATCGATAATACACGAGTAGAGTTTTACTAATTTTGTTCAAATACATATTCTGTATACATATATATTTATATCGCTTTCTTGCAAAACATATATATTTATATATTTCCGTTACTTTGCTCTACCAAACATCATGTCATGTTTCACTTTAGGTACAACGTTTTCATATTCCTCTTAACTTTCAGCTTTTGTTTTAGATGACTTTACTTTCAATTATCTCTAATAGGTATTCAGGTATGTTCTGTTTGTTTGTTTGTTTGTTTGTTATATATGCTACATCTTTGTCTCTAAATACTAATGCAGGTAGTTCGTTAACACGATCACCAGAATTTTCGTCACAAACATGTTCGTTATGCGTTTCTAGATTAGGTTTTTTTGTTGCTTTTGTTGCAGTTGTTGTATTTGTTGGGACGCGGCTTCTAATACTTTCAATACGACTAATTTATGTTTAGTTTTGGCCTAAATCCGAGCCTGGCTAAATGTCGGCTTCTATTGATGGGTAAGTCACTAGGCTGGTATGTTTGTCTGCTCGTAGAAATCGGGCTCATCGTCGGCATTATTTCTTACCTCGTTGCCATCCAGCTGCATAAAAAGGATTCGATTATATTTCAAGTTCTATTTCGATCTTCAAATTATACTTACCGCTTGCAATTCCTCTTGGTTGTATAAGGAATTCAATCGGAACCGTATGGGCACCATCATGATCAGGAAGAAGGGGAAGGCCAACGAGAACTTGGATGATTTGACAGTCCACAGGATGACGAGACACAACACCTGAATGGTGGTAAACATGTGCAGTTTCCACGGTCGCAAACGTTTCACATAGTTCGTGGGCGGATAATGCTTCACCGGCATGAAATACAGTCTTATGCTATAGAAAAGGAGGAGTTGAAATGATTAATTGGCATACATAGGAAAGAATGAATATTTTTAGATTGTTTGCTTACCGTTCAAAGAGCTGCACGCCGCTCATCGACGCAACGCCCATGTAGAGAAAGACGCCAAAGAGCACCGCCATGGGGATGAGGCGCAGCAGTGGCGACATCAGCACCGACAGCCCAATCATGACGCACACAAAGAAGCCGGACAAACGCTGCTCCTTCACATCAATGATTCGCGGCGATTCACCGGGTGCATGTGTGCTGTGCACAAGAAACCAACAATTGTTCAAGCAACGAAGCCAGAAAATATAATAAATAAATACGGGTTCACTTACCGTGACATAATCGTGACCGAGGACACGTGAGTGACCGATCGGACTGTGGCCGCACAATGCCAGGGCATTCCGAAGAGACCGCAGAAGGTGTTCAGCAGACAGAGCAGCACAATGTCCCAGTGTAGGCCGGAACCCTTCTTGAGGCCACGGTCCGGCTTGTCCACGATCAACTCCGATATCTGTGACTCCATGAAGATGAGTATATAGACGAGCAGAGCGGGCACCACGCAGGCAAATGGCACCCAAGTCTCCAGATTTGTGTTGAAGCCAATAAACCAGCCGCGTCGCGTCGGATCGCTGGGCGAGAGACCCTCTGGCACGACCAGTTTCTCGGTGTACACCGATGGCACCAGGTAATCCACCAGCACAAATATCGCTATGGAAATGGGCACACCGAAGTCACCCAGTGCTCGTCTCGCATTGCGGCCCAAAAAGTGCGAATTACGGAATAGTTTCAGATAGTAGGCCACAACAAAGGTGGCCAAAGTGAGTATGGTGCAGAAGAGAGCCGTATTGGGTTGATTGGTGGGCAGCTTGTTCGAGGACGCTGGCGGGGCAAAGGTCGACGAGATGTTCGCAAAACTAAGGCTCATGTTAAAGCTCGTCGCATTCTCGTATTCCAGCAGCGTTGGCGGCGGCAAATTATAATCGGCTCGTAGCGGATTCAGTTTGTAAATCGAGACGAGCTTCTCCATTGTCTCCACGATATAGATGAGTGTGATGAGGGCGGAGAAGATCTCCTGGGTGAAGCGCGTCAGGAGACGCACATAGACACTGCCCTCAAAGGCGGAGACGCACAGCGCAATGACGATCAGCCAGACGCCGACATAAACTCGCAACGATAGGAAATCAAAATTGTTCTCAGTACAGAAGACCATCAGAGCCTCGTCAAAGAGCAGCAAAGGTCCCGTGGTGCCAATGATGACCAATGGCTGGCAGGATAAGCAATGAAAGACGATGCCGACCAGTGAGCAGGATATCAACGTTTCCGATATGCCAATCCAGCTGTCCGTCTTCGCCGAGACCAGGCCACCAAATGTGATCGCCGTGGAGAGGCAGGCAAAGTACATAAAGATGGTCGCAGCCAGGGTCTCCGTGTTGACGCCATCGAGTATATCACTCTTGTACATGGGCATGCGTCGCTTCAGATCGTTGCGTAGTCCACCCCACAAGCGATGCGTTTTGTCCATGGGACTGGGTTTCTTCTTCTTGCCGTCGGAGCTATCATCGTCGCCGCCATCGTCACCCGGATCACCGCCGGGTGATCGAATGACACGTAGCATCGCCTGCCTCAGCAGCGCCCCTTCCTCGTCGCGTCCGCTTTTGAACATCTCGCTGTCCCGCTTCACACGCAACGCCTTAATCTTGCGCGTGCGAATCCAGTCTTTCTTGGCCTTCAGCTCCTCGAAGGGCAACAGATCGTGGCGATCCCAATTGCCGGGCGGCAGCACAATCGAATCATCCAGGAACTCATTGATGGCAGACAGAAGATCGCGACGATCGTCGGCCTTGTAGGCAATCGCATGAAAGTGCTCGTTGGCCATCAGCGTGGAGATGGAACGACCCACCTCATGGTAGTCCAGATCAAAGTTACGCGGACCCAACAGCACAAACATAAACCTCACCGGCACCGGCACCTCTGTCAGCGTGGGCATCAACACACCCTCCGACAGACGCACAAAGGCAATCGTTGGCTGATCCAGGAACTCAACGGCACCAACCTGTAAAGGATTGATGGGTTAACTCTAAACAAGATTAGAGATCTGATTGATAACTTACCAAGACAGTGGTTGCCTCTGCGCCCGCTGGTATGCGCTTGAGTATGGTGTCATTCTGCAGCTTCTTGAGATCCTCTTGCGAGGAGGAATAATTGTCATCCTTCATGTCAATCTTGAGCTCATTGCTGCGCTTGCTGCCACCAATATCATTAGCTGGCATAATCCGGATCTTCTTGTCATCGGTGCCCGCCAGGTTCTGTGAATACAATCCAAGCAGCTTAGTATCAAAGAGTTCCGCACAATTACGTTGTGGATTAGATTGAAAATTAACAAAAGCACAACATGCTGAACATTTAACACAGTCGTGCACTTAAGGGTTAAGAAGATAGATTTTTTGGTGCAGTTTATGTTTAGGGTTAAAGGATACAGCATTTAAACGGGCTAACTTAAAAAAGCTTTTTTTGTTTTTGGTTTTTTTATTATTTGTTTTTGGTAAATAAACAAACACAACACAATTGAGAACTTGCCAATCGTGTAGTTGGAGTTGGAGAGCATTTAAATTGGTTCTAAGAGGGAGTGGTGGTGGTGGCTATAAGGTGGACTAGGTGGGCTAAAAAGAAACAGCTCGTATTCTAAAGCGCTTTAAACCGAGACAGGGAATGAAACCGCTGCACTAACTGATTAACTCAATGCAACGCTGCATTCATATGATAAATATGAGCATTGTTCGGTTATATATTTTTAATCTGAATAATTATAGATAATATTTTCAATCTGTTGTATTAAAATAAGGGACGTTAATAGCATAATAAAAGAAATAACCTTATCTATATTTAGCGCAAAAAAAAAACATATATTTAAAATAACATCAAAAGATTACTTAACAAGTAATAAAGTTATATTAATAAAGTTTTGAAACTAAAAAAAAAACGAATTCAAATTATTTAATCTCTCTGATTTATTAGCTTAAATTATAAAAAAGGTTTCATTCGTTTTGTAAAGTCTTTTGTTAGTGACAATGTTATGGTAGTAATGAACTCTGCTCATGCCAAAAATAATCAGGGTGTCAAAACCGTATCGCAAAGTTTAAAGGTCAAGTTTACGAATTGGTTCCACATTTTTACGGTATTCGGATGCGTTGTGTGCCAATCTGGACTAATAATACAGTTTCCTGCGACTGATTCTTTAAACATTTTTCAATTTCGCTTCCGTTGCATGCTTCAATCGCTGAAGCTGCGTTTCCGGTTCGACACACTGCTTTATAATCTTTAACTCATTTACAGATATAAAAAATCAGATAAGGATAAGATCGTCATATATATATATACAAAATAGCATTCAGTTAACACAGTTTCATTCCCTGACTTCCAGTTTGTGGTTGAATGTGGGGAATTTTAGAATTTGTGGTCAAAACTAGGGCTATAAACTTATTACACCCAGATACGATGTGGTCGAGTGTCGCCGATGATCTGTGGCACCCACATTGAGCATGGCCGCTGTGGGCACAGTGGATGCCACACAGATGCTGCGTCTCGCTTTTGAAGATCGTTGCAGGTATTGTTGCTGATGTTGTTGCTGCTGCTGTTGTTGCTGCTGCTGCAGCTGCTGTGTCGCCTCGGCGCCCATCCAAAGTAGCTTTTTTTTTATTTGGTGTGGTGCGCAATTGTGTGAGACACAGTGTGTTCAGTTATAAATATATTTGTATATATATATATGTATTTGTACATACACTCAGAAAAATAATCGCCCTAAATTGAAAATCGCCCTAAGAATTATTTTTTTTTCTTATTTTTGCAAATAATTATGAATAGAAGAAAACATTTTTCTTTAAATTCAAAAAGGCTTGCTGCAAACTCAAAACAATCCCAAAAAAAAAAAAATAAATAAAGAACTGCAAACTCTGACAAAATCCATTCTCAAATTCACAAAAAAAATTGTCAAATCAAGTTTTATAAATATATTTTTATATTTTTATTTAAATTTTAGAGAAATACCCCCTGAAATTAGGTAAACCTTCAATTTCTGAACTTCCTTTCCTTGGCGAATTTCGAATTTCTAAATATCGGAGCGACATTTTTCTGTGTGTATCGAAACGAATGTTGAACAATAACAAAACGATAGAAAAACGAAGAGTTGAAATGAAACGCAGAACATTTTGGTGGATAGAAAAGCAGCTCTGATAAGATATGCCTGTGTTGTTATGCTAGATATGCTAGATAGTATATCTAGTATAATATATGTGTATATATATAATTGTCTATATAGCCGTTTATTACCGATTTGGGTATTAGATGCTGTTGGTGTAGTTGTTGTTGTTGTTTTTGTAGTAGTTGTAGTAGTTGTTATACGAGTTGTTAGAGTCGATTGGTGTTTAACGAGAATGGTTGATGAAATGTAGCACAGTTATGGGCGCAGAAATAGACAAGAGCATAATGTGAACACGATCGTAAATGATTAACAAACATTATTTTTGGAAAAGAAACCACATTATATATATTTAAAGCCAATTTATGTACACGCAGCACTGAAGTAATGCAAGGGAACTGGAGACTGAATGAATCACTGGGTATCACTGGATGGATGGATGGGTGTGTCCAGCTTACCTGGAGACTGGTGTAGCTGCTGTGTTTGCGCTTGGTGAACGGCAGCACACCCTGATGCTCGTTCACATGGCGATGGCGCAACAGCAACGAACGCATCACCGAAGGCTTATCATTGATATCGATAAGATCATCGACGACCATCTGTGGCAAACAGAAGAAAGATTAGATGAGTCACCGTGAAGAGAGGTGCGGGGAGTGGAATAATGCGACATATACCTGCTCGACAATGCGATAGGCAACCGCTGGCAGATCCTTCTCATTGAGGTCGAGGAGCACAACGCCCGTTTCCAGGCAGCGACGCAAATTGAGCAGCGAGTGGAATGAGAGAGAGGCAACATGCGGTTTGCCCCAGCGATCGGAGCCCTCCTCCACATCCTCCTCATACTTGATCCAGCGTGCCGTCTCCTTCCACTCACGTTCCTCGCCAACGCCAATAAGCTCATCCAATTGAACGAAGATCTAAACAGAGACAAAGGAAACTTAAGAAGCAGCTCCAAGAGAGAGAGAGAGTTCTCCATTTTATACACACCTCATGTGGACTGTGATCGATCTCGGCCTTCTTGTTTAGAAACGGTGAAATTGTGATTTGGGGCAAATCGCGCAGCTTGATGGATGAATGATGGATTTTGTGGCGTCGCAGGGCGCGCGGATCATCCGAACGATGTGATCTCAGCTCATTGAGATCAGCTTCCTATGTGAGTAAAGAAACACACATTAGTAATAACCAAATCCAGGACAAGTTGAGTGAGGGAGGCAAACTAAAGACTCAAAGGATTGGGTGGTGGTAAATTGTGGTCAACCTGTGTGGCCGGCGTTTGGGCATTTCTCTACGGGATGTGAATCCGTGAGCGGCAGCAAAGAAAAGCAAAGGTATTTTGACTGGTTTAGTTTCATTGTTTGTTTCAAGTTCAACTAAAAACCTTGGTCAAGTTTAATTGTGTTCACGATGTGAATAGTCTAGCTAGAGTTACGGCTGGCCTACCTCCAATGCCGTGTCCTCAGGCTGCACAGAGATCCTACGCGCACCTGCATCACCGTTCTCCTCGAGTGTCTTTTTGGCTTCCACGCTGTCCTGATGTGAGAATTTACGTTGTCTATAATACTGATGGCGGCTATAAATAACGGGAAAAATATATTATAAATCGTATATATCAAACAGATTTTTGGGGATGAACCTTTTTCTGCGTTTGCGTTCGTGCGATTGATCCGTCGGCTGTTCATCATAGGTCAGACTGGGCGATGTGATGACAATCTTCTTTTTGGCATCCCCGAACTGCACGTGCTTCTCATCGGCCGAGTTGTCCGAGTGATCGCCGTGACCAGCACGCTCCGAGACTAGTGGAAAATCTTCGGGTATATCATCATAGTTTTGTGCATTATTATTTAATGGCTCTGTTTGGCTCTCGTATTCCGAGTCCTCCTCTATATTAAGATCATTCGAGCGAACTGTGAACAAGCGGAATGTTTAATGTTGATAAAGTTTGTTATGTGAGTGGAATATATATGCCTACTAAAACTCTAGCAATCAAGTTAGATGTTGATTCCGATTAATAATATATATATTTTATAAGGTTGCAGATACTTCCTCCTCTTGCCAGAGGACTCAACTTACCGCTCTTTTTACGCGAACCAATCGGCTGCTGGCTGTTGTCCTGGAAAGTGTTTACATCGAACTTTTCTTTGCGCTTACTTGAGCCGGCAAAGACCTTGTCCATTTCCGAGTCCAGCAACACTTCATCGGGATCCTCATTGCCAGACTGCAAATGCAAGTAAAAGTGAAAGAAGAAGATGTGCAAAGGTTACTCAATTGCTTCAATGTATCTAGACACACAACACACACACAACACACAAACAACACATACACACACACACAGAACACTTTCTGGTCACGTTATGTGACTCAAGTCAAAATACTTTTCAATTAAAAATCTATAAAAACAAAACAAATAAAATAACAACAGAAAATGCAGTCATGTGACTTGGCAGCGACAACACTCAGCATCATGCCGCTCATCATCATCATTGTTGTTGTTGTTGTTGTTGCATGACGTCGTCTTCGACTTGAGTTGACTTGTCTCATGTGTAAATAGAATTCTCAAAATATTGACAAAGGCTAGACTGGGTGCGGAAAACGCTGCCCAACAAATTCATCATCGAGTGACGATCACCAAACAATCACCCTGCACCTGCACCTGCCCCTGCCCCTGCCCCATACCCAACCCCTTTCCCATTCCTTTCCCGCTCCCAATCCAATTCCCAGTCTAAATAAGCGATCATATTTGTCTACGCACCAGAAACACTTGAAACTTAAACGAAATGGGGGCCATGTCCCATCATCATATATCATATCGCAAACAATCTTTGGAATCGGCGACATTGCAGCAAATAAGTATATATATATATATAAATATAAATATATATATTTAATGGCGTTATTGTTGATTGCTTTTAATCGAACTCAATTGATTCCCATAGTGACGAAGGCATTGATTGCGCCATTTAACATTTGACGCTCTTTTCGTAGTCGTTGTCGTTGTTTTTGTGAAATATTCACAATTCGAAATCAGTGCGAAGGCTAAAGCCAGTTCATAGCCAGTTTAATCGAGTTACAAATGTGATCTACGAGACAATATTTGAGTAACGAAGGTTTTTCCAGAAGCAAGATTTGCTGAAAACAGGAAACAGGAAACATGAACCGGAACCGAAACTCAATTCTTTTTTAATTGGTCAGTTATGGAACACTATATAACAACTCGACTTTTGGAGCTGATTATGGTAAGTTATCAAATTTCTGATAAAAGTGTATAACTTCTAAAGTACCATAAATATCAAGGTATGCAAAACGAATTTTCACGGTTTGACAACCTGATCAAAATATATTACACATATAATAATATCTCAAAATGCGAACTAAGTCAGTTCTCATTTTAGTTACACTTCAAACTAGTCCCACACAAGATCGAAATTATTTCGTAAGTTGAGCATTTTTCCGACCATTTTATGTATGTGAACTAAGTTTTTACTTTTTCAAAAAGTATTTTAAATCACTTTATGCACAAAGTGAAGTGAAATTGTGGATTTAATAATAAGATTTAATAATTATGCTCTCAGCAGCAGTGCTGTAAATGAACTCTAGTTTCCATATAGATTCAAAAATCCATTAATCTTTGTTAAAAAGTCAGCAACTTTAATGCTGTTATGCTGTCTTCGTCGAGATAAAGCCCAATATTAGTCAGCAAATGCTTAAACATATCGCAGATATGTTTACTGCCAGCAAGCTGCTCATTTAAATAACAATTCCGATCAATCTGTATAAATTGAAGCCAACATCACACACATAATATATAACTGATGTGACATATGTAAATGCATTCGTCACAATTTAAGTCCACATTTAATGTGTTTGGGGCCATTAGTTGAGCAAACCTGTGTTGAAGCCAATGTGTTAGCCACGTGTTTAACATTTCCTCAATTTCCCCTTGACTTTCATTTTCCTACAACTTTACGGCTGTTTGCGTTGGCGTCTCTCTCTCTCTGTTGATATATATATATATATATATATGTATGTATGTACGTCAGCCAACGACATGAAATCCATCTTCGACTAAGCACACACATAAATGAAAATGCGAATGAAATTAACTTTCTACCCCCGGCCACTTTTTCCATTTGTGCACACAATGAGCACCTGCACAAGTGAAAAGCCATCGTGCCACGCCCCCTTCAGTTTACATGCGCGCCCACACTTTATGCTAAATTTCCCTAATAACTTTAGAGCGTATCCTTGACAATGGCGCATCTGATTAGCCAAGCGTGATAAGCGACAACAGACAACAGACAACACACAACAGACATCGCCAAATAAATGTAAACACAATAAAAAAAGAATATTGAAAATATAATAAATAAAGCAAACAATAGTCGAGGAGGCAAAAAATGAATGTGTTCAATTCGGTTCGCATTTATAAATAGCAATTTAATAACGCTGAGAGCAGCGACCACGTGGGAATATCAAATGTGTTTGTGGGCAACAAAAAACATTACAATTGTCCTGGCTGTGTCTGATGTGTCTACTGATGTGTGGCTCTGTGTGTGTATGTAAGTGTGTGTGTGTGTGTGTGTGTGTGGGTGTGTCTCTGTCTGATAAGTCAAAAGCATAACACGGCCCGTTACATTAATTAATCGATAAGCGCGCAGCGCATACAAAATAAAATTATAATGATGATGACATCGATGATAATCGTGTTGATGTTGTTGCCATTTTTGATTAGTATTTTCTTTTTTTTTTTATCATCTGGCCATTAGACAAGGCCATCATTATGAGTTAAATGCGTTTCCAGGTAGGTAACAAACCACTCAGCCGCCACCCACCACCCACCACTGAACCGAACCGAACCACCCATCCAATCAAGCAGCCATCGCTTATATGTAGCTGATACCGGTTCGCTGGAGCAGAGAACGCACTTTAACTAAATGTGGTTGTTGCTGCAGTGTCAGCTTTGGCGTCGCTTCGCTCACTTATCAAAATAATCGATGGTTTTGCCCACCTGCAACACGCCCTCCTCTCCTCACCTCTCCTCACCTCCACTCCCTCCCGTCAACGCCCACTCCACTTTATTGTCGGCCACGCCCACAGCTGTCTGAGCTGTCAGTTTTCATTTGTTGTTTTCTGTTTGCCTCGCGTTTTCCCTAAATTAATATGAAAATGCCGAGAACACAAGTCCCTTGCAATAACAACAATAACAAATGACAACAACAAATCGAACTTTGAAAATCCCTTAAGAATTCTATTCCTTAAAATATCATTTACTCGATGGATGCCATTTTTGGGGCTGCTGCTGCTGCTGCTGGCCTTCAAATATACGTGACAACGTTTTGGGGCACTTCTTAAGTATTTAGTGTGGCAGTGTAGCTTCTTCTTCCAACTCTAAGCAAATATTTGTTATTAGATTAAAATAGAATTCGCAAGGAAAATATTTGAATATTTGAGTAGGCATCTTTCACGTTTTATTGCCGCCGTCTAAGCAACTTTGCATATTAATAAGAAATGAACCTTGTCAGTTAATTTATGACAATTAAGTTGGAATGCTCAACTGGGCGGGGAGGTATACTGAGGCGGCCAGCTGTTAGAAGACATATTGATGTGATATTAATATTTGGTTACAAAATCTATATATAATGCATAATTAGGAATAATATGTCAGAGTAGATATATAATTATATCAATTTGTTTACAATTGTGTGCTTTATTGTTATCGGAAATCGATAGTTATCGAAAGCGGAGTAGTCATGGATAAAAGTAAAAGTAACTTGATCTACTTAAGGCATACGCATATATATATATTTCTCTTGCTCTTATAGTCTCTTAGACAGACTAAGCTGGTTCAATGAGTGGATTAATTTTTCTATGCTGATCAAGAATATATATACTTTATAAGTTTACAGCTGCTACCTTCTCTTATCATCATCATCATCATCGTAACATTTTCTCATTTTTCTATCACTATTTCTGTGGCAACTTGTTCTCTGAATTGGCCTCCCAAGTCAAGTCGCCTCTTAAAAAGTCATCTCGAAGTCATCCAAATAGGAAAACAACTTGAATTAGCTATCGCTTCGAAAACTTGAGAAACACACTTGTAAGAATTGCACAAAATTACAAATTGGGTATTGAGTTTTATTTGTCTGCCCAGTTGGGTGTGCAACAGCATACGCACAACCAATTTGGGGGCACTCGAATTCAAACATTTGGCGAGACTCTTGCAGCTTAAAGAGCCAGTCGTGCATGTGGCAGTTGGCAGCCGGTTGTTGAATCTTTCTGATTCGATTTGACAAACATTTAACTGTTAAGATCGAGTGTCCCAGGGCCCAGGGCAGCAGGCAGCGGCCAGGGGCAGGGCCAACAGCGGCACGTGACTTATTTGTCAGCGTCAAGTTTTGTGGTCGTGGTCTAAGCAACTTTTTGTTGCCACATTGCATGTTGTCGTCAGTCAAATTGAATCAAATTGTGGCAAACAACTTGAACAGATTCAAGTGTCTGTTGCCACTGCTACTGTTGCTATTGCTGTAGTTGTTGCTGTTGCTATTGCCACAAGTTTATATAAGCAGCTGGAGCCAATAAGTTTTCAAGTCAAGCTCAAGTCAGTTTTGTTCGTGCTCAACTTTTCATCAACCTCTTCAGCAATAAAAACGCCTTCGTCTCAAGTTGTTTGGCACTTTCCACGACATGTCCTTCTTCGAGTCCGTGTCCGTGTCCATGTCAGCGTCACATTCCCAGTCGGTTTCCGACCACCTCAACACCACACCACCAACACCTACAGCAACTCCCTTTTGTGCCACAGCCTGTTGGCTTAACTTCCGAACAAATTTTCCGGCTAAAATGGGCTTGTGTTGCAAATAAAACAAATACAGGTCAAAAAGGTATGCGAGACTTAAGACAAATCGAAAGTGAAATATTATTTTAGATTAATTACAAAGTAATTTACTCATTATAATTAAATTAAAAATAATTATCAAATAATCTTCGCAATACAAAATTGACCTCAACTTAATTTGGGATAATTACAAAGTTATTTCACAGTAATTATCCAAGAATTAGAGAGTAATTTGCTTGCCACGATTAAAATCAAAACACCTCTCACAAATATGCCCCAAATAATATACCCCATTACGTTGTGGGACGTGCCGCAGAGCATCAATAAAGGCAGAACCAAATATTTTCCACACAATGCAGCACCTCTTGGAAAACTTTACATTTCACTTTTGACTTGAAGCCGTCTAACAGTAATAAACCAAACTCAATAATATACAAATAAATAAAAAAAAATGTTGCCACGCGTTGCGCATAATTTGCGTCGATTTTGTTGGATCCTTTTTGGTGCAAGTCATTTTCGTATACATACATATATATCTTTGTTTGCACAAATTAACGATGCTTCAATTCGTTTCAAGCTACCTCTCTCTGTCACCCAACCTCTCCCTCTCTCTCGCACTCTCTCTCATTGTCTGTTTTGTGTGTATGTCTCTCTGTTAATTTAATGGGAATTTTCGCAGCGGAAATGCTTTGCTGAAGCACAGGAAGGGCCTGAGACATTAGGAAGTGAATGTGGACAGTGGGTGGATTTGGGGTTGGAGGTCAAGGGTTGGGTGTTGGGGAAAGTGGGAATAGGGGCTTCAGAACAAGTGACACGTGCAAAGGTTAAAGCGTTCATTGTTCTCTTAAAGGCGTACAAAACCATAACGCCATTTGTGCTGACAAAGTTTTATTGCAGTGTAGTGCCGCCTCTCTTGTTGCTCGAAAGTGTTGCATACTTCAAGGTCAACATAATGATACTAAAATCGAGCATGATTTCCACTTGGGTAGCCCGCACCGTGTGTCTGTATGTGTGTGTGTTGGAATTATGCTGGGAATGCGAAATGTATTCAAAGTCACTTATACACACACATTTACAGCTTTTACATTTACGACCGCAGAAAGTGTGCCGCATTGATGTGCCGCAAGAGGCGCCTGCGGCCCCTTGGCCGCGCCCCTTCCTTGGCCCATCTGCTCATTTTATGAACACCAAAATAGTATGCAGTAGGTGTTTATCCATGTATGTGTGTGTAGGTGGATGTGTGTGTGTGTGTGTGTGTGTGTGTGTGTAAAATGGCCAGGCTGCTCACTTGTTGTGTACTGGCGGCCAGCTAGAATTTTATTAGAATTATCTACATGTGGGTGACATATATATATATATATATATATGTATAAATATATAAATATATAAAAGATCCGATGTGTATCTGTGTTCGTTATATTTCAAGGTTGTGTGTTCTTGAAAAACTTTTCAGGTGTGTGTGTGTGTCTGTGTGTGTGACTGTGTGTGTGTCTGTGTGTGTGTGTGTGCGTGTATGTTAGGAATTTTTAATATGTGCAAGTTTTTATAGATCAAATATTTGCGAGGGCGTCTTCTTTATTTTACCTGTATTATTTAATTGATGGCTGAAAGTTTTCACATATAATTTTTGATTGGCAACTTTTTGGCCAGGCACACAAAACTTTGGTGTTTTATGCAGGCGCTTTCGTAACAGTTGCTGCCTGTTGCACTTTGACCCGCTGGCTATTTAACAGTTCAGTGCAGTCAGATTCACACACACACACACGCTGAAGAATGCAGAACGCGTGCGAATATGGCAAAAGCGAGCTTTTCGAGCCCTAACAAAATGTTCGTTGTGGCTTCTGGGAAGGCTTCCCAGCAAATGTCGCTGCTGCTGCTGCTTCTGTTGCTGCTTCTGCTGCTTTTGCTTCTGCTGCGGCACACACATGCTGCGTGTTATTTGCGCCGGCGCACAATTGAGAGACGCTTGGGGTATAACTGTAGCATAGTTAACAGCTGCTGCCGGCTGCGCTGTCCGCGGCACTCACAGCTGTTCTCTCTCTCTCTCTCTCTCGCTGTCATGGTCAAAGCGAAAGACTATTTTACTATTGCTGACGTAAATCAAAATGCATACAAACGAATAAAAAGCTTTCATCAAAGCTCTCGCGTAACTGCATCTACGCACTGCTGCAGTCCACAAGCACAGGCTATACTCAAAAGCACCGACAGAGAGTGAGAGAGAAAGATAGAGAGAGGGAGGGGGAGCCTTGCACACGGTCAAGGTCAGCGCGTTTGCTTGTGTGGATTGTGTGGCTTTGAGTGAGTGGGGAGGGAGAAAGGCAGCGGCGATGGCCCTGCACAAAAAGCTGCTGCCAAAAAAAAAGCTTTGGGTGCTAAAAATATTCACATTATAAACTCTTCGTTGCACACAGCATAAAAAACAGGCTCAAAGCTAAGACCCGCAGATTTAAGTGGTTAATTATAAAATAATATTTAGGCAATGTAAATGAGCAAAATAATTCAGTGCTTAAAAATGCTTGTGTATCAATTAAATATGATTTAATGTGAATAGCTCAAGCTTGAAGCTAAATAAATAAATTAATTGCTGTCTGCTAGTAAAAGAAATTAAATATAAATTAGGGATTTTCTTGCATGATGATTATTTAAATTAAATTCCAATTATTATTTGGTATACTAAGTATAAAAGTATAATGCAGCAAAATAAAAATTTAATTAGGTTTTGTAAAGTCGTCTAAGCTTCTTTCAAAAGTCTCTCATATACTTCTCAACAATCTACAGTCTTTAAGGATTACTTAGAAATATGAAGGGGTCTTAATCGAGACGGTTATTAATCACCTAGGCGACAACAACACATCACCTTGTTAGCTGCCAAGAGTTCAACTGTTTTGGCCACACTGTGTCTCGTTTGGTGGCACATAACAATGTGCGTGCTTGAGGCATCAACGGCAATTACGAACAACGATAACGGGTTGCTGGCTAAATGCTCAACATATATATATATATATATATATATAGGTGTAGCTAACGGAATAATTGAAATGTAACCAGCCTAAATCATTGTCTACTCATCGGAGGGTGGGCGGGGGTTGTGGAAGATGCCACCTTGACAATTAAGTTAATGACCAGGCTAAATTGTTGCGCTAGTGTTGCTTTCACTTCAGGTGTGAACGATTTCATTACGAGCTCACACTTGCTGACCAATGTCAATGCCAGCACAATTGTTGCTCTTGTTGTTGTTTGCTGTTGTTGTTGCCACTGTTTGTTGCCTTTATTATTACTGCAGTTGCAGTTTGCAACCTTGACCACGAATATTGATTTCCTGTTGTGTTGTTGACTGTATGTCGATGGCTGTGTGAGTTGCCGTACGCTTATATATATTGTGTACGTGTGTGTGTGTGGTTATGTATGTGTCAGTGTCTTTGTGTGTGTGTGTCAGTGTGTGACACTGTGTCTGTGTCTCTGTCTGTGTCGTCCGCATGCTTTGAATGTCTAACTAGCTTCCGGAGCTGGCCGATAACTGTTTCTCGACGCATAATTAAAAGTGCGTTTTTGTTTTTGTTGTTGGCCTGCTTTGTGTCAAGTGTTTGCTGTTGTTGTTGCTGTTACAGTTGTTGTTGCTGTTACAGTTGTTGTTGTTGTTGTTTTACCCATTTGGCTTTGGCCTTAAAGCCGCCCTCTCTCGGCTGTGTGCCAAAGCGGCGTGTACGTAATGTTCTCGCTTATTCTCCCGCCCAGCTTATAGATACATACACTCGAAAAAAAGCTGCTTTCATTTCAAGTATGAAATTCGCAATGTGTGTGAAACAAAATACGATAACATTAAGTATAAAATGCTTATATTAATTAGATTAGTTTTAAAATAACAATTGTTTTGAAGAAATTTGAACTTTTGTTCTCACTTATGTGCTTCAAATAAATTTAGCAGGTTCTAGTTTTTATTTTAAGATCCAAGTAACTTAATCCAAGTAATCTTAGTGCAATAAACTTGTCTTTAATCCTAAATGGACTTCTTATTAGAAGAAGACTGTTTAAAAAGAATATTAATCATTCTTTATTTTATTATTGCCTGACCTATTTTTGCCTCTTAATATTTGTTTCGAGTGTACAATATCCGCGTGAACGTCTAACGGGTCTATTCTCTGTCGTAGCTGGCGTGTGCGACGCGACGTTTTGAATGAATGAGTGTGTGATTATGCGAAACCCCCCATAAAACGACCTCAAACCACCACCTCCCTCCCCTCCCCCACACACACACACATATCCCATAATCTACACAGCCCCCGGTATTTTGTAGGGTATTTTCGCCAACTGTAAATGAAATCGAAACCAAGTCGAATCCAAATACGAAACTGGTTTCTAAATTGTGTCACTGACTGACTTGCGGGCATGGCCAGGCCAGCTATCTGGCTAACACAAGTATCCGGCTAACACACACACACATGCCAGCCACAACAACAGCAACAACAGTAAGTGCGGAAATGTATAGAAAAAAACAAAATAAAATTTGTGATAGCAACAACACAAAATCAATAACAATTACTTGACATTACTGGCGCGTAAATTCAACACAAGCAACAAAAAAAAAGTCATAAAATAATAATATAAAAAAAAACCCAGGCAAAAATATAAGCGAATTAACGAATTCACAGATATAAATGTATAAAAAAAATGGTCGAAAGTTAACGTATTTTGTAAATGCTATTTTTTACAGTTCCAAAGTTAATAAACGATAAATTGAATAACTGAACATTTGAAAGCACTTTCAAAGCCATTTACACGATGACCACATTTGATAAATCGATTTTCGTAAGATTAAACATAGAATCTGATGTGTCCCCGGGATAATTACTATTTTTTTTTCGAAAGATCAATTGCGAAAATTGATTACAAAAAATTACAAATTTAAATTGGCTGCTTTTTTTACAGCTCAATGATATGCAAATTTTTCAAAATGGGTTTTTAATTTGTAATGCTAATTTCAACTTTGTTTATAGCCACAAAAAATATGAATTTAATTATGAATGTTTGCTAAAAACAAAAATGAATCTTTTTGACTCAAAAAAAAAACTCAAAATTTAGTATTTTTTTGGTATCGATTAAAAATTAATTATTTGACAAAGTTAATTAAATAAATATGCCTAATTTGGACTTTTCAAAATATGTTTTTTCTTATTTTCTCATCAAGACAAATTGACAATGATATATAAGCAATAAATATGTGCCTAGATTCTTGCATATTGTTTTTGAATATTCATAATTATTTCTTATAATTTCACATAAGCTTTGAAAATTTGCGTTTTTTACTTTGTGTATTGCAAACTTTTGTGGTAAGCTGATTTAAAATCCAAAAGATTTTAGGGTTACAAGAAATTCGTTTTTTTTTTCTTCATTTTAATATTCTGCGTTACTTGTTTTGTTCTCTTTGCCGAACACATTTCCGTTCAAGTTCAAAGTCTCATCCAAGATTACTTAATTAAATTATATGGTTTTTTGGGCTACTGACCTTTTTCTTGGTGTTGAAGCCCAAAAAGGACAATTTGCGAACATTGTTCTCACGGCCACTGGCCGAACTGAAGCTCATTTTATCGCCGTCGTCGTCTCCTTAACGGTTCAAAGTATTATACGATCCTGATTGGGAAATGCTTTGGGCTGCTGTTTATTTGATGATTTCCAGACGGCTGGACCCGGGCACTTGCATTGGGCTCTATTTGAATTTACGCTCCAAGAATCTCGGCATTCGGTGGGCAAGGGTGCCGGGGGGCAGGGAGAGGTGCCGCTGTAAAGAGTTGAAGAAGAAGAATGCTCAATTAGAACGCAATTTCATTAATAAACAATAAAGTTATAAGAGCCCACAATTGAGAGGCACACACACACTCATACATAATTCGAGCAATAAAATTGCGCGATGCGACTTTATTAAAGCCAACTGCCAGCAACACGCACATCCAAGGAGGTGAATGGGGGGTGGGAGGAGGGGGTGGCCGGGCTTTTGTGTTTCAGCACGCGACTTTCAGTTGCGGTTTGTCACTTGATCAATTGTGGCGTTGAAGAGAGCTAATGATGATGCTGTTACTGATGAGGGCGGCATCTCTCTGATCGCTATTTAATGGTGCCGCAACATTAGCCGCTTCCATTTTCGGTGGCCGTTTCTGTTCTCAGTTATTTTTTATTTTATTTTGCATTTTAATTACAAATTATATAATTATGAATGACACAAGCCAAAGTGTGCGACTGACTCAGGGGAACTCAAACGCGTAACTGAGCTGCTGACAGATAGTCCGCACAATATGCAAAGTGCCTACAGTGAACGCTCGATAACTAGTAATTAAGATTATTTACAAGCATACATTTTTTTTTTATTATTATTTATTATTAGTTTTTATAGGAGTTGGGAATGCTACTATATTTTTCTTTCACTTTCTGTAAATATTATTTATTACAAACATTTTATTCATGTCAAGGAAAATTTCTCGTTTAAAAATTTGAATTATTTACAATTGAAGAATATTTTTTAGTTAATAAATTATTTACTTCTAGTCAGAAATTCTACTAAATTCTTCTTTCACTTTCTGCACGAAAATAAAGTTTTATTCCAGTAAAAAAACATTTCTTTCATTAATTTGATGCATAAAAACAAAAACGCGGTTTCAAAATATGAATACAATAAATCGACAATTTTTCGAATATTACGAACGTTTTTTTTTTCCAACTTCAGAACCCAAAATATCTTATTCACTAAACAGACTTTATTTTATTATTATTATTATTATTATTTGTGTCACATTTTCCAATTAGCGAACGTTCTCTGTGCTCGAGAGCTGCGTGTCGATGGCTCCTTTAAAAAAGGCGCGTGCATAAATTGATTAGGTACCTTTTTGGGTATTTGATATTCTATATCCAGCCAATTGGCAAATTGAATTATTGAAATAGACGCGAGCTAAACGGATACGGTATCCGTAGTAGGACAACAGTGGAGTGACAGAGAGACGGGCGGGAGGAGATGGCGGCAAGTGCCAAAATCGCGAAACGCGCTCAATGACAAACGAAAGCCGTGTGAACCTGTTGCCGCAACGATGGCGCTGATTTATGCCAGCCACGAGAACATTGACAGCCGAAAGCGCAGTGCCCAAAGCCGAAGTGCACTTCGTGTCGCAACGAAATGAAACGAAACGAAAGTGTTATTGGCATGGTGTTAATGAAAGAGTCGCGAGTAACGGAATTCGAGTGGTTTGCGACTTTTTACAGAGAATCCGTCATGAGTCTCGTGATTAAATTGGGCTTCCAATACAGAGCTATAGCTATAGTTGTTTCCAGCGATTTCAGCCAGGAAAACTGGTTATGCAAGCGAAATGTCTGTCAAATGTTTAAATGGTTTTTTTTAGATTTTCTATGTTTACTCAAGCAACCTGTGATAAAATTGATGTGTGTATTTATCTAGAGTTTGGCAATGGGATTACACTTGAGCCACTGAACACACACACACACACACACATTGAGAGTGATTTGCCAACCTTGACAAAACGCGTGCACTATTTGGCAGCAGTTATTAACTAATAAACGCGTCTGATATATTGAGCAAATAATGAAAAGTGGAAAAGCGTTCTTAACAACGATCGATCATGTGGCAAGTTGTAGGACAGATTTTATAAAATTGATAATGAAATACGTATAATCAATTGAACAGTGCTTTATATAACAATGCTTAGACTTCTTAGACTCTTACCTATGTTTGCCTAATGAGTTTATTATTTGTTAACAAAATGATTCTTTTAATAGGTTGGGCGAACAGTCAACGCTTTAATGGTGCTTAAGAACTGGCAGTGGCAGTAAAATGTTTGGCCTTCAGCCAAATTGGCATTTTTATGGACGAGATTTACAGACAGGAATTTCGACCGAGAATCGTGTGTTCAGATTTGAATGCTGTATTAATCGACGGTCTAAACGATGATGAACAAGTCCTTGGTTATAGTAGCTGCCTGTGAAAGGTTACTCAACACTACATATACCACTTGGGATGGGATGCGTTTCCTCTGCTCTCTGACTAATCCCAATTTAATAAAAATGATTAGCTTCGCCATATACAAAACTCAATTATCAGTAGAAGTCACATTATTTATACAACTGTGCTGAAATCGAAATCGAGTAAGTTGTGTGTGCAATCATTGAACATTTTCTTGCATTTCTTTTATATTTCGATCAGCTGATATACTGTATGGCATATCTAAGTAATTAATTAATTTTCTTTTATGTTTAATCTAATCGTAAATCGATTTCCAAATATAGAATAGACTGCACTTCATCAATCTTAAAATACACCGACAATCACTTGGAGGAGTTGAGGGTTATTTATGAATTCGCTCAACTGATCGAATCGAACGCGTGACGCTTTCTCGGTCAGTATCAGACGACAGACTCGAAATACCGTTTTATGTTATCAACAAAAAAATTAGAGAGACAACAAACATTGGGCGGCATCAGAAGGTGGCAGTGGAAAAGGAACAAAAGAAAAAATAATAAAAAGCAGAAGGTGGTGGTGTGCCCAAAGCCAAAGGCAAATAAATTCACACCACACAAAAATCGACTGGAAACAGAGGCAGAAGAAGAGCTCTCGTAAATTAACGTGGTGATCAATTTTATGGGTTCATTATCAAACGGTGAACGATCGATCGATCGTTCGAGTGTCTCGACTTAGTTGTGATTTAAATTATTATTTGTATACGAATTGTATCGGCATTAAGAACTGTCTGCACTGACTGCTTGCGATAAGGAGCGTACAGTAAACATCCATTAGACCGGTCGGTCAACTGTCAAGTGATCGCTTACAAATGATTTGGGCACGATTGACACTAATGTATGGCTCTGCTGACCCTTCATAAATAATACCCACATAATTGTCTATCGAGTGTCGTCCACAACAAATTGATTTCTATATAAAGAATAATGAATGCAATACATTATTAGTGATAAAACACGCGACTAAATTGCATCATAATTATTGTTTAAATAATTGACTTATCAGCTGGCATTCCTGGGCGGAGTTTTCGAGTGGATCTCTTTATCTTTAAAATGTATCACATGCTCGAATACTGGCTGCCTTATCGAAGACAGAAACGATGAGCAACTCGAGATCAAGCCGGTTCTACACTCAGAAAAATATATGTCTCATTTGTCCAATCGAAAAATAGCGTTTCAGGCGAGGTTTATCGGCCGAGCTACACTATTAATATAAATAAAAAAGAAGAATTTTCCTAGGCACGCCTAAGATTATATACCCTTGCAGAAAGGGAAATAATGATTCTCAAACCAATAACTAGCTGGACACTTACACAATCGTATATATGTTGTGGTCTACTTTTATTTTGTTTAGTGTACACTTTATTTCATAATAATGGTCGGCTAAAAACAGCTGCCACTCGCAGCAGTTGCTGCTGATCATGACCGACTACGAGTGCAACTTCAGCTGGAGAAGAACCGGTTTAAGCGATTGCAACAGTTAAGAGGCAGCTGCCACTGCTAATGCCACAAACTGCAACTGAAAACTGCAACTGCAACTGACATTGAACTTGAAGCACTTCAGAGCAGCACAGGCAGCGAACTAGAGAGAGAGAGAGAGAGAGAGAGAGAGAGAGAGAGAGAGAGAGAGAGAGGGTGACTGAGAGAGAGACGTGGCATTTCCTGTTTCGCTGAACGGCATAAAAAAACACTTGAACAGTAAATCGTCAGTTTTAGAACACAATGCACTATAACTGCACAATCAATGCGGGCGCCATTTATATATATTGCATATATATATATATATATACACATAAGCAAATTTCAAATACATAATGAAGTGCAGCCCCAAAACAAAGAAACTTTGCGATCAGCAAAAAAATGATTTGCAGTGTGCAAAAAAGACGAAAAAGAGGAAAATAAAGGTCGCTGTTAGTAGCGAGGGTAGTTTAATGAGTTTTAATAAGTGATCAGCATTACAAATTGTAGATGGGCGTGCATTGAAGGATAGAGCATACTAGATTCGGTATTAGAATTAAATAATATAAATAACTCTAATATTATTCAATAATATAAAGTATTTTCAATCCCCACTTTCGCTACATATTCATAATTCATTCATAATTTCCAATTAATTAATTTTCTTTGTTGTTCGCATATCAATGGAAAGTTTCGATGAAGTGAGGTCAGTTTAATGAGTAACGAGTAGTCTATGATTAGTTGATATGAGTAATCAAAACATGATAAACTTTATAATCTAAACAATTCGTCATTACATTTTCTACTAACTCATATCTCATTGCACAATCACTCAAACCACCCTCGCACTGCTCGTTCTCATTTCATAAATTATGGAATAGAATTTTATAGAATTGTTGACCTAGCTCGGGGAGCAGTAGTCGAAAGTAGTTTCCATTACCACTTGAATGCAAGTGGAACCCGTTGCACTTGGTGAAGGATTTATGGTGAGCTAGGCGAATACTTATGGCGGCAAGGGTTCACCGCGCACTTGAAAAGTAACTGCACTTGAAGTGATCTAATGCCAGCTAGCATTTATGGCAAACGTACGCTCCAACGATTCTCAAACATATGGTTATCGGAATTCAGAACGCCATGAAAACCAATTGCGAGTCGACAACCCAACTGTAAATACTTCAAAACGCCAAAACAAACACTTTGAAACAGCGAATTCTAATTGAACTACCAACTGACCAAGTTAACGAGCAACTGATACGACTATTGAACAATTAACAGCCGCTGGTACACGGCAAAAAAAAGCACGTACTTAAAAATTTCTGTTACGGTTTTTGAATCAAGGCTGACAAGGAAGGTAAAATGTGAAATAGAAAGCAGCAGGGAATTAAACCGAATTAGTGAACAGGTTTTGATAATGAATTTCAATCGGTTCCGGTTTAATTCTCTGGAAAGAAGAGTACATTAATCAAGTATTTTGTCTATAAATATAATAATAATAATATCCCGGATCCATCGATTAGGGGAAAAGATAAGTATGTAAGCGAAAGAAAGATACATATATATTCTTGAACAGCGGAGTCGATCGAACCATGTGTTGATATATCTGTCCGATATTACAGTATAACGAGCTAATGACATAATCGATAAGAACCGATTACCGATAACAATAATAGCCACAATTTGGCAATACGCTGGAAATATATATGTCAACATTAATCAGGTGTATGAATTTCTCAAAGATCACTTAATCTTTATTACTTCTGCATTTTTCTTCTGTACGTTCGCTGAGTCACACCAATTTGCGGAACCAATTTTGTAGGGGCCTTTATCAATACGTCCGTCATAGTAACCAGAAGCAGAGTTCATTAATTTTAGTTTACTGCCTTCTCTGTTGCTGCTTTCTTCGTATTAGATAAGCAACCATTTTTAGATATCAGATATGAATAAGTGCGGGATATTTTTACATTCGGTTTTTCTTTAGAAACTCTGGGGTTTTGCATTAAAAGAAAAGTTCACCACACAATTACACAGAGTGAGAGAGGCCAATGAACCAAATGACTAATTGCTATTTTGACGAATACGACTGCTACTGCTATTGCTATTCTCAGATTCATTCTCAGTGATTACGCAGCAAAAAAGAAGAGAAAACAAGAAACAATAATAACAATAATAAATGTTTACTTATTTGTCCCCATATCGAGTTAACTTAATACATGAGCAAATTTTAAAAACTGCAACCGATTAATAATAATTGGTCGACGTTTTGTTTATGAATCTGCAGCTGCGAGTGTTTGTTTGTGTACATATATAACTCTGAATAATCACGAATAAATCTTGAGGCGTTGAGTTGAGGGAGTTGAGAGAGAGTATTGCATTACACTCAGAGAAATTGAAGCCGCATTCAAAATTTAACGTTTTTCAATTACTTAAAGTACATTCGCACCAAGCATCAAGCACCGCCCAACCACCACCCATTGACACCCACTCGTAGGGCAGCCATTTGTTATTACATACTCGGCTGCATACTTTAAATTGCAGTCGTTGCAAATTCTGTGAACCGTGCACAGGAACAATAAATACTGCTAAACTGGAAAACAAAACATGAGAGCTTCGCTTCCCCCGCAACTTGTGTAAACAAAACTGCTAAAAACCAACCAACAACAATGCCAAACGACAACAACAACAGCAGGAACAACAACAACCATCAACTTTAGGCGTCATGATACATTTCGGTTAAATATCAAAAGACCGACAGAGGCAGACAGAAAGAGAGTGAGAGAGAGATAGGGACAGAGAAAAGAAGAATACAAAAAAACTGCACACAAGTCAAGATAAACAAATTCTGGTTACCATTGTACAACAACGCTTAACGGAGGGGGGGAGGGGATGGGACCGAGAAGCACATAGTCAGCGACTTAAGTGAGAACGGTAGCCAAATTATTGAGCCATTACTCACACACACACACTAAGAGACAGTCCAAATACTGTTAAATATATTGCAATACAAGCCGCGAATATTCACGTGCAGCTTAAAGAGCAACCTTAACGGTGCTGATAACGTTCCAAGTCCAAGTCGCTGTCAACGCAAGCAAGACACAAAAACATTTTGCTATTGTTACAATAGTTTTGCATAAGAACAGCAGACATAGAGAGGGCGAGAGGGAGAGAAACAAAGTGAGAGAAAAGTAAACTATGTTTGCTTTGGCGAAACAAAAAGAATGAAATGAAATGAAATGAAAGACATGTAAGAAAAGGTGTATGTTGAATGGGCAGGCAGGAGGCAAACCAGCAAGCATGCCAAAAACTATATGGAACCAGTTTCAAACAGAAAGAACGGCAGAGGGAGCGAGATGGAAGACACATGCTGCATTTTCGATTCTTGATTTGTTGTTCTTGTTTTCATATATTTTATGTGCTTCAAAATACACTTGCGTGTTGACGGCAGCAAATCAACATCAAAATACACTCGGGAAAAAAGTTGGGCCTGGAAATATTAAGAAAATCTCGTAATTTTCTCCGAGTGTAGCGGTAGCAAGTACAGAATACGTAAATTACTTTGTTTCGCTGCTTTGACGACACTTTTGTTTTTCCGAATTGTACTCGAAATAAATGCCATAAGAAGAAGCAAGAGGAAGAACAACATATCAGCGTCATGGCCGAATAGGAGAAAAAGTCAAAGCGTAGAATATATTCCAATTTTTAAAAATTGGCACACAAATAGCCCGAGTGTAACAAGAACAACAACAATAAATTTAATAATACATTCATTTTGGCCCAGACGCAGCCGTAAGTCGTTAAAAGTATATAATAATTGACACGTACTTTAAAAGAGCTCTTTATTTTACCTACCGGATTATGTTTATTTTATTTCTTTCGTTTTTTTTTTTGTTTTTTTTCGTTGATTGGTTACTGTAAAATTTCACATCTGCTTTTGCGAAAATTTTCCACTGTGTGCGATGCGATCTCTTGCAAAAGGTCCGCGCGGGGTGTGACGTGTCGATGCAAGGGGGTGGGGTGTGTGTTTGTAACAGAAAACAAATCACTTTTGCGACGAACCAATTAATATTTGAAAGAAACGCGTCGATAACAAAAACAACATGAAAAATAGAGAGAGGCGATCAAAAACCGATGACGAACGGAGATCTGCGCAACGGGAACGGCCGAAAAAAAAAAACCAACAAACACACACACACAAAATGGCAACAAAAACCACAAGGAAAACGTTTCTTGCGTATTATTTGTATACTTATGTCCGTTTTTATCGTTTTTAGCTTATTTCTTTTTTATTTTTTATGCTTCTGTTGGGACTTTGATAGCCAAACGACGACAGAATTCGTCAATGTTGTTTGATAAAACTAGAAGTTATGCGATCGAATATAATCCGCGATCGCAGCGTCTTTCCGGTCGCACTCTTCTGGACGTAATAATTTACTGTTCCTGTCGCAGCACGTTTTTAAACGGAGAGCAATCGAAAGCAGCACAGCAGCAGCGAAAGCAGCAGAGTACAACAACAACAAACACAGTTTGAAACAGAGCGAGAGCGTTGTTTGAATAGAATACCATGTTGACTTAGGAGATACCCTGTAGAAGGTTTTTAATATATTTTATGTAATGTTTATAAATATATTACGAAACTCAAGCAAAGCAAGTGCTCTCATCAAGCAAAATATATATATATTTATTTATTTACCATAGCTATTGCTTACAATATTCATTATACTGCCCACACGTGAGGCATTGTAAATAGAGGGTGTTTGGAAGCATGAAACGGGTCTTTTGTGAAGAGCACGTGAACACTGATGAGCGAGCATTTTTACAGAGAGCCCACCCTCATTGGACGATCGGTTTGCGCTCACTCTCTCTCTCTCTCTTTCTCACTGGACTGGCGCCGTCTCGTGCGCAATCTGCTTATGTGATGGACTGTGAGGATATTGAGTGTGAATTGTAGACGTCAGCTGATAATGCACTGCTGCTGCTGCTGCAGGTGACAGTGAGATAGCATGCACAAATGCACTCATCTATTAATAGTTATCGAGAAGCATATTTAAAGAGACGCTAAATCGAAGGATGAAACCGTTAAATGGCAGCAGACAGATTTAGGGGGAGGGGGAGTTGTTTATACAGTAATTGACACAATGCAAATTAACCGATTTGGTTGTTCTAATTGATTGACTACCGTTTTCCTCCCAGACACACACACACACATAGAGAAAAGGTGTGAAGCTTTGTATGTTTTTCGTATTTTACCAGCGTATAAATGTCAAATTATTTTGAACAATTCTGAATAAACTTTTTAGATATTAAACGCATCCAAATATGCCGCTTGAAGGTGTGAGATTTTTGTATTATTTTTATTATTTGTAGAAATGAAAAAAATTCCACACAAAAAATGAAATAATTTTTTTTATTAACTCTATTGTAGTCTTTACTCTTGTATACATTTTCATTTTCCGATTAGTGACGTCAGCATAAAGTTGGTTGAACAAATTGACAAATCTATCAATTTTACACTTGCTGTTGATGATAACAATTTGTGGCATATCGTTAAGTGTCACTTGAATTGACTGCGAAATATTTTCAGATTTCTGATCTATTTTGATCGCGTGTTAATTTGTGTGTGATTCGTGATTAATGGCAATGCGAATGGGAAAATTTTTAGCCTCCGACGATTAGCATGTGTCGAAATCGAATACCGAATAAATGGGCGACACACGTATTGAGCCAATTAAAATTCAGTTAATTGATAAGCACAAAAAAATGTCAATTAGTCATGCAAAAGTTCTGCAAGTGCTAATTAGACGGGCCAGCGCAAGGGTTAATTAGCCAGCCTCAACCTAGAAGCATGCAACGATTTTAGCAACTTCAGTCGCCTGAAAGTATGTGTGCAAAAAATATGCAACAACAACCACACTCCAACCAAAGTTTTTGCGCCTAAGAATTACTCAAAAGTGTTGAGTGCTTTTCTCTCTCTGTGAGTGAGTGCTAGCAGCGCGTCGCTGCTGTGGTGAAAAGCTCTACGTTGTCCCAAGGCTTCTCTGCTGGCAAACTCAGTCGCACTCGCAGCCGCCGCCGCTCCTGTTGCTTTTATTCTGATTTTGTTACTGTTGCAGATGTTCTTATTGTTGTTGTTATGTTTGTTTGTTCGCTTTCCGAAAGCGGGCCAAAAGAGGACTACAACTTCATTTTTTATCATTTGATTTACCTCTGCTCAGTTGTACAATGCGCACTTCCGCCAAACCGAAAACTGAATTTTTCTTACCTTTGTCGCCTTTTTATGTTGGCCTTTATATCCCGTTAGGTGTTGGGGAGGAGGGGAGGCGTGTGGGGTTAATGGATATGTGGGTTTTGCCATTTGGTTCACCTAACTATGTGCAACTATCTATTTTCAATTTCCCCGTATGGTTGCCAACATGGCCAATGGAGGTTACACTTCAAAAAAAAGGGTATGTACTTTAATAGGAAATCACTTGGGCGCAATTCGACTTATTTTTATGAGAATTTAAATTTTTAAGCTACTTGATTTAAGCTTTTTAAAAACCAGGGTTGCCATTAGAAAGCATTTTCTAATATTTAGAAAAAAGGAGACAACAAATTTACAGGAAGTACAGTAAACCCTTTTTTGTAGACATAGACATAGATTTTATGAATAATATTTATAAACAATTGTCACTTAAGATAAATAGGATAATTTTAAATTTGTCGATTAAGTTGAACTGTTTCTGCTTTTAAATTATATATTCTATTTTCAAAAATTAAATCCAAACAATTTAGCTGCATTTCAGTACTGTTTTCTATATTTTAGCTTCGTTTTATGTGTCATATTTTTTTGAAGTGCACCCAGCGAGCCCATACAAAACGGAAATAGAAGTTTTGTAAATGTTTTCCTTTGTGTGTTTCTTTTCCCAGTTCTTCCATTGCTGACTGTCTGCCTCTCTTTCTCACACACATATAAACCAGCACACAGATGTATATATGTGTATATTGTATCTGTGCAGCAATAACAGCCAAGACTAACACTTACGCAACACGATGCCTTTGAAAGATGAGCGCGTAACACACCAAAATGGGTGCCAACACAACGGTACACAGAAAAAGAACAACGAAAGCAACAAGAAGAGCACCAGCAGCAGCAGCGCAGTAACAGCAGTAGCAGCAGCGCAGCACCAGCAGCGCAGTAGCAGCAGCAGCAGCAGCTGTAGCGGCATATGGGCAAAAGGACCTGCACTTTAGTTTTTGCTACTTGCAAGTGTTATTCCCGGTTGCTGTTGTTCTTGTTGTTGTTGTTCTTGTTGTTGTTTTTATATGGCACTTGACGCTCTGCCAAACTCAAACACAAACTCAAGCCAAAGGCGGGTGAAGAAGAAGACGAAGAAGCAAAAGACCGAAGCCATTTGTAACAGAAGAAGAAGAAGCAGAAGCAGCAGACCAAAGCCATTTGGCGGGCAAGTAGTTCCATGCAGGTGGTAGTTTGAGAGGGGAGAGGGAGGGGGGAGTGTTCTCTTCACACTAACTACAAACTATCTGCCCCATTTCTTGTTTGTCTTTATTTTACACACATGTTTGGGGTTGGGGCATTTGACGTTTTAGCACCTTTTTGTCACTGTTCATCGTGTGGAATTTCACTTTGGGTTTTCCACTCTATTCTTTTTGCTTGCTTGCTCGACACAAGAGATAAGAAAATTCCATTTTAATAGCTGCAACAGTTATGCGTATTGATAAATTGTGCGACAATGTGTGCGTTCAATTTTCATAGACACTGTGGGAGCAATTAGAAAAGCTGTACAGATCCAGATAACAACGGGATGCAGCACAAGTAGTGCGTGTGCGCGAGTGAGAGAGAGAGAGACAGAGATAGAGTGCTCTTGAGATTTTTGTGTTATTAAGTGCAAGGTTGACTCTAGAAAAACTGTATTTGTTTGATTATATTTGCTAGAGGAAATTGGGAAATCGAATTGCGTACTTATGAAAGGCAGGGAGAGAGAGAGAGAGATTGGGAGAAATAAAAGGATGAAATTTATGTTAGACAGAAAAGAAGAGAGACAGGTAGAAAGAGAAGGGGAAGATTTGGCATTTGAGGGCATACAATCTTCACTAACAATTTAAAAAATATTTAAAAAACTAATATACTATCTGATTCCTTATCAACAAATATATACAACTATTTAAGTACAGTTTAAAGTCTAAATTTAAATTCCAAAAGCAGATATTTTATATTTATAATGCTAGTGACTACAAAATTGAATTAAAATAAATTCAAATGCAAGTAAAATTTCTCTCTGAGCAGAGACCGTTGGATTATCGGTTAAGCAAACAAAAAGCACAACGCTCGCGAGCTTTACGCTCTGCTGCTCAGCTGCTCGGCTGCTCGGTTGCTCACCTGTTGTTTGAAGCTTTCGCTTTCGAGCTTTGGCTACTTGGCTTTGACGATCTCAATTCTAAATATGCTCGCTCCGAATGCGTAGCTGCTTCCCAGTCAGTTGCCATTGACGCTCTTGGCTAATAATAATAACAAATATGACGCCAGCGTGAGTCAACTAATGTTATGAAGACTTAAAGCCGATAAAAAACTACAAAACTTGGACATGTGAGTGAAGGCTTCAATCAAGGTCAGAGCCATTTCAAAAGGAATTAAAGTAAATAGGAAAGAGTAAAAAGTGGTTAACAACGGACAACAAACGCTAAGTTAATGACACAAAGTGCAGTTGGCGGAAGTGCAGAGCTTTTAACTTGGCCAACAGTCTGTAAGTGCATTGCATTCCTCGACAATTGCACAAAGTGCTCGACTCAAGTCAAAAGAGTGCTCGAAAATCGCAAATTTAATTACGTGACGTACAAAACATAACAAAAAACACCAACAATTACACAAGCAAAAATATCAAATAAAAACTAAAACCCAAAAGCTACGCGATAAGATAAGCGAACGGAACAGAAACCGAAACCGAAACAGAAACTGAAACGGAAAGCAAACAACAACAAAAATAGCTAAACAAGGTGGGTTCATTTCATGGAAATTTTGCATCTCATCATTTACAAAACTGATACCACAAGTTGGCAGCGAGACAACGGTTCATGTTCGAGATCTCGCACAGACACTGAGAGAAAGCATCGTTACTTAATCAAGTTTAACGTTGGAAGGAAATTCCAATTCAATTCGCTATTTAAATAACTTGATTCGAAAGAAATGTTGGAAAATTTCTAAAGTTAGTTTACTCAAATCTCAAATTCAGTTTGATCTTAAATATTCATTCTTAAATTACAAAAATTAATTTCTATATGAAAAACTTTTGAGTTCAGTACTACATTCTCTAACTTTTCTCTCAGTGCACACATAAATAATACTTGAATTAATAGCAAGTGTCGATTTTCAAGTTTTTAGTGTGGCAGGGGGGTTGGGGGTTGGTTGGATTCGCGCTTGAGTTGACGCGTGCACATACATTTGCCACACACTGTTACATATAACAGTGTACTAAACACACACACACACACAGATATCGCACAGTTATGCATATTAAATATCTTGGCTCGTAATACCCAAACAATAACGGGCCAACAGCAGCTGACGGCATTTGCATGCCAAGGCGTTAAAGTGCCCACAAAGCCACTTACCAAACACAAACACATGGCTCAATCCACTGGGCCAAGTTAACGAACCGCGTTTCTAATTGAGCAAAATAAGAATGCGAGCAAAATGGCTCGCGGGCATACAAATTGACTGGAAGGAGGCATACATTAAGCATACGACGTGTTTGCCGCAAACTAAAACTTAGCCAGAAATACGGCTACTCAATATACAAATATATGTATATATATATATATATGTGTATGTAAACAGTCAGAAAGTGTGCACTTATTTGTTTTAAGTGCATGTCCATGTCCATGTCTATTTATTATGCCAAAACTATTTTGACGAAATCATAATTAATTCACAACTCATTTGTTATGATTGATGTCACATACAAATAGATTTGAGTGTACTCAAAAATGGGCAGATTTATAATGCATTTTGATTCGTATCGCTGGCCAATAAACTGACAAAAGCCCATCAATAATTGAGCACTTGATGTAGCATTTTGTTTGCCGGAAAAGTCAACGTAGAATTTTAGAATTGAATAATTACAATTCCAAACAGGCATCAAATACAAATATCACCAAAATAAAAAGGGCTGTGTAAATAAATACACACACACACATACACACACACACACACACACATACACACAAATACACATACATACCAAAGAGCTCCGCTTAAAAGGTGCTGTCTAAAGGGGGTGCAAGGATGAGGGGGGTTAGAATTGACAGAAGCTGTCAATTGCGTAATTACTAGGTGCACACACATACCCTACATGGTTGGGCTGCTGTTTACACACACAGCACACACACACACACACACAGCACACACACAGCACACACAGCACACACACACACACACACACACACACACACACACTCACACCCACTATTCAAAGTGCGCAAATTGGCAAACAAGCCTCGAGAGTTTTGAGCTTCAAAAAGGCCAAGTGACAACAACAGCAACAACAACAACAACTACGTTAACAACAACAACAACAACAATTTGCAATTATGCGACTTGATTATGGAGCTTGTCAATTGCGTGTAGTTTGCACGCTCTACTGCTAAAAAGAGTCGTTGAAAAAAACGACCAACTTTAACTTTGAAGTTTAACTTGAACGTTATTAGCAAAGACCAACAGCAAAAGCCACAGCAGCAATAATGACTGCCCAAAACATATAATTAACGTAAATTGAAATATATAAAGGTCTCCCATTGCCTTGAACATGCGCTCACACACTCACACACTCACACACTCGCACACTCGCACACTCGTATTCACTTGCATTCACATGTTGCCATTGGGCTACTCACTCAAGTATTCAACGCATGCCAAGAAGTTGCTTGTTAAACTCCGGCAAAGGTTCAACTTCTGTATTACTGTTATTAAGTGCACTCAACTAAACAAACACATTTCTGCCTTCCAGTCATCATTTGACTTAAAAGCCAGCAACAATTCCCAAGCTCAATTAGCTCTCAGCCTGTCTTCAAATATGACAATTATATTATTATGCAAATTTCCACAATTTCGATGACATCATTTGCCCATTATTTGTTAGCTGTGTACGAAAATTGCTAATAAATTGAAATTGTTAAAGACATTTTTGGCAAATGTATTTAATAGTTGAGAAAAAGCAGTTCTCTCCGTTTGGGCCAGAAATCTAATGCAAAGCTTTGAAATGGCTACAAACAAATTCAAAATAGTTTCATACAAATGCATAAAATTAAAATGTCAAAGCAAAACTATTGTGAAAGTTGCCAAAAAGGCAGAAACGACTAAGCAATACTCTGTGACCAGCTGATAACACTTTCTGGCTGAGGTTGTTGAACTTTTGAAGAGCTCACTGGAATTGTACCTTGTCAGTTTTTTGACTTTAACTTGGTAGGAAAGTGCCGAGAAACATTTCAATTGAATAAACTACTAAGTTATTTATTCCTGTGTAGGCCAGTCATGCTGATAAGGAATATATATATATTTCAATTTTTTAATTTTTTCATTCAATTAAATGATGACATTCTGACATTCTCGAGCTTATTTCATGTCTGAAAATATATATGCAAATAATTGTTCTGAAAATTCATTCAGCAAAGTGCAAGTTGAAAGCAGATTAAAGTAGCTCATTTTAAGCTTCAACATGCAACAATTGCTTTGCTTAAAGTTGTTTGCCAAACACAAAACTGATATATATATATATATATGTATATAGATATGTGTTTATGCAGATAGTCATATGCATGAAGAGAACGAAAAGAACACATTGAACCCTCAATGGAATTCAATTCGCTTCAATATACACATTCAAATTCCTATCAAGTATCCTTTCTCTCCCTCTCTCTCTCTCTCTCTCTCTCTCTCTCTCTCTTTCTCTCTCTCTCTCTCTAGCTGTTTGTCAGTGTCTCCTTTTCATTGACAAGCATTCATTTTGGCATATGTAGTTGCAATTTTTGCATTTCAGTTTCGGCATCCATTCGCTTCCTGTCGCATCCTGGCTGACAACGCCTTGAACTATTAACGTGCTTTTTTTTCACATTTTCCTTTGCATGCATTGTCCGAAAAAGGAGGAGGGTACAATGTACAAAACAAACTAGAATGAGGCGAGAGAGCTCGACTGGCAGATACTCTGTAGCCAGCTGTTAAATATTTAGTTAACTGAAAGCAGTAAGCAAAAGTAAGTAAGAAGTTTTGGTCTGGGCTGTGCTATCGATTTTTATCGATATACACATGACGTTTGCAACACTGATCTGCATAAAGTCTCTAGCTTTAACAGACTGCTCAGCTTGCTGCGACCATAATTAATGCTGATCAAATATATATATATATATGTATGTATATATATACTTTATGGCATCGCCTCCATCCGCCTGTTAAGTACACTTGCACCACTTCATGATATCTTTTTAAGCCATTCGCACTGGGCTTAGGGCAGCAAAATGTGTGATGACAAAACTTTCAACGCCAGCTGCAAAAGATTTGCAGGCCAAAATACAAGTAAAAATTTATACATTTTTTATGTGCGTCGATGGGTTTAACGCAGAGCTCGCTGGATCTCTGCGCTCAGCATGTGTGTGTGTGTGTGTGTGTGTGTGTGGGTGTGTTTATGGGTGTGCATGTGGGTGTGCACATGCAGAAAATCTGATGAGAGGCTGGGCACAGTTCTGAGCTTACTTTTTCCATTTCCCAGTGTCAGTTTTTCAAAAATTGATTTATGGCCAATAGTGCGGGGCTGTTGTTGCTCTTCTTCCTCTCTTGTTGTTGTCATTGCCAATTTAGTTGTTGTTGTTGTTGTTGCTTCAATCCGCAAAGCGCCGGGAAAACCTATAAAATATCCTGGACTCTTGCTGTTGCTGTTGTTTTGTGCGCTATATGGAGAAATATTTTGGTTGAGGCTTTGCACCGTCCGCTTTTTAAACTGAAACATTTTCAATAACTCAAACAGATCAGTTTTTTAACCAGTGGCACGGCACACACAAAAAACTTTAAGCACTTGCTTAAAATAACACACATGCGTATATGTATGTGCATTTCTTTGTATGAATATATATATACATATATATATATGTATGTATAGAATCGATTTGCGTGTCTCTGCGGCAGACAGATTGAGTCGTCAATTAAAATGCAACAGCAAAAGAAGAGCAATTGAAGAGACTTGCAGGACTTGCAGTTACGCTGTAGAATCGCGCACAGTGGCTGCGAAAAGTATTTGCTTCGTGGTCACGTTTTTAATTGTCGAATTTTGTGTACTTCTAAAGTAGTCGTGGTCAAGAGAAGCAAGAGAAATTGATTGACCTACAGATAGCCTGTAAAGTAGGTGTCAATTGATGTATATCTAAGTTCCGGTTCCGGTTCCAGTTCCGCTACACTTTTTCTGGTTCTGGTTCATCTTAATTGGCTCCACAATTTTATTGTCTTTCGACTTTTAAGAACCAAAATTATTCAGTTCCTTTAATTTCAATCAAAACACAATTAAATTTCAGTTACAGTTCCGGTTCCGGTTCCGGTTCTGTTTTTTTATTTGACATCCCATTGCAAATATTTGCACTTTTCTGTATACGTTTTTCAAGACTCATTTCGAGTTGTACTCAAGACATTCAAGTAGCAATCGACTCGGTTTGTTGACCAAACATTTATCGATAATCAATATTGATTTGAATAATATTTGGAATCGAGTTTGTTTGCTTGTTGACGCAACTTGTTTGTTGTTTTGTTGCAAGTTGTTATTTTAGTGCTTCTTGATAAGAAAAAATTGACTTCAGTTTGATTCACTCCGAAGCAAAAAGGGAATGTTGAATTGGGGCAACTGTTGAGTTTCTGATTCTAATTGCAAGATTCAATTGCTCAATTTCTATTAACGGTTTTGATTCCAATTCCGGCTGTGATTTCCTGGCTATGACTTTAAGTTAAGATATTTATTTCAAGGCGAATTCAAGTAAATTTGAAAACAAGTCAAAAAGTAGTCAAGAATGCAGCTTTTATATACCCTTTGCAGTCAAGTATCTAATAAAGGGTATAATGACAGCCACAACATGTTCGGTCCAGCAAAAGCGACAAAAGCAACAGCAACAACAACAGCAACAACAACAACAGTTATGGCAAAAAGAACAACAAACGTTAACAAAAGCCATTGCTCATTTTTGCACATTTTCTGCGGCATGCAAATGCATTTCCCAACCTTCTGGTCTCGCCCCCCTTGCCCCAACCATCACCTGTCGCATTCATGAATACAACAGAAGTTTGTTCGACTCGCCGTTCAACTGTTGCCACACACCTCCCACTCGCCCGCCCGTCAAGCGTGCAACTGTTTGTGGCAGAGCAGCCAGACGGTTTGTCTGGCTTGTCTTTTTTGGGTTTTGTGCAGTGTACAACAATAATTAAGCGTTGACTTGTCCAATTACCAAAATGCAATTGCTTTTAACCACGCAACTCGTTGGACAACCCCCCGACTTCGGCCCATCCGGACTTCTTGGCACCTTAAGCGCATTTCTGCGCCAATGAGTATTTACTGTAGTTGCGGTAACTTTATTGCTATACCCTGAACCCATTACAAAACCTTTGCAACGGGTATAATGAACTTGGGCTAAAGTGTGAACAGTTGGAAGCAAGTTTGACGGACGCTATTAAATATATATATATATATATATATATATATATTCTTGATCAGCATCGATGAGCGAGCCGATCTCAGAGACTATGAGAGCTATAGTCTTCAAATGTTGGCCATAAGTCCTCGAAAAACAGACTCAGCAAATTTTATTCCATTTTATCGATAACTAATCCATTTCGATTTTCGATAGACACCATTTTAACGATACATCGTTCCAATAAGTATATTATATACTCAGTTATATTATTAATCAACTGCAATTTCTTTAAAATTAGATCAAAATTGGTCTTAACCAAAATCAGTTTTTATATTGATCCATAAACAGGACTTAGCAGGGTATCGCCTAGTCGTGCCTAGCGCATTCTAACTTGTTCGCCGTCAATTTGCATGGGAAATGCATAAAGTTGGGCGGCAAACTTTTATTTTGACGCCTTGTACTAAAACTGTCAGCAACTGTTTAATTTTTTGAGCGCGTTTTTTAATCATGGCTGGCTGGCGAAACTTTTGTTGGCCAACAGCTAAGTTGTTTTCTTTGTAGCCCGGACTCATCGCATTCATTTGCGACTACAATTGTAACTGTGCAGCTGTTGCATGCCACATCGATTTGCCACGTAATGGTAATGGCAATGGGCATTGTTATGCTTATGCATGAGCTACGTGCCACAAACACACACACACAGACACACACACAGACACACACACAGGCACGCACTCATAGGAATAGGTGTCCTTGCAGCCAGTTGTTGTTATCTGTGGCATCCTCGTCGATTAAGCCAAGTTGCAGGCACGACGCTTACGACGCTTATTTATGCGCATAATTGCTCACATGCTGAATTTACATATGCGTCGCATCGAAGCCAGAAAGGATTTGCTCGCATACAAACTGGCCGCATTAAAGACGGCTTAAATTGCAACCTGGCAAGCACTTGGCAACTGTGCAACTGTATGTTGCAACTGCCACTCGCAGTGGCGAACAGAATTGCCTCATTATGTTGAATAGTAGAAGAACGCATCAAATAAAAACGCGGCACTTAACACAAAAGGGACACGTACTCCGTGCAGGGGGCGTGCGGGGGCGTGGCACTGCATCAGCTATGCAACGGTGCAGCGGGTCAGTCATTAAAGCAGCGCACAAAACACCGAACACTGTGCGAGTCGAGAGTGCGCGACTAACAGATGCGCTAAGTAACCGAATCAATAGACAGCAAAAAACATGTGTTTGAAATATTGGAATACAAATGTGATTTATAAAAAGATCAGAGTGGGATCAAGTAGATATATATCTTTTAAAAATCTGTTCAGTTTTGATGATGTTTGTGATGGGAACAAATAGAAGCCATGTAAATAACTGATTATTATTTACAATGGGTAAGAAGTGTGTGACGAAGAAACCATCTCCGACTCTAGTATATATATTCTTGATCCACATAGACAGTAGAGTCAACTTAGCCATATGAACTCAGAGACTACAAGAGCTAGCTACCTGAAATTTTGGTATATAAGTACTCGCACAACAGATCAAGTTTATTTAACTTTATGGGAACTGACATAGTCGAGAAAGTATATACATATATAGTAGTATATATTTTGTGCCATTTTATTACTAAGTGTTCTCCATAAGAGTCCATAAAAAAATAATAGCAAAACAAAGTTAAATTTTAAACGTGACCAAATTGCAAAACCAAAGTTTGGCAGTTTTTTTCTTTGGTTTTACTGACGTTAAAGGGTGACAAATGACACGTTCACGAACATGAATTATGGGCATATATATGAAGAAAATATATATGTATATATATATATATACATATTTACTATGTACTATCATATAATTTTTGTAAACATAAGTAGACATGCAAAAACACATGTTAATTGAGCTATGCAAGACGTGTTTGACTTATGATAAGTGAAGACTTCTCTTGTGGCTATCTTCCAGTCGAGCTCTTTCGACTACCACATTCTTACTTATTGTGGAAGCCACATTCCTCAGGTTTTAGCTCTTTAAAATCATTTCGGGTTTGACAAAGTGATGGCTGCTTAATGGCTAAACTCATATTTTTTGGTCTGTTGCATAAATACGCACAACTTCATCATGGCCGCGCTTGCTGCCCGTTTTCGGTGGGTGCACAGGGTATGCAAGGGGCGTGCCAGTGAAATTTATGCGGCACAAAGCCGCGTGGCAAATGTGAGTAAGCCAAACGACATAAGCAGGCATAAATAGCGCAACTGCTAAAGCAGCAACACACACACACACAAACGCACACACACATACACACTCACACACATATAGAGCGACTGTTGTGGGTGTAAATTTTGTTATGCGGCAAATGCGCCATAAAGCTAGCAGCTAGGATCAGGATGCGTCCTCCCAAAGGCATCTACATACATTTGCCACAGGCCCCTAACCCAATCTCTCTCTCTCTCTCTCTCTCTCTGTGTGTGTGTGTGTGCGTGTGTGTGTGTGTCTGTGTGCTGTTGCTGTTTTTGTGGTGCGCTTCTGGGAGCTGCTTGGTGCTTACTGCTTGCTGCACGCTGCATGCGCCACTCTAATAAAATTTAATAAAAAACGTGTTGCCTCGCTTGCTGCATCCACAAAGAGCAACTCGCTTTTGCATTACGCAAAAAGAAAAAAAAAAACAAAATGAAGCACATTTGGCAAAAAACATCGAGCTCAGCTCAATATTGATTACAGCTTCAGAGTGCTGCGCACTTTTCAACGCATTTTGAATTTGATTCAGCTTAAAGGCAGATCGCCGATTGTGGAATGTCCCTATTAAACGCTGCTGAAGTATTTGATAATGTTGTGGAAAAGTTTTTAAATGATTCCGTTTGAGTTGAGTTCTTTTGCTTATAAGGTTATTCCTACAAAACTCACTGCATGTGGATGTTATTATACTCCACACATTTCGATAAAAATTCATTGAGATCGATTTACTATATCATCTAGCTTTCATTGGAACAATCGTTCGAATGTTGACTTCTTGCATAAAACCCAAACTCTCTAGATATGCGTATAGTTACACTTCCCACATTGATTTGATTGTAATTCAAATGTAATTCTTTTAAGTTAGCTACCAAATAAGCACAATATCTCTTAATGAAGTCTCCTATATATATCTAAGTCAGGGAATTAAGCTGATTCGCATATTATCTTCGCAGCCAGTTCTAAATTTCAGTCGCTGAATTTTGATTCCAGTTTCAGGTCCGGTTTGATTGGCCTTCATCAGCATGTCAAACTTCAACTAAAATACTTTCAAATCTGAATTTCCATCGACAACATTGCGGTTCCAATTGCATACACTGCTCAAAATAATACCACAACAATAAACCTAATCGAAACTTAAAATAACTGCTAAATATTGTTCAGTGTAGATTGTTTTTTATTAATATTATTTATGACACAAACTTTAGCTATTTGTGCTGGTCTTCTATTGAGTTTTATTGGCTGCCTCCCAATTTCTGCGAGTGTAGACAGTTGTTGGCGGTTAACCGCAGTGCCAGCTACGCTCCCAGCATATCAATATGCAGCGCTGGCTGCCAAACACTAATCTGATAACCCAGTCACTCATGCGATAATAACTAATTTTCAACAGGCAAGTGTGAGGCAAGTGTGTGGCAAGTGTTGCAAGTGGAGCAACAAACAGTTCAAAGGCGAGAAGTCAAGAACGGATTACGTGCAGAGTAACTGTGTGTGAGTGTTGCAATAAGGAAACTCAAATGGATATCAAAATGTGGAACCGAATCAAAATCAGCTAATGCAGACGGCAGCGAGACGACTCCATGGGCAAGTGTGTGTCCCGGCAGACGGGGGCAGTGGGTAGCTGCAACAGTTTGGCGGCGGCGGCGGCACATCATCAATCTGTGCTGACATTGTCGCTGTCCCACCAAGATTTGGCCCAGGCCCACAAAATATGGCAACGGTTGACAGCGAGTAATGAATATATAGCTGCAACACCAGAGCAGCCATTTTATTACCACATAAGTCGCAGCCACGCAAGGCATACACCAGAGGAGCCGGAGTCGAGCCAAGCAACGGCTGTGCTGCACATTGAGTCTGTCTATAATCATTTGGATGCCCATGTGGATGCCGACGTGAATGTGGATGATATTATTGGCAATACGTTGACAGGCGGCAACAACAACAACAACTACAGCAACAACAAAAGCAGCAACAACTACAGCAACAACAACTACAGCAACAACAACAACAACAACGAGGACAACGCGTTTGCCACTTGCCAGGACTTTTTGCTGCAGGAACTCGCCCAGACACTCGCAGAATATCATCAAGTGCCACTCGTAACTCCTTCCCAGCGCCAACAGAGCAACTGGAGTGGCTTCATCACAAATGACACATCCATCTGGCAGTCGATTGATAGCTTCAGCGATAACAATTCCGACTATGAACATGAAAATGAACACTTCCAACAGCAGCAGCACCAGCACCAGCACCAGCAATTGCTACTCCAGGTAAGTGCTCCTCCTTCATTTACGATTATGATCGATCTATTATGCCAATCTCATAGTCACAATGGGTCTACAATAATCATAGCCATCATAAAGTGAGGAGCATCCCACATGCAAAAAGTGCCACCAAAAATAGGTTTTCCTTTCGAAATGTTCTAATCCACTAATCTCTGCAAAATTCATCCATTTAACTCTTTTGCACACAGGCAAAGGTAAGCTTTGTTTGTTCCTCCAGAAAGTTCCCCTAAATCAAATACAAAATTAATAACTTTCAGTATTTCGAATTATCAAATTTTTCAAAAATTTTTATAGTTACTTTCAATGAAGATATATGTATATATATGAATGCTCTTTATCATTTCATATATAGAATGTTAGAACTTGTACTTACTTACTTATTGTGCATCCAAAACATTGAATTCAAATTTCTTCAATAGTCAGGAAACCTGGAATATAAAATGCATTCATTGAAAAACATATTTCAAATATAATAAATGTTTTTTAAAATAAAATGCATACTTTTGAGTAACATGTATATAATTACATTTTTTTCAATATACTTTTAATGCATACTTTTTTGGAAACATGGAAAATATTTTTAAAGCTTTAAAATCCAAACAAACTCCGAATTTCATTTCATTGTTTGCCAAATTTAGGCTTTGCTCAATCAGAATACAGGGTATGTGCTAGTCACGCGCACCCTTACTTTGCACACACTCTTCTCTTAAGTTTTCTCTTTAACCCGTTTCAAAAAACCGTTACTGAGCCATTCACAGGCACACACTCGTTATTGAGCCAAGCACACCCTGTGCACAAGCACGCACGAACGCTAGATGGCGCCAGCGGGAAACCACCCTCAATTTTAGCTGCGGCAAACACTTGTTTCGGCGTTTGGTGGTTGTGCGCATGTTCGTTGCCACTCTCAAGGCATACACTCGATTGAGCAAGCCACAGCTCGCCAGAATTTTCAGCAAACGCATTCAATTTTCCGTGTGCTGCTGTTTCACAAGTGAAAAAATCTCCAAGGAATATTAGCCAGCAAAAGCAAAACATACAAGAAAAATTTGAAAGAGTAAAAGAAGAAAAGCAAATAAAAAACTATAATCAGAAAAGTGAATTGCATACTTTGAGGCAGTGTGTGGAAGCTGTGGCAATTAATTGTGCAGCAGTTGTGAATTTTATTTTCCGCATCGAAAACTTTTTCAAGGACCTTCAAAAAGTCGGCTTTGGGTGGGTGGCAATACATATATATTACAGAGTGTGTGTGTATTCGTGTGTGTGTGTGCGTGTGTGAGAGAGAGTTTTTTCTATAGGTATAACCATATTTGCTTGCCTCCAGATTCAGTGGCAGGCAGCAGACGCAGTTTAAATGTCGTAATTTGTGCGCAGCTGTGTAATGAAAATTGCATTAAACTCGACGCAATTGAAGAAACAACCGCTACTTGCTACGGAATCTTTTTTGGTGGCATTCAACAAAACGGCAACCGTGCAGATTTCAAGTAGCGCTGCCCCACACGCCAACGGAGGAGACTCGCGAACAGAGCGAGTGCCTCCACGCAGCCGACGTGCAACATGGATGAATGCGACAACCTCGTCGTCGTCACATTAGCCGCACACGAGGACGCCAACGCAGCCGAAGTTGAAGCCATCCAGCACGAGTTGGAACAATCGCACAAGGAATCACAGGAGCAACACCAGCAACAGCAACAGCAACAACAGCAACACAACAGCGACAGATCCATATTTGAGGAGGACGCAGCAGTTGACGCGGAAGTTGAGGCAGTCATTATGGTAAAGATAGTGCCACAAAGGATACACATGCTGGCTATATAGTATAAATAGTACACTGTGCGAAAAAATACGTTCTAAAACGCCATTTATTTATTTATTTATTTTTTTTTATTAAAAGAAGAGTTAAAAAGAATTCAATTAACAATTTCTGTTCTTAAAAAAAAGATTCTTTTTGATTTATTCAGTAAAACTCAACAAAAAACACTGTTGAAAAAGCTGATTGAAAAGTTCGATTCAAAAACACAAAGAAGTCGGAATTGAACACGAATCTTTCATAACTAAGTCTTCTCAAAACAGAACCATTAAAAAAGTGAAGCAAATATAAAATCCAAAGCCAGTGCTTAAAATAAGCTCAATTTTCTTGATTTAAGACAAAAACTACTTGAACTGAACATGAAGCTTCCACAAATTGAAGCACAAAATGTTCTCAAATATAAAAAAAAACAAAATAGAAACAACTTTTCTGCTTCCCAGACTTGTCTCAAGGGATAACGTATATTTTTTTCCACAGTGTAGTTACATTTATCTGTTAGATAGTTTTGTGCAGCAGCTGCAGCAGTTTACTCATGTTTTTGTAGTAGTTTTTCGCTTTTGTCGTAGAAATTTAGATTTGCATATGAATAACCACTGCACCCAATAACCACCCACTCAACCACCCACTCACTGCACCCACCACCACCCACCATTCAGCATGTATTTGTTTTGCATTGTTTGAGTGAGGCTCCGGCTCAAAGGCTGTGTGCCTCATTTGTGCTCATCCAGCTCATCCTATTGTGCGCTCATCAGTTGACCCATTTTGCGCAATCACATCTTAATCGTTTGCCTAACCCGCTTGTGCAACCACTCAACCACTCAACCACAGGGTCAGACGGAGAGCAAGAAGCATGGAGGGAAGTCGCATCGGCGTCACAATGGCAACGGTCCGCCACAGGAGCTGACCGAGCGGGAGCAGCAGGAGCAGCTCCACACCAAAGGCACAGCGATGTCCTTTGGCTTTCGCAAGAAGCTCAATGGTACGCCCAAAAAGTTCAAGAAACTCCTGGAAGGAGGCACACAGCCGAACAAAATCCAAACAGACACAAAGGACGACAATGGCAATGCGGGTAAGAGTAATGATTACCAACAGCAAAGGGAGCAAACATAGCAAAAGGAGCAAAGGGCTCGAAGGGCGCAAAAGGAGCTCTCTCTAATTGGCTATCGTTATGGCTTTTTAATTTGCGGCAATTTGCCCTTGTCTTCAGCACCCTACGCCTAACTCACCCACTCCTCATTGCTCTCTATCTGTCCTCCCTAGCACCCCCAATACACTTTGAGAAAGTGGGCGTTGCCGCTTCCAAGACAACAACAAATGCGTGCAACAATCGCACAGGTGCGGCTGGCAAGCGTTTTGGCTATCGTGGCGCCCTCGTGCCACGCCCCGCATCCACAAGCCTCACAACAACAACCACAACCAGTGCCAGCGAAGACTCCGAGGAATCGGCCGCAAATGCTCAAAACAACAACTACAACAACAACAATGGCAACAACGGAACCACAACAACTGGCCAGGGACTGGTGAGCAATTGTAAGTAGCCCGGAATACGAATGACAAGAAGCAATTAAGTGTGGAGTGCCGAAGGTTAAATACCCTTTGCAGACAAAGAATGCTCAAACAGTATTTAACTGGGCTTAGTCAGAGAAGAAGTAACTCTATGGGAGCTACGAATGGAAGGGAGTCTAGTAAAAGGCCAGCCAAACTTGGTAATATATTGTAAGAAGAAGTGGGCCTAGAAGCAGATAGACAGACGAACATGAATATATCCACTCGACTAATATTGCTGATTCAGAAGATATAGGCTTAGGGTATACGAAAGTACCTCTGGGAACTGTTAGATACTAATTAGTGTGATAACATACATTGTAATGTATAATAGCAAACGTTGGTAAAACATGTGCGCAATATTTAACCAATATTTGCTATGTAAGCTATATATTATGTATAGACCTATATATATGTATATATATATATATATATATACAAGTGTTAAGAACAGATTGAAGCTAATAATTGCTGAGATTAGACAAGATATTTATAAACCAACCAAAAAGTTAAATTTACTGGATGAATGGACAAACAGACAGTCGGACGTACATATATATATATAACAACTCAATTCAGTCAATCATCAACATACATATATATAAATATATATTTGATGGAGTTGTAGAAGTCGCTTTCACACATTGCCACCAGTTTATCATGCCCAAGGGCATAGACGAAGGGCCGGCAACTCTTTGACACATCTCTCAATGACATATCTCCCTCTGACTCCACGCGTCTGCTCTCTGCTCCGCAACGCTGCATGTACAGTGAAGCGTCGCTCGAAGAGCGCACACACAGGTCGCACAATTGATGGGGAGCCGAAAATAGCGCAGCCCAAGCAGCTGACGTTCAATCTGAACCAGAACACAACCATCGAGTATCAGCGCCGCCAGTTCTTTGGCGAGATTGCCGATGAGGCAAACACAGCGGCAACTGCAACAGCAACAGCAACCGCAACGATCGCCAACCGACCCCGCTACAACTACAACAATCTGGCCAACATGCATGCGAATGTCATGTGAGTAAACCAAATCAGATATAAATACCCACATCACTCCAAGTATAACTTGCCTTTTAAATCCCGCTAATCCCAATTGTTCATCTTGTTCTCGGTTCTAAAGTTTAAGCTTAAAATATCTTTAATCTATCCTTAAACTTTATCTTTTATCTATTCTTAAACCCTATCTTCAATCTATGCCTAAGATAAAGTTAGAGCTAAAGTTTCAACATAGATTGAAGATCAAGTTTAGGGATTGATTGAAGATTTAATATACTCTAGATTTGAGTGCTTATATCTGGAATTCTAGACTTAAGTTATCTTCAATCTATTCCTAAAGTTGTAGATAAAATAGATTTTTTCCCAAATTTTCAAAAGCCTATTAAATTTGAAAATTTTCTTCCAGTTGTACTTCAATTTAGAGCAACATTTCTCTCCAAATATTTTATATTTTTTTATTATATTTTAATTTTTTATACGTAATCAATAATTGTTGCCTGCTTTCTGCTCTCCGCCAGCGTTCGTCCCACGCCGCGTGCTGCGCCCGCCAGCTTTGCCAAGTTTACGTTGCAAACCGTTAGTCTGCCTCGGCCGGAGTATCCGGTGGCCATTAGTCTTACGGCCACAACGCCCACAACGCCCAGCAGCAGCGTGCAATCGCCAGTTCCGGCACACAACAGCACTGGTGCCCGGGCCAAGGATATTCCGACGGCTTCAAGGCCACATCCGTTGACCTCGATACATGTGCAACCCAGTCGACAGTTGGATCAGAAGAGCGTCAAGCAGATCACAAACAATTCCACACGGCGCGGATTCTCGGGCAGTCGGGAGATTAGCGCCGATTCGGGCATTGCCAGCATGGATATGGCTGTGGATTCGGGCAGCAGCTCCGGCGGCAGTGCATCCAGCTCAAAGCGCAGTCGTAGCCGGCCGAGGAATCTGCAGATGGTGATGAGTGGACGGCACACATTCGAGGTGCGCGACGTGGATGATCCCCTGTCCAGCGAGTCGAACTCCTTTGTGGAGACACTGGCGCTACCCAAGTTGCCCACGGATAACAGCCAGACGGCTCAGTTGCCGCTGCTGGGATTAGTGCGTTCCAATACGGTGCTCAGCCGGGAGAGCTACGAGCGACGACAGGCAACAGCTGGACACAATCAGGAAACGCCGGAGACTCCACCCAAGCCCAGTGGCTCGGATGATAGCGAGAGTGTGGACGAGGAGAAGTTGTATCTGGACTCGTCCACATCCGAGAAGAGTGCCAAACAGCAGAGTCACAGCCAATCGTCGTCCATGTCCTGGCGCTGCCAGGCGGGCGAATCCTTGGCCGCCAAGGATTGCAGCAGCATGAGCATCACCAGCAGCGACACTCAAGCGACCACCAAAGTGGAGGACAAGGAGGAGGACATGTCCCTGGGCATGGATGATATCAGCTTGATCAATACCGAGATGCAATTTAGCACAATTTGTAAGTGAACAAGTTTTGCGATTTAAGTTAAGGAGGAGAAAAGTAGAAGATGAATAGTGGGATTGAAGAATTATATAACATAGAATCCTTTCTGAAAACAAGTTTCTTTCTGAGATTTCTTAACACTGAGGAACACTCTTGATAGAAAAGACTCAGTATAAATTGTAATAGCCCCCTTGTTCTAGAGCTAAGTTCATCCTAAACTGAAATAACTTTCTTTAGACTAAACCATCCTTCCGCAAAACAGGAAATCCCTTCAAAATCTGAGCTGTCAATTGCCAAACTTATTTCATCACACCATTCTAACTGCAATCTCATCTCTCTGCCCGCAGCTTCAATGACGGAGGCGACACCAAAGCCGAGCAGCAGCAGCAGCGGCTATGCGGCCACTGATCCGGGACACTTGCTCAACATGCACATTGTGGACAATCGCGAGGCTGTCATCGATCAGCTGCCCCTGGAGCGTCCTCGCTCCTTCAACAATGCGCTCAACGAATCGAAGTTTGCCGAGCTGGCGCTGGCCAACAGCAGTTGTCTGCTCTTGGATGACGAGACCTCTCCCACAGACAGCTTGGTCAGCAGCACTGAGGAGGTGGAGTCCGAAGAGGCGGGTGGCAAGCTCAAGAAGCACAAGTTGAATGCGGAGTTGCAGCAGAAGGATAACAACGAGGTGGACATTGATGATATATCGCCGTTGCTGGAACTGGAACTGGACATGGTCAGTCACAGTCCCCACTCCCCGGGCACGCCCACACACGCCTCCCACTCGCTTTCCCTCGGCTCGGATTGTGGCAATCTGATCGATGACGAGATTGCCGATCAGCCAGCGCTGCTGTGCAACAGTGAGGCACCCGATCTTGCCACCGATACGCCCACCCTAATGGAGACACACACACACAACACCCAGACCGGATCGCTGCGTTCCCTGAAGAGTCAGTCCAAGGCACGCACAGCACTCCAGCAGGCCATCGAGCTGAGCCTGAGAACGCCGGCTGCGGTGCGACGAGCTGTCCTCGAGAGTGCCGAATCCTTGGACACGTTGTCGCCCTGCGAATCCATCTGCTCCGATGATCTCATGATGGACTTTGATATCAATAGCAGTGTGGATTCCATCGATCGCACGCTCTCCGTGCGCAGTCGCAGTGGCTCCGATCTGCACAAGCTGGGCGCCGACCTGGAAGCGGATCAGGCCGAGACCGAAGCGGAGCTGCTCGCCCAACTCGAGTGCAAGGGCAGCGATGTGATGAAGGAGCTCAACAGTCTGCTCCGCGTGCGCATGCAGCGCTCAGCACCCAGTCCCAGGGAGCGCATCAGGTGAGTTGTCGCCGCACCTCGGAATTTATGCCACTTTTCCAAATTTCCATTACCAAAACTAATTGAATTGGCTGCCTGAAAAATGGGCAACATGCCAATAGGCCCAAATGCTGCTTTTGACTTTTCCTTTGATATTCGCCTGCTTTTTTTTTATTAAGTCAACTGGCACATGGCCAGCAATTGGCAGTTGCAATCTCGGCGCAGTCCCTGCACCACACCCAGCACCACTCGAAAGTCATACAACAACTTCTACCCAATCAATCAGCAACGCAATCATGTGCTCTCTCTCTCTCTCTCTCTGTCTCTCATTCACGCTCCCTCTCCCTTGCTCGCTCTGTTTGCCGGCGTCTTTGCTTTTATTTAACACCCGAAAGACTTTTGAATTTCTTATCCCAAATTAATCCATCATAGAAATTGTGTTTTCTCAAGAGTTCAAGTCCCAAGAGTTTGGGCTAAAAATAAATTGTACTTGAAATACTTTCAAAAAATGAAATCACAGAAAATTGAAACTTTGCTGTTCAAAAAACTAAACGAATCAAATGCAATTAAGACTAAATTTTGGGTTGCTAGATTTGAATAGACTGTTTTTTGGTCATGTTTGTTTTGATTTATATAGTTGATCACATGTTGCAACAGTATATTGCACCTCCTGTTGAAAGTTTCATTGCTCTATTCAAAAACTTGCCCATCATAATTATATATTTCGTCAATTCTATGAACTGACATCAAACATTGCTCCTCTATAAATACCTCAAGTATCTAAAATAGATAAGCAGCTTCGTGGTTTATGGGAAGTGCAATCTAAGCAGCAGCTGCAGCTCTGCGCAGCTAAGTATCTAGATACAAATCTTATCACTTTTATCTAACTTATCAAATGTAAGCTAAGCTAAAATTGTGCAACAGAGAAACGATTTGTATCCAGATACTTAGATAGACATAGATAGTTAGCATTTTTTGTTGCTGTGATAAGCTTTGTATCTAGATACTTAGTTAACCAAAGATAGTTAGCATTTTTGTGACTATTATAAGATTTGTATCTAGATATTTTTATCTTCTTCTTTATCATTAGCTTATTTTTGTATATTTGCCTTGGTTTGCTCACACATCTTTCGGCACTTGTAGTGTTAAAAAATTGCCATTTGCCAGCTCAGAGATTTGGAATTGGTTGGAGGCCTTTGCCACATCCACGCCGAAGATTGCAAATTGAAATTAGCCCAAAATTAGACAGACAGCCAGACAGATAGACAGACATGCACACAGCACAGGTTGAAACTTAAAAGTATTTTGTTGTTTGTTAGCTTTTTTCTCTCTCTCTCTCTCTCACACTCCTTCTCTATCTCTATCTCTATGTCGCTGTCTGTCTGGTCGTTTTGTTTTAGCCAAAAGGTCGTTCCATTTGGCATGGCCAACAGAAATTCCCATTGCCGTTACCAATTGCAATGTTTAAGCGCCTGTTACCACGAAACCATGTTCAAGGGTTTGTCCGAAACGGGTGGTGGGGGGGTTGGAGGGGGGGGGGTCTACTGTGGAGGTTTTATTGCCAAAATGGCAACGGCACTTGGCATTTGCAAAGCGAGCCTGATCGGATACGGGTCTGGGGTCTAGTTGGGGGTCTGGTTGACTTGGTCTGGCCAAATCGTGGCCGTAGTTAAGATAACATTTTGACTTTGCGCTGAGACTTGATGGCGAGTGCCGCATTCTTTTGTCATGGCAACCACGACAACAACAACAACAACAACCGGCAACGGCACGACATCAGCAGCAGCAACAACACCAGCAGCAACAACAGCAGCAGCAACAGCAGCAGCAACAATGTTGTCGTTGCGAAAAAGCCGTTTCTTGTTCCAGCCAAAAGTTGCAAACAGAGTTTTTTACATTTTTTTTTTTTTTTTATTGCATTGGCAAGGAAAAATCAATTGTCTGCCCATGTGAACCTGTTCCGGACCTGCTGCTAGCTGGAAAAGCCAGCAACAACAACAGCAACTTCAACGAGGCAAACAAAATAACTGCAAAATGCCGCTGGCCTCCGCGAACTGCATTTAGTCGCGGTTTTATACGCATGCTCCACGGGATTGCCTTTCATAAATGTACATATGTTTGTACACATTTATGTATTTTCGTACATACATCGAATTGGTCAATGTCCCCATAAATTGTTGCTGAGCAAATGCGTCTATAACTACACGCAGCGAATTGCGAATTGTCCGCCTAGAATCAGAAAGTCAACTTTCCTGTCATCAAAATTTAATGCTCTGGTTTAAGGATTTTGCCGGTTGAAAGTGGCTTAAGAGAGTATCTTGAATTTATAGAACAGTGTGTAACTGGCAGAGGGAAGCATCGATATATACATATATATATATATATATTCTTAAGCAGCATCAACATGAACAAGCTGATCTTTGAAAATATAAGCTCAGACGCGGCAGGCATTTTACTTCTCAACTGTCAAAAAGTTCATTCAAATCGAAAAAGAAACACAGATTTTGTTAGTCTAACTGTCTCGAGCCTAGAATTCCAACTTGTTTTCTCGCAGTGCACGCAGCAGCCCACAGTGTCTGTCACACAGTTGCGGACAATCGGCCAATCTTTTAATCGTTTGAGAAACCATAATTCATATGCAACATGACTGTGCTGCAACCTTGGGGCAGCAGCCACAAGTGCCTACTTATGGGCCACAATAAGTCAGTGAGTCAAACAAGTCTGCAAAAACGAAAAAAAAACAAAAAGTGCTGAGTCAGCTGTTGGCCAATTGCAGCGGCGGCCTCATCTTGGGGCATTTGCGATTTTCATTGAACTGGGCTGGAATATGATGGCTCAATAAACTATCGCCTATCAGTGACGACTCGAAAGCTTTCTATTCTAACGGCAATGCCACACACAAAGCTCCAAAACAACAGCAACAACAACAGCAACAACAACAACAATAACAACTCCATTCCATAACATTCTTATCGCTGGTTGTTGGTTTTGTTGTTGCTGTGGCATCGAAACATTTGCACACTGGAACAAAATCAATAGCGGGAAATGTTGTGACTTGCACCCATAAAAAGATATTTATAATTCTGAATGAATATAATGAGTGGTAATGAGTATTGATTATGCGCCGAATGGGAACGCAAATGAATGACAGGAATCATACATTTGTGAATGGGCATCCAAATGGAAGACAAGAAAAATATATTTCTTATGAATGCTTAATGCAGGATAATCAACTAAATGAACTACAAACTATTTATATTGGACACTTAACGAGCCTCAAAAATGAATACTCACAGTTGGTGGAAAATCCTAAATTGGAGTAAAAAAATGAATAATTGGAGACTCAGCCTAAGAATAAATGAAAACACATGAAAACATAAAAAGTTAAAGAGAATTCAATTCTTGCAATGACAAATTAAATAAATATTAATATTTTATAGAAAATTATACTTTGTAGAATATTTAATAAGAAATACTAGAATTGATCTTTAAATTACAGCCGAAAACGGAACCGAAAACGGAACCGAAAACGGAACCGAAAATTGAACCCACATCAAAGCAAACTCAAATTCATTTCGATTTGATATATAATTAATATAATTTATAAAATATAAAGTTCGATTTAATATAGAAAAACATAATTTACTTAATATACAATTTTAATCGCTTGCTGTCCGTTTTTGGCCCACTGTGCGTTGTTCCATTCCCAGTTTGTTGCTGGCAGCCTTGACGCGCTCGCTGCCAACTTCAGCAGACTTTAGTATTAAACAAGATCTCAAAGCGTTCGCTTCGCTTCAAAAAACGAGTTGTTTCAGCTTGCGTGGGTTACTCTGCACACAGTAAATGATAGAGTGTACATTAGTTTAATAGAAATAGAATTGGTTTAATCACACTGCCTGACTGGCTAATCAACACGCTGTGTTGTGTTGGGTCGAGTGTGTTGCAAGTGTTTTCAGCTGCGTGGGTTCAGTTGCCTAACCCCACCCCGAGCCAAGTTAATTGCGCTTGTTAATAATCAAAAGCCGCCCACAAAAAAATAAAAAAGAGCAACAAAAAAAAAAAGTAAAAATAGAAACAAAAAGTTAAACAAAAGCCAGTGACCGAATAGACCGCCCTCGCTAACGCCGTCGCCGTCGATACGCACTGTTGCCTTTTCCATGCCACAAATACCAGCAACAAACACAACAACAACATCAATAGCAACAGCAACAGCAACACTAGCAACACTAGCAACAAACAGGCAACATTTAATATAAAGACGCGCCGCAGGCACAAGTGTCAATGCTTTTTGTGTGAATTTTGTTGTGCAGAAAAAAATATTAAATAACATTCCAAAAAAGACGAGACAAGAAGAAAATAAAAAAAGAAAGGGAAGAGCCGACCAAAAAATAAACTCTTAACTGGTTTGCTTTGATTCAAAAGTGAGTTTAACATAAAAAAAAAATAAAAAGAAAAACGAAAAACGAAAAATATTTGAAAATTATATACAAAAAACTTGCGGAATGCTCAGACGTAAGCCCAAAAACCACAAGTGGGTGCCGATTTCCGCCCCCTGCCCCTCCCCCATACACCCTCCCCCTCTCATTTGCGTCATTTGATATGCAGCGGAAGACAATAGAAGAAGAAATAAAAGTGTGTCACATGCAAATGCATTCTTTTTTTTTGTTGGTATGAAAATCGCTTGGAATTTGATGCCCATAAACGTAACAACAACAGCAACAACAACAGCAACAACAACAGTGGCAACAAAATGAGCTGCCATGTAAACTGAGCCCCATTTATGGCCAGCAGCTGAAGCCCGTTGACGCTTCAAGTTCAGGCATTGCTTCAGTTGTGCTGAGTTGCTCGAGCAATCCATCTGTGGCCACTGAAATGGGCCTCTAAGTGCTGTCAGTACTTAGATAGGTCTCCGCTCTAGACATGCATAATTCAACAGAATGCCAGACCGTTGACCACAAGCTACACTGACAAAAAATGCGCACATTTCCACCAAAGAAACCAACTAAAATGTTCTAGTTGGGCGAGCTCGACTGGCAGTTACCCAGCTGTCAAATACATGGAAGGCTTCCTGATTTTACTTTACTCAATTTAAAAATCTGCGTTTCTTATGCGATCTTAATCAAATATTTACACTTGATCAATTTTAAGCTTGGGTATTATAACTTAATATGAATATGGCAACTGAGAACTTGTATTTCAAAGTTGAAGTGTTTAACGCTTATAGTCTCTGAGTTCAGCTCGTTGGCCATATTAACTCGGCTGTTTATGCTGATCAGGAATAAATATACCTTATGGAGTCGCACACTCTTCCCTTCACCATTACACAAATAGCTACTAAATTTAATAAGTAAATTATATCTGAGACAAGCTTTACTTAATTTCTAAGAAAGCCTTTCCACATTTCTGTGTTTCTGTTGTCAACTTTTTCTTTGAGTGTGGCATTGAGTGCAAATACGACTAAGGCTAAAGCTACAGATACAGATACGTAGCTACCAATCTAGCTATCTACCTGCCTGTCTGTCTGTCTCTCCGTCCGTCTGTCTATCTGTCTGTCGTCATTGCCGCCTCTTCCTCTGTCTGCCAGGCATCGTTGATCTTCGTCATCATCATCTTTAGCTGCGCAAACAAAACTTCTCTGGCATGCCACAAGTTATATGCACAAGCCACACGCTACAAGATACACACAACAACAACAACAACAACAATACACCGGATTCCGATTCTCAGATCCGCAGATTTGTGTATGTTGTGTGTGTGTGTGTGTGTTGCTGTGTGTAGCTGTGTGTTGTGTATGCTGTATCTTACTTTTATGGTTATTACCATTACGACGGCAAACAGTCATCGCCTTTTGCCAGTCTCCCAATCATCGCAGCGTCTCTAATGAAGCGCCCTTTGCTACCTGTTCCGCCTGCCCTCAAGCTGCCCCACGTCTCCAACTGAAACTTTGGCCGTGTTTTGTGTGCACTTCCGTTTGGCTATGACAAATGACGTTGCACCATAGAAAATTGATAAGTGCCGTTAGGCTAGGCTCGAGCTTGTCGACGCCTCTGCAACTGATTGTAAATTGTGATTGCTTGTCATCATCAGTTAACAGTTGCAGGTTGCGGTTGCGGTTTTTGTTTGCAGGCTATCTATGCAGGTTGCAACAGCCCACTGGCGACAGGCAGTCAACACTCGACCCGCTGGCATTGGAGCTGCCACAATGTTGGCTCCACATCAACAGCAGCAGCAACAAACAAATAGTTGAGCCTAAGCGACTCTTCAACTTCAACTCCACGTTAATTCCAGCAAGTCCATTAGCTGTTTTAATGTTGCAACTGTTGCAATAATCAACGTTTTGTCGTCCACACACATACATACATATATTTATGTATACACTCATAAATACATACATATGTATGTATGTATATATCTATCTATGTTTGCACAGGTTTCAAGTTTCCGGTGCTGTTTGCAGTTGTGCAAAGTGCTCGGCATTGTTTTGATTTCAGCGCGTCTCTTTCACAGTTGATTTCTGCATACTGCATGCTTAAGTGCCACATAAGGCATATACATATACTCGATCCACACGCTGCACTCCAGCCCAGCGTGCGAATTATGAATGTTTGTCTTTAGCTTGGCCAAGATTTGCATAAGAAAGCCAAGTTAACAAAATGTGCTGCTGAGAAAACTCGCAGGCCTTCAACACCAGCTGCAACCATATTTCCTATAATTATAGCGAGAGTCTGCATTGTATCTAGCATTATATAGTCGAGTCTAGTTAGTTGTCAGACAGAACATGCCATTTTTATGGGTTACATTTTCACCGACAGTCATGTTTCTAGACTTACAAGTAGCATTATTCTAGAATTATTATTGAACCATGTCTAAAACGACCTTGCTTTTGAAAATGGGTTAACTTTTGAGAAAGTTATGGCGATTTAAAGTTAAGATTGGTCCCCAAACAATCTTAAAATCTTGTTTCCAACTTCAAATGTAGAATTATTTAAGAGTCCAAAAACGCGCTTACTATTGAAAATCGGTTAAAATTTGACACAAGTGATGGGTTCGGAAAGTTAAGACCAGTTATAACCTCCAACGCCTTTTGGGAGTATCTTTTTAACATGCATTTCGAACTGAAATCTTGTTTCAGTCTGTCTTAATATAAATCTCAAGCCATGATTCAAAATGCTTCTTTTTTTTTAAATTTGAGAAAGTTATAGCTTTCTTAGATGAATTTTGAGTTGAGTTCTCCACATTAAATGGAGTCTTGTTCTAAACAATGAAGAAAACTGACTTAGTTTTGAAAATCACTTAATTTTGACAAAGTTTTGGCAGTTTGCAGTCTTCAAGTGGTTATTCCTAGGTTCTTGGGAACTGTTCACAAAAATCCCATCTTCAGTTAGTCCGATTCTCAGGCTTTCTACAGCTCCCAAAGTACTCAAGTTCTTGCAACTAGAATGTAAACGCATTAAATGCCATCTCAAATGACAAAGATCATAATAGAGTTGAAAGTATGTGTATTGTATGCATGTTTATAGGTCTGTCTGTCTGTCTGTCTGTCATTCTTAGCCGCTAATGGAAAACCATTAAACGTAATTTTCGCCTAGCTTCAAACTCGAGTTTGTTCCAGTTTTCTGAAGCAATTACGTAGCACTTTTGCTTTTCGTTTTGTTTCTTGAAGTCAAACTAATTAAGTGTGTGTAATGTGAAAGCCAAATAAAATGTACAAAATGTTAACAATTTGCCATAATGGCTGTCTGCGTATTGCGAATCGTATTTAGCGTGCCAATTGGCCATAATATTTATCATTTAGCTATGATGCGACCTGGAAACTTGTACAACAAATGAACATAAAAGTAACAATTAAAATAAAAGCAATTATAATTTGGCCTAAAGATAAAATCTACGAGCATCAAAAATTTCATTTGTGGCTTACATTGTGTTGCTGCCAGCTTTCAATACCCTGCAGCTATTTCGAATGGGTATCATTAAGTGACTCATATGATATAATCCCATAAGAAGTGGAGGTCCCTCCGCTCATTAAGTATGTATCCCATAATTATATATGCTCTACAAATTGGATAACTATGACAGTGAATTAATTAACCAAAACAGGGTATCTTTTAATCGAGATTTGTGGTTTTTGCAGCTGCTGCTCGTGTTTTGTTTGACTAAATTATTTATTGGGCATTTGTCTTACGAATATTCAATACCAATGTTTGTATAATTTATGCCGTGAAACGCTTAACAACGCGCATGTCTAAGACTTGTTGTGGTTGTTTGCTGGCCCCCTCAGACACACAGACACACACACACATGCCCCTCCGCAGCGGAGTGAGTGTGGCATCCCTTGTCTGGTGCAGCACGCAACAGTTGACTTTCACCAAGCAAACAGCAGTAAATATATATCCATGGCATTGTGGATTTATTTCCACCACGTAACCGACTTTTGTGACGCTGCGTGGAGCAGCTTCCCAGCGTGCGGCTAATTGCCCCTTATTGTGAGCAGACGGGGGGCAAGGTTAGGCAGCTAATCAATGAATGCCATTTCACTTTCAGAAGACGCACCGCACTTTAATTAATAGCTTTAAATAATTGAAAAGAAGAAGAAAATGAAGAAAATGCCGCTTGGGGCAAGAGTCTCCAAAGTCTCCACTCAGCTGTTTGGGGTTTAGTGCGCATGTCCCGATTGTGTCATCGTCATCGTCCTGACGTTTGACATCAGTGCTCTGAGTTTTCGATGGCAGCAGTCGCCTCAACAACATGTCCACCAGTGCCGCTAGCTCCTCGGGAGGAGTGGCTGCCTCATCGCCCAGTTGTGTGCGTCGCGTTCGCACAGATCTCAAGACCTCACAGAACATATTTCTAGCCGGACAGCAGGCACGTCCCAGGAACAGTTCTCCTCAGGGCGTCGCCCAGCCACACTACCACTATGTGCCCGGTTTAATGGCGAGCAGTGCGCCTGCTGCCCATGCCACATATCTCAGGTTACAGCTGACTGCTTGCAGCATGCTAATAATATTAATACCTCTCTCTCTCTCTCTCTCTCTCTCTCTATTCTTGCCACCCTTTAGCGCCAAGCTGCCTGCACGCGCCACACGCCTGCTGAATCGCTCTCGGTTGCAGGATCAGGCTGGCAACGAGTCGGACAACAGTTTGCGTTCCACACACAGCGGCGCCTCCTCCAGCCGCAAGCGCAGCACAGCCGCCTCGCGTGCCTCAACCGCCTCCTCCACATCGAGTCTGCAGCGACGCCAGCAGCAGCAGCAACAGCACAAGCTCCAATCAGCCACGTCGTCCGGTTCGAGACGCACAGCTGCTCAGCGTCCGGGTGGCAGCAACGCAGAGCTGCATAGCTCATCGGACGATCTGATGTTGTATGACAAGTCCTTCAGGAATGCCATGATTCAGGATGTGCTGCAGTTCAAGAAGCAGCTGTTGCGACTACGTCGCATCCTTCAGGAGGTACGTAAGGACATTATTATGTGTGTTGTGCAAAAGTGTCTAACAGGCAAATGGAAGCGACTCTGAACCCATAAAGTATATCGTCTATATATCGTGCTATATGTGTGTAGAACCTAGCCGATCTCAGAGACTCTAAGAGCTGGAGACTTTAGAGCATAAGTTATCATATACCAAATGCAGATCCAGTTCATTATCGACCATATCGATACAAATCGATTTCCGATTTCCACAATTGTATAGCTTTAGCAATATTTGGCAGCTGATTTCAGGGTATATCCCAGTCGACCTACCTCGACTAGCCATTTCTAACTTGTTATACTCTGTAGTCCATATTACTATTGCCTCGACTAACCATTTCTAACTTGTTATACTCTGTAATCCATATTACTATTGCCTCACCTTAATTATGAAATGGTTTTAGTTTTTATTTAATTGGGCTCAGAGTATAAGGCAGTCGGTTGCGGCCGACTTGCAACATTCTTACATGTTTTTCATTTCTTTATTTTCCTTATTCGATTTTCTTTTGCACATGCCACATGCCGCATGCCACACGCCATACACACACTCATACGCAAACTCATACTCAATCTAAACTCACATTCGCACAGGAGGCTGATTTTGACACAAAGCGGGTAGGTTTTCATTTCCTTTGATTATCCAGCATGCCCCAAAAGTGAAACTCATAAATGATGCAGTGGCAACGGCGTTTTATTCATTATTCTCTCCTTCCATCCTTGCAGACGGAGACGCTGAATCCCTTCGAGAATGACAATATGCAGTTGTTTGCCGCCTGTGGCTTGGATAGCAAACAGTTGAATGACATCGATTTGGCCAGCTTGACATCCTCGACAACGGAGGATCCCTTGCAGGAGTTATCCGATCTACGTAGACAGGTTGTTTACCTTCAGGTATTTGCACGTTTTTTGCATTTCGTTTGCTCGTGTTTAGAGGCGTATCAAAAACTCAGTCTGAGAGAGTATCCAAGAAAAAACCAACAAAAAATCAACTCACTTTCGCTTTCTTATCAAACAGTTACAATACATATACAAAGCAGTCACTGAAGAGGATAACTGATTTCAAAAGAGTTTTCTTCTTAACATTATAATGCTATTTGCTGTTGTTTGCCACTAGCTGTAAATTAAAGATACTTTCCACTAAGCATGCAACATACCAAAAACAGACCACATTTATGCCTACTACAAACAGTTTACACTCTTTGCTCTCTCTCTCTCTATCTCTCTCTCTCTCTCTCCATATCTATATCTATATTTATTGTATTCTCTGAGAATCCAAATTCAAACACGCACTTTGACTTTATCTTACTCTTTTTAGCTAGAACACAAAAACACACACAAAGCAAATACAAATCTTTCGCTGTTGTTTGTGAAGATCAAGCTCTAAATTCCGAAAGGATAATCAATCATTTTTATAGGAAGTATATCTATAAAAATGTATTTGTTCATTTATTTATGGTTTCTATTTTTGGTTGTTTCATTTAATCTTTCACTAAAAACTTTATTTATTATTTTAAGATCAATTCATAAATTTTTGATCTCAACTTTAAATCAAACAATTCACATAAATAAAATATTAAAAAATAGTTCGAAATCGATTTGGGACTTCAGAGCTTGATTGTGTACGTTGTTGATTGCTAGCCTAGCTACATATATATTTATGCAACTCTTTTTTAGTGTCTATAACTTAATAAATAAAAAAAAAAACAATGCTCTCTGGCTTAGTTTGTGAACATATGAATATATAATTTAGCTAGCCATTTTTGCAAACGCTGCTCAAAAATTGCGCAAAACTAACATTGGTTGTGTGTGTGTGTATATATTTTTGGAATCAGGGTCAAGTGGATGATCGTGATCGCACCATACGCCTGCAGCGAGATCTCATCGAGCAGCTCGAGGCGGAGAAGCGACAAGCGACGCCAGCCGAGGCCAATGTGGCAAATCTGGCCAACAAGGAGTGCATCAGCATGGCCACCCAAACGGAGCGAGTAAGTTGCCTCAAACCGAGCTATATATCAAGACACAGCATAGATATATAGATATGTGTGACTAACTGAGCGCTGTAAACGATTCCGATTCCACTTTCACAGACACGTCCACTTGCCATTGGTGCGGAGGGTTTGTCCAGGTAGGCAGACGTTCATCTTCAGTCCAATTTTTTGTTATGACTTATTTTTTTCTAACCATGTATACAACTAATACAAAACGCCGTTTTGTGGCTGGTTGCTGCTGGTGATGTTGCTGTTGATTTGTGGCAGCTACAGCTGTCAGCTGGTTTCATGCGCCGCTGGCTTTTTTGGCCAACGGCCCCATGCAAATCAGTTGGCCACTTTTTCAACTTGACGTTAATGGCCGCAAATTGTAATAGCGACGGCCTAATTTGGCCAACTTGCACCAACAAGTAGCAGATACAATAGCAGCAGCGGCAGCAGCAGCACCACTTGCAGCATTCATTTAATGTTTCTACATACACTTGGAGAAATACCTAAGCAAATCAAGCAATAAAATAAACTCTCAGTTTGAAGAGACTGCATAATTATTCAACTACAATTTTCAAATTAATCCAGTTTTTTCTCCAAGTGTACTTTGTGTCCATTGCTTAACTATTTGTATCTGTGTTTTTTCGCTTCAAATTAACCACTTTCCTATATATATATATCACCCACACACACTCACACACACACACACACACAATGTAAATAACCCATACATATACATGCTGCCTTATATAGACTACAGTTTGGGGAGCAACAGGTACTATTTTGTGATTTCATATTGGCCATTGTAGTGCTGTGTGCGATCAATCTCTTATGTATACTACACCTAAGCTATAATAACTGTTTGGATAACTGTAACTACTGCACCTGAATTCGTTTCAACTTGAACCAAAGCATTAACTGTAAAACATAACTAACTCAAATATTTAAATACTACTCAACAAAATTAAGACTCTTAGCTGTAAGCACCAGAAACTTATTGCCTGACAATTAACACTGTTTGTGAACTGTTTTAATTGCATGCGGCAATTAAATAGAGTCCTCAGGTAACAATTACACTAACCACAATCATGGGCGTAGTCAGGCCGGGGGGGCTGACAATGGGAGCCAGCCTAAAATGTTGACATACGCAGTTATTTAGCAGAAATTAGCAAAATCTTTCAAATCCAAATTTTGAATGACCAAAAATAACGTAATTTTTAAAGGTTTAATTTGAAAAACTTAGCTTAAGATTCCAAAATTTTAAAGAAAAAAAAAATATTTATAGAGATATTAATAGGGTGTCAACTCGTAATCGGGAATTGAACTTTACCGATTGATATACGAAATCGGACACGCAATGAAACATTTGCTAAGAACCAGCAACGGAAACAAGTACCTAAAAAAAAAGTGAAGCCAATTCATAAACTTTACGGGAACCGGAAGTTTCTTAGCTTTGTTGAAAATATATAACTTATATTAAGAGCGTCTTTTGAAATACTTGGCAATGGGTAAATTGCCCCCGCAACGTGACTACGCCCATGTTGCACATTAAAAAAGTAGCCACTAATCAAAAGACACACTCAACCAACTCACACACAAAATTGAATGCAAAATGAATATTTATTAATCTGCTATTTGAATTTCTCTCACCTGGGCGGACAGAAGTAAGCCTGAATATACCAGTTATACCACGCACTTTCCGACGCTCCACTTGCATCATTGCAACGATTCCACTGTGGCGGCAACAACAATAATCCACCACCAGCAGCAGCCACAGCAGCCATGCAATGGCAATCACAACAACAACAACAATAACAACAACAACAAGAGCAACAACAGCAACAATTGTCGTGCTTTGAGTCAGACACGTCGTCACACCATTATTTCGACCACGCTGACCAACTACAATCAACAGTTGGCTGCCGCCGCATATCCGCGTCGCGCCTCCATCGGTTGGGAGGCGGCTGTCGAGACAGCCACGCCCACAACTGCCACAGCTGCTGCTGCTGCCCCTGCTGCTGTTGTCCCTCGTAAGCCCGTGCGCATAACACTTATTGGGGAAGCGTTGCCACTGTCACAAAATGGCGTCAAGACGCGTATTCTCAATGGAGGCAGCAACAGCAGCAGCAGCAACGGCAGCTTGGCGGGCGTTGCACATCATTATCAGCCGTTGTATAACAGCAACAAGATGACAAACCCAACCGTAACTATAGTCTGATTTAGATACCCACTCTTTTGAACCCATTTTCGCCCACTCTACAAGCAAAAAGAAAAGCGCACAATTGTCAAATGGCGCTAAACATATGAAACTATTCTAGCTGAGTTTAATATATTATATATATCTATATATACCACATACTATATATGTATATAAATATATACTCTGATGTACTCTCAAACTATTTGCAGTCTTACCAAACCCAGTGAAAATATATGCAGCTCTAAACTAAAGCTAAAACTGGCTAATAATAGCTGTGGATTTAGATTACACTAGCTTACAAAACTTTGGAATATGTTTTTTAATAGGGAAGAGTCTTTGTATACCCTCCACCCATTAAAAGTAAAGTATATATATATATTCTTGATCAGCATCAACATCCGAGTCGATCTTGCCATCTGTTTGTCCGTCAAATCGATCTCAGCGATTATATATAAACATACCCATCGCAGATCAAGTTTAGCAATTAAAACCATAATTCTCAATTGAGGACATTATTATCAGTTGGGTGCGGGGTATATTCTAGTCGAGCATTGCCGACTAGAGGATTCATACTTGTTTAGACTTCTTTCCATCAGTGTGTAGAAAACTTATACTTGAGGAAATCGTTTTCCTTATTAGCAACCCAAAATGAGTCTTATTAAAAACCGTTTTTAGTGTAAGCTAGTGTAAAATACACACTAGAAATTCGACAAGCGTAGCTTTAAGAGCTCTCCGAGAATTCAATGGAAAATAATAGTTTAGAATTGCTCCGTGTACAATAATACAATAAATATGCAAAATGTGCAACGCAAGTTAATTAAATTAAAAAAATATCGTGTAATTTAGTGGAATATTCTTCATATAATTATTATAAATAAAAGCTCTTTAGACAGCTTATAAATAAACAACTATATCTATATCTATTTATATATATATATATATATATATATATATATATATGTGTGTGTATTCAACTAAAGTAATTATTGTTAATTATGTTATTTAATTTGTAGCCTAAGTTTTAGTGCATTTTGTAATTATTTGATTTAGTTAACTGTATTATAGTATACCAATTTTCATGATGCTACAACAATTATAAACTCTAAAATATTGTAATACTTTGAATAGTAATCGTATTTTTTTCTTCTTCAAGAGCACAACAATATATAAACGTAATTATCCCAAAATACATAAAACTATTGTAAACAAAATGCTAAGCTTATTAAAAAGCGTTCTAGCCAGATGCTATTTATCCATAGAATTAACTGGGCGAAAGCCCTTTTGTTGCCTTTTTATTATGTCTACATACCTATTGAGATTTATTATAAAGGGTATTTTGAAGTTGTGCGAATAATGTGAAGGTAAGTAATGTTTAGCGTCATAAGGCAAGTGTTGACGGGCGAACCGATATAGATGTGATATTTGAGTCTATAGGATCTAAAAACAAATCTAATAAATATAAAATTATATTTTCAATGCGAAGGAAAGAAGGAATGAATAAGGATTTATGATTGCAAGAAATCCACAATTATTCAGATATCGCCTGCTTTAAGATTGGTAACGAATGGATAATATATATAGGATAATGCAATGTGATTACAATCAAAGTGTCGCAAAGTCGTGTGTTCTAGCGTTTCATAATCATCATCAAAGTGTTGGGTTGGCAATTGTTGTTATATTTGGTAGTTGGCTCGCAACTTGCTACTCGCTACTCGCAATTCGCTACTTGTTACTCGTAACTCGCTTCTCTCCCCGTCTACAAGGGCATATAATCTTCGACTTGTCTTATTTAGCCAATCTTACTCCTTTCCGCATTAAATTGAAGTGCAGGTCTACGAATGTTGCAAGGTATTGACATTGATAGAGGTGTTGCCCTGTTCGCACTGAGTTCTTTTCTGGTTTTTATATTGCGTAATTTGTTTACTGCTGTCACTCAACGGTCACTCAGCTGTTAAAGCTCTTGAGCCGGGCTTGAAGCGCATTGAGAACCGGCTTTTAGCACAAACTTGATTTCTTATCAACGCTGCAGAGAGAGAATCGTGACTCGAGCTGTGCACTCAGTTGCCGATGAGCATTCGAGCTGGAATGTTGCTGTTCTACACTTGGCCAATTCTTTGGCTGCTCTTAATTGGTTTTTCCCCTGGATTGGCTTTAGTCTGTGAGGCTCAAGGCTGGCGTAGCTTTGAGTGCCGCGAATTGAGCAGCCTGCAGGAGCTGATCGATGTGAAAGCATTTCCCACCGACAACTGGCATCGGTTGAGCATTCGGAATGAGGAAACTGAACTGGCAATCGGCACAAGTAAGCCAAGTAAATCAACAGTTGGAATCTTGTCTTAATGTCAGTCACAGGTTTTAGTGCTCAGAACTTATCCAGTCTGATGGAACTGGATTTATCACATGTGCAGCAATTGCAGCTAAAGAAGAGAGGCTTCTCCATTCTGCCCCAACTCAAGCAGTTGAATATCAGCGGTTGCTCATTGGAACAACTTCTTGAGACTCATTTTGCCACTGAATCTGCGCTGCGATTGCTCGACGCAAGTCACAATGAACTCACCAATCTGACAAAGGACGTCTTTGTCGATTTACCCAAATTGGTGTATGCAAATTTCACGCATAACTCGCTGCAGCAAATCGAGTTGCCCCATCTGCAGCTGCTGCAGCATTTGGATCTCAGTCACAATCAGCTGATTAATGTCAGCTTCGGTAACAGTCCCCATTTGGAGCAGCTTAAGCTAAACGATAATCAGCTGAGCCAGGTGAGTCATCAAAATGTGTCTTCAACAGGCCTCTTACGCAACATTCTCAATCAAATACATATTTAAATATCATTAGGCATTATACCCAATTCCCAGTACGAAATGGGAAATCGATAAATGAGTTTGCAAATTTTGGAGGTGCTTCACCTATGGGTTTTTCTCAGTCGCTAACGTAACACAGAAATAACTCATATATCTTGCAAATTTTTAAGGTCAAAGGTTTAATTTTTCAACAACTGTATTTAATTCGTACTCAAGATCTAGATAGAGCTATAGATAATATGTAATTTTGACAGACAGACAGAATTTTGCGATTGATGATCAAGAATTAATTTTCCCTATCGGATCGGAGATGCTTTGTTCTGACTTGGACATACAATTAATATACTTGCATACTACTTTTATCCGATTGATTAATTACAGAGTAAAAATGCAATTGGCATTTGCTTATTGGACGCTGACCACACACAAACGTGCTTACCTGCATGTAGCATGTAGCATGTAATAAAAGTACAAATTAAAAAACACTCACCGTCGGCAGCAACATAATCCTCTTTTTCATTGTTATCTCTTATTCTTATGCTCTTAAGCAAGCTGCGCATTTGAAGAGTGTCGCACTGAGCCTAAATGAATAAAAACAACAATAAGAAAGGGAATTTATGCTCTCTTTCGATATTTATGACATTGCGAGCGCAGCTTGCTGCATACAGCTACGCACAGAACACTATATATATACAGCTACTCCAAATTAAAACCAGTTACATACAATGAATACTATTTCAGATTATTATTTGGCGCGTATTAAATGTAATAGGTCAAATCTGCGACTAAAAAGTTTGCGCCGCGCTGCAGACGCTTACAGCCCGCTAACTGATTTCGAGTCCCACACCAAAATATTAATTGGGGTTTTTATTTTCGAGGTCGAATTTCGTTCTCTCGCGCTCTCTTTAGTTAGTTTGTCCTACACGCGCAACAGCAACAGCTAAATAGGCAAGCTTTTTTTACTTCTGCTTTGTGCTGTTAAATTTAGTTTTGCTTGCTGTTACCGTTATTTTAGTTTTGCTCAAGGGATTTTTTTATCATAACTGTATATTTTAGCTAAATTCAACCACATTTAGTGGCATGAATGGACTGCTTCACTTGCAGCTGGGTGAAAATCAACTGGGATCAATTGAAAAGGACACATTTCAATCGCTGATGCAGCTGCGCACTTTGAATTTGTCGCACAACCAACTGGGTGCACTGCGTCCCCAAGCCTTTGGATCATCGAGCCAGGTGTTGTCGCTGCAACAATTGGATTTGGCTGGGAACAATATACGCCTGCTCTTCGACAATCAATTCAGGCAATTGGGTCGTCTCCAAGTGCTGGACATCTCCCAAAATAACATTGCCAGCCTGAGTGCGCCACATTTTGCGGGTCTGCAGGCGCTGAGGAAGCTTTACCTGCATTCCAACGATATACTCGAAATTAAGGCACACACCTTTGCGGCTCTCGACGATCTGGACACACTGGACTTGTCACACAACAGCATTGAGTCGCTGAATGTGAAGGCTTTTGGCAACAGCACCCTGTCCAGAATGAGGAAACTGAATCTCAATGGGAATAATCTGAAGAGCCTTCATGCTTTGGCCTTCTCCTCGTTGCCCTTTCTGGACTACCTGTCACTGGGCAACAATGAGCTGAGTAGCCTGGATGTCAGAATGTTTGCTCCAATGAGGCATCTGCAAAAACTCCATTTGGGAAACAATGAATTGAGTGAGATCAAATCCGATGTGCTGGGTAGTTGGAGCAGTGTCACTGATCTTCTAATTGACAACAACAAGCTGACCTTTCTGCCCGATCTGAATGGGACACTGGCGCAACTGAGGCGCGTGGCCATCGAGGGTAATCCCTGGCAGTGCGCCTGCTTTGCTCAGCTCGAAAGCTGGCTGCAATCCAAGAGGATTACATATGTGCGTGGCAACACCGGTTTCTACAGCGGGGAGAAGCCATTGTGCGTGGTGACAGCTTCGGATGATTGTGTGCAAACATTTCAAGAGGATCGACACCAGCAAGTTGTCGATGACTTTGAGGAGCATCTGAGCGGAACACCATCCTCGCTTGAGAATGATTCGGCTGAAAACTGAGAAGTGTATGTGAGATGTGAAATAAATGAAGGATTGCTAATTATGATGATTCCGTTTTGTAAATCGCTTCCCTTTAGGAAATGCCTCCTCTTTCTGCCCGAGAGAAGAGAGAGAGCCACTTCATCATTTGATCCGATTGGACATACATTTGTATTGATTTTAAACATTTTGTGGTAAATTTTGCCCGTTTTTGTTTTTAGCTACTCCGCACAGATTTTTGTGTGTTTGTGTGTGTGTTGTATTTTTACAAATTAACAGTTAAAGACTCGTGTCGTTTATGTGGCCTTAACACGCAGAGCCAAAGCGCTCAGATCGCCGATGCACTTGTTCAGCGTGTCCTTCTCCTGCTGCGGCGAGATGCTCGACAGCACATTGGCTACAATCCAGTTGGCCATATGCTTCTGGCTGAGACGACGCTCGACATGGCGGCACTCCACCTGGTAGTCCAAGCGACGCTTGACCTCCGAGTAAACGTTCATGGCACGCTCGCGGAACGCCGCCTCCAATTGAAGGGCAATGTTCTCCTTCTTGGCCTCCATCAGCAGCAGGGCACCATCGGCGCGCCACTGTTCCTTCTTCTCGTCTTCAATGGCATCGGCGAGCACCTTCAGTTCTGCCTCGCGACCCTCCTTCCACTCACCTTCAATTTTCTACAGATAAAAGGTGTCTTTAGTGTGTCCATTCAAGATGTGCTTGTCTTGTGACTTACATCGATCTCACCATCAGCCCAGCGAGCGATGGCTGGACCCAGTTTCTTGACTGCAATGATGGCCATGATACCAAGCGACAAACCGCTGTAATATTCATGCTCCATGACATAAATTTCCTTGGAGCACAGATAGGTGATCAGACCCACGCCGAATGTGTAGGGGCCGGTGACGCCAGTCTTCTTGTAGAAGAACTGGAACCACTCCTCGGGCAGAAATCCCAGACGCACCTTGCCGGGATGTTCGGGACGCTGGCGACGCTCGACGGCACCGCCACCGGATGGGGAAGCAGCAGCGGCAGCTGCCGAACGGCTGGCCACCAGGGTCAATGGGCGCTGAGCTGCACGAAAAAGAGTAAAACTAAATTAGTTGCTTCTCTCATTTGCAAAGCACAAAAAAAACTAATCGCATTTTGACGTTTGATTTGAGAATGTTCGCCGTGATTACATAAACCACGATGGCAAACTTTGCGGTGCCGTAACCAATTTTCACGGTCGACTTTCGCAGTTACATACACACGCTCAGCTGCTGAGCAGCGAGCTAACGAATAGCTTATGCTTTTATTTCACTATTTTTTCGTTTACCTGTAAGGAGTGCGGCTCTGGAGAACATTTTTGCAATGATGTTTCGACGAATTTATGCCCCTAATTTGACGTTCAGTTCCTCACCTACTACGTAGATCACAATAGAGCAGCAAAAAGCTATCGTTTATATCGATATAATTCTAACCTTTATTCACAATAGTGCGCGTGTGGCGTTGCCAGATAACTGAATCACAATGTACTTATATTTTTTATTGTTGAGCTAAATAGAATACGGTCACACTGAGTAATGTTTGACATTTGGCGCTTAAATTTTTTTGTGCGGAACAACAGGTGACTAATTTAAATAATAAACTTATTTATTTCAACGAAATAAATAACTCACAATTATTCATTGGAAAATAGAAAACACATTGCATGATTAGAATGTTTATGTTTGTAACTTTACAAGTTTTTTAATTTAAAAATATTACAATTCGCTAAGTAAATTGTGTCTAAAATGAAACATTTCGCATTAAAATACTTTTACAAAATACTATAGAGACAGTGAACATAAATTAAACAAACAAACAAAAATGATATATATGGGATTGTGGAATCTCGATAATGCATACTATATTATATGTATCTTTTTAAATCAGTTCTCAAAGCTATTGTGTGCAGTTTGTGTTTAATAAATTAGAGAGGATAAAGCATGAGCATCTTTGTTTTGTTTCTTTTCGCTATACTAACTAAAATGACTGTCTTGTGCGTAGAGGATAAACATTAAATAGATAATAGATACAAATTATAAAAATAAGGAATCATAAAAAAAGAACGTATTCCAAATCACTTGCGCTATAGTTAATTGTACAGTATTTTTGTTTTTAAATAAAAGATGATACGACTATTTACAGCAGGTGAACATATACATATGTAAAAACGTAATAATACATGTATTAGACTATTTTACAACTTTTAACATTTTTGTTACTGTTTTACTTAAATCTCTGTGTGTGTATACAAAACGAAATGATTTGGCTCGCCTAACACTTTAAATGGATGGTGTTTTTTTTTTTTTTGTGTAGTTCTTCTTCATGTGTCAATTGATGATTATTACAGATGACAGTTGCCAGTTGACAGTTTTTGATGTCTCCTCAGTTCTCAGTAAAAAGGCTGATGGTGGTTTGGGGTGGGTTGCAGTCCGTTCGGCTCATTCGATGACATTGAAGCGTGTTAACAACTTGTGGTAGAACCAACGCACCACACGCTGGATACGAGCAGCGGCCCAAACACACAGGCTGCCCGTGTGTCGCAACTTGGAGGCGTAATGCTTGATGTGATCTGTGTGGCAGAGAGTTAAGGCAACCAAACATGAATATATCTAAACAAACAACAAAATGAAAGCATGGGCATTTTTTGTAAAGGATATAATAATGTCCAAGGTGGATGGCCGCCATTTATGTAGGTCACGTACGTAAAACCGTCCTTGCCCTTGCCTCTTATATTGTAGTAATAGGGCAGAAACGAATGTAACGTGAATCTGTAACCGAAACAGAAACACAAATATAGCAGTTAATTGGCTAAGGACACGCAACTGATGGATACTATCGATAATGGGGGTGTGTTACCTTCTCTTCTCGTAGAAAAATATGGCAGGTTGATTTGTGGTCAGCGTGTGCAGAAATATTGCCTTAACCGCATGTCTTTCAATTGTCGTCAAATGATTCATCAGTGCGTCCAACAGCAGCGAACCGATGCCATTCCGACGATGGGTGCGATGCACGCCCAGCGATAATATGTAGCCAACGTCTGCGGTGCGACCCATCGAGTCGGGCAATATGCCTTTGTCCTGCATGGGAAAACCGCTCAGCCTGGTGTAAAACTCATCACTATCACTGTAATTGGCTATTACCTCCTTATTAACATTTCGATACGGTTTGATTTCGGCAACAATTAAACCAATTATGGCCAGATTATAAACAGCAGCTAACGCAAAGAATCGCGTACTTGAGGTAATATCCTCGTACCATGACAGTGGATAGTCGATTGGAAACCATTCTTGGCACAGTGTCCGCACCTGTAAATCCCAAAATATATTGATTACTATCCATGAAGCGGATCGGTAATTGCAGCATACTTACCTCAGTCAGATCGTCGGGCACAAGGAACCTTAACTGGACATCGTTGACGGAGCAAAGCGGGACATGTTCGCAGTCACAGTCGACGCGTGTAATGATATCGTTGTTGGGCGGTGCATTGTGTTTGTTGTAGCTAAAGAGAGACACACAGGCCCCAAATAACCCCATAAAAAATACATATATATATATGTCCACATAGGTGCATAATAAATCTAACCAAGTGCTGTAAATGTACTTAGAAATGTATCCAGCTAGACAAGTGTGTGGTAGGCGACGGCGCCGATTTCACTTGCATAATTTTACGAGGCGATAAGCATAATAGAACAGTCAACTTAAGCATGACGCTGACTACATACTCTATATGCTCTAATAAAATTCGATGACTAATTCATCGTTTGTTACAGTGTATATTAAAATAGACATTTATTCCAAAGTTCAAAAAGATAACTTTTAAGATATAAGCAGATAAGCGGACTTAGCAACAACAGCTAGAGGCTAGTTCTTAGACAAACCATGAATATATTAACTATATGTGCTGCGCGCGACTAACACTTAATACCCTGCTGCAAGTGTTTCACAGGGTAGCCGTAATTTAACACGCACCCCGGCAACTCAGCACAATCGGCGTCGCCTACTCATTGTTAAAGTACCACAATAAAAAATATAAAAAAAAAAGGAGAAATAAAGCGACCCCAGCGTTATTTGTACTCACAGCGTAAATTGTGCCATGCTACCGAAGCTGCTGCTCTGCTGCCGTTGTTTCCAATTAGGGCAATTATGTCCATGGGTTGTGGTGGTGCACCACAGGTTAAGCGCGGAATTTGGTCAACTATTTATATGTTGTTGTTGTAATTATGTGTGCTTCGAAATGATACGAAATTTGTATGCGCTCAATCGTGCTGTTTTGTGTTTGTTTTTAGCGTGTATGTGTGTGTGTGTGCTGCTAATTGATCTTAATTAAAAGTCCACATTTGCAACATAGATAAACCCACTTGCTAGCGGTCGCTGCAGGCTTAAGTGCTCCTATCATATATCAAAGATAAAGCGGCCAATAAACGCCATTTAGTGTGAGCCTGTTTGATTCGGGCGTTGAAGCACGACCGCATTTCTTGGTTAAATTAACAGCACACAAAATGTCTTTTCTAGATTTCTTTACATTGTTTATTACAACGACAAACGGGAAAACTTCACGGTGAAGAAGAGCACGATTGCAAGTGTGAATCAGCTGCTGCTCACTTGCCATTCACACAAAATGAAGCCAGTACTGCCACCTAGGCCCACAATGCAGTGCTGCCTGATTGTGAGCTGAACCGGGTATTTCAAATCTGCATTCAAAATTCGCCTTTATTTAATATAAATAAATATATATAGAAAAACTTTGTCTGCTTAAAAGCGCCTGGCTTGGCTGACGGCCTGTGAAGTACTGGGCACTGGTGGCGCTGCCGGTTTCGTTGGATCGTCTAGGACGCGTACCACCATCGAGCTGGTGGGACCCGTGCACCACGTGATTCCGTGCTCGTCCACAACGAAAGTTTCCAGCGTCACCTGAAACTGGCCACCACTCGAGATGGGCAGCAGAAAGCTGCCCGAGAGGAAATCCCGTTGAGGCTTAACCATCTGATTGAGTGTTACTGTGTCGGGATTGGGCAGCTTCACCAACTCGTTGACCGGTCGCGGCGTCATTAGTTGCGACGTGAGACTCAGTTGCACGGAATCCACACGTCGAAAGTGTTTCTGCTGCTTGCTAATATGCTGGAGCACGCCCTCCACCTTGATCACCAGATTACTGCCCGACTGCACAATGACAGGCTCTGTGGCGCTGCGGGGCTGTGGACTGACCGACAGCTTGATCTGGGTGGACTGCAGTATCTGGAAGAAGTAGCGCGGCAGGCAAAGCGGCGCCTTTGTTATGATCTCAATCAACGCAAAGATCACATCCAAGTGTCGATTGCTGATCGTCTTGGCATTCGGTGGCTCTTGCGGTAGGTTTTTCTGCATCTGCTCCATGCGCTGGCAGCTGGCGGCAAAATAACGCGTCTCCGGATGATTTCCGGTGGTCAGAAATATGGGTGGCTCCGGCGGCGTCGCATAACAAATCGATTCAATGATGTGCGCAAAGTGAGCGCATTGAAATTGCGCCACTTCGAGAAATTCCAGGGTGACATTGTCCGCATCAAAGGAGGATTTGTAGAGGCGTGCATAGGTCTCCTCGCACACCTTGAGAGCCTTGACCAGTTTGCGCAACTGATTCGTGACGTGGCCAAACTTTTGCAGATAATCCCGCGAGTTCTGGGCCAAGCTGCCCGCTATTGCCGGCGGTGGCACAATCACCTGGGCATTCTTCACCGTCACAGCGAGATGGAGAGTCTGCAGGAATTGTGCTCGTATCTTTAGATACTCCAGCTGAAAGCTGCACGGATGCTGGGGTGAGGAGCAGGCACGCATGCTGGCCAGCGCCTGCTGATACAGATTACTGGCCGCCTCCAGCCGCCTCATCAGTGGTATCAGCGGCTCCGGTGCCTCGCTAGGCGCATAATTATCCCGCATATAAGTGTACTCCAGACCATAGTTGAGAATGCATTCCGCCTGCGAGATCTGAGCGAGTGCCACAAGGAAATAGTGCATGTGATCAGTGATCACAATCTGCGACACCTTCGTGTAGATGTGCGCCGCCACATAGTGATGGCCATAGCGGCTGGCTGTGCGCGCAATTCGATAAAGAGTCCAGCAATTGACACGCTCGATGCACTTTTCAAAGCTCTGCACCACCGGCTGTGGTAGATAGCAACCCATTGTTGTCTGACAGACCAAGGCACAGAGTATTTCCACGGTGCGCAGCAGCTGCTCTGGCTGCTCCTCCCTATCCACCAGTTTGTTCAGCTTGTACAGAATGAGCGGCAGTCGCGACATCATCGGATTTGGCTGCAAAATTGGGATTTCCATTGAGGCTTATAGCAAGCGAGAGATCTATGGAAAAACTTACCTGTGCCGGCTCCGGTTCATCCGTTTCCATTGACACCTCGTCTTCCAGGCCCACGGACGTTGAGAAGGCATATTTGCGCAGCTGAAAGTGCTCGCAGAGTCCCACGGATGCCTCGCAAATGACTTGCAAATTCGCCGGCGGATAGATGACATTGTCGCCCAGCGTATTGGTGACCATCACAATGAAATCGGCGCCAAATTCTGCATTCGCTTGTGTTATGCGTATGCCATAGGCCAACAGACGACGCAAATCCCTGGTGAACTCCGCACGACGTGCTGTGCAGAGCAGCAGACCCTCCATGTGCAAGTTGACCATCTCGAGTATGACATCCACCTGACTAAACTGTCGCTGCAGGCCAAAGGAGAGCAGCGCGGCGAGGACGGCCATTGCCTGTGTGGCCGCCGTGTAGTCATCCAGTTTGCTGATGCACTCGTTGCACAGACGGAGCAGAGCGTCGCGATGCTCGCACAGCAGATGCTGACAGGTGAGTGGACACTCACTGAGCTTGAGCAGGATGGAGAGGAAGAGGAACTGCTCGGAGCCATTTGTGCAGAGATTAAATTTACTAATAAGTGCGCCAATCGCTGACTTTGGCCAAGCGTTGACGCTCTGCTTGCCGGCGAGCTCGTTGAAGGAGCGCAGCACCTGGATGCGAACCGGCGTACGCAGATCTTGCATAAACTCCAGCAGCACATTCAGCTGGCCAGGTACCCCAACGAGCGTACGTGAGGATAACTGTGTCAGCGTATTGATGATGGCCACCACGAAACTCTGTGCCGGATATTTGGGCAGCAGCTCCAGGCACAATTTGCTGACCAGCGCCGCCGTATTGGCATCGTGATGCATGTGCCGCAACACTGGGATTAGCAGCAGTTTCATCGGCACCGGCACCTGCAGTGATTCAATCATGTCGGAGATCTTGGCACACATGCTGATCGCAAAGGAGCTCGACTGGGCGGCAAAACAGCTGCTCGCATAGATGGCCGCCTCCACCTCGACGGTATCGTGGCTATCCAGCGCACGACGAATCGCATGATGAACCTGCGGTTTCTCTGGTATGACCCGAGAGACTGCGCCCAATGTGCGCAGGAGCAGAGCACGCGCTACTGGATCATTCGAGTGCATCACCATAAAAATGCGACGCACAAAGTTGTCAATATTGAGAATCTTATCGAGATGATTCTCGCTCTGCTGGCACACGCGCAACACCCAGAAACGCAACAGATTCGAACCGCTCACAAAGAACTCGGCCAGTTTGATGAACGATGAGTTTATCAGTATGGGAAATGGATATTTCTCAAAGAGACGCGGAAATCGAACAATTGCCTCACATTGGATGCCCTGCTTGGCGCTGCGGAGTCCCTTGTCCAGTTCCATGAGCACCGCATTCGAGTCGTGCTCATTGTCGTTGAGAAACGACTCGTTGAACATGCTGACACGCGTCCCCGATGAATGTGCCATTTTACCAATAATTATGCACTTACATTTAATTCAAAAATGAATTGTGAAGCAACAAACAGAAGCCTGTGGCGAAAACAAATGCAGTCTGCCGGTTGCCATTCACCTGTTAACGTAGGGAACAGTACGCAGCTCGCTCTGGCATTCTTCAAAATATATTTACAGATCTGCTAAAGTTCTGCAACTGGTTCTGTTAAGTGTTTTTGTGCTTGTGAAATTGCGTTCCTTGATTTTAATTTATTAAAATTATGTTTGTACTAAATAAAGTGGATAATGGTTTGTAAATAGTTAAAAACACACTTATATTTTGCATAGTTAATCATATCTATTTGCAGAAAATGTAAAATTCATTTTGCTGCCGGTTAACGCGAAATACACCGTCGGACGCTTGTCGACGGATTTGATATTATCCGAGGATCTCAGCATTAGTCGCACTCATGTCAGCCTCTGTCTGTGCAACAATGAGCTCACCATGGAGGATCTGGGCTCCAGGTACGGCACCTTCATCAACAATGGCATCGAAAAGAACAAAAAGATGCCTGCCAAGACGCCAACGGCCCTCCAAATTGGGGATAAAGTGCGCTTTGGGGCACTCAAGAACATCTGGCAAGTGTCGCAACTGAAGCTGACAACAACCGGATCTGCCTTAGAGGCCATGGGACTACGTGAATTGGATCAGCTGATGAGACCACTGGGTGGCGTGACGCTGCCCAGCTGGACAGATGAGTGCTCACATCTGACCATGGACACGGTGTCAGTTACAGCCAAACTGCTGCATGCGCTACTCGAAAATAAACCGATTGTTCGCGTCGACTTCTGGCGCGAGCTGTTGAAATTCGCGCGGCGTATTCACGTCTCTGAGGATTGGCCGCAATCCGAGAACTTTGCGCCCGCCCAGCCGTCGGATATGCCCAGCATCAAGTGGCGTCCCGAGCGCACCAAACTCTTTTCCGGCATCACATTTGTGTTCATGAATCGCAGCCATCTCGAGATGTACGGTCGGGTGATCCAGAAGGCTGGTGGTCTGTACAAGGATCTCAATTTAGGTGTATCGAAGCGATTTCTTACGAAAGAAAATGTTATCGTCATACAATATGTGACCTCAACTCAGTCCCAAGCCACCGAAACTATTTTCAATGTACAAGGTCTGCTTACCCCACAAATGTCTATCTAAAATTTAAACTAAAAAATATAAATATATTTTTAGCTATTCTGGAGCAGGCTGGACTACGTATGATACCCGACTACGAGATTGGACTCGCCATCTTGCATTGTTCGTTGGAAAAGTTCTGTAATCCATCGCATACGATAATGGAGAACTCTGTGACCACAACGGAATCAATGAATTCATCGATCTTGGTTCCCAATACGGAGCGCACTCAAACCCAGCAATGTAATAAAAATACTGGAACCGAGTTTGTTGTCCCAGAATCCCACAAATCACAAATCTATGGACTTAGTTTGGGCAGCGACAAACAGGAAAAATCGGAATCAGCACCCAAGGAAGTTGCAGCCACCAAAAAGAGGCGAAGCACACGTAATAATCCCATATATGTGGATGACTCCTCGGATGACGGCGCCACAAAAGACGAGCAGCCCACAAAGAAATCTAAAAAAGCACCCGAAAGTATTGTTGTGGAGTCGTCGGACGAGGAGCCAATTGTAAGTCGATCAAAGCGTAGAGTTGCTAATATTATGGACTCTGACGAAGATCAGCCGCTGGAAAAGAAAACCAAACAAAATGACAATGTAGACATCGGTTTGAGCGTGGAGGATCAAGCAGCGCTAGAGGATATAGCCAATTCAGAGGCAATGCCTATTGATGAGGATTTGGTTAAGAGTAAACCTAACGTCGGACGACAGAAAAAGACACCAGTTATTTCACCCAGACGCTCAACTCGTGGAAATCCACAGCCGCCGCAGGAAGAGGAGCCGGCGGCCAATTCTCCACGTCGTTCAATGCGTGGTAAACCATCAACAGATAATGTTATGCGAAATGATAAGGAGGATAGTTCACAGGACGAGGAACTGTTTCAATTCGAGTCACATACTTCAGCTGCAGTTGGCCCAGATCGTGCTGCTTTGAAGCCAACTGAAGCTAACATCGCATCGAATGACAAACCAGCTGAGAAATCGGTCAACAGGCCAGCCAAAATTAGTGTGCGTAATTTCCTGGAAAAGTCCCAAAAACATGTTGCAACCCAAAAAGTAGTTGAACCTCCAACTGCAACGCAGCCTCGCAAGCGTCTGTGTCTGGAGGTGCTCAAGGATAACGACGACGTTGATCTTGATAATCTGTTCGAGTTTGGCAACAGCAAGAAGCCAAAGACAACATTTGGAGCAGATAATGATTCTAATGATGAGGACTTATTTAACTTCAAGGCCCGTGCTCAACAGGAGCAGAGCAAATTGGAGCAGAGTGATGCCGATCAGGATTCGGTTTGCACAGAGCCATTCAGACCGGAAACTAAATCGAAATCAAAGTATATAGTGCCTAAGCCCAAGGAGCTACCTCGAACAATAGACACCAGTGGCTGGCTATCGTGTAGCGGGCTACACGTGGATGTCAAGCCGGAACCAGAATCAGAGCAGAATGCAATGGATGCTAACGCAGCTCAGCCAACCAATATTAAAGTGGAAGCCGATGATGATGAAGATGAGAAGCTGAACCATGGCAAATGGCTGGCAGGCATTAGGAATAGCATACAAGTGCGCATGTGCAACTTGAACATCAGTGTTCGTCGCCTGGAGGAAAAGGATGAGGCGAATACAACTTCCAGCAAATACATAGGCCGCAAGAACTTTAAAAACTTCATCAAGGTAAGTAATAAAAGATGCCCTGCCAGATTTATCAATCCAGCTCATTGCTCCTTCTCTTACAGACGAACAATGCGCATCCGCAGCACCAAATTCTGGGCCTGAAGCGAATGCAGCTGGCCGAGGGAATGGTTGTGAATTTGTAAGTGATGAGTACAAACATATATTCCGTAATTATCTTGTTATATTTTGCTGCCAATAAATTTGCGAAATATGTTTAAAGCCTTTGCGCTCTCCCTCGACTTGAGTTTGCGCTCGAATAGCGTCTTTGCCGCCACCCATTCGTGATTTTGAATTGCTTTCGTCAGGCAGCCGTTGGGTGCCTCCTTGCGGGATTTGGATTCACGGTGAATGAAATGCTTAACGTCCTCCACGGTGACCAATGAGTTCAGCTGAAAGGCAGTCTCTGTTGTTGTTTCCGCCTGGCGTGCAATCACCGTGCCCACATCCGCTTTGGCCAACTGTTTGGCCTTCTCTGCTTTCGTTACCAGTGGAGGTGCCTGTGGTGCTAGCAGTTGTATTGCTCCAGGCATCACTTCATTTACTTCATCTGGCTGGGTAAATTTAATCTGACGCAGTTTCGCTGGCAGTTCGTAATTATCGGGCAGAAAATGTTGCTTTTCCACGTGGGGAAAGCTGGAGCGATGTGGTAGCAAATGGCCGTAGAGCGTTGCACAATTGTTGCCCTGCAGTTGACTCAATTTGTTGATTTTTGCGATGGCTGCAATCAGCAGCGTTAGAATCTCCATGAAGAAATTGTTGCGCAGCATTTGGCCAAAGTGTTTGGCAGCCGCCAAACAGCAGTCGTGGATGCGTTCTTGCAGGCGATGGAAGGCAATTAGACGCACCAAGATGAACTCTAAGCTGTTACGTGTGGGCATCTCGCCGGACACTTCGTCATCGCAGGCATCCGGCAAAGCACCGCGAAATTGCTCCAATTCTCGCCGCAGATCGAGTCGCAGCAGCCGGCAAAGCGCCGCATTTAGTTTGCAGACAGCACGGAATCCTGGCATGGAGCGAAAGGAGTTCTTTCGACGAGCCATTAGACGTCCAATTAAGGCGGCTGTTTGATTGAATTCCTGACCATTTGGCGAGGACAGCGGTTGCAGATAACGATTGATGACCACATATACATCCTTAGCTGGAGGAGATATACACTTAATGTATATTCTTAATTACAAAATGTGCGTTTATTTACCAAATCCCGTTTCGCTAACTTGCAAAGTGATTAGCGGTGGCTTTTTTAATTCAAAGTCATTCCAAAAACATAAATTCGCCATGCTTCTAAAAAAGATAAACAAGTTAAATAAGTTATCGATAGTCCGAAGATTCGATTTGTTCTATCTCTCTTAATAGCATGAGGCTGCCAGATCGGGTTAAAATATGCGGTCTGCTTTGAATTGTGGATTCATTAATTGTTGGAGTCGCCTGCTGAAATTTGAAAAAATATTATTTCAAGTTATAAATACCATTTAAGCTAATAGTCATCAAATTTTCGACTGAGCCTCGAATGTTATAGACAGTCGTAATCGTAAGCCCGATTTCACACCAATACATTTAGCTTGCATCGTTATCAATCCCATCAGTATATTCAAAATGTTTTGTTTCGCGGCTCATTGTTTGCTTTGCAGCACTGTAACCGTGCAACAGTCTGGCAGCACCACACTGCCCATATGGTTTTGGCTCCACCTCTCAGCTTTTCCAATTTCTTAATTGTTAATTGTAGAGAGCTGTTGCGTGATGCAGTTCGTTTGACTAAGCGCTGTTAATTGGTGTTTTTGTATAATATTTTAAAATCAAATCGGGCGGGGCAGAGTGCGGTGCATCTGTCGCGTGTGTCTGTTTACAGATTAGATAGAAGTTACATGTTCGTAAGATCAACACAAAAAATATGCTTGTTATTAACACAATAAAAAATTCAGCGAGAATCACGCTGCGTAATGCTTGGCTGCGAAATAGTTTAACAAGCTTCAATGCTGCACCAACAAATTTCACGCGCACTTTCTCGCTGGGCCTGGCGCTTAGGCAACAACAACCAGATCTGTAAGTAGTCGAAGTACATTGTGTGGTGCGATTAACCATATATTCGTTTGTCGCAGTGTAAGCGTGACCTTTGTGAGAGCGAATGGCGAGCGAATCAAGGCGTCCGGCAAAGTGGGCGATTCCCTGCTCGATGTTGTGGTGAACAACAATGTTGACCTTGACGGTTTTGGCGCCTGCGAGGGCACTCTGACCTGTTCCACCTGCCATCTGATCTTCAAGACGGCCGACTACGAGCGGCTGCCCGACAAGCCTGGCGACGAGGAGCTGGATATGCTAGATCTGGCCTACGATCTGACGGATACCTCCCGCTTAGGTTGCCAAATCACGCTGAGCAAGGACTTGGACGGCCTGGAGGTGCATGTGCCCGCCACAATAAACGATGCACGCGCTGCTTAAAAAATGCACTTGCTCCACAAAAAAAAAAAGAAAGAAAGAAAACCGTTGTTACCTTGTCTACATTGAGTGCTAATAATTCCTTCGAGTCAACGCTTATGCATAGTCGATTAATATCCAACGAAATCTTTTGTATTGCATGTCCCCCAAAAGCGGGACACTTAACGAGCTGAGGCTTATGTATACATATACATCCTGTAATAGATTCGTGCATAAATGTGCATAAGTAAAAGGCTTCAAGATAAATGTAAATATTGATGTGTTCGTAAATAAATAGGCAGAGTACAGTTTTATTTTTCATAAAATATACAATTTGTAAATGTCGTCATTTGAATATGGTAATTTTAAAATACAAAGTTCACTTGTGGTTAAGAACTGAAGATGCTACGTGATGAAACCATGCTGAGATATTTCTTTTTTGCTTGGAGCTAGAACATGGATTGAATTCAGGTTCAACTATATTAAATAGCACAACTCAAAACTATCGCTAAGAAACTTTGTTCGTTATTGATGAATATCTTATGCACTTTGGCAAATCTAATCAGTGCATAGCAATTATCATTCGATTCTTATGTCTGACTGCATTATTAAATTGTTGCATGTCGACAAATTTATTGCGTCATCGTGTCAATAAAAATAGCAATTTTCATTAATCAATTCGAATCAACCAAGAAAAAAAAACGTCGTTTATTTTTTTTAATAAAAGTAAACTTTTTATTATTTCGCAGCTATCAGATAAAGTAATAAATAAATAATTTAATATATACATCTGCTATATTAACTTATTGTAAACGATTTTCAGCTTTTCCATTTTTCTTCTTTTTTTGTTTGTTTTTTTTTTATTTTTTTTTGCCGCTGTGCCATTTTACGAGATAACATATTTAAACGCGTAATTTCGATAGCATTTTTGTTTTAAATGAATTATGTATAACTGAAACTTAACAAAACTGACAAAATGAGAGTGTGAGAATACGATGACGTCACAATTTTTGATTTCGTTTATTTCGTTTCGAGCGCTTTTTTCAATTAATAACTAAAAAGAAATTATGCAGAATAAGGCGACCTATTTGGGTACAAATAAAAACAAAAACAATAAATAGTCGAAGCAATAAATAGGGAAGAGCAAATAAATAGATAAATAGTTAATATAGGATAGGCAGGAAGTTAGGATTTGGGGGCGAACAGGTGCACATAAAACTGATTTGGTTTTCTGATGGTGCAGTTGGATATATACCACTCTATATACGTGTGTGCGTGTGTGTGTGTGTGTGTGTAGTAGGAGTTGTAGACTGGTATTAGTTTAGTTGACGTAGGACATGCCCGCACCCTTGCGATCGAAGTGACGCACACGGACAAAGAGGAAGGCGGCGACTAGAGAGGCCACGGCCAGAACGAGCAGCAGCATGACGAGACCACCCACAAAACTGGGCACAGACATGCAAATGGTTTCCGCATCCGCCGAGCGTGCCGATTGGATGACAACCGTCTCATTGCTGGCATTGCTGTTTAGTGCGAAATTGACATCGCCAGGTGCGACGACCTGAATGATGCGACTCGTGTTCACGTCGGTCATCTCCTGGGCGTTGCGCTTGTAGATGCGTTGTGGCTGTGGCTTCATCACAATCTCCATGGTGTCGCGACGCCGGCGCACACCCCTCAAATCATCGAGACCCTCAACGGAGCGTGGTCGTCCGCCCAGCGATACTAGATTGCCGCCAGCGCTCATCTCATCCTTGCGCTTAACGGTGCTATATTGGCCCGATTGTCCGGGCAGTGGTGGTGGCGGCAGACCCAGTTCATTGCTGTTGCCACCCTGCTGGAGTTGTGGCGCCTGTGAGCTGGCCGGTCCGCTGGCTGCCGACTCTGAGCTGGTCACCGCTGAGGTCTGGGCCTGGGGTGATGGCACCACATCCGGTTGATTCTCGGAATAGGCACCACTGGCATCGGCCGCCGGATGACGTGGATCGGGATAAGCTGCCGGTGGCAGACCGCCAAGAGCAAAGTCATTCCTCTCATAGGCCTCGGGTGGTCCATATTCCTCGGAGAGCGCATTGCCACCCAACTGGGGCAATCCGTATTCACCGCCAGGCAGTCCAGGTCCGCACTTGGGCTCGGGACAGTTGTAGCGACACACTTGGATCACGCACTGGAAGTGCACATTCATCGAGTCGGGGAACTTGAAGGCCTGGAAGTAAGCGAAACTAACTACAGAGGCGGATGGTCCAAAGTTCTTGATCTTCTGGAATTTGCTCATAATCTTGGGCCGGACAACGCAGCCGTTCTGATCCACTAGCTGAATGGGAGCACGTTTGCCATCGTGGGCAACACAATTGCGCACCAGCATATCGAATTTATTCTCATCATCCTTGATGGCCAACACCATCGTCATCGTTTGTCCGATCTTCACAATGCCCGAGACCTCCGACGCCCAGGGACCCTTGCCCACCTGGATTTGCATCCAGCACTGGAGATTATCACCGAGGAAATTGGCCGTAACCGCATGCAACATGTCCACTTGGAAAGGTCTGAAGGTGACCGCCTTCTCATAGAAATCGTACCAGGTGCAGCGCAGTTTGCGTGCCTGATCCCACACCTCCTGGACGTAGGGATCGTATTGGATGATGATCGTGTTCTCCACATAGCTGCCCGATGGCGTTGGTGCCCCATAGCCAGCCGCATTGTGATTGGCCGAGCTGCTCATGCCGCAACTGTTCAGGAAAATCTCAAAGGTGGCACTCAGATGGCCAGTGCCCGGCTGCATGTGCACACAATGGGATTCGCTGTAGAAGCCCTTGGAGAAGATCATGCCGTAGAAGGGACGATCGAACTCAATGTTCACCCGCATGTGCGTCTTCTCGCACTGCACCTGCAGATGCTTGATCTGTGGACTGTCATTGGTGCTGGCCAGTGGCCAGGCCTCTTCCGACAGTCCGTTCGTGGCTCCAGTGCTCAGCGGACCCTGTGGTGCCCCATAGATCGGTGATTGCGCCGGCGGCCCATAGCCAGCTCTGTGTTCCAGTGGCAACGCAGCCGATTCAATGTGTGAGGCATCGCCGTGCACCGAAAGATGCTGCAAGTAGACAAGCAACAGATTTATTAGTAACTCCAGAAAACCATAAATATTTTTCATGATAATGAACTGATTTTAAATGCTCTCTTGGAAAATTCTTCTTTAGACATTTGGCTAATTGCCTATAAATGAAAAATAATCTTTTTCCTCAATTTTGCTTTGTAGAGGGTATTATAAATTTGTTGTGAAGTTTGTATTTATAGTTTTTCCATCTTGTTTTATCTTTGCAAAATACCTGATGAAATATTGTAGGTTAAAAACAAGCTGAGGTTATGTGAACTATGACAATATTGCCCAAGAAACACTTAGATAACATGGCCAAGGATGAGTGCCCTTAACTATCCAATGACTTAACTCTTGCTGAAAACATGGAAGAGATGCGGAAAAGTGTTTAAGTCCTATGCATGGTTAACTATTTTGTCGTTTAATTTGGCGCTCGGCTTATGCAATTGAAAGTCAGCAAAGGTATTATTATCTTTATCTTTATTTTTATTTTTATTTTTATTTTGTTTCATTTTCGAAAGAAGGAGAAGAGTGCCGAAGCGTTGAAAATTACTCAGCAGATTATTTATTTTGAAATTAAATGGCTGGCGGAGCGAAGCATGTTTGCCTAAGTTGAAAGCAGGGCCCATTGCATAAGACACCAAGAAATATATCCAACCCCCTACCGCACCGCTCTCTCTCTCTCTCTCCATCTCTCTCTTTGTCTCTTTGTCTCTTATGCTGCCCCCCCGTTGAAGTCAGTTGCGTCGCTTTCTTTTCAATCCCGTTTCACAACTGGCTCATAATTTGATGGCTTTTTGGTTGTTGTGCACGGGAAGCGGATGTAATGCTGTATATATAAATATATATATGTACGTATATATGAAGGTATGTCTTATGTATCTCAAAAGCCAACGAAAATCGAAAGTTCACAATGACGCTTAGGTTTTTTTTTATATACCTTTATATCTTTCGGGAATCTTTTGTTGTTAGCCGTGAATGTCGTGTGTTGGTTTTGAAAGTGAAATGACCAAAAAGATAAACATGAAAAGAGGTGCAGACAAAAAGAAGTCGTGCTCTCGTATATCAGCATATATTACAAAAGTTTATTCTGGCTGAAATTATCAGCTAAATATGAAAAAGAGACACTGAGAAAAGTAGCTTTGCATTTGTTTTGATCTGCCACAAAACGTATTTTCTGTTTGATTGAGATGGATTGGTTTGTAGCACTTGTATTGCAGTCTGGGCGCTGATGCATTTCACTTGAAGAAGATGAAGAAAACCTGACTATAAATAAATAATATAGCAATCTGAATGTATTAATGCGCTATAAACAAGAAAGTCAAAACTGGTACAAATCAGAGCATAACTGCATTTTCGCTGCCCCAATGCAGCAGACACGCAGCTGCCGCTGTGGCAGCTTTAAGCGCCATTTGCAGTTGGCCAGTTAGCTTTGCGCTGTGCGCGTTTTCCGTGATGCGATTGCATCTCGCTTTTACGAGCAGTCTCTCTCTCCCTCTCTCCCACTCTCCCTCTCTCTGTCCCTCCCTCTCTTTTGCTGTTTGATTGATGCAGCTAAAGTAGGCTTTACACTTATATTTTAATTAAACCATTAGAAAATCAATGTTATTCGTAATTTTGATTGACGTGCTTTTATTTCGCTAAAATGCAATAAGCTTTTAGCTGCCTAACACCGTAACTGTTAAGCACAATTTAAAATTCAATTGAAACCTTAAGACGTCAAAATCTACTCTCTTTTGTTATTTTGATTGACGACCTTTCCATTTTTGTAACATTTTCTTAAACACAATTTGATTAGCTCATTGGGGCTTAACATTTCAAATGAAAGTTTGTTAAAGTGCCAAAAAAAATACATCAAAACTTATGGGTATTTGATTGAGGACCTAACAATATTAATTTTGATTGACGACCTTTCGTTTAGCTAACATTTTGCAAGCTGTTAAGCTGCCAAAAGTGTCACTGTTGAGTTCAATGTTATTGTATTGCTTAGCATTTGGAAGGAAAATGCGCCTGAACACAAAATTTCATTTACAATTACAGTTGACAAACGACCTTTCGTTAGCTGTTAAACGTTTAACAGCGCCACTGTTAAGCTCAAGCTTAAGCTCTCGTTCTCTCTTTCTCTCTCTCTCTCCCTCTCTCTGAAGCTGTCAGCATTAGCCGTCTTCTAATTACATTGATCAGCAAAGTGCCGTTTAATGCTGCTGCAGCTCACTTACTGCACTTTTTTTTTCTTCTTTTTTTTGCTCTTCTGCTTTGGCTACGCATCCGCCTCTGCAGATCGGATTGCTTTGATTCGGCTCGCATATTGATCTCAGTTGAGTTGATACCGCTAGCCTCGTACACAGCTCATCTGCATGTGATGTTTTCGATCAACCCATCAATATGGCAATATGGCGGACAATGGACATTCGCCGCAAATGATTTGCATTCGAATTGATTTCGTTATTGTATTGATAAACCGTAATCGACGCATCGCGTCGAAAGTGATCAGATCCGCTATAAGCTATAGTTTGGTTAGTTGTCAACTTTAAAGTGGGCCACAACTAACTGTATTTAGTTTGGCGGTTGGCTTTTCGTGTTTCCTAATTGAAATTGTCCCAACATTCAATCTGCATTCATCTTCAACACTTTCTTATTTGATTTTTGTATGTATGTGCGTGTGTTGAACTCACCTGTGTGTTGAATACCAGGCACAAAACTAGGGCCAACAGGCAACTGTGTCGCGTATAGTGTCCCATTTTATATCTATATAAATTTGCTCGATGTCTGTCGAATTGGCGTCTTGTACACCAGTAAACAGTTTTTTTTTTTGGCTTTTGCTGTTTTGTCGCTGCTTTCTTCTCGGGTTTGTTGATCTTTTGGCGTCTCTCTTTCTCTTTCTCTCTCGCTCTCTGTAAATAGCAGAAAAGAAAGGGGCACAAGGGTAAACAATGCAGTCAGTCAAACGGTTAAAGTTTTGCATCGGCCGTTGATCTTAACATGCCGACTTAGCACAACATTTATTATTAACATAATAAGAGGGTTCAAAATGTATTACACTGTTATAGTTTACATTACAATGACCTTGCCCTCAAATTACATAATTTGGTTTGAAATATACTATAAAATTTGTATGCTTTATTTTTTGCATGTGTAATCAGTTGCCAACATTTAAATTGGTGTAAAGTTTTTCGTTCTAACTTGATGAGTATTTAAATGTCATTATAAACACACACACAGACCCAAATTTCGAGCCACCGAAACGGCATTTTATGTAAAGCAAATGAAAACTCGCGCTTAACAAACAGGAACCACTTTCTATTTTCACTATATCAGTACAACGAGGAGCTGCACAGCAACAGCAACAACAAAAGCACCAACAACAACAACAAGCAGTCAAAACGCCAACGCAGTTGCAAGTTTTCTTCACAGTGGCTGCGCCGCACTTTATGGTCCCCATTAATTTGTATTTGTTGCGTTTGTTTTTCGTATTCCATTTGTGCTTACTTTACAGTTTGGCCTAGCATAACATTAACATTGCGTTAACATTCGCAAAACATTTCACGTGACGCGCATCGACTTTGAATTTGAGACGTTGCCGTTGCCGTTGCGCCTGCCGTCTTCGTCTGCTTGCCGATTGAGACTGAGGCTGAGGCGGCGACTGACTGACTGAGCGCAGCTTTCACACAAGCTCCCCAAGTGAAGCTGCTGCTGCTGCTGCTGTTGCTGTAGCATAAAAAAAAGTAAACGGCGTCTGTGTCGCATTTCACTTGACTGAGTGTTGAGTGTTATTTTTTTTCTTTTATTTTTTTTTGGGCTGCCTTTGGTGAATGTTGTAGCGGGCAGTTTTACTTTTACAGATGGTAACAGCGACCCATCATATAGCACCGCCAACAACAACAACATCGAGTAGCTAAAGCGAGAGAGAGAGAGAGAGGGAGGGAGACGGAGAGCACACCCCATGTAAATAGGTTTTGAACAAGCCTTGGCCATAAATCGACACAAACCGGCTGCGAGCCTCCAACAGCATTGAGCAAGTGTACCATTAACCCACTGAGACAGTAACGGACGCTGCTGCCGCCGCTGCTGCTGCTGACTGCGACGTCGACGTCAACTGCTGGACTGCTGCTGACTGCCGCCGACTGCCTGCTTGACCCTAAGCACAACCAACTGTCTTTGGCTCGTTACGCAATGCTCCCAAAAGAACTTCAATGAATGAGACAGCAACTTGTGCTGTGTGCTGCGCTTGTGTGTGTGTGTGTGTGCTTGTGTGGGCTACTGCTCGTTTAACGGTGTATTTTTTGCTGCTGCTACTGGGGCTGCTGCTGCTTCACTTTCTTCCTACGTTTATTTTCACCCGTGCAAAATTGTCTGCCATTTGCATAGCAAAAGATTCAAGACGCAAACTTGGCAATTAACAAGCAGCGAAATTTTTGTTTTTGACTAATTGCTGACCATCTCAGAGATGCCTTATCAAATAGTTTCTTTATTCGTAACATTAGAGCACATATCTAGGTAATTGGTACAACGAATTTGGATACTCTATTGGGAATCTGAATTAGCGCTATTAATAAAAATGTCAACGTACAAAAATCCTGGAAACCTACTTTGACTAGATGAAGAAATCTGTGATTGGGCTTTAGAATTTCAATATTTCAGATGTTTATTGACTGGAAACTTCGTTTTATAACTTACAAATGCTTTACACTCGCTCTTGGTAAATTTTTTAAATTGTTTAGATTCCGACATATGCCATCCGGATTTATCGGAAACACCAGCGAAAAATGTATTTAAATGTTGTTTATATATATTTAAATGCTGCTTCAGTTGTTAAATAACATTAATAATAAACTCTTAAATATCCACTTATATCCTTATATATATATATCATACATATTTATGGGAAGTTTTAGGAGTGACGATAAACCTATTTTACAAACTTTATCAGCACACTTATAGCACCCACTGTTAGGGTATGCAAATTTCTAGCGCTGTTCAAAAAGTTGTAAGCATTTGGAGCTTTAGAGGGTTGGCTTCCAGCTGGTGAGGCTGCCTCATCTTAATGCGCATTGTTATGGCTGATACTTGATGCTTGTGGTTATGTGTAACTGCTGCTTATTGTTGCTTGTGGTTGTTGCTGTTTTGGCATAAGGCAAGTGAAAGTTGCCCGTTTGCCATGCGCTCAACTCCCAGTGAGCTTTCGTCTGGCATCTCTTTCTCATATAAGGGCATAACTGATGTTTGTCGTTGTGGTTGTCGTTGTTGTTGTTCAAGTTGTTCAAATTGTTCAAGTTGATGCAGCAGCTTGGCTTTTGTTTTCTTTTTTAATTAACACAATCAAATTACTGTTTACTGGCATTTCTACATATCGTTATCATTATCGCTTTGCCCGTCAAACAGAATTTCGAAGACGAAGCTAAAGCTGAAGTTGAAACCAAAACAAAACAAAAGACTTAAGGTGCGAACGTGTAACTTTTGTTTTCAGGCCTTCCTGTCTCGTGCCTAATTAGCTTACAAAAACTGGGCGAAAGAGCTGCCAGCTATTTCCAGCTCTTTTGTTTTACGATTTATTCTCAGCTCTCAAATTTGTTGCAGGCAAACATTAAATAATGTGAAAAGTGCCAGCAAGTGAAAATGCAATGAAAAGTTGTTGTCTCCGCTGTTTCTCTTGTTGTTGTTGTTTGTTATTGGCTTGTTTGTGGGTTGTTTGTTTGCTTTTGGAGCGGGAGCAACACATCGTCCGCCTGTCCGCCCGTCCGTCCATTGATTGAAATGACAATCGAAGCGGCGGCTGCCGGCTGCTGTCTCCTTGCTCTGGTCGTTGTCGGAAACTAGGTGAACCACTGTGCACCACCGCTGTGACACACACACACACACACACAAACACACACATATAACTCTAGCGCTCAGTTTGTTCTAATTCTGGATAATTTACGTTGTTGCTCTGATGACCGACAGTTTGGGCTAGATGAGCCGGATATTGAATTGAATGACTGTCTATTCTGCCAAATGACAATAGCAATGCCATGTGACACAAGTGGCAGCCGCAACCAATCACTGTCAAATAGTAGCCTTGAGCTCATATACTAATTATTCTCTAGCTGCAGTTGAAGCTCACTAATTAAAAAGAACGAGTTGCAAACTATGGAAAAGAAAGTAAATAATCAAACTCAAATGTTGGTTTTGCCTATCAACAAATAAAATCTAATTATACATAGATGAATACTAATCAATCAACTAACAATCTGTTTGAGATTTTGACTATCAAAGACTAAGAAAAAGTAAATAAAACATAATTAGAGCTCAGCTGATAATTTTACATTTGGCTTAGTTTTGCTTAAAGTCATGAATTAAAATCTCTCCTTTTCTATTCGTGATCAAAGCTAAGCCAAAAATCTGTCAAATCACAGTTTTATTAATTGATCTCCCCCCGCAATCCATGTCCAAATCCTTGCTGCCAATTAAGCCGCTTTACAAGCATTAATAAAATGCATTTAATGTTGCGTTAAATTAAATTTTTCTTATTTAGCAACGGTTGACTTATTGGCCGACAGCTGTTTGGTTAGTTCCATTAATATAATTGAACGCTTTCACAAATCCGCCGCCCCAAAAGCAAATAGACAACACTTTTTGGCAGCGCCCCGAGTGGCACAAAAATATGGGGCTAATTAAGACGTGGAGGCTGGCAGGAGGAGGAGTATTAAACTTCAGCTTAATTGAGCTGGACAAATGATGGACAACATCAAATATCATAGCTGACAAATTTTTGCGTATGAGAAATGAGCTGGGATGAGATGAGAGTGGTGACCAAACCCAAAATCCAAGATTCGAAAACTCCAAAGCCATGCAAACAATGGGCACGCACAGCTTTTGCTTAGCATGTCAAAAAAAAAATATGAAAAAAAATAGACAAACAGAACTCGAAAAAGAGTTTTTTTTTTTTGGGAGTCTTTGTGGGTTTTTATGCGTTGGAATGTTTTTGTTTACCACTTCGATTGCCACTTTGACGTGGTTGTTGCTGTTGTCGCTTGGCGAGTAAAAGTTTCACTGTCTTGCAGATGCTGTGTGTTAAGCGGTTGTTGCCGCCTCGAAAATGTAACGGTGCCTGCAACAGAAACAACTACAACTACAACTACAACAACAACAACAATTTGTTGTGGCTGCTGTAAATGATCGATATTATTTGGCGCATTGTGGCATAGAAATTGGTAGCACCATGCGTAATTAACTAACCAACACATGTATATATATATATATATATATATATATATATATATATATATCTCCATCTATATCTATATCGAAACGGCAGTCGCCAAGTCGGATGCTGTGAAAGTGAAATTGTTAACGCCAAAGAAAAGCAAACAGCAAAAAAAAATTGTTTACCGCCAAGGTTTACATGTTGTTGTTGCCGCTGTTGTCGCTGGCAGTGAAGGGGCAATTTACGTTTCATTTCATTTTGTGGTATGTGCCTCAGTTCACTCTTTTTTTTTCTTTGTATTTTCTTTATAGTTATTAAGTAACTTTTTTTGTCAGATCTAAAAGATGATTTGTTCGCGGCTCGAGAAACGTGTTTCTATGCCCAAAGGTATTTCGCTGTCAAACTGGGCCAGTTTCGATTTCAATTTATTTTAATGCGAGTCTTAGCCGGGCCAAAACAATTGATAAAGATCTTAATTTAAATGCTCAAAAATGGTTTGAAAATTACACAAATTACTTTTTGGTATTTATTCGCTTGTTAAATTTTATTAGACAGATTTATGCAACCAACTAACTGTTAAGTTGGCTTAAAATCATATATATGATTTTAATTTGCCAAAAAAATAAGAAAGACTTAGGCAACGAACTTGGGCTAACAAATGACTTAGGCAACGAACTTGCAGGCATTTTCACACACCTCAAATGAAAAACGCCCGCAGCAGTGCGTCTTGGCTTCTGGCAGTTGTCGTTGTAGGCATTATGTAAAATAGAGCACACAATTAGTTTTCTATGCTCCAGTTTTGTGGAGCCGCCGGCTGTGCGGCATGCAACGCGACATTGGTGCGACAGTTGGCGACAATTAAAAAGTGATAAGGCGCCCGCAGCACCAGCATATGGCGAAAAAAAATAAATGACAAGTAGTTGTCGCAAGTGCACCCCTTTCCCCAACCCCTTACCGCAAATGAAAGTAAATTGTTGCATGCGACGGCGCCTGGCGGCATTCCATTCACTCATTTTTCCAGCGCTTTTCGTGAAATTTTTCGCATATGCGTAGCGCACCAAATAGACAAGAAAGAAATAAAATAAAATAAAATAAAATGGAAAAAACATGATAACGCATTTATCGCAAAATATAGGGAAAGTGAAAAGTGAAGCTAAAACTTTATGCATATATCTCCGATACTTGGGGCATATGTGTGTTAAATGGAGCGTCAAATGCTGGGCAGACAACGTTTTAACTACCAATTACAATGGGTGTTGCCATGGCTAAATTGGTAAAGAGATGTTGTTGGCGATTAAATGGGATTATTAGAGGACTGTAATTAACAACCTGTCTGGATGTTTTAATAGATAGACTTCAGTGAAGCTTAACTAATTTGATGCAATTATTTAGAATTGATGAGGAAACAACGCTTGCAATTTACTCTATTTTATAATCTAATAAATTAATTTTTATTATTTTTTTGCCAACATTAAACTTGCAGCTTATCCGCAAAACATAATCTTAACTATCAATATTACGCTGTTATTTGTCTTAAACTGCCTTTCAGCAACGCATTGTGCGCCAGATCAGTGGCATATAAGTTTCAACTGTGCCCCTGCTAGATTTCTCCCCATTTGCTGATGGCTGATTGAAGATAGTCTGCTGTCAACTTGGACAATAACGGGCAGACGAAAAAAACACTAAAAAAAACGTGTAGCGGTGACGCCGCTAAACATGCCAAATGAGTGACCAAAGTGCCGTTAGTCAGGATCAGAGATAAGCAACCGCTAACGATTGGCCAGCGGTGCAATTGCAATTGCAACTGCAACACAAAACTCAGCTGAAACGAGACAATTAACATAATTTACAACAACCCCCATCGTCCATTGGGCCAGGCCGGAGAAGCCATTTACTTTCCATTTCTACTTAACGGTAAACCAAACGAAGCAGCGAAATTGCATCGCAGGCACAGCCATGACATGGACATGCATTTTGAGTTTGGTCACTTGGAACTTGGACGGGAACTTGCAACCGGTTTGAGTTGTTGTTGTTGCTGCAACGAATGCGAACCCCCCCTCAATGAAAGTAAAAACTCAAGGGCTTGCACTTTCTGCTAAACGGGGGAAAGAAGAAAGCCAAGAGACAAGAGACAGACAGACTGACAGACAGGCATATCCTCAATGTGGCCTCGCAACGCATCGTTAGCTGTGGCTGCAGCATGGACAACGAAGTCGACGACAACAGCGACAACGGCAACGACAACGACTCCGAGTCGGGGCCAGTTGCATTTTGCTCTGAAATAATTAGTGACCCAATTTCGTTGCTGCCGTCGTCGACGTTGGCGTCGGCGTCGGTGTGTTCCGCTTGCCTGCCTCTCTGTGCCCCAAAACGCATGCAATTTGCTTTTGCTTGACTTGGGTTGCAGTTGCAACCTCTCTCGAGTGGCTGTTGTTGGTGTTGGCGTATTTTGTGGCATGCATGCACAGAAAGTGGTTTTCATTTCTTTACAATTGCTTGTCAGCGGCTGCCTCACTTGCCACAGTTGCAAGTGGATGCGCACTCACACACACAGCTACTCATAAGTAGTACTCATACTCACACTCACATTCGTATTCGTATTCATACTGCATTTGGTCTGTGAGCGAGAGCTGCACTCAAATTGCAGGCCCAATTGATTTGCATGATTTTCAACAATTTCTTAAAAAATCAAAAATTGATTGTTGGTTATTGTAAGCCTTGGCTTTGATTTGGTCGGGGGGGGGGGCGGTGCAGGATGCAAATGGTGTCAAAGATTTGATTGAATGCTGCATGCGGCATGTTATTTGATGTTTGTTATATACGCAAATGATTGGGAAGTGAATACGAATTAGAGCTGAATAAATTTATACAAATTAGATGTGTATGCAAATAGGAAAAAAAATATTCAAATTCATTGGTGAAAGATAATTGTTATGTATTCAAAATTCGTTGGAAAATCCAATGGGAAATAGTCAACAGAAAAATACTTTTTGTTAAGAATCAGAATTAAGGCCAAATACATTGATAATATGCATATTTATGTATTTAAATTAATAGCTGAGGAAATTTATATTTCTGAGATGCAATATTTATTTGTAGAAAATTTTCTTATTATGGATAAAAATAATATTTAAATACATAAGTGAAAGATAATATTTAAATGTTAAAAATGAAAAGAAAAACATTATTTTTGTAAGCTTAAGAAATGTGTAATTTAATCTCAATTTAAATAGTATAATTTTGAAAACTATGATATCCAACTATTAGATTCTTAATGAACTTTTCTTCAGCATAGTAATCAAAGCGAACTATATAATAACTGGTGAGAAACAGGAGAAAATCTCATAAACTGATAGCAAATAGCTGCGTAATTGTTGTTTGTCATTGGTTAAGGCCGTGTCTGTGGCGTTCTGAGCATTTGCTGCACCAGCCAGTTGCAACAGTTGCCCAAGTCTGTGGCAATGAAAGTTTTTTATTTTTCTGCGTTTTTCTGTTCACGCTGTGTTGGAAAAACTGCGTGAAAATTGCACAGGCGGCAAAGACAATTGCCGTTAATTTTGAAAATTGTCGCCAGGGCAGACGGAGAGAAAGAGAGAGAGAGAGAGAGATGGAGAGAGGGAGAAAGAGCGAAAAAGAGATAGAGAGAGAGACTGAAACTGAGACTGAGCAACGAGCTTGCCAGCCAGGTAAACCAGTAATTATATCTGCTGCAAGTGGCGCAGCTTCTTTCACCAGAGAGTAGGCAAGAGTGTGTGTGTAGCTGTGTGTGTGTTTGTGTGTTTGGAATCAATTAAAAGTATTGCCAGCGCTATGTTTGGGCAGATGACAAGTGCCACAAGACACAACTACAGGCAACACTGCGTATGCGCAACCCACTTGACGGAAAGTGCACAATGCACGCAGCTAACAGATACAAACACGAAAGTAGATTCGAATTGTATCTGTATCTCTGTATCTATATCTGTCTCTGTGTGTGTGTGTGTGTGTTTGTGTGTGTAAAGCGAAATTGTTTTCATGTGCGCCAAAGTGGAGCAGTTTTTGAACAAAGCAATTCGCAAGATTAATCAAACACACACAGCAGACACACACACACACACACACACACGCACACACACATGTGTGTGTATATGGAAAACTACAGATTTATAGCAGTTGTATCTGTATCTGTAGCTGTTTGCTTGTTTGGCTGGCGCATAAACCACCACAGTGCAACAACTGCAACAAGCAGCAGCAGCAGCAGCCAGCAAATGAGAAGCGGCACAAGTCAATTTCAGACTTTCATTCGCGCGAAACGCGATGAAATTTCACCAAACAACAACAAGTACAACAACAGCAACGAGAACTCTGCTCGCACCGGCAAAAAAAAATAAATAAATAAAAATAAAAAAAAAATACTGCAGCCAGTTTCAGTTCCAGTTAAAGATAAGCTACAGCTATGCGGGTGCAGGGTTGGTGGGTGGTTGGGTGGTTGGGTGGCTGCCTGCCAAATTGGTAAGATTTATGCAAATTAAACTAATGAACAAAAAGTCTCTGAAATGCCGCTTGCTTCACGCCTCAGCAACCATTCAACTACACACAAACAGTTGCACCCCTTTTGTTATTATTAATTTCCGCGTACTGCACGCCAAGTCGTCGAAAGTTTAACTGTCTGCTTTCTTTTGCTCTCCTCAATAATAGGCAAATCTACACACTCAAACACACACACACTCTCACACACACACACACACACACATATCATGTGTTACTGTTGGAAATATGAACCGAAAACACTTTGCTTTTCTTTCCCAAATGTTGCAACGCTTTTGTGCGCAAATGGAGCTTCATTTATGATTCTTTTATTTTTATTATTATTATTATTATTATTATTATTATTGTAACCAGCCTGGTTATAAACGCGAGGCTGACTTGGCTGACAGGTGCATGGCACTAACTGGCTGTTGTTTGCTGACTGACGGGTTTTCCAAGTGGCCATCGAAAGCAGTTGTAAATAGTATGCAGCTAACTATTTCAATTGGTTTACTTTTTACAGCCAATTAGTGACAATCGATATTAGCCGCATTTATAAGGAGTGTTTTTATCACGTGATGAGCTATTGTCGACGGTTTGTCTTTTCAGTGAATGATGAAAATTTAAAAGACAACTTAAAATTGTATTAGTTATGCTTAAGATACGAAAACAAAAATTAATTTAAAATTGATAGTGATTATTATATTGCTCTTTAAAAAGGTTAAAGATGCCTGCAACTTTACACAATTTTCATACGAGCTAGTGTTAAGGAAACTTTTCGAAAAATGCAAATTGTTGGCTATTTTTAAATATTGAATTTATATTATCTAAGTTCTCATAGCTCATATGAACAATCACACAGAGTAGTTTCGAGCTCAGTATTATATTTACTAGTTGGGGTTAAGTTTTAGTATTATATTTACAACCCGCTATAATCAGTCTAGGCTTTATAGTTATAGGAGCTTTAATCCTTAAGCTTACATGTTTTTTTTAGATTGCCTACATTTACATAACAGTAATTATTATAGCATCAAAACTTCTTTAAACATTTTCGATATAATATTTGAAAACATTTGTAAACTTTTTATGCTCCTTTTGCTTAAAATACGTATACATATGAGACAGGAAACAACAACTCTTTCAGTTTTTACATTCACTTAATAACACTCAAAACTTCTGCAATTATTTTCACAATATACTCTTGCAGACATTTTAAGCCATTATTGTTTGCTTGCACAAAATCTTACCTCTTAATTGTTGTTAGTCCCTAGCGTTTTGTAATCCCTTTTTTGAGAAGTGGTTTGTATTGAGATAGAATGGCACAGCGTCTGCCGTTGAGCGTTGGCTATAAGGCTTGCCCTACTATAACTGGATCTGTTCGATTGTTGCACACAAAATTGATGTATTGCAAGAGCAATGTTTTTTTTTTCTCAGATTTTGCACTATTCAAAATATATATCGTATATATATGCACTGCACAAGGCGCGCGGAACGAACGCGTAGGGTTTGGTTTTTGGTATTGTTCAGGACGAGTCGGGTGTCTCGTACTCGAACTCGAATTCGAAGTCGAATTCGGTAACGGTAGGTAACGGTATACGGTACTCGGTATCGATCGCAGCGTCGCAGCAGACACTGACTCGTCGCACACAATGTTGAAATGAAAATGCGGCCCGGCCGTATTGCTAACCAAGATTTTATATCGCGTGAAAGTTTTGACCCCTTTCTGTTCGTTGCTCGAGCGTTGAGACGGCGTCTGAGACACTGAGAGCTGCCAGCAGCCAGAGAGTCGCAGGCGAGAGAGAGAGCGAGAGAGTGAGAGCTCGGGCAAGAGCGAGAGTGTGTGCGAATACTGAGGTGAGAGAGCGAACATGCGAAACATGCAAGTTTTCGGCTATTCTTTTTTGGGCCGACACGAACCCAAAAAACCCGAAACTGGCTGTGGCAACTTTTCATTTCAGGCCGCTTTCTGCGGGCGCTTTTGTTTTGGCCAAGGTAACTGATGACGTCGAGTGTTGCCTAATGCCCATTGTTATTCACAAAGGGATACACAGCGGCTGATTCACCTACCAACAATGTCTTTGGATCGACGTCGCCTATTATTATTCTGGCCAATGCATTGGAAAATTAAATTATGGATCCGTGTTATGCAATGCACTTAATGATATAATGTATGAATAAATAACTGCTGTGTTTTGGCTTTCTGTCAAAGTGTTAACTAAATCGTCATTAGTCTTTGACCTTTGTTTTGACTGTAGCGGAAATAAATGAATAGTTTAATTCGTTTTATGTTGTGTGTTTTAAAAGAGATCAAATTAACCGTCACAAAATAGGCATAATCAGGTTCGTTGCTTAAGTCTTTTGTATATTGCGTAAAAGAGATAATTAAATCTCAACAAATTGTTTGATTGTTTTACAAAAAACATAATTGTAAGGCGGTTTTTAATATTCAATTGATTATATGATAATTGGATATTTATTTATTTATAACTGTGCTCAATTTGTCAATCTCAAGGTGCGCCAAAAATTGGCTAAGTACTCCACTTATTTCAACAATCAACGCAATTTTCGATGATGAATTGGCGCAAATATATTTGGGCCACAACAAGAGTGAAATGAAAATGCGAAGAAGACGGAACGCAAAATAACCAAAAGAGGGATAAATATGTATATATATAAATATACATGCAGTAATAACGACCTGGTTAAAAATAGCGTTGTCAATTGGCTACATCCAAGTGGCCTGGGCCTAAGAAACAGCCACGATCCGTGAACTTTCATTTACGGTCGAGCATTTGCCAAACTCATGCGCCTTGGCTGCCCAAGCGATGACAGCATTCGAAAATACCCAAAGAGACAGCAAGAAGATGAAGACGAGCATGGGGCGCACCCGGCTAATCGAAAGAAATCGAAAGTTCCGGCTCAGTCAGCGACTTGGTTTCGATTTCATTTCAAAGGCATTGCTCACATTTGGATTGTTTTGATTGTAATATTTATTATTGTTGCTGTTGTTTTTGTTGTTATAGCTGTCGCACGCCGGATCCGGCGTGATTCATTTGCCGTTACTTTTGTGTGACGTTTATCCTACCTACCAGCGCAGCATTTATGGTGCCCAGACGATCATCAGTTACGCCGGCGCCGAAACTCAAAATTGGAAATTGGGTCAGGGACGTGCTCGGCACGCTAATCAAATTATGCTCACACTTTGCATATGACGCACTAGAAACCGTAATTCATTGAGATGTGTCGCAACTTGCAACTCAATGCGGGCATTTGCTACAGAACGGTTGAAGGTCGAGCCAGAGATAATTATGCAGGTTTGTAATGTATGGGGAACTTAGGAGTTGTCTCATGGATACTCAATCATGTATGATTTACCAGGAGAAAATATATTTTACGAAATTTACAGGTATAATTTTTATCTGAAATTCGAGCTGCAAACGCGTTTGCAAATTGAAATGTGGTAGTAATCAAAAAGCACTTGTTTTTGAAAATCGGTTCACTTTTCTTATTGGAAAGTTTTGACACACTTTTTTAGGAAATAATTTCAATGAGTTTTCAGCGAGATTCGCAATTCCAACTATTAATTCAGCATTCATCTAAACACCAAGCCACTATCAGATTTCCAAAACAAGGGTTAGTTTTGACTAAGTTATGAAATATAATCGATTTTTGTTTAGAGTAAGAGGGCCCTTGCATAACCTAAAACTAAAGGGAAGTTCGATTTAATCGTTTTCACAAATATGCAGCAGTTATCTATAATTTATAAGTTTCCATCTATATTTATTTTTATCTATTCATAATCAGTGACATATCATCATTCGAAAAGAGTCTGCCAATTGTTTTGATAAATGCACAATCAAATATTCAAATCGCTCACAATCGGAGTCATTTTTCACACATTATTTGTTCAGTATGCTTTTGTTTGAAATGGCTAAAATCGCTTACAAACAAAACAAACTTGTGAACGCATTGCTTTGCCAGATTCATTCAGTTATAGTTTTATGGAAAGTAACCAGTTATATGACCACGTTTTGCACAATTAACTTGGCCTTTTATTTGCGGTGAATGCAGTTACGAGAATAACGGTGACCAGATTTAAGGTCTTATTGTTGATTAAATACAACATCGAAGTCGATGTCGATGTCAATCATTATGCAAGTCCCGCTCTGAACTTCGGTCAACGTGCTTAACTCGCTCAATGGAGTGAGTGGCTGGGGTCCCAATTTGCTCTCAAACCTTCCACTTCACTTTCCATTTCTTTTGTCTGCATGCCTTTTTTTCTACATTACTTTTTATGTGTTTTTGGTTTTTCTTTATTGCTGTCGTCGGCCCTTAATTGCATAGTATACTTATATGTAAAGTATAATAATATAAGTATAGATATAATTTTGCATATAGACAATGAACTTTGGTAACCAGCTGCAGTTAATATTTTTTGGCCATAGACATTGGGTAAGTCTACTTTTTGAATATTAGTATTATTATTGAATATGTAACATGTAGAGTATCTATAAGCTGCAGCTTAAATTGAATATATATTTGTTGCACATTTTCGCATTCAATGCCCACCCATTTTCTCACTGTGCATATTTTATTGTAATCGATTTCTCACTCTTGAGTTTTGTTTTTATTTCGGCTGCTGTGCCCTTTTGCTGTTTTTGTCTAGTGCTGCATAAAAATGCGGCTTAATTATTGTTTTATGCATATGAAGGGGCGTGTGTGCTAAACTCAAGTGTGTAACTGTGTTTGTGTGTGTGTGTGTGACTGAGTCATGAGCCATATATCACTTTCACTGGCCAAAAGACAACAAATAGCAATGGGGCAAAAGTCTCAATCAGCCGGACCCAAAAACCAGATGGCAAATAGGCGACTCTCTGTCCGAAAGGAATAAAGACAGCAACAACAACAACCACAGCAACAAAAACTGCGTTTAATTGTGAAAAATGCTCTCAAATTTATTAACTTAAATCCAAAAGACTGTTTTCTTGCTTTAAGATTGCGTAAGCCCCTAATTGTTGCCAAAAAAGTGAATAGTAAAATAAACAAATAAAATAAACTATCGGGTGACGACAATAGTTTTCTAAAAGTCTTAAGAAATCGGCATCCATCAAGCTTTGTTTGCCTTCGCGATTGACTTCCAATTTCCAATTCCAGCTCGAAGATAAATAGCCAAAAGCGAATAGTATTTATCTAACTCATTGTGAAAGACGTTTTCAAATGGATAGTCTTGTCGATATTGTGTATCTTACAGTTTAGTCACAAGATTTTCACTTTCGTTCGCTTACCAAAAAAAAAAAGCTACCCAAAAGATATTTACACACACACACACGCGCACATAAACACCTTTTATTGATAGCCAAAGATCCATGCGTATGCAAATTAGCTCAATGCCGACAACAAGGCGCAGAAACTACCGTAAGTGGCCAAAAGCAAAATCGCTGCTATAGAGATGTAAGAAGAGATGAACGCTAAGAGTTATTCCAGCTACAACAACAATACTATATATATATATATATATTACAACTACGCACGGCCGACAACAGTTAAAAGTTTTTAGTTGTTTTTTTTTTTTTGGCAAATGAAAGAGAAATTGTGTGCGGCCGGCCGACAAAAGTCTTATATGCTAATTGGTCCGTTCGAATCTTAAGAAAATCAGCTACCAAAATGATATGATGGCTGCGTCAGCGTTTATCGAGGGAGTTGTGCAGCTGTTAATTAATCTAAAAGATAACGGTATGCAAATAATCAAGAAACATTTTATAAATTTATGAAACTGTAGTTGAATGTAAATAGGTAACTCCATTCAAATTAGTTGATGTATTTCTGTTTTTCATTTTATATTTTTAGATACTATTATGAATTTTGCCATAAATATTTGTGGCTTGCATAAATGGTCAATGCCGGCGCTTTCTATGTGTCTTTGGTTTTGCATTGAATTAGTCAAAGGTTATGCAACATAGTCGAATTTTGTTAATATGTATCATTATATATCCGAGAATGGAGCACAAAGTGAAATGCTGAAATTTGGAATTTGACAGGCAGCCTAAGCGATTTGGATATCGCTTCGGTTTGCAGCTTCGCTGAAAATAATGTTAATTAAATATTATATCGCAGAAAATGGCTCGTGCGTCGAGGGTGAGTAAAGCCTGTGTTCAATTAAAATTTAATTATTATTTTGTGTGTGTGTATGGATAAATATCGGCCGGGGCAACGGACCAGGGTTACTTAATGACCCTCAGCCAAAAACAACTTTTAGCTGTAAACTGTGAAAGAAATTTAAAGAGATGCGGAGAAAGCATCGGCAGGCAAAAACAAACCAACTGCAACAATTCGCCACCAACAACAAGGAGAACAGGTGAAATATCTTTACTTTGCTTTTTGGGCTTTAATTTGAAAGTTAAATTATGATAGATTGCATATCCATCGTTCACAAGATTTAATTGCGTTTTTTTTAATGTATTTCTCAATTCAGCTGCTTAGCGAAATTCCAGCGGAATTTCTGAAGGCACTCGAGAAACTAGAAGGGATGATCGTCAATATGGATGCGAAGATTCGTAATCTAAAAGAATACATTTTGCGGGTTTGCCACAGTTTAGTTAACTATAGTAATTTAAATGACAATCGGTAAAGATTAGTGCTGCCATCTTGCTCGAAAATAAATTGTCTTGTTAGAGCTGCCAACTACTCTCAAATTAATCAGCTGTTTGCATTTCGCGCCAAATTGAGCTGTTCTGTGTATGTTTGTTGAGTGTTAATCTGCAATATTTTTTTATTTGATTGGTAAAAAAGTGACCCAGAAATATGAGTGAATCAGCTCGAAAATCTGCGATGGCAGCAGAATGTGGCGAAAAAGAAGACGATGAGTCCATGGAAAAGCTGCACATTGATGATAAAGACGAAAAGAACACTTCGGCTGAAGATATTTTGGGTGGCAAATCTTTAATAATGTCGGACAGCGAAAATGAAGAAGAAATCCGTGCTGAGCCAGCAGGTAAACAAATATCACCCAAGAACAGAGCACAACGGCTGCGGGACAGCGATGAGGAGGATGAAGAGAATGATCAGCAGACCAAGACGGAGGTGGTGGCTTCAAAACCGAGGAACAAAATATCTGCAATTATTGACTCTGACAGCGAGCAGGAGGAGGAGGAGGAGCAAGATGAGAAGCCAGGCAGGGAGGAGAAGAAAAGGGAATCCAGCTACAATGAAGTGGAAGAATATAAGCCCAAGCCAAAGAAAAAAATCTCGGCTATTATTGACACAGACAGCGAGGACGATGAGGCGAAGAAACAAGAGGTGGAGACTAATCTAAAGAATAAGATGAAGAAACAGGAAAAGAAGGCGAAGAAGAAACAACGTTTGGAAAGAAATAGTGAGGGAAGTAGTGAAAATGAAGAATCCAGCGATTCAGATGGAGAGCAAAATAAACTCAAAGGCATCGTCGATTCTGAATCCGAGTCCGAGGAGCACGGTTTAGCTGTCGACCAAGGGACAAGTGATCCCTCTACAGAGAAGCCCAACAAATCGAAGCCAATGCGTGTGAGTATAAAAATCCGCTTAAGGATTTGTTTTCCAGCTGGACATACTTACAAATGTTATCTTTTCTATTGCAGGCCACGGCCAAAAAAGCGCTGGAGGGAATTCAAGCCTTGCAAAGCGAACAGCAGCGACTGCATCGGGAGGCACACATCAGTGTACCGTATCATCAGCCCAAGCCGCGCACGCTAAAGGAGTTCCTTAATCGACGAACGATCAATAGGCCGCTGGCCACGGCTCTGGCCGGTGGTAGTCCGATGCCCAATAAGAAGGATTCGCGAAGATCGTTGGGTCTTCGTATGACCAGCGAAGAGCTGCAGGCATATGCGTAAGTCAATTTCCACTTAATCAGAGAGTTTACTCAATCTTGTTTATGCAGCGAGCTGATGGAGGAGCGCGCCAAAGAGGCCACAGAGTTCTTCAAATCTGAATCAGAGCATGATGAAGACAGCGGTGAAGAGAATACAGAAGATAATCCTGAGGCGGCGAGTACAGCAACAGATGGTGCAGAGGAGCCAAGTGAGCCAACTGAAGTGATGCCTGAAGTTGCAGAGGACTCTTTAGCGGTGCCAGAAGCCGAGCCAACAGTTGAGATTGCCTCGGCATCGACTGAAAGTCAATCTGCACGAGAGATTGAATCCACAACTGAGCTAGTTTCACCCTCAAAATCAGTGCTTGTCACTGAAGTTGTGGTATTGCCCAAATTGGATTTGAGTGCGTTAAACATTACGCCTCCTTCGAAGCCAATAACGCCAGGGATGATAAGCGAAGCTATTCGACGCTTAAGGGACGAAAAGAGCAGCGATGTAAGTCCGTCGTTGAAGGGAGATGCTAATATGGTCATTGATCTTGAAACCGGTGACATGTTTACCAAGAAACCAACCGGCGTCGATGATCTACTGCAACGTCTGATGAAGACCCGCGAGGCCAAGAAACACAAGACAACGGAGACTGTTAAGTGAGTAGAGAAAAGATTTAGCTAATTATCATATCTAAATGTGGAATCCCCTCTAGCATTTTATCCACTGCACATGGCAAGTTGGAGCTGTCCAAAGTGAGCATACATCTGCATGAGGATGAGCCCGTTAACAAGGAACAGAAGCCAGGCGCTGCCTACATCAAAATGCAGGATGATCTCAAAACGTTGATTAACAAAAAACGTATGGATGAGCTGCGCAAGAAGCAAGCTGATGAAATGGAAGGTGAAGCAGATGAAGATGAGGACATGGATGTTGATGAAGAATATGATCCAGATGAGAAGCCATGCAAAAGTCAAGTGATCATCAATGATGATGAGGAAATAGTGGATGAGGAGGTAGATGAGAATGCAGCAGAGCATGATGAAGCTGAGGACGAAATAAACGAAGCTGGTGAAGCTGAGCTAGAAGGCGATTCAGCAGCCGAGGCAGAGGAAGCAGCGGCAGACAGCAGCAGCGACAGCGAGCAAGAGAGTGAACCCGAGGAGAATACTCAGACAGGCAAGCGTAAGAATCGCATTATACTCGCCTTTCAGGACGACAACTCCGATGAGGATGACGATGTCGACTTGCTGCAGACACCCAAGCCAAGCAATGTGGCGCCAATGACAGCCACCCAACTTCAATTGTCCGCCCACAAGCTATTCGATACGGAGATGGAGCGCACGGCGAGCGATGAGGAGAACGAACTGCTCGGTTTGTGTTCCGGCAGATTTACGCAATCGGAAGTGTCATCAGCAGCACCAACCACTATTGGAGCACTCATAAGTCAAATACCCATAACACAAGCAACACCCCAAACTCAGGCACCCGATGAATTGGAGGAGTTGTGTTCGGGCAACTTTGAAACGCAGCCGGAGCCGGAAACAAATAAAATATTATCCAGCGATGAAGAGCCACCGGCAGAAGAGTTGGAGTCGGAGAAGCCGCGGAAGAAAAAGTTGACCAAGAAACGCCAGAAGAAGAAGGCCAAATTGGGTTTCTCTGATGACGAAGAAAGTGATGAAGATCAAACTGACCTTGATGAAGATGAGCAACTGGAGGATAGCGAGCTGGAAGAGCCAGCAGCCGAAGTACCCGAAGCATTCGTTGACTACGACTCCGAGGAGAATGAAATCGTTGTCGAAATGACGAAAAAAGATCGCAAATTGCGTGCAGCGAATTTTGTAGAGAAAGAAGCTGAATTATCTGAATCCGAATGGGGTTCAGCGGATGAGGATGAAAAGAATATGGACGCATATGACATTGAACTGGGTGACGAGGATCAGTTTGATCGCGAGAAATTGCGTCACGAACTGGGACAGATTCATGCGTAAGTATTTTGTTATTTTTATACCAATTGGTTAATAATTAAGTTTCTTACAGCCGTAAAATGCTTGATCAGGATATAAGAGAGGTGCGCAAGATTAAGGACATGCTCTTCGAGGATGACGAAGGTGCAGTGCGTCAGCGCCAATTTCGATGGAAAAATGCTGAGAATGGTTTGGGTTTCAGCCTTGATGAAGCTCGCAATGAGAAGGGCGATGGTGAAGCCAACGAGGGCAGCGGCGACGAGGAGAACGAGCATCTGTGGCGCAAAGTTCGCTACGAGCGAGAGCAATTGCTGCTGGAGAAGGGTCTAAACGGGGTAAACGGTGTGGTATTTAATCTATTATTATTTACTAACAATTTCCGCTTACAGGAAACAACTGGCCTCGCTTCTCCCCTCTCACAAGCTATGGCAAATAGCAACACACCAGGTGGCACAGTGCGCAAGCTGACCATTATAACGGCCAAGAAGACAACGATTGAGATGAAAAAGAATTCACCATTTTTGATCTCGAAGAGCGTAAACTCCGCCCAACAGAAGGAACAGCAGCGTGCGGTGCGCGGCTCATTCCTGGTTCGGGACAAGGATACACTGAACAAACTGGCTGGCATGACAAAGGGCTCTGCTGGCGACGTGGACGGAACAGCGGGCACTGTTTCCGTTAAGACGGCCAGGGGCAAAAACTTTGTATTCGCCACGCTAACGGAGGAGGAGCATGAGGTGCGTAGCTTCATCAATTTTGCTTGGAACTATCGCAATTTATTTTTCATCTCTGCATTTTCAGACTCAGAAACGCAAAGCTGCCGATTTGTTAAACAGCAGCAGCGAGACTGGCGTCAATTTTATGAAAAAACCACGATTGGAGCCGCGACGTGATAAGTGCCTCATAGATCAGTTGCTTTAGCTGCTGTGTGCGCAATCCATTATATGCGTTAATTAAATAATTAAGTTAAGCAAAAGTATTTTTAAAACGGAATAACCTTCTGATTGATGTTAAATTTTAATAAAAATGTATGTTAGACTGTAAGTTTTGCTGTTACTGGAATTTTAGACATGCGACATTTCTAAAAAAAAATACTTTTTTTTATAATTATTAAAATAATGAAAGTTATAATTTTAAATCCGAACTGCAGTCAGACAGATAATTTTGGCAGACAATTTGCTATTATCAAAATTATTTAATCTGCAACTTTCAAAAAGAAAAAAAAAAAACTTTTAATTATAAAATTATTAATATTATAAGCTAAAATGAAAGTTGAATTTTTAAATATTAATAGCCGACCACCGTCTTTAACAGCACTGTAGCAGACAACCCCGCCCGACGCTTTGCAACACTGACGACGCAACAGAAAAGAAAACAGTAAAAGTGTTTTGTGCAATGCAAATATCTTGTAATATTAGTCACTGGCTGAATTAATGATCGCTGCAGCTGGGAAGCAAACGAAGTAACCGACGACGGCGGCAACGACGTTGAAAGAATCCCGGAGCTGCTCTAATCTAATCTGGCTAATCAAGCTAGAATCAAATTCTTCGTCGTTCGAAGTTCACCTTTAGCCGGCGTCGTTAATCAAGTCAGTCAGTCGCTGGACGCCGCACGAATATTAGCTTACTTCTGGAAAGAAAACGCATATACATTTGCAAAATGGTTGCACAATCGAAACTTGGCCAGGTATTTAGCTATCAGAACTGGGTGCATGCCGTCTCCGGCGCAGCGGTAAGTAAATTAAAATTGTTATTGATTCCCGAATAAACGAAAATTAAAGCGCAATTTCCGTTTATAAATTTTAATTAGGGCGGCTGCATTGCGATGAGCACCTTCTATCCGCTGGACACAGTGCGCTCACGCCTACAATGTAAGTAAAAAGCATTTCGGACTAATCTTCCGCTAAACTGATAAGCAAATTATGGCGACTAGATAAACATTGTACGCGTTCCCAAAGTCCACTGAGAATTGTAATTAAGTAGCGCTTAAATCGGGTTTTGTACAACCTTTTGAAGGGTATTATGATTATGGCGTGTAGTTTGTAACACCCTAGAATATATATATCAGCAACAGCAGACCAGATAATATAGTTATTTTTATCCGTCTGTCAGACGAGCTAATCTCTCATGTTTAGCAATCTCAAAGAAACATGGCAATCTTTTTCCAAGAGTATCTAATCTTCAATGTATTCTCCTTTTCGTTGCAGTGGAGGAGAGCGGCGAGGTGCGGAGCACCAAGCGGGTCATCAAGGAGATTGTGCTGGGCGAGGGCTTCCAGGCGCTGTATCGCGGACTGGGTCCAGTGCTGCAGAGCTTGTGCATCTCGAATTTTGTATATTTCTACACATTCCATGCCCTCAAAATGGTTACGTCGAATGGCTCGCGTGGACAGCAGAGTGCGTTGAAAGATCTGGTGCTCGGTAGCATCGCTGGCATCATCAATGTATTTACGACAACACCCTTTTGGGTGGTCAACACGCGTCTGCGCATGCGCAACGTGGCCGGCACATCGGACGAGGTCAATAAACATTACAAGAATCTGCTGCAGGGTCTGCGGTATGTGGCCAAGACGGAGGGCATCTTGGGCCTGTGGTCAGGCACGATTCCATCGCTAATGCTTGTCTCGAATCCGGCGTTGCAGTTCATGATGTACGAGCTGCTCAAGCGCAACATTCAGATCTTCACCGGCGATCAGATGGGCAGTCTGAGTTTCTTTTTGATTGGCGCCATTGCCAAGGCATTTGCCACAGTGCTCACCTATCCGCTGCAGTTAGTCCAAACCAAGCAAAGGCATCGAACCAATGATGCGGCCAATGTTGCCTCCACATCACAGGAAGCGGCGGCAGGCAAGCCAAAGCAACAATCAATGCTCGAATTAATGGTAAGCATCTTGCAGCATCAGGGCATTGCTGGATTATTCCGTGGCCTGGAGGCCAAGATCCTGCAGACTGTCCTGACGGCGGCGCTAATGTTCATGGCCTACGAGAAGATCGCTGGTTTGGTGAAGCTGATGCTCAAGCGTAGTGCTTGAGAGAAGCTAGTCCTAGTTTAACTACTACACATAGTTTTAGCTGTAAACTGATAAACATGACAATGGATATGGATATGGAAAAAGATAAGGAACAGTATACGGATGCACACACTCCAAAGTTAGCCAATAATATTAAAAATACAATTAAACATTGGATTTTAGTGTTCATATTTTATTCGTTGTCAACAGTTTCATCCGATTTCTCGACTGGTTTTGCCTGTTGCTCACTGGGATGCGTCAGCTCGGCTAGATTGTACTTCTTGTTCTCCAGATAGTTGTCAATGACGCTGAGCAGGCACCAGCCACGCAGCACCTCGACAATGATCGATTTCTTGGCACTCTTGAGCGCCACTTTGTTGCCCATGTTCTTGGAGTTAACCAGATCGGCCAACTCCTTAATGATATTATCCCGTTTGATTTGCTGATTATAGCGATGATTAAAGATGATGCCATACGTGGTGGGCTCCTTGAGAAAATGTTTGTCAAAGAGTGCCCCAGCGGCATTCACAATATCAGTCATATTGGCACGACACACCGCCTCGATGGGCACCAATCGGAGCACAAAGCGTGACATGGCCTTGCCCGTGGCAATGATGTCCTCGACTATATGCTTGCCCAAAGCCAGTGGATCCTCCAGTTTGGTGCGTATAAATAAGCAGTTTGTGGTGCCGGTGTCAACGTTTTGGAAACGAATCTTGCGCTGGGCGAATGATTCACGACACTTAGCCACAGACGCATCCAAGTCATCGGAGCTATCCGAGTCGCCATCCTTGTCCTTATCCTTAGCCTTGCTCTCCACTTCCGTTTCCTTTTTCATTTCGGGTCCATACAATTGATCCGCGTAGTGATTCAAAAGGTTGTAGCATTCGCGCACGCACGCCTTTTCATTCATGTTGCAGGTGACGAGGAAGCCTCGTTGTCCCGGCTGCAACACCTGCTTTTTGTGCTGCTGGTAGTACTTTTTCTTGTTGTGGTTGAATTTGTCGTTGACCATTTTTGATTTTTTAATGGCTGGTTCCATTTCACATTTAACACAATGCTGGAATTACAGTGAGACCAGCTCACAACGCACAAACTGATTAAATACCAACAGTGTGAAGTGCGACATTGTCCAGCACTAAAATTCGATCAGCTGTTTTAATTATCAACGTAGATCGGATTTATGTTTATATTTTAATTTGCCAATGTTTGCAGCTGCGACACCTTTGTTGGAGCTAATCAAATTACTGCCCCGCTTTTCGGACATAGAAACGCTGCTTGAGCATGATGTCGAAGCGCGTTATATACTCAAACGCGCTGCAGATCACTTGGAAATGGGCCTGTTGGAACGGACGTCATCGGAGGAGGAAATTTCATATCTGATTGGAGCATTGGTGGATAAGAATTGGGAGCGCATCCACAGTGGACACTTTAGCAGCGTGCCGCTGGTCATACGTAAGATCTATGCGCTCGGCTGCCACTTTAAGGTAGGCATTGGGATTACATTATGTGTGTGTAGAAGATAACTTTAACTTTTACCCTCAGTAGATCATTTTTATGCTTTTGGAAAGTACAAGCCACGAGCAACGTGAGAAATGTGGCGCTATTTTGGACGAGGCTCAACTGCTGGGCTGCACGGATAAACTATATGGCATGTCTGAAGAGCTACAAGCTGCTCTAATGAGCTACCTGGATGAAGATGTCACAGGGACCAACACAAAGCCTCTGCCGATTCTGGCGCCTCTGGAGCGGATCAGCTCACCCTGTGATATACCCCAACTGAATGCACCTAGCATACTGGAATTTCGCAATACCTGTTATCTGGCAGATCAGCCAACGCTGCTGCTGAACACAATTAATCACTGGCCGGCAATGAGCAAATGGCGCGATTTAAATTATCTTTTAAAAGTCGCCGGCAATCGAACTGTGCCCATTGAAATTGGATCGAATTACGCTAGCGATGAGTGGTCCCAGCAGCTGGTGAAAATACGTGACTTTCTCTACAGACAATTTGGCCGAGAGACAAGCAGTGATGATAACCAAGAAGTGGAGTATCTGGCGCAACACGAACTCTTTGCTCAGATTCCAGCACTCAAGGCGGACATCTGTGTGCCCGACTATTGCACAGTCTCCGGAGAAAGTACAAGCGATGTGGACATAAAAGCCTGGCTTGGACCACGGCACACCATATCCCCCATGCACAACGATCCCAAACACAATCTGCTCTGTCAAGTGTTTGGCAGCAAAAGCATCATTCTGGCCTCGCCAGCGGACACACCAAATCTCTATGTACACGAGAGCGAGTTTCTAAATAACACATCGCAAATCGACGCAGCCAAACCGGACTTTGAACGTTTTCCACTGCTGCGTAGAACACGTTTCTATGAGCTGCTCCTACAGCCCGGCGATTGTTTGTATTTACCACCCAAGTGGTGGCATTACGTACGCTCCGAATCGCCCAGTTTCTCAGTTAGCTTTTGGTGGGAATAGAATACCGATTAGGTCAATATTTAAATTGATTTGAGCAGCGATTATAATGGAATACCTAAATTATCAATGTCCAAAGGTGCGTCACAAACATGACGTCATCTGCCATCGGTAAGCATTTTATTCTGATGTGGATGTTAAATGGTAAAATATGATTCATAATAAACATGCTCGTTGTTGGATTAATAAGTTAAAAGTGATATTTTATTATTTTATTGAGTGTAGCCAAGATATATGTTTGGCTGCGGCAAACAAAGATAAAACAGAATAAAGGTATTTATGGTATATAATACGAAAGATTACAAATACAGCTTATAAACATGAGATAATAAATCCAGTATTTCGTTATCTAAAACTTGTTGTATTGTATACATATTAATGCATTAAGCCTTATGCTTCTACTGTTTGTGAGAAGGTGTGTGTAGTTTTTATAGTTGTGCAATGTTTGCTCAATTTATAATCATCAATAATCTTTAAGTAATTTAATTTTGATGCCTTTGCCCCCACCGCCATTTCTTTTTTTTTTTGTTTTTCGTTTTTAAGTCTTATCATTCTTTAAATATTATTGATGTAGCGTTCGCTGGTAGCCTAATCATCCTTATCGGCTTTGCCAACGGCTCCAATGGTAATCTGTTTCTGCAGTTTGCTGTACTCTTCGGTCAACCGATCGTATTCGCGATTGATACTCTCCGCCTGCGATTTGACTGCCTCCTTGTCCTTCTTCTCGCGATTCAAATCGGATGTCAGCTCCTGGACGCGTTCCTTCAGCTTGTTGAGCTGCAAAACGAGTCGTGTTTTCAATTTTGAAGCTTGGCTCTTTTTTTTGTGTGATGTGTGTTTTGATGTGTTTGAGGAATGTGTTCGAAAGATTTAGGAAAATTTGGCGGTGAGTCCTTGCACACGTTTCCGCAGGCTTTTCAACTGTTTAAAGAGTGTTGACGAGAATTGTTTTTTTACTTGGTATATTTCTTTGATTCTTATGGCCCAACATTTTAACCATGTGGGTGTATTAATTAACATATCGCGTGGATTTTGTACAGCTGGTGAGTAGCGAACGGAACGCTCTTAAGGTGTTAGAAGAATATCTCTGTGTAAAGCTCTTTAAACATGCCTTGGGAAATCGTCGGGTGGACGGTGTGCAAAAACTCAACTTTCCAAAATTATATATACAAATAAATCTAAGACTTACCTCATTAAGTGTTGTGTCCTCGGCTTCCTTAGCCTTATCGGTCTTGCTGCTCATCAGGGAGCGTGCGGCGGCCGTGGCGCTCTGTGCCTGCTTCAATGATGCCTCACTCTGAGCCAGAAGATTGGCCTGTGCTGAGATCAGTTGGACCAGACGGCGAATGACGAGCACGAGAAAGACAGCAAATCCGCAAATGTAGAAATTGCGCTGGGCACGGAACAAACGCATGCTGTGCTGCATCTCCACATTGAGGTGAACCTCACCGGTGCTGTCCATGCTGGAATACTTGCGCATCTCACGTATGGCGTCCAACAAGAGCAGCACCAGCACACTCATTATGACAAAGAAATAGATGTGCGACTGCTTTCCAATCATGGCCAGAAACTTGGATTTGAAGAAACGATTCCATTTGTACGGACTGGCCACGGGCAGCACCAGCAGCAGTACAACCGCAATTTCTGCGTACAGAAATCCGGCGATCAAAGTCCACACCAAACTCATTTCTGAGACTTTTTCTTTCCTTTTTTTTATGTATAAAATTAAAAGGTTTGTTCGATTTTTCTTTTGCTCTCACGTTCGCGTGCTGAAAAGAATGTTTTTTTTTTCCTCAATTAGTACGAAATGCACACGTCTAGTTAGGCTGTCTGTCTATTTATAAATGAGTACCGTGAATTGGCTTACTTTAAATAGATATAGAAACTAAAATAAAGCGAGTGATGAAATATATGCGTATTTGTATGCGGTCATTTGCGGCCACGTCAACTCTGCCTTCGAAATTTATGACAGAAATCGCAACGAGTTGGCATCTCGCTATGTCTCGGCTTGTAAACAAATGAGAAACAGCTGACGGCCCTGGTTGCCAGGCAAAAGCAAAATCGAACGTAAAACTAAATGTGCTTTTGCGCCATCGATCAAATTTAGTTTTTAATTCTCTTTCCATTCCACTCGCAGAAACAAAATGTCCTATCAAAACTGGTTGAATTACTTGCAATCCGCTGAGAAAAACTCAATGATCAGCGGCCGGCTGCGCAAAGTGCTCTACAAGTTTCCCGATGGACGTCAAATGGCCGAGGAATACAATATGGACACGGGCGTAGTCGAACGTCGAGCCTGGCGCAAATGCAAGCAACTGATGGGTGAGCCTGAGTGGGAGATTGAGCTGGGCGAGGAGCCACGACAAATCAATTGGAAGAAGACAAATGCAACTGAAGGCGGCGGTGGTGATGCTGACACTCAGTCTGCCGGCGAATTTACGCTGCGCGAGAGCAACTCAGCTCCGCTACTGACCAAACGGGTGACGAAGAAGAATATTGAGTGGCGCATACGCAATCTGCCGTATCCGCTAAGCGTCTTTAATATCAGTGCTGATGCTGAGAAGCGTGCGATTGTTGTGCGCACCAGCAATAAGAAATACTACAAGGTGATACCTGTACCAGATCTGGATAGATGCAGTGTTCCCCCGCTGCAGGCCAACATTAGCACACATCATCAGTTCAACACGCTCATCATCACCTACACAAAGCCGGATATTCTGTGCGAGATGGAGGCCCAGGTGCTGCTGATGCTGAAGAATGTAGAGACTGAAACAGACATGGATGATCTGCTCAAGGGTTTGCTAGCCAAATAAAAAACGCGTAGCAAATAAAAAACAATAAATACATAGAAACTAAGTGTTATATTTTATTATTTTGATCACGATTCACTTTTGAAAACTTTCGGCCATGCCAATGTAACTGGCTAGCGAGGGCGCCGATGAGCTGGTGAACATGGTGTAATCGAACGATGGCAACTCCAACGGTGTCAGCGATGGCATATCATGCTCTGAGCTTCGTTCCAATACTGAACAACTGTGGAACTCTTGACTTTCTGCCTGTGCATCATTTTTGATCATTGTCTCCACTTTGAGCTCGACTAATGCTGGCGTTGTTTTTGGTATTCGATCCACAGTCGATGTGAATTTGGCATCGAAATCCTGCACGGTCTTATCTATTGCCTTGGCAACGGATTGCGCTGATCCGACGCCTTGCTCGGGTCGCAGTGGCAGCATCGGACTAGTTTCCTTGAGCTGCACGAAATCCTTCATCTTGGTGAGGCCATGTTGCGTCTTACGCATCTCGATCTGACGCAGTTTGCGTTGAAAGTCAAGCGTTAATGTGTCCAACACCTCCTTCGATTTGGCCAATTGTACATTTTTATATGCATCTTGTAAATAGATTAACGAAGTCTCCAGGGCCTTAATGGCTTCCTCGTATCGATGGTGACGTATGAAGCGCTCGGAGCGACGTTCATGGAAATGCGCCTGAGTGTTAATAACACGAGTTAATTTTTACAAATTAAATGCAATTACTTTTCCTATTTACCAAATTCAGCGGTGCACAATCCATGTTTTCTCTTTTGTTTATCTCTATGCGCAGTATGTCGGCTGCTTGGTAACCCTGCAACACATCTGCTGATATATCGATAATTTTAGATAACCATTTTTTAATGCAAAATTTTGAAAATTTAATTGGAAAGTAAACAATCGTTTTTTTCAAGCACATTTATATTTATTAAATTAAGCTAACACTTATTGTTAAGCAAAAACAAAAATAAATTGTCATTTTAGATCGGTTTAGCGTTTGCCTGTTTGCCCTCAGTCAGCGCTCGTGATGCATGCACAAAAACGGGCACGTTGATTCCCTAAAAAAAGAATATTTTGTAACGGAAATAATATTTAATATGGTTTAAAAATAAACACGCACCTGCATCTTAGCTGATCTGACGAACGCCTTGTTGGAAGTAACTGTAAATATTTTACGTTCCATGCCAAAACTGAATATCTTTAGGCTACGTTCATTCACCTTAGCCGTAAATCGTATGTTGGAAAACTCCTCGGGCAATTTGTCAACATCCGGATAAACCGTAACGCGTTTCATAAACTCAACAGCAAGTTCCCGCTCCTTGACGCCGCCCAGCACTGAGAGTATATTTTGAAATGCGTCGTTTGCCAACTGGCAGCACACCAAACGTTTGCCTTGAAATATCTTCTCAAGTATGGGCTTCACAGGACATTCCCGCTCCTTCTCCGCCTGTTCGGTTAAAAGTGGTTCCTTGAACACAAAATTACAGCCACCGTTGGTGAGAGAACTGGTATAGGCCAGCATTGTGGTGACATCAATATTCAGCTCATCGGACATGGTGGCATACTGATCGACATCCATATCGGGCTTCTCCAACGATGCCGTTTGCACTCCCATCTCCTTGAGTTCATCATGCAATGAAATCTCAATTTTGTTCGAGAAATAAAATACAATCTAAAAGAGATCTCTGTGAGAAAGAAAATACAGACAATATGAAATTATGAATTTACCTTGGGTCGCTGAAACATGCAGAAATGCAACTCGCTGGCCTCCAAATAATCATTAGCCTGATCCAGAACGCTGCGTGCCCCAAAACTGACACAGCCACGGGCCGCCTCCTCGATGGATTTTGAGTTGCGCGCAATGACTTTAATCCATTTTAAGCCGTTATTGGCCACAATATCAACGCGTAGTGGACTGTCCCTGGATTCGAGTGGAAATACAGCATTTATATCAACGACTCCTTGCTGCAGGCTCAGTGTTTTTATCAGAAATTCATAATTGACAAAGTTGCTGCTCGTGATGTGGTTCTCCTTCAAGGTTTTTGTGCGTATAACCTAATGGAAAGTGTATCTTTTTAGATATATATGTACAAACGCTTAAGATTAAGTGAACTAAACCGACCTTTTCCAAGAATTTTAATTCCTGTTGTATTTTTCGTTGCACTTTGGCAACACCAGGAATGTCCTCGAACTCGAGCAGCGCTGTCTTCAGCTCTTCTCCCAGCCTTATTTTGTCATCTGCATCCTCATACAGATTTCCCTCCATCTCATGGCCACCTGCTGGACTACTAATGTAAAATATATGTATTACAATATTATTGTCATCTGACAGCTGTTCGCTCAGGGCTACCAAACTGAATATGTCGATATATCGTTATCGAAGCGCCAGCAACTCTGTGCTGCTGCATGAATGCTGTCAAAGGCCCACCGCGTTTTCCACCATCCACTTTTTCTTCACCGGTCAACCCAAGCGGCAGCTCTGAAAAATGACGCCATTGAAGTGATTGTGAACAAATTTAAATCTAAGCGCATCATTATTAAAATGTGTCAATTCATTGAATAAGATAGCAAAAGGTAATTATCTAAGCCCTCAACTAATTGAATTAGTTGATATTTTTAATAATTAGTGCGCACAAAGTATCTCCAGAAAGCAGAAATGTCTGCGATTTGGTCGCAATTGAAGAGTGCAAAATTAAAAAATAAATGCTGCTTACTAGCATCGTTAGGCGACACGACTTATCCTTACTGTGGCCATGGTTTTCAAAGTAGTACAAACCCGTTTAAATAGCTATTTACTACAAATTTTTATTCACGAAGCATTGGCCGTTTATAACCTCAATTTTCATATATCAAAATTTTTTCAGCAGTGCAATAATTTCGACTTGAAATAGCACAGCTACAAATATGTACTTGTATAATTTGACGCTCCAAAAGGGCACCGGCGTCACGCACGCCGTGCACGGTAACTTTTCGGGCGGCAAACAGCAGGAGGTGCTCTTGTCACGTGGTAAATCGCTGGAGTTGCTGCGACCCGACCCCAACACCGGCAAAGTTCACACGCTTATGTCAACGGAAATATTTGGCTGCATTCGAGCGTTGATGGCCTTTCGCTTAACTGGCGGCACAAAAGGTTAGTTTCTTATTTTGTAATACATATTTTATTTTTTTTTATTCGCTGCACAAAACCCAATTGAGGCAACTCCTTTGTGCGGTTGTCCCGGTTTGACCTTTATGAATGTGTCTAGGTGCGATATGAATTAAACTTGGCGTCGCATTTGCCATAACCTCATTTAAATGGTATGGTGAACTGAAACTTCGAGCTACAAAAAAATCTAACCTCAAATTTTTATTATTATTTTTTTTTTTAAATAACTATAACTCGTATTTAATAAGTTTTTCAATCATTCTCATAGATTATATTGTGATTGGCTCTGATTCTGGTCGCATTGTTATTCTGGAGTACATTCCTAGCAAGAATTCGCTGGAGAAAGTGCATCAGGAGACATTTGGCAAGTCGGGCTGTCGTCGCATTGTGCCGGGCCAATACTTTGCAATCGATCCCAAGGGACGAGCCGTGATGATTGGCGCCGTTGAGAAACAAAAGTTGGCCTACATCATGAATCGGGATACACAGGCACGTCTAACCATATCTTCGCCCTTGGAGGCGCACAAATCCAACACGCTGACGTATCACATGGTTGGCGTAGATGTTGGCTTTGATAATCCCATGTTTGCGTGTCTGGAAATCGACTACGAGGAGGCCGACTTGGATCCATCAGGTAAGATAGATAAATGCAAAGCGATCTTTATTTTTCACTTGGCGTTTTAATTCCAGTGTCTGTGGCTAATCAATCCATGGACACTGTTTGTACTTAACGCTAGATAAATGTGACCACTGAACCATTGGTGTTGCTGTAACTCACCTAGCAGCACTTCACTGATTTGTGGCCCACATTCTTCTATCTTCAGTTCAATCTTCTATTTTATATTTTCTATATCTGTGCATTACAACATGTCCTATTGCTTAAATTGCAGGTGACGCCGCACAGCGCACACAACAAACGCTGACATTTTACGAGCTTGACTTGGGCCTCAATCATGTGGTGCGCAAATACTCTGAACCACTGGAGGAGCATGCCAACTTTTTGGTCTCTGTACCCGGCGGCAATGACGGACCCTCGGGTGTGCTCATCTGCTCCGAGAACTATCTGACCTACAAGAATCTGGGCGATCAGCATGATATTCGCTGTCCCATTCCACGTCGTCGCAATGATCTTGATGATCCGGAGCGTGGCATGATCTTTATATGCTCGGCCACACATCGCACCAAGAGCATGTATTTCTTTCTGCTGCAAACCGAGCAGGGCGACATCTTCAAAATCACCCTCGAGACGGATGACGATGTGGTGTCCGAGATTAAGCTCAAGTACTTTGACACGGTGCCGCCAGCAACGGCAATGTGTGTGTTGAAGACTGGTTTCCTGTTTGTGGCCAGCGAATTTGGCAACCAGTAAGTAAAATTGATCGATTTAATGTGGTTTTCAGCTTAGCTAATTTGCCATCTTCTCTCTATAGTTATCTGTATCAGATTGCACATCTGGGCGATGACGATGATGAGCCCGAATTTAGCTCTGCAATGCCATTGGAAGAGGGTGAAACTTTCTTCTTTGCTCCACGTGCATTGAAGAATCTCGTTCTGGTCGACGAGTTGCCCTCGTTTGCGCCCATCATCACCTCACAGGTGGCTGACTTGGCCAACGAGGATACGCCGCAGCTGTATGTACTCTGCGGGCGTGGTCCACGCTCTACTTTACGCGTTTTGCGTCACGGTCTCGAGGTATCGGAGATGGCTGTCTCGGAGTTACCCGGTAATCCAAATGCCGTGTGGACTGTCAAGAAACGCATTGATGGTGAGTCCAACAAAAAACTTTTTATCCATTTGCTTATTTACAACAACTAAGTTTAGAATCTTAAGTTTAAAAGCTGTGAAATGTTTCTAATAATTCAACTGGTGCATTGATGATACAGAACACGATACCCAAGATAAACAATTTATGATTAATTGATCTATATATAAATATAGATGGTACTAGGATTGTTGATTTCGTTATTTCTAACTGTCGATCTTGAGATCCTCAAAAAATGAAAACATACATTCATATATGGCAATATATTCGAAAAAAAGAGATGAAAACCTTTCCTATAAAATGCGTTGGGCATCAAAACACCAACAATCCTAGTCTATATAAACTATATATAAACACGATCCCAAAAGCCACAAGTTATCAACCACCAGTTCTCTCTTATTTCAGGCGCTAAAACACAGACGTCAACAACTGTTTGTTGAGTGTGACTATCGAACAGATATAAAATTGCGAGAGTTATCCAATACTCCTCTCGTCTATAATACTTATAATTTATATTTGTCTTTTGTGAAGCGATAGGTAAGGCAACATTTACTGCAGCTCTTAAGTCAACAGATACTACAACATATTGCTACAGAAACTTTTATTGAATTATATTTAAACTTAAGACTTCTTGAGACATTGAACATGATGCGATATTTATCAACCGTGTTTCACCTGAATATCCATTGATTACAATTGATAAACTGATTATTCAATGTCGCCAAATTGACTTTACAATTTTGTTGCTTTCAAGCATTTTTTTATTGATGGCAAAACTGTTTGTGTTGTGCTCCTTACTTCTAGACGAGTTTGATGCCTATATCATCGTATCCTTCGTGAATGCCACGCTCGTGCTTAGCATTGGTGAGACCGTCGAGGAAGTGACGGACAGCGGGTTTCTGGGCACAACGCCAACATTGTGTTGTGCTGCTCTCGGTGACGATGCTCTGGTGCAGGTCTATCCCGATGGCATTCGTCACATACGCTCCGATAAGCGTGTGAACGAGTGGAAAGCGCCCGGCAAGAAATCCATTACCAAATGCGCCGTCAATCAACGCCAGGTGGTCATCACCCTCTCAGGCCGCGAATTAGTCTACTTTGAAATGGATCCGGTAAGCATATATTTGATTTATCGATTCGATTAAGGAAATCTACGTACAGTTGCCACTCGAAACATTATTTACTATACAACAAATTGATAAATTAACGAGAGTAGTTGCGGATCATGTTTTCTGTGCTTAGTTTTCCTTTTTCCGCCCCACATTGCGCTGATGACAAAAACACGAAAAAGAACAATCATGTTGAGACACTCTGTGTCCTGCAGTGCTGAGCTTTAATTAGACAATGATTTTTATATATTTTAAGTATGCTGAGCTGATTACTAATCTGTAACTCTTTCTCTCCGCAGACTGGCGAACTGAACGAGTACACAGAACGCTCGGAGATGCCGGCGGAGATCATGTGCATGGCTCTGGGCACTGTGCCCGAGGGCGAGCAGCGTTCCTGGTTCTTGGCTGTGGGCCTCGCTGACAATACTGTGCGCATACTCTCGTTGGATCCGAACAATTGTTTGTCGCCTTGCTCCATGCAGGCGCTGCCCTCGCCAGCCGAGTCGCTGTGTCTGGTTGAGATGGGGCACACGGAGAGCACTACAAATGCAAGCGGCGCGGATGAGGATGTGCCTGCCCAGCGTAGTGCCAGCAATAAGGGCACAATCTATCTGAACATTGGCCTGAGCAACGGTGTCTTGTTGCGCACTGTGCTGGATCCCGTGTCTGGAGATTTGGCCGATACGCGTACCCGATATTTGGGCTCACGGCCAGTGAAGCTGTTTCGCATCAAAATGCAGGGCTCCGAAGCCGTCCTGGCCATGTCCAGTCGCACTTGGCTGTCGTATTACCATCAGAATCGTTTCCATTTAACGCCGCTGTCATATGAGACACTGGAGTACGCCTCGGGCTTCTCCAGCGAGCAGTGTAGCGAGGGCATTGTGGCCATATCGACGAATACGCTACGTATTCTGGCGCTGGAGAAACTGGGCGCAGTCTTCAATCAGGTGGCATTTCCACTGCAGTTTACGCCACGCGCCTTTGTCATCCATCCGGATACGGGACGCATGCTAATTGCGGAGACGGATCACAATGCCTACACCGAGGAGACGAAGACCGAGCGTAAGGAGCAAATGGCCGAAGAGATGCGCAGCGCTGCCGGCGACGAGGAGCGTGAACTGGCCAGAGAGATGGCGAACGCGTTCATCAATGAAGTGCTGCCCGAGGATATGTTCTCCGCTCCCAAGGCGGGACTCGGTCTGTGGGCATCGCAGATCCGTTGCCTGGACGCCATGCATGGCCAGACGATGTTCAGTGTGCCGCTGGCACAGAACGAGGCCATCATGGCCATGGCGATGCTAAAGTTTTCAATTGCGGCCGATGGACGCTACTATCTGGCCGTGGGCATTGCTAAGGATCTGCAGCTGAATCCACGCATCTCCCAAGGCGGTTGTATTGATGTCTATAAAATTGATCCGACCTGCTCGGCTCTGGAGTTTCTGCATCGCACGGAGATCGAGGAGATACCTGGCGCCTTGTGCGGCTTCCAGGGACGCTTGCTGGCTGGCTGTGGTCGCATGCTGCGCATCTACGATCTGGGCAAGAAGAAGATGCTGCGCAAGTGCGAGAACAAACACATTCCCTACCAGATTGTCAATATCCAGGCGATGGGTCATCGTGTCTACGTCTCCGATGTGCAGGAGTCTGTCTTCTTCATACGGTATCGTCGGGCGGAGAATCAGCTCATCATATTTGCCGATGATACACATCCACGTTGGGTGACAGCCACAACGCTCTTGGATTACGATACGATTGCCATTGCCGATAAGTTTGGCAATTTGAGCATTCAGCGACTGCCGCATTCGGTCACAGACGATGTGGACGAGGATCCAACCGGCACCAAGTCGCTCTGGGATCGTGGCCTGTTGTCGGGCGCCTCACAAAAATCGGAGAACATCTGCTCGTTCCATGTGGGCGAGATAATCATGTCGCTGCAGAAGGCCACCCTCATTCCCGGTGGCTCCGAGGCACTAATCTATTCCACGCTGAGTGGCACTGTTGGCGCCTTTGTGCCGTTCACCAGTCGGGAGGACTATGACTTCTTCCAGCATCTGGAGATGCATATGCGAAACGAGAATCCGCCATTGTGTGGTCGGGATCATCTCAGCTACCGCAGCTCCTACTATCCGGTGAAGAATGTCCTCGATGGTGATCTGTGCGAACAGTATTTATCGGTTGATGCATCCAAGCAGAAGAGCATTGCGGGCGACATGTTCCGCACTCCGAATCAGATCTGCAAGAAACTGGAGGACATTCGCACCCGATATGCGTTCTAAATAGGTAAGCCAGAACTGCGGGAATATAATCTTGGTTGGGAATTGTTTTCTATGATGATATAGAGATATTACCTTGGGACACCTATGAAATATGCCTTGATTAGTGTAAAATTTAAACAACTGACAAACATTACGGAACTAAATTTGCTTGTTTTATTTTATTTATTCTCACTAATTAACTTTTATTTTATTTGCAGTTTGTACTTGGATACACAAGAAGAACGAACACATAATTCTATATATTTGTCTATAAGGTGAGTTGTGCTTAATTTTAATTATATTCAATTAACGTAATGATGAGTTAAGTTTTTACCTTGGGACACCTATGAAATGCCTTGATTAGTGTAAATTTGTTATCGCTGAAATTGAATTTAACTTAACTTTAGTTGATGCATTTAAACAGTTGATCTAATATGTTTCTTACTTTTGCAGTCGTATCCTCTACCCAGGATTTCGGATCTCTCAAGCGGCGGAACCCATTTGAAAAGCTTAAAAGGTGAGAATTGTTTTTAAGCAATACAAAACATTTTATATTGAACAATGATGAATTAACATATGTTAGACTAATGAAAAAATTTGATTGAAACTCGATTCACTGAGCTCAATATTTTAAAGAATTTTGTATTTATAACACGATTTACCCAATTTTAATGCAGATTTTGTTTTATATATTTTACAGGTCTTGCGCTTTTGAGAGTCCTTTGGGTTTCTGTCTTAAATATATTGCATGCTAGGTAAATATTAACACTTGATTCGACATTATTTAATATATGCTAACTTATTGCTTCGCTGTCTATTGCAGTTTAAATATGTAGTTGGTAATACTACTTAGCCATTAATAATACACAACAACATACACAACCACTAAATGACTGCCTATTTATATTATATTTAACTGTTGCACAAATTGAAATATTTGTGCAGCTTACTTAATAGCCACACTGTAATTTAAGCATAATATAAACACGCTGTTCAAGTATGAACAACATCCGACGCTCTAAGATGCTGATAGCTGGCTCATGCAGCGGTCTCAAACGTTGGCACTTGAGGATGGCTTGCATGGGGTTATGCTATTCTTAGAGATGAAAGAGGAGATACATTGCGGTCGCGAATTTCAAGCGGCTGTACTAGATAATAACTATGTATTTAGGTTTAAGAATTTTAATTAAAATAAAGGCCAATTCGATTCTAAACGCCTTCTTTTCGTGTTGATTACACACTACGTGTTTCACACATACACGTAATAAAGACATTTTTATTAAGCTAACTTTCGGATTTTCGATTCCTAGATGACCCCTTTCTTCGTTAATCTGTAAGCGTGTGTTCGAATTAGATCATCTTCTCTGGATGCCAAAGGGCCTGTAGAAGTAGGCAGCATAATTCGGATTCCCCAAATTGTGTTACAGCAGTATTTTTATTTTGCAGCCTAAAGGTATGCTTTGTAATTTGATCGTTTTCTTTAACGGAGAAAATACAATTCAACCTAAAAGTATGCAGTGTTTTTATTTAAGTATTTAACCATGTATAATTGTCTGATACACCCAATTAAAAGCATGTTAAACACAGCAAAAAACAATTTCATTTTTAAATTTCCGAATATATGCATGTAAATATGTACTAAACATGCTAAGCACCATTAAATTAAATAAATATTAGTATAATATGCATCAAATTGCATCAAAGAGTATTGCGGAAATATATATAAAGAAATGCCTAAGGTAGTTTATAGTAGCTTAATAGCCACACTGTAATTTAAGCCTAATATGCCAATAATAATATATAAATAAAAATATAGCATAAATAAAAAAACAAACATCCAAAGTGGCTGGCAATCTGCTTGTGTTCTTGTTAGTAACTTGGTTGTAGTTGGCTTGTTCTTGGCCTTGTTTACGAGCCTCTCTTTACCGTTATGGCATTTGCTAAACGTCTCGTATTCGCTTTTCGCTCCTATCTCTCTTCTCAATTGGTATGTGGCCGAAACCAAATTGTTGTAATTTGTTATGTACGGAGTTATAAGCACAGTGTAGTTATGCAAATTGCGTGCATTCTGCTTCTGACTTGGCCCGGTGGTCGCGATCGACAACAGAAAATCATGCAGCATTCGCAAAGTGTTCTACTTTACAGCGAGATATACAAAGAGGAAGGGGAAGGTAGGCAAGGGGGTATGTCTGCTAGCCTGGCGTTGAGCCATCTGGTTAAACGATTTATTAACTTCATTTCTAGATCATTAGATCGCATAACACGGACATTCATCACTTGTTTGCTCTGTTTACTTTATTTTGTCTTCTTTTTCTTTAGCGAACGTGAGGAAGCACGCAAGCGTGCAACAACAAGAACACCACCAACAACAACATATCTAGGTTGCATCTACGCATGCAATTCACGCCACTTGTTGCAGCTGCAGCAGCAGTTGCAGCAGCCTGGCTGCGATCGCGCCAGAGATAAGAACAATCAACGCTTGGCGCAAACACTTGCCACTTGTTGCATGCTGCCTGCCCTACCATATGACGCCCACTTTTTGTTTGTGCTGCGCCTGGGAGCAGTTTCCCAATGCGATTTTAAATGCGTTCAGAAAAGGCAACCTCGTCTTAGTAGACGATTACACGGAGAAAAATCAATACTATACAAAAACATTTGTGAGAAAGGAAATTTACTATCTGGATTTCTTGCATTGCCTTCTTGGACATTGTCTAGCTGGACATTCAATCTATTCAGATAGAAAGTATCTAAAAATGCAATAGTGTGTTGCATATGCAAATTGAATTAAGTTTTTCTCGAAGTTTTACGGATTTTTTCTTTGAGTGCAGTGGCTGATAAAAACGCCAAGTGTGTCGGATGTCCTGCCTGGGCTTTTGTATTGTGTGGTGTTTTTTTTTTGTGGGGCGTTGTCTATAATATCAGCGCCCGGCGATCACCGATCTGTGCATCTGAGAATCAGCGTTCGTTTTGGCTTCTTGCTGCACACAGATGCTTATCACACAAAAATGCCTCGCGTGATAAAAAATTCGCATGAAACGCGCTTGCGACTTGGAGGCGACTCGAATGGAAATGGGTGTTAACGCAGCAACTTTTCAGCTGTCCTCTCTTCGGGCTCGCGTGTAAGAATTTTCTGCGAATTCGCGCTGAGATTTTAATCAGATAGATGTCTGGAGACTGACGCGGACCTGGACTTGGCGCTGTAGTTGGTCATGGAACCTGGACATGGCGCTGGTTGGCTAACTTGTAGTTGTGGATGTAGACACTTTCGCTGTAAATTAAATGCTCATTTTCCGGGCACATTTTCCAGTCACGTCGTTTCACAGTTAGCAACTTTATTAAAACTAACGGCAAGCCACAAATAATTAAAACGCAACACACACAAAAAATGAGGAATTGCAAATTGCTAGCCATGTAATAAATAGAATCATCAGCTTTGCCAGCGCGGTCAGCCAGACAGCTTAAGTCAGGGTCTGGGTCTGGGTCTGGGTCTATTTAAACATCATCATATCATCATCATCATCATCATTTTCATCATCATCAGGCGTCAAGCAGAGGTATCAGCAGCCTGCAGCAGCCTCGGAGAAGTATTATTTTAATTCACTTAGCAGCTTTGGACGTTGATTTTTAAGGCTTTTGAGCAAGTGAGGCACAGCTGCGAGCCGCTTAATCTGCACCTGACAAACCAATTATAAAGCCGTGATTTCGATGTGTACGTGCTAGCATTGATATATATATATATATAAATATATTTATGTATATACATATATACATAAAGTCGGGTCGTTAGGCTACTCTGCAAATCTTTTTTTTGATATCCTTAAGCCAGTTGAGTTAGACAATTGTAAACAGAAAATTAAAAACAATTGAAAGTTTGCCAAGAAGTTGCTTATCTTTGAATAAATAATGATTATTATAAAACTGCATTAACTGTGAAATGAAAGATTAAATTTTCAAAAACGATTAAGAACATTTTAAATTTGATTAGAAAGTGAAGATCAGAGATGCTGATCTGTAAATGAAGATTATACCAAAGACTTGAGTCTCACACAGACTCGACATGTAGACCAGCTGTAGGTTCTTACCAACAACCAGAAGAAGATTGTTTGCAACCGCAAAATTGCTGTTGGTTGGCCCACAGAGTGGGAGAATGAGAAAGACACGCAGGGAGGGGGAAAGAAGAATGACACTGGGCGTCTACTTGCAATTCCCGGCTGAAGTTTTGCTGTCAGCAATCTCTCGTGGCCACTTAAATGTACTTACCCACCTGATACATGCATATATACATATATGTATATATACATATATGTCGCATGCTTGGCTTGGTTTGCTTCTGCGCTGAACTGACCCCATTCAATGCCATTAGCTTGGCTCGAGATTTGTTTATTTTGCCTCGCAATCTTCACATAATTGACTGCAAAATTATGAAATGCGACGAGGGCTTCATCTTCTCTTGAACTGCTCAGGTTGTCAGCAGCTGTTGCCAATTTGGAACTCGTCCTCATGCGATCTTTGAAACGACCACAACGACATCAAACTCCGAACTGTAAACGTTTCAGTCATTTAGTCAACAATCTGTTGCATCTAATTGTCTTTGCAACAAATTACTCAATTCCGTGTTGTCTGATGTCTGATTCAGATTCTCTCAGATAGCAGATGGAGATCAGTCTTCTGATTTGATGTTGCCCTCTTTCTGCCTCAGCTTCTGCTGCATTTCTCAACATCTCTCAACAGGTTTGACATAATTTTCAGTTTAGTTTGTTTTGAAGAGCACAAATTTGCACGCAGCTGAGGCTGGTTTGATGATGACGATGATGCGTTGACTATAGTAACTCAATTCGCAGTCATTCTTGCCTCCTCCCTTCTTTAGAAATCTCCACTTTTGTGGGCGAGGGGCACTTCCGCAAGCAATTTACTGGGTGGTGGCGGTCAAAATGAAGCATTTTAATGCTGAAGCCGATGATTAAAATCACAGCCATTAAAACACACACACACACACAAGCCAAAACAACTAAGTATATTCTAGTGGAGGGATTGAGAGACTATGAAATACTTTATGAAAACACACAAATATATCGAACTTAACGATTATAATTTTACTTAATGATATTACTTGTTAATTTTTATCAGAAAATAAGGGAAGCTGCAATAAATGCTGAGATTAGGCTAGATCTTCTCGCCTCTTAATGTTGATCATGATCATATATGTATACTTCCACAACTCCATTACACCCGCCTTTATAAATGTTGCACAAGTACAGGGTATACGCTAAAAACATAAAAACAAAGAGGTGCAACACTTGGTAGATGTCGAGAACGCAGTTGCAGCCGCAATTGTAGTCGTAGTTGCAAGTTGCCAGATAAATACGTTGATCAGTCGCACAGCAGATCATCAACACGAACAGGCCGCAATGGAGACACGTCAGCAACGAGCCATAAAAACGGGAGCAGCGTGCAACATAATTGAAAGCAATTTGCGTCTGACTCTCGTGAGGTAAAGTGTGACTGAGAAGCGGGAACGGGTGGGGCTAAGGCGATGAGCAGCCGGCAAGCTGGCAAGCGTCGGCATAAACATTACATTGATTGCCATTGCTTGCCCCACGGCATATATAACACACACACATACACACACTCAATAATCACACGTGTTGTTTGTCAATGCAGTTGGCGCTGCTTCTTCATTTTCTTCCCCACAAAGCGAAGGGGGTTCGCGGTTCGAGCGGAAGTCGCTTAGTTCCGGCAATATGGGCAGCTGCTGATCATCTGCACCTGAAACACATTTGTTGCAGCAGCAATTTCCAACCCATCCCCCTCCCCATTCCCCCCCTTTCCCATCCCATTCTGCCTGTCAGCCCATTTTAATTTCAGTTCTTACGCAATTGTGCATTGAACGCCTTTTGATTTTCAAATCTCTTTGGCCCGGCAATTTGGTTTTCTTTTTCGTTTTTTGTACCACTCAACCGTAATTGCAAACAGCTGAGCAACATGTGCAGCCAGTTTTATTTCAAATCGATCGATATACACACAAAAATATTGGGCAAGATTGGGGCTGTACTTTCAGCGAGAGAGGGGAGTGACCGAAGTCAAAGATCATTAACATAACTTAAGAGCACATTTCAAAATTGGGTGACTGAATTTGGGCGACTGCATTAATAAGTATTAGAAATTGGGGTCAGCCTGAGGAAGACAATTGAAGGGTTCAATAATAGCTGAGGCCTACATATATATAGAATTTGGAGTAGTGCAAAATAATGTGTCTGAGGTCGAAATCTAACTTGAGCTAATTTAAATTTGAGTTCTATAATGTAGAATTATTTAATTAGGTTTTAGAACTGTTATAAAAAGCTTAAGATATCAAGGAATAATATATATATTATATATTCAATTAAAAATATATTTATTACGTTTTAGAGCTGTGCTTAGAGGCTTACAAATATAAATCAATCTTTATGTTGGGTATAAAATAATTCAACATTTAGTATTCTTATAAATCTATAAAAATGGACCCCCTCTTGATGGATTCTCTCTGGTTGAAAATCAACAACTATAACTCTTAAACTAACAAGAAGAAGAAGAAAGGCAACAAATGTGAAATTCTTCAAAGAATAACTTTCTGCATGCATTTGTTTTATGTCTGGTTTGCAATCTTTTCTCCACAGCATTTTGAAGGTTGACTCCCCGGGGTCGATTCGCTTGAGCCAAGCTTCGTTGGGCAGCGTCGGCGCAGTGGAGCAATTGGGTCTGATATATAAACACATATATACATATATGTGCACACACTCAGAGCTATATCTTATAATGTGCGATATAAAGCAACTTCCTACAGCTGTTGAAACTCAGACACAGCCGGCCAAGTGCGTTGTTTCTTTTTTTTCTTTCTGTTGCAGTTGTTGTTGTGCACAAACAATGAATGAATCGCGTTGTTGTTGTTGGAGTTTATCAAGTTGAAATTGCACAGTTGGTTGACTGCTGCCACAACAAAACTGAAAGAGCAATGAAAATCACTCTACACACACACACAAACAGGCATACATATACATATATGGTGTGTGCTGTTGGGCTTTGATCTCTGATGCACTGGAACTTAACCTATTTGGCATAGGAAACTTGAGAACAAACTCCAACAAACAGTTGCCAAGTTCAGTAAACCCCTTGGCGAATGGTGAATCTTCGATTAGTGTTCTGTGTTTATTTAAGTGTGAATTTGCTGCTTGTTCGGTTGCGGAGAGACAACTGACAATAAATTTAGACTATTTTATAATTTTTGCGTCAATTTAAATAATATTTTGAAGATCATCAAAGTTTGGCTGTACTTCGGAAATTCGCAACTGTTTTTTTTTTTTTTTCAATTCTAGCTTTATTTTTTTTTACTTCCAGTTTTGACTCACACTTCTTTTTGTTGGGCTGATGCGTCACTCCACCAAGTGCGCCGCCAAGAGGAGGCTCCCAAGCAACGTTTCCCCCAACCCTGAGGGGCACGTTTCACTGTCAGGCAAACAAAAAAAAAAAAAAAAGGCAACGCGCACAAGGCAAACAACAACAACAACAACAGCAAGCGAGGCAACAGTTGGGCAGCTGTTGTTTATTGCAAATCGCTCATACGCCTCGTTGTGCGGCCAAGCGTTGCAAATAGTTTGTCATGTGTGCGTGTGTGTGTGTTTGTGTGTATGTGTGTGTGTGTGCTTGTGAGAATGTGATCACTCAGCTCACTCACCCACACAGCGACAAATTCAAGTGCAGCGCTCATCAATAAAGTGAAATTTGTTCGTTGGCGGCTGCTTTTGGGGCGTGCAGCCTTCTGATTGTTGTTGTTATAGTTGTTGTTGTGCTTTGATGGACATGCATGCGGCATATGCTACACATATACATATAAGATATACACATATATATATATATATGCATAAGTATATATAGATGTGTATGTGTGTGCGTGTGTACACAAGCAGCTGAGGCAGCAACCGGACGCACGTGTTCATTTTCATTTGGCGCAGAGAACCCAAACGTTAAACAGCCGCAGTGGCAGTCACAGCAACAACAACAACAATAACAATAGCAACAACTATACAGCAGAATCTTTGTAGACGATGTTGATGATGACGACCAACTGCGGAAATTATTCATTCAAGCGCTGCTGTTGCTGCTGTTGTTGGAGCTACTGCTCGGCTCGGCTCGGCTTGGCTTGGCTTGGCTTGGTTGCTTCTGCTGCCGCTGCTGCTGCTGCTGCTGCCTGCCACCGACAATGTTTTTCAATGCTGATGAACAGCAAACAGTAATAAAACAAAAATGCTACTAAGAGCGTTGTAGCCGAGTGTATCTGGCTGAGAGATACCCTGTAGTTAGTTGTTAATTTTCTTTTTTCTAACTAAACTTTGACTTCCGTGTTTATTTTACTATAGTTATTTTAGAGCATAACTATTGAATTATAAAGTGCTGAAGTGCTAATAATCAAGCATAGAAATTGAAAACTGAGTTCTGAAAATCAGTTCAGTTTTGACAAAGTAACAGCTGTGATTAATTTGATGCTGCTGTGACTTCTCCATTTCTTTCGAGAGACCCTTTTACTCCCCACCTTTTAGTGGGTATACAAACAGCGAAACAGAAGCGTAGCCTATAAAAAGAAACAATTTGAAATTCATACAAATTGCAAGCGGGCAGCGGAACAAGACAATAGACATAGCCAAAGCCAAAACCAAAGCCACAGTCGCTTGCCACACATGCGGGGGCTGTGCTTGGAGCCACCCAAGCAGCGCCAACATGTCCGGCAGCAGCAGCAACAACAACAGCAACAACAACAACAACAACATCAACTGTCCATCAAAATGTCAGCGAAGCGGCACAAAATCTAAAGCAACAAACGTTTTCATTTTTCTTTTTGGGCTTATTTCATTTGCCAAATAATTGTCCCACCATTGCATAACAACGAACAAAAAACAAATAAAAAATAAACAAAAACAAGGCCCAGCAAACAATGGCCTAAAATGAAAGCTCAGCTTTCACCCCAGCATTTTGGCTTTAAGTTCAAAGCGAAAACAATCCATCAGCAACTGCGGATCAGAGACAATAAAACAAAAGACGCAACAACGAAGCAGACCAAAAACCAAATCCCGAAACCCCAAAAACCAAAGCAAACCCAAATCGACATCAGCTCGAACAGCTCGCAGAGCTCACAGGTGTGCACAATCAATCAACATGAGATCCCATTAAAGCGGCTGTAACAATGACTACGATAATCACCCCGCAGATCGCTGTACATATGTATTTTGTATTATGTATTTTTTATTTTGTATTTTTTATATTGTATCTTATATTTTGTGGTTTGTGCTGCAAGTCCAACGCACAAACGCGTTGATAGACTCGATAGCTCGATAGCCAACAAGCCAACATGAACAGGTCAGACTCAGACTCCGACTCCGACTCCGACTCCGACTCAGACTTGTCTGTGGAGACCACCACTTGGCTGATGTCGGCTGGTGGTGGGGGTGTTGCTGTGGTTGGGGTTTTTTTTTTGTTATTTTGTTGTATAAAGACCAGCTGATTGCTGTAACATTCCACACTTAATTAGCTGGCAGCCAAAGGCATCAAAAATACTTTTGTAATTTCATATTTTTTAATTTGTTACCATTCATATTGAAGAAATATTTATGGACTTGCTGTTATAAAAGAGTTTTCGAGTTGGCGGGGAGTGCGGTGGGGCACTAACGATTAACAAACGATACAATAGAATATGATTCATAATTTTAGATAATTATATGGAAAGAGGAGTCATAACTTTGGCAATTTTGATGCGGTTTTTAAGAACCAGGTCTTTTCCATAATTACCACAATCTGATATAAAGACACAGAATAACTGGCTTGGGCTTATCTTATATGTGCAAACTCAAACTCTACTTTATATTTTTAATATTTAGCTCGAACCAAATGTGACAAATTGGTTTTGGGCATTCCCGAAACTGAGCTAGTCGCAACCAAAACTTTTCCCATAACCCCTTTAGCCATATGAGAGCAATTTGTTTTGCTGGGCGGTGCCCTCATATATTGTCGCAACGTTGAGCAATTTTAATTGGATATTTGTCGCCGGCTCGAACAAACAAAAAATAAAGCCACAAGTCACAAGCGGTGCCAACAAGTGCGACCGACAAAAGTCTTGGCTGCCAGCATGGTCATATTTTCTTAACGCTAAGCGAAATTAGCATATGAATAACTTTTGGGTGTTACATTAACTATGCGCATGTATGTGTGTGAGTGAGTGTTTGTGTTTGAGTTTGAGTGGTGCGTGTGGTTTTCTGCGTCTTGAAAGAAGGCGGCGGCACGCATCAAAGCCGACCACACGAACAGTCGTTGCAAGTCGTAGCAGTCGCAACATGTGCACTTTAGGCACATGAAACCGAAACTGAAACCGAGAGCTAAAATTGGAGGTCACGTAGTTGTCCGGGGCACCACGCAACGCCTTCATTTGGTCAGCGCTGCACCGCCGCTGCACCGCTGTGGCGCATATAAATTACACAATGCAACAGCCGCCGTGCCGCAAATCCCAAAGAAACTGCCACAAATCGAATTGAACGCGAAAAAAAAAAACAAAAAACACAACAACCGAGAGGCAAGTGAAACCCTCTAAATGCAATGAAATGGTTTTTAACTTTTGCAATTTTTCAACAAAACCAACCAAAAAATAAAGAATTATCAGGCAGAAGAGCCAAGTGTGCATAACCGACATTTTAATACCCTAGCAGACATGCCAAGTAAACTATGGAAGTTAGATGTGTATTCGAATCTGTAATCAACTTGAAAGTAGTAAATAGTATTTAAATAAGTAATTATAGCAAATATTATAATTACAAAGCTGACTAACTAACTTTGGATAGTTCACGCCTTGATACCCTAAGATAGATACTCTAGTTATGCATGAACTGTAAACTAATTTGACTTAAGATCGAATCTTTTCATATGCAGCAGGCAGCATTATTTGTGTCAAGTATGTTTTTAGATGAAGTTTTTCTTTTAGCTTAGAGCATTACCCATTGAGCAATCCACTCGTAATACCCCTCTGCTAGGGTATATGAAAATAAACGTAAAACATAAGACGGTCGGCATGGCAATAATATGTTTTTTGATGTTTAAACAAGGTCAGCTCTGTTGGCGCTGTTGGGCTCTGTTGGGCAGCACGGCGCTGCCTTCAAAGGTCTTGGGTCTGGGAGCGATGAGCAAACAAAGCGCTGTCCGCAACCAGAGATGGAGTTGGCCCCTGCCCCCAAAAAGCCACGATGTCCAACACCGACAGCAACTCGACCATTCAACATCCAAGTAATAACCATAATGCGCCGCTTCACGCAATTTTTGAAGCTTGAATCCGCTGTTAAAGTTCGAAAGGTTTTCAGCCAATCGAATATGGAATGTTTTTTTTTTTCATTTTTTAATTTTTTATTCGGGCTTATTTGCTTTACCTGCCGTTTTGAGTCTTGGATTTTGGTTTCGTTCTGCTCCGCATCATTCACTCATTCATTCATTTACTCCCTCACTGACTGTGTTGGCCCGGTCGGGGTCCGCGGCCTTTGATTGCTTTTTTGGCGCTGGGGCAATAAGCGATTTGTGATGCTTGGATTTGCATGCATTAAAAGCGAGTACGAGTCTGGACACGAGCACTACGATCGGAGGATGTGTATGCCAGTGAGCAGCACCTACAGGGTGCTCAAAGTTCGAGAGTTACAGCGAATGCTTGAAGGATTGGTGAAGTGCAGAGATGAATAGATGTCTTCTGTGGATGTACAAAAATCCCATAATTAATTTTTATGAAACTAAAATGCTTATCATAAATAAACTGGGGGAAAGCAGGCTAAAGATATGGTTGACTAGCAACAGAGTTCACAAACTATATTTAGGAGTAAATAAATTGGAAAATCTAATCGATTTAGATAATACTTTTACACTCCAACAAATTATTGATTGTGCATAGGCTTTTGTTTATTTGAGTAGCTAAATTATTAATTATTTGAAGAAGAAGATTTTGTGCCCACATCATATCAAAACGTGAAATAAATAAATATCAAAATTCTCATAAATTAACATTTCTTTCGAATGAAATTGATCAAAGGCTGTTTTGTATATAGATCATCGCATATATATCTATTTTGTACAAGCTTATGTGAATGGATGGGCGGCAGTGTATCAAAAAGTATAAATTTTATTGACTGCGGATGCAGTTCATAAACAATGCTGTTGCCGCCCCCGCAGCAGCCCCTCATCAACGGATCCTCCACATCATCCTCATCGGAAGCTGTAGGCCACAATGTGGAGCGCATCTGTTACATGTTAATGCGCACCAGGGCGAAATATCGCAGCAGAGAACAGATATACAGATACAGATATATCGTATATGGTATATTGTATATAGTATATATGGAATACAATTTTGTGCGATCGCTGGCTGGCCGTATTTGTATTTATGAAATCAAACATAAGGTACGCTATTCGATCGTCTGCTGCACATTTGGCACACATGACAGCCGCATGCTTCAACAAAAGCGGAATATGTTTTTTCCTTTTCGGAAAATAACTAAGTAGAGGGGAAAGGGGGAAGCCCAACCTCACACACACACATACACACACACACATGCTTAGTGAGAGTGAGAGTGAGAAAGAGTTCCAGTTAAATCGGAAGTGGAAATCACGACGACCCCGGGACAAAAGAGCGTGCCACGATTATCACGCTATTTCTGTCAACCTAACAACAAAAAAAAGAAAAAAAAACCAAAGAAGAGGGAAGCAGTGTAGGGGAAAGGAGGTGGTGGTGCAGATGGGAGGCGGGTGCTGTTAAGGATGGCAGTTGGCCACATGTCAGCCTCAGCTGTTGCCAGATGAGCTGCTAATGATGCCAACGGGTTAAATGGTCCGCGTTCTATTTCGAGTCTCGTTTCTTTTCTATTTCGAATACTTTTTTTTATATTTTTCCAAGTGTTGCCCAATAACTTAGCTTTGTTTATGGCTTTTTGATATTACCCACGTGTCATATTTTATGGTCGCACTGGGTGCTTTTTAAATCTAAAACTGGCAAACGAAAATATTTTGATAGCTCTTTGAGCGATCTGCCCCCGTTCGCGACTTTTTTTTTTTAGCCGCCAAATGCATTTTGACACAAAACCGACATTTAACAAAGTTGCCAGCCACGTTAAAGCAACAATAAAAAAGTGCATTTAAGGCAAGTGCAAGTTAAAAAACACGCCCAGTTGCCAACAAGTGCGTCAATATTGTATATATCTTGTGGATGCTACACACACCGTCGACCAAAGTGGTCAACCACTTTTGGGTGCACAGTTGCCAAGTTGCCAACTTGGCGTTTGCATTTTTGGCAACACAATCTGACCATATTTGTAAGCGGCAGCGGCGTTCTCTCTATATACGGCCATTCGACCGATATTTGACATTATTTTTGGTTGGCCACCACCAAAAATCGACAGCTGTTGCGTCGAGCGTCGATTGCAATGCCAGCTCATAATTCCTGAGCCTTGTCGCACCTTTCACTCAACCAATCAGATATTAAACGCTTTGTGCCAACAACAATAAATCGAATATAATATAGATTAATATTGAGTTTTTAGTAAAGAATCGATCGAGCTGAGCAATGATGATCAACAAATATTTTTTGAATGAAATTGAAAGTTCAGAAAAGACATTTGCCATTGATTTATGGCAACTTTGGCAGTCAAACATTTTCTATTGTGAAACTGACATTAGTTGGCAAGTCACAATAGAGCTCGAGTACAAAAATCAGTTCAACTTTGATAGATTTATGAGTGCTTGAAGATAAGCAGCGCCATTTGTTCGATTTTGGGGATCAACAAGTCAAAATGTTTGTTATGGAATTAACCAAAAATCTGTATAATGGCAGGGTATTAAAACTTCAGTCTAGTCTGGCTAGTTATTATTGCTGTTGGTGAGTTGGTGTTGCTGCTGTGCAGTTTAGCTGGGTGTTGCAATGGATTGCATTCGCATTGCAGGTGTTTGTGTTGTTTGTTTTTTTCTGAATTGGCTAACCAAGATTTGTCACCTGCATTGTGTACTCTGAACGCTGCTGGCATCACGACGACGGCGACGTTGCCAGGTTAGCTACCTCGACTGCTGCCTGCTGCCTGCTGCTATGCTGCTATGCCGCATGCTGTTTTTGTTATCTTCATTTTGGCATCGAGTAAATCATAATTTTGCACCTTCTTTCACGACAGCGACACCACAAACACTCGAAAAAGCCGAGCAAGGGGGCTAGCTGGGAGGGGCGCATGCTAGTTGGTCATGTCATGAAAACAACGTGCCGCATTTATCACACAGCTCTCATCGCATTGTGTGGGTCACACCCACCAGTTCCAGCAGAGCTGTCACTTTAGCCATTTTCTGGGTAGATTTGCCCTTTTTGCAACCAGTAGTGAACTTGAATGGGTGAAGTGGGTGTATTGATTGATTGCAGCAGATAAGAGCTTGGACCTCATAAGGTAAAAATATATACTTGAGCATTAAAAAAAAGATCTAGTCATGTCTGCTTGTCTGTATGATCTCAGATACTATATGAGCTAGATGCAGCAATTTGGATCGCATGCACAGATCTAAAATGATAAAGATCATAAATTCGACCTCATTTCTATACTGGCAACATGTCGGCTATTCCATATAGGTACTCTTTTTCTAATCAAACTACAGCCACATAACTATGTAATAATAATATATCAATTACGCGTCTCCAATTGAAGAATATGGCTGGGCAATTTCCTGTTGCTGCTACTAATTATAACTGTCAGCTATTTTTAGAGTCATTGTTAAGGTTGTCGCCTCCGATATTGTCGCAGTTGGCTCCATTGTTGTGGGGCGGTAATTGAGCGACGATTTGTTTATGAGCCGCCAATCAAATTGGACAACAAGCTTTACTTACGACCACAAAACACACAACAACAAAAATGGTGAGCGAAACCAAATGCGCATTCAAATCAGGCCCAAAACCGAAACTCAGTCGCCAGACAACACAACAACGAGAAGCCACTGGACATTGTTGTAGCCAGCGACAAGCTAACAAGCCACCGATCAGACCACATTGGGGATTTGGCTACAAGGCACGCACAACTCCGGCAGCCAACATAGACGACAACAGCAACTACAACAATAACAACAACGACGACGACTCTGACATCCGGCGCTGTCTCTCGCATGACAATTAGAAAAGTATATTGTGTATATTGTGACTTAGACACACACACTCACACACTGACACACACACACACACCACACCCACTGAGCCTAGACTGTGAGCCAATACTTTCTTTGGCTCTCGACTAGACATTGTTTCTATTTATAAAACCAGCTCATTTTGAAGTGCAGACAGTTCTTTGGATCGCTGCTTATCAATATAAGTGCAAACCGTTCAGGATTTGGTTTCGTATTTGCTTTGCCTACTGATTAGCTGCTGGACAGTTTACTGCTGGAATTGCTGAAAGATATAATATTTAAGAGCTAGAGCTGATCATGATTTACGCTCGTGGCATAACTAAAGTCGGAGTGAGCACTTTAAGCTCGGCCGAAACTAGCTTCGACAGTATTAAAAGATAAAATGTCAACTTAAAAAAATAAGAAATAAAAATAAAAAATAATGGAAGTGTGTTTTTAATAAAAATAAATAAAAGCTTACTAAATAAAACCCATTATAATAAAGATTAAAAGTGCATAACTCAACTTCTGCAACTAAATAAAGTGTTAAACATCTTGAATAAAGACACCTAAAAACCGCTTTGCTTCTTCTGCATTTTCTTCACATTTTCACGATTTCCACAATTTGCATGCACCATTTGAACAACCTGATGAACTGCTTTGCTACTTTGGTAGTTTTGGCAATTAGGCAGGCAGGCAGACATCCTCCTGACTCTTGGCAGCCCTTCATAGTGAAAATATTTGTTCAGTCAAGAGTCAGCAGTCTGGGAAAACACACTTAAAGTGTCAGAATTTTGACAGCAACGCCTCCACTCCAATAACTAACCGACTGCCACTTGCCGCAGGTCGCCACTTGCCACGCCCACACACGCATTAACAAGAGCGCCAAATTAAGCCATAAATTTAGACGGCGCAGACCACCAGCTATGCGAGAGCAGGACAGCATAGGGGTAACAGCAGGAGCCCCAGTCTAAACTTGGCTATAAGTGAAAACGCCTCTGCGCTTTTTTGTTGTTGTTGTTGCTATGTTGTTGTTGCCTGCAGCTGTTGCCCCCTCAAGTTGCAGCTGAGCTGCTCAGCTCGTTTAATGCGAAACAAAATGTAAAAGAAAAATAAAATTCAAATTTAATTAGTCTTCAAGTGAAGAAGTAATATTTGTACAATCTGGTAAATTTCGCAGCTGCATGCGAAACCGGGCAGGAAGAGAGCCAGGAAGCCCGGGCAAGGAAGTGGGTTGTATGAATGTCTTTGAGGGGCGACAGACAACATCCAGTTGTTGTTGTTGCTGTTGTTGATGATATGAAAATATGAGCAGCAAGTGGGCTGCGATGTCAGCGGTGTCAGCATTGAGTCCGCTGTCCTCTGTCCGCTGTCCGACTGCACACATCTGCATTCCAGACGAGTCAACAGCTATACAGCAATATCCAAATGCAGACGCAGATGCAGACTCAGACCATGTGGGATTCAGACGCGACGGCACTTAACGCACTCTACACTGAGCAAAATACTGATGCAAAAGACTGCATTTCTCGGCTCAGAAACCCGAGCTATCATTTGCAGACAAACTTCTTCGTATTTAGTTTTGTTTCTATAATTTACAAAGTATTAGTAACAATAAATTTGATGTTCTTATGTCAATTTGAATTGAAGTGCAGATTTTTAAATGCTTTTGTACATTTTTCGCTGAGTGTAGGCGAATCAGACGGCAATTGCTGCCTAGTCAATTGCCGAGTTGTTGTTGCTGCTGCTGCTGCTGTGGCCGAGTATCTCGAGACCTGCGTCGGCGTTCACATGATGTGTTCTTGATTGGCTTTGGACTTTTGGCTGTTGAATGTTGTATGTTTAATGTGCGACGCCTCCGTTATTGTGACCCCCAGTGGCATCAATGGCATCGCGTGTGACATTGCAGCCACATTGCACATCTATGCGAACTGCACCACATTCATTAGCAGCCGTTAAATGTTCACTTAATCATTGCGCCTCACACTCTATGTGTGCATGTCTCTGCATGTGTGTGTGTGTGTGTGTGTGCCACATGACACATGCACTCAGCTGGCTGCCTGACTAACTGGTGGGGCCAGCTTAGAACTCAAAACTCAAGACCCCGGCAACGATACAGTGGCATGCCACTGTTGTCGTCGTCATAGTTGTTGTTGCTGCTGATGCTGCTGCTGTTTTCTGCCAACATTTGTTGCAATCTTAAGTGAATTTGTGTTGCAATCTGCTAAAGTTTTAGATGCTGCTGCTGACGACTACGGCTACGACTGCGGATGCCCGTTTCCTTTGGCTGCCTGCCACAACTCATGATGACTTCAATTAATCAGCTTTATGTACATTGCATGCTGCTGGGGCACTGAGATTGCTGGCACTCAAATCCTGAATTGCCATCGAAGTAATGCGAAATTTACAGAGGTCAAATATGCTACAAATGGCAAATTTAAGTGCTCAATGGTCACGTTTTATTTATGACAGCCTTGAAAGAGCTCATATATAATTTACTTTCTTCGATCTTATGCATCTCATCGATATGGATATATATGCCCTACCAAATTGAGTAAGAAGTTACCTTTAAACCGAACATTAAGCGAACGAGCTCATCATCATGTATGTAAACATATATTTATACAGTTGATCGTCCATTCATGCAATTTCATCTGGTTCACATTCCCAGGCTGAAAACAGTTTCACTCAAGCCCAGCAGCTTGTTTGTTGTTAACTCATTTCATTTTGTTGCCAATTTGTGAGCAATTCAAAAGAGCTAAACTAATTTAGTTAATTGAGAAGAGCGAAAATCCCCCAGGGGGCAGCAGCATTATTAAACTGGCCCAGAAAGCATTCACATACAAATCAAACAAATGCTGCAATTAAATTTTCATATGCGTGTCCCAGTTTGACGACACACGACCAGGACACAAACTGTGGCAAGAGGACGTGCGTCAATTAGGAGCTGCCTCAGCTCGTTTGGTGGTTGCTCAGCGACACACGCCTTTAAATACAATCAACAAATAAGAAAAAAAAAGGAGGCGGCCACGTGGCCAAGCGCATTGTGCAGCATTGTGTGGCAATATAGAGGTCTCCAGTGGAACGCTGGGCTCGGGTCTCATTAGCGTGGAAACAGGTAAGAGGCGTGCTTGTTGCCCAGCTGCATGGCAGCCACGTGTCACAAATGCCTCGAAATGCAAAATATGAGCACTCTTTCCGTTTTTTTTTTTTTTATCTGAATTTTTTCCCTTTTTTTTCTCAGCCAAATGTTTTTCGTGTTCTGTCACCCGTACAAATGCTGACCCAATTGCCACGCTGGGGTCATGATAATTTCGGGAGCTTTGGCTGGGTTGTATTTCGTGCGGTCGTCGATCGTGCACTGAAAGCTGGGCGCTCCTTTGGCCCCGGCAGCGATTGGCGACTTCAGCTGCACGTGGCCCGTCGCTGGTGGTGGCGCCACAGACAGCGTCGCTTCTGACATATGCAAAACGGCTGCCATAACTGGCAACTAACCGACTATGCAACAATGCAATTCAGCGACGATTTTTGTATCTTGTTGTTGGCCTTTTTCCCATGATTTGACTGCGATTTGCATAGAAATCAAAGTAGTTGGGGCAGCCGGCAACGGAAAAAGGCAAGATTGATCTAATCGAAGTTGTCTGACAACGAGTTACCCTGTAAACAGCGCTAGCTTACTTTTTGATGTGAATTCACAAGCAAAATACCAAAAGATGCCATTTAAATGCCAAGGAGCACTTTTTTGAGATATCCAAATGACAAAATAAATCTCATCTATGAGTGCTAAAAGAGTACATCGATTTTTATCGATAATTTCGTATCTGTTTGAATTGGCAGCAGATGCAAAGTTATTTATGATGTCTCTATTGTTCTTATGTAAACTCTGCTACATCTTCTCGACTCTTAAATCCATATTTAGTTAGTAGAGTTGTTTCTGCGTTTTACTCACATTACCATACAACTTGATGAAACTCCGTTAACACATTTTCAATGGGTATTTTGTATAGAAAAGAGCCATGGAAGTCTGTCAGCAGCCGGCAGATTTATGGCAACGGTTTCAGTTTGCCCCAATGTGGGCGTCACATTATGCTTGCCACAAGAAACTGTGTGGCTTCCCAAAAAGTGAAGAAAATCGATACTCGAGCAGCTTTTGCGGAAAAGTCTACAAAGCGTCTGCGTTGCATTGCCCCCTTCCCGCCCCGTGTTGAACCCCACTTTGGGGCGCGGGGTGCATATATTAATTTCTGCAAATTAATTCAAAATGGCTGCCTTCAAAAAGTGAGCGTTGCGCAGAGAGAGAGAAAGGGAAAACCAGAGTCTCTCTCAGAGACAGACAGAGAGAGAGTCTCCAAAATGCGCTGGTTGCCAGGCAACGTAAATGTTCTAATAGCTGGGGGTTGCTTGGCGCTCAGGGGGTTGGCAACCCAGTCTTATCTGTGTGTGGTCGCATATATATTCTAAATGCTGGGAATCGATTGCAGTGGACACCAGATGCAAGCTGTTTCGTTGGCTCAAGCGATTTGGTACGGTTTGATTGGGTCCCACTATCACAAAACCCAGTTTAACCACCTTACAATGGTCTGCCTAATTCCACTTGACAGCTGCGCTTTGTATACCCAGTCAACTCGGGGCGGTTGTTGCAACAATCAGTGCACGTGACCGACACAAAAAGCGCCACGAGGCGATGTTCTGCTCATTAAGAAAGGCTGACAAGCGATTTCAGTTGCGATACGATCATCAAAATGCCAAAATCTCCGACGACAACCCTCCTTCTCGAGCAACAACCACAGCCAACAACTAACAACCAACCCACTGTGATTAAGTCCACTAAGCTGTTGTTGCACAGTGGGAAAGTCACGCCAGTGGCATGTCCCAGACTCTTTCCTTCCTTCCATCTCGACACAGCCAACAGTTTCCAGCTCATTGCATTTCATCACGCTCAGGGTTTGCCATACCATTTTTCTTCTTTTTTTGTTGTATGCGGCCTTCCGATGTTTCTATCCATTATGTCGGTGTGGGAACGAATCCAAATTTACTTGCCTTAACCTTGCCAAAACTCATCAGATTTTAGACAACTGAGAATTTTTGAATATTTTTTAACTTCGCGCGATTCTGGCACGATATTCATGCCAGAATTATTTCTAAAAAAAATTGGCTCTAGGCATCAGTCAAATGTTTCTACAGCCACAACTTTGTCATCCGATTTTCAAAATCCAGATCTCTAGACTAAAAGTTAAAATCGCTATTCTTTCTCGAAATTCCTGTTTTCAACTTGGCATGAAAATCGCATTGGACACATATTTATAGATATAAGCCTAATTTTCTCATAAAGCTTCAGAACTTAAGCAGCTTTTTGTGGACATCAATTTCAAATGTTTTTTCAAAGGGTATTCAAGTTTTGTTTAGAGTTTCTGCTGGTCAGTTCACTTTGTTTTGCATGTCGGAGTTCCATGGACCACTCGCAGTTGCAGTGGCCGTTGCAGTTGCAGTTGGAGTCGCAGTCGTATCCTCGGACCCACGTAATCATGTTACGACACACAACTGACATCACAGTTTCAGCAAAAGCGATTAATATCGCACACGACACGGAGCACTGGGCAGGAGCAAAAGACGCCAAAAGACTCCAAATGCAACTTCAACCAGAGCTCCCACTTTTGAGTATCATTTGAACTGGCGTTGTGACTGTGCCGTGGAGCTATGGAGCACATGCGCACATGATTCCAACTCTGAAACTGAGGCTGACTTGGATTTCTTATTTGTTTGTATGTATGTAGATGTATATGATGCTGTCCATTGTTGTTTCTGGCTGGTGGTGGTGGTGGTGGATGTGGTGGTGCTGGCTGCTGCAGGCGGACCAAAAAGATTCGTTTAAAATGACTTAATGGCGAACAGCTCATAAATTCACGAATTTGCATAAACTGACTGACTATTTGGGCAACATTGCAATAACAAAGGCGGGCGGAAGGTGGTAAGGGGACAGGTGGGGAAGCGCCCCTTGGGGCACATCACAGAGTCAACGTCGTGTGAGTGAGTCAGCAACAGCAGCTGAAACACAAGCTGCGGAGCCTAGAGTTGGAGCAACTCTTGTGACTGGCAGCCTAATAAACACAATTAACTTCATCATTTTGAACTCAAATTATTTCATTTCAATGCGATAAAATCGCAAATCACGAAGCGGCAGCCAAAAGCTGCGGACAAGCCAAAGCGAAAGCGGCTCTGAGCCACAAAAGCCACAGACAATAGACCAAGACCAAGACCAACTGCCAGCCAGCCAGCCACCAAGAAGCCAAGAGAGCCAGGCCAAAAAAAAAAGCAAAAAAAAGCAAAAAAAAACTCAGGACGGTGAAAATTAAGTCAAACTCCGGCTGCAAACGTTTTAGCAATCGGGGCGGCCAATCGAGCTGATCGGGACTCTGTGGGCCTTTGTTGCCTGTTGCAAGCCCACCTCCGCCTCCGCACTCGCCTGCGCAGCCACTTTCAATTGATACACTCAGAGAAATACAGTGTTGCTCATTCAAGCAGAAACGAAATGGAATTCCAGCAATTTCTTTATCAATTTTCAAGCATAACTTGGTTTTCAATGTTCTGAAACGAGTTTTAATTATTGAGCAACTGAAAATCAATCAATAATTAAAAATTGTACTTCAAGATTGGTTTAAGAAATTTGTTTTCAATTATTCTTTAAGGAATTGTATATATTTTGAGAATATTTTAAACGTATGTAACTTATCCATTTGAGAATTTCGAAGCTACAAAAATCGTGCTTGAAATAAGATTCTCATTATCTGGTGTAGAAATTTAAGTTTGATTGAATTTTGACAATGTTTGTACTTGATTTAATTAGTTATTCGATTTTTTGTGAGTGTAGACGCTGCATGCAGCTGCACCGGGAATGGGCATAGGGATGGCAATGCGCAATGGGATTGGGTATTGGTATTGGGATTGGGATTGGGTTAGGGTCTCTTAAGGCAGGGAATAATGTTGCATGTCGCGCCAATTGTGTACACGATTTGACTTTGGCAGCCGCCTGACAGTGCTGCCCACTCTGCAGCTGACTTGTTGCTGTTGCTGTTGTTGTTGCTGTTGTTGTTGCTGTTGTTGTTTGTGTGTCAGCTAATCAGCTGGCAAGTATCTCATCTTCGAGGACTACTAGCAACTGCCAAAACAACAGCGAAAACGCCAAAACAACGAAAACAGGCAACATGCACACGAAAAACTACCAAGTCATGTTGCCTGCTGATTTGTTGCTGTTGTTGTTGCTGTTGTTGTTGTTTTTGCTGTTGCTGGTTGCTCCTGCTGCAGTTGTTGTTGTTGTTGTTGTTATTGTTATTGTTGCTGGTTGCAAATAAATCTCTTGGCCATTGGCTGCTGTTGGCTGCTTTTCGCCACGGCACCCAAAAAAAAAAGAAGAAAAAACAGAAAAAAATTGTTGTACACAACACAATCAGCCAGCAGCCAGGCTTTTATTGTTGTTGGTGTTTCCTGGAAAGCGTTTCCTGCATTTAGTTATGTTAGTTTGCTTTATAACTATGTTGGCGCTCCAGCCAGCTTACAGTGCATTTATTTTTTGTCTTGTTGCTCTGCTGATTTAGATCGTGTCTCCAGCAACAAACACAAATAAAAAAAAAAAGAAAATCCGCTGGCAGTTGACTTTATGAGGGTCAATCAGGCTAACCAGAGTAGTGTCCCCCAGTAATAGTCACTGGAATGCGATCGTATCATAAACCTCAGACAGCAGGTCCAATATTTATAAACAAAGCATATTTAATGTCCTGCAGCGCAAAAGTTGTCAAAGAGCGACTTAGGGTAGTAAATAAATTGTTATGGCTTACTAAAGTTGGTATAGTAAATTCGCTGCAGAGCAGTAAAAACATAAATAAAAGTAATCTTCAATAAATAAATACATACAAAGATTAGTGTAGAAATCTTTACAAAGCAGTAGATGAATTCGCTTGACTTTAGCAGCAAAACCTACTCAGCTGCCAAGTGGCAAATATGGAAATATATTTTATATATTATATTTTTCTGGCTGTTCATTTTAGAATTTCACGTGAAGTGAAAATTTGAAAATTATTTGTTTCAAACATATTCAAATTTGTTGTTTCAATTTGTTTCGTCAAATATATTTTATAAATTGAAGCATATTTGGCATACAAAATGTTGGCTGGAGCTGTCTCGAATGTGATTTTGGTCGGTGCCAGTTTTAACGGACTTATCGCCTTGGATTCGGCTGATCATCCTTATGGCTTTTTGGCAGCCTCATTGTGTTTTATCCATGGACTGCTTTCGCTCGTGCGGAGCTTTCAGAAGAACGAGGGCTGTCCCCGATCCTATTTCGTATCAATGGTCATTGTGGACGTCCTTCCGCTGCCGTTGGCCAACATTGAAATTTATCTGAAAACCTCACTAAGCGATTTGGCCTTCGTCCATGGCACCTCCCTCATACTGTGTATCTATGATATGATCAGCAATCTGGCGGATGAGAGCGATAGTGCCACGGATTTGGTTAGGGATATGTCGCTGGTTGGCAACATTCTGTCCGGCACATATGTCGGCATTCAGGAGCAGAATTATTTCCATGTGGCTGCTGCAGCATCAGCTGGTTTTGCGCGCCTTGGATCTAATCTGGTTAGCAAAATCCAACCGGAGGGAGAACTCCATGTGGATGTACTAAGCAAGGCGGCTCTTATGGGATTCATAACATATTCGTTGACAAGTAAATAAATCAAAAGTCCTTTAGTAAAACTGTCGATGCACTGTTTCACAGACAGTGAATATTTTAAATACACGTGTGAAAATTTTAAGAAATTCAAGAAATCCGTATTATTATTAGTATTGAGACTTCAACTCATTCTTTAAGCTCTACATTAATAGCTAATTAAACCGTGTTTCACAATTTGCCAAAAAAAAAAACGTATGTTCAACCTTTCATTATGTTCATGTGAATCACTTTTAAAAATCGACCAAAAGAGACGTGTTCCATTTGCAGTTAAAATTATAAGTAGTGGCTGCTAGTCTTGCAATGATTCCTCATTAAAATTGATTATTTTACTTAAAGTTCAGCTCTTTGCAGCCCGGCTAAGCTGCTCTGTTAAAGGTTATAGCCAAGTTGCCATGGACCCCATTGCACTGATTACGCTAAATGACTGTCGAGATAAGCGACCGACTCAGACTCTGGCATTCCGCTGGCTTTCCAAAACTACAGCACCACCCCCAACCACACGGCACAGCAGCACCACACCGCACCACTGCACACAAAAAAAAAATGCAATAAAAAGACAAAAGGCAAGCTGGAAAACTGGGAAACTTGGCGGCTGCTGCGCAGGCGCGTGTTTGGCAAGAGTTCAAGTCACAGCTGGAGACTGCACTGCTTTTGGCGCATAACTGGACAACTGGCAGCTGTAGACTGCGAGACTGGGAGAGACTGGCTGTCCGTCTCTCCGTCTCGGCGTCTGTCCGTCTGTCGTTACAGCCGTGTTGGATAACAGGCAGCTGAGCTGGGAGCTCTCTTGCCCATAAAAATGGTCAAAATGTTGCGTTAATGCGACGTTTGTTCGAACACAGTTTTCAAACAGATCGACGCAGGCAATTGTTTGGACAACCAGCTGGTGCTGGGGGGTGCTCGGGGAGGCGCCTCCAATGTGTTGTACATGATTTTAGTGTAGACATTTTTCAGGGCGTTCATTTGCAACTCCATGAGCTATGCGCACTTTATTTCTGTGTCCACATTTTTGGGGAATGTCTACAAAACGGGAGCGGCGTTCATAGAGAGAAAAGAGAAAACTCAACCGTGGCATTTTACTGCGCAGCAATGGCGTCCTGGCGAGGCGCCTCCCATCGCCAACGCTTCCCCCTTCGTTTTACGTAAAAATCGATTTTCCCAACGCGATAAGGTTTCCGACTGCGGCAGTTTTATGGCCATCCGGCCAGCCGACGTCGTCGACGAATCCTTTCAAGCCACACGTGCACATTACGCACACATAGCGGTAAATGAAGGGTAGATCCGTGGAACATATACAACCAACGAAACACGTGTCACGCGTGGCATCAATTGAATGCCGCCGACTGCTGCACATCCATCAAGGCACGTCCGGAAATCGGAAGTGCGTCCGCTGCCAACGTCGCTGCTTGCTGCGAGGGTGGCTACGCCAGTGTTGATGATGTCAGCATGCGGGCAAACACAAAAAAAGAAAAAAAAGGACAATCGATTGTTGTGACACTGCATTGTGTGGCAAGCAGCAGCAGCCAGCCTCCTGTCCCCTGCCACCGTCCTCTTGCCACATCTCTTGAGCAATTTATCCAATTTCATGGCGTTGCCGTTGCCGATGCCGTTGCCAGGCTGCTTGCCTCAATTAACGCTGTCCAGTGGAACGTAGACGTACTCTCTGCATCTCTGCCTCGCCCCTCTCTTTCTCTCTCTATATATCTCCCACGGCGACTCGCTGCTTGCTGCGTGCTGCACGTGCAACGCAGGACATTTATTGGATTTTTGCCTTGTTTTTATTTGTTTCTATATTTGCTCAAAATTCCAATTAAACGCCAATGCCAATGTCTGGCATTGGGTTCGGCACCTCGACCGGGATGGGGCTTCAGCTGTCAATATTATTATACAGGGTGTCGACATAATACTATAAAAAACTTGATATTTACATTGTTGCAATTGCTCAAAGAATCCACTTCATAAAAAATAATTTGTATTTATTAATTATGCTTTTAAAAATAGATGAGAAAATAATTTGTGGATCCACAAGACAACAACAATTGTTGTAAACTTTCTCTATTTAGAGTGTTCTTTGATAGTAGAATCATTGCTAAAGTCAAGGATTTTGATTATTCGAAAGCTGTGTTCATTAAAATAAGGAATTTCATAGAGATATTCTACTTGTCTTGAGAGTCTTGAGACATGGAAATTTAAATGCCAACCCGAAATCCAAATTCTTCTACAAGCTACAACTGCTGCAAGTTTCCTTACAACTGCCACAAACAAACTGTCAGGAATTTTAGGCCAGGTATTTCTATGGCAGCTGAAGACCTAGTAAAGAAAACAGAGGCAAGACTTTAAGGCTTCGCTCGCATCGAAAGGGGCGTGCAAACAGCACCCTGTACTCAATTAAAGTTCTACAATTTCAAGTTAAACGGCAAATAGCGCAAACGGCAATTGAATGAGGCGATTCCAACTAGCTAACTGCAACCCCAAACAGGAGAACGAAGAGGAGGAACTTGGGCATATATGCATAGAGTATGCCGTGGTAAGTAAGATACACAAGGGGGGCAGGGGGCATCAGTTTGAGGCACACGCTGCGGATTAGACGTGTAATCAGCATAAAATGTTGCCAGGGCGGGGACGGGCTGCGGGGCGTAAGCGCAACGTCGAGAGATGTACACAAAAGTGGCAAACATGAAATCCAATATGCGATACGCCAAACGGCAAACGGCGGCCACATGAAATTGTAATAGCGGCCAGCGGCCATGTCGATGATGATGACGATGACGATGACGACGATGGTGATGCCGACGATGCCAACGATGCCAACGTCGACGCTCGTACGCATGTCCCTATCCAAACACTCAAATACAGACAGCTTAAGGATACACTCAGCGAAAAATATGCAAAAAGACTTGTAACTTTAGCTTTTCTCAAAATTCGAGATCACTTATTTTTCAGAGTGTACTTCAAAGGCGAGTGCGAGTGCAAGGAGTAAGGAGTGAAGAGTCGAGAGCGTGGAACACGTGCAAAGCCGCGGGGGACTTGCACGACTTTTGTGACGAGGCGAGGCGAGGCCTGTGAGTTGTGGACGCCGAGCTGAAGCTGAGACTGTAGCTATAGCTGGGAGTAGGAGTCGAAGCTGTGGCTGGACTTTGGGCTGGGCTACGCACCCAGAAAGAGAGAGAGGCAACAACAAAAAAAAAAAAAACAAAACCAAATCTGCAATGCGCGTTGCCTGTCGCATTTAATAACTGTTTTTAATAAGTGTCCCTTGGGGCCATGCGTTGTGCCCGTCGTCGTTTCATTTGCATGAGCGCCATGCCCCACACCACATGCCGCATGCGGCATGTCCAATTCCCGGCTAACAATTCCAGTTCGCATTTGCAGCCCGAAAAATGTGTTTCACTCGTACTCTAATTGCACGCCCCGTTTTTGACTCACGCGCTCTCCTCTCAGGTGCTGGCTGGACCGAGGTTGCCGCGTGCAGCATGCAACATGTTGGCTGCAATTTATTAGTGCTGCCATTATCGTTTTTCTTCAGACTTAGCTGCTATAAGCCCCCCCCCCCCTGCACTTCCCCTCCCTCCAGCATACCCCCCTCGTTAAGCTGCGTGTCGTCTGCCTCAGCTTCTCGGTCTCCGCAGCAATTCTCTCAATTCTCAGTCTGCAAATATTTATTACTATAATTTTCCATATGTTTTCCGTGCGTTGTTGTTGTTGTTGTTGTTGCTGTTTGCTGCATTTTTTTTGCTGTTTTTTGTTTTTGGCAAATTGCGCCTTGGAAATTGCAGCCATAATTTGTTGCACACTAAATATGAAGATCAACCAGTTGCCCGCTCTCAATCCCCCAGACACTCGAATCGTGTTCTTCCGTCCGTTTCCTGTTTCCCCGCACAATTTATGAACTTGTGCAAAATTAGTCGTTTTGGTCGTTTAGTTGTTGCAATTTGATTTTTATTGCAGCTTGTAAATTGTAGCGCCATGTATCTATGAGATACATTTTGGCTCACTCTCTCCTCGCATCCTGCAATTAGACGACGTCCCTCTGGCCTCTCGAGTGGCAGTTAGTCGGTTCGTTGCACTAATCAGCTGATAATTTATGAGGCATTTGTATTTGGTTAACGAAAAACAACAGCAAAAATGTTGTCATGCACATAAAAGTGGTCGGCACACAGTGCCGGCAGGTAGTATTCGTACGCATAGCAAAGATTCGGAATTAGTCAAAGTATGCAAAGCATGTGGCGTCTATAAAGCAGCGCAAGACCTTTGATTAGTTGTAATCTTAGGCAGCTGCATCGTAAAACCCACCAGGAATGCAAGCGTAGAGAGTGAGAGACGGCCAAGATACCCTGTAAGTGGCTAATCATGTTCACAATTGCTAAATGTTGCTCATCAACTTGAACTGAGCACAGAACCTACAAGCAAAATTTAGTAAATTTAACTCTTATAAACTCTAATAGCTATAGGCATTTCAATTCTGTCCATCTGTTACATAGTTATGCACAAGTTTATAACATCCACTTTACATTATTTTACGAGCAAAGGGTATAAAAAGCTGCTTGAACATTTTTAATTACATGTGCCATGTGTGGGCCCAGTGACAAGCCCTTTTTATAGCCCGGGTTCAAAGACTTTTAGCTTCTCTATAAATTGGCCTAAAGCAGCGTTTAATGCCGCCAGAAGAGGTAGCTTTTGTGGTGGTATACGACTAAATTCTAAAGGAGTTCTATGAATTGACACCGACACTTTTGACTACTACACAAAAGTTACAAGTACCATTTACATAAAGTATAGCATAACTGAGGAATAGTTTGTAGATAAATAAAGTATGGGACTTAAACGTGTAAGCCGTAAATCAAAATATGGATTAGCGTAACACATATGCTTAAGTATATCAAGAGGTTTTAAATACCTCAACCGTAACCCGATAAATACTTGTAATTTCCCTATTGAATTAGCATAAAGGTTTGCTATTTGAGTCGGATAAAATATGGTGAGCAATAAAAAGCGCTGCAAATCAAGTAATTCAATACAATTTGTTTACGGTTGGCAGTCGGAACGGTTAACACTTAAGCAGCGGACCATTAAAGCCAACATTAACTATGCCCCAACTATTTATTTCGATGTCTGCCCGGGTTCAGTTGTTGCTACTGAATCAGCTCCCAATGTAAATGTCAAAGCAAATCTGCATTCAGATATTCATAAAAATTCAAATGGCTGCCATAAATCTGTCGCTGCTCACAGTGTACGGTAGGCATGGCGCTGCCGAGTGGGGGTAGTGTAGCACTTGCAACGAGCAGCAGCTGTGGCAGCTGCGGCAGTGTCACGCATTGGCATCTTCATCTCTGACAAATAATTTAGCATAAAATCAACGACAACTGCCAATTTTTTAGTAATTAGCCAGGCCGCCAGGCAGCGCCTCCCCATGCGGCAAGTCCATCTCCGTGCTCCGATCCGCTCCGCAATTAATAAAACATAAACCTCGGGCCAGACATTGCCTGCTGCTGCTGCTGCTGCTGCTTGGACCCGAGGGGCACAACTTGCCTCCCGACCGTCGCCGCCTGTCTCATTGTTAGTCCAAAAATGCGTCTCCAAGCATTTGCAGAAAATTAATTGTGCTCCACGCAGATTAACACATGCGTGGCGCGGACAAGGCTAGGAGTAGGAGCAGGGGTAGCGGGTAGTTGGGGTACGTACATATGACAACATTACGGATGAGGCACGGTTTGACTGTGGTGGCATGCATTTGGGAATGCTGCGCGTTTTACAAATTTGAAAATTTCTTGCTGCATTTTTATGACTCGCTGCTTGCTTCTGACTGCTGCCTGCTGCCTGCTGCTGATGTTGCATGTGGCACGCGCGTCGCATAATTAATTAAAAGTGCATTTAAACGAAGCTTCACGACAGTCAATCGCTCGTGTACATTTACATACAGACAACACACACACAACACTCAGAGAAAATAAGGAATAGAATTTCTAACTTTTTATTCAGAAAATATTCAAATTTTCATAAATTATGCTCAATAAATTCTTAAAGCGAGTGCTTTGCATTTTTCTACTGAAACCGTCTTAAATTATGGAATTTTGATGACTACAAAAACATTCTTAAAATAAGAACTTCGTTTTTTTGTAACTGTAATGTTCGAACTTGACCGGATCTCTATTATTTTCCAAGTGCAAACACACACACACACCCCTTGCAACAGCCAGCTGCTTTTGTGGCACGCCTCCAGCTTCAACTTCAACTTCAACCTCAACTCCTACTCCAACTTCCCCCCTTGTGGCATTTGATTTTAAGAAGCCTTTCGTCGCCGTGGCATGTCTGCAATAAATATATCTCTGTGGGTTCCTACATCGAATAAGAGAATGGAGAATTATTTGCTTGTTAGAATTTTGTGTGTTGCAACATGGCCGCAAACAGGCAGGCAACATGTGTCGCTCTTGTCTTTGTGTCTTTTGAGGCATTCGTCAAATGCTTCGTGATGACAACTCGCATCTGAACGGAACACAAATGGCAGACAAACGAATTTGACAACAGCACTTGAATTGACGGATGTATCGGAAACCCAACTTGTTGCGAACTCCTTGAGTTATTTAACCATAACCTTTTACCTCTTACTTTTTGGCTGACTGACTGACTGACTGACTGACTAGCATTGTGAACCCTGACCTCAGAGCGCAGACTTTCAAAAATCTAAATTTTGAATACAAGCAGCTTCAAGGCTTCACATAATTACATTATAATAAAGCGAAGAATGTGAGCTAAAAACCTATTTATGCTTTATAAACATATTGTCTTGAAATCAAGGTGCTTATCTTTTGCCTGCGTCTGTACTGGCAGCAGAGATCTATACCCGTAAAATGATTGACTCAACTCTATTCACATTCTCAGAAATGCCTTGCCAAAGATCAGTTTATTTAATATTTTCGAATACTTAATATTTTACTTTTTACTTTTCTGTATTTATTTATTATTATTTTGCATATTCTCGAGCGCTTTTCTGAAGATCATCTTTTGACAGCTGCATAAACATGAATGGAATTGAAACGTTGAACATGTGATCAATTTCGTTTAACGATCACTATTCGATTCATAGGAATCAGTAAATAATATATATATATATATGTGTAAATAAATATTTGCGAAAGATCGATCAGTCAGTTGGATTTTGTGAAAACAGCCAAATATTTATCGTGAATATTTATGAATATACAATATACAATTTGGTAATTATTTGGCCGGCTCTTTTCTGGTGTTGGAAAATTAAATATCTCACTGAAAAGCACTTACCAGTTGATTTCATTTGAATTTAATGCAACATTAGCTATTTTTTATGCCACTGCCACGAGAGATCCGGCCACAAACTTGGGGTGATAAAATCTATAGACAAGCCCACCGCCCCCAGGCAGTGTGCAGCCCCCCTCCCTACTCTTGTGCGGACCACCGACGGTTTCTCGAGATCTCGAGATCTGTTTGGCTGTGGCTTCTTGGTTAGCAGGCGCCGCTGATGGGAAACAGCTGACCAAAATGTACAAAAATATTTTATTTATGCACCAGATAAATAAAGTGAAATATCCACACAGAAAAAAAAAGAAACACTTAACAAAAAATGAACATCAGCCTCATCTTTCTTTGGGCCAAACTTTGATTGGCAGCACACATGAATGGGCTCCATTCATGTTGGACGGGTAGGTACCGGATAAAGAGCAGATGCCAAGAGCAGGTGAGCTACGAGATAATACGGACAAAAGTTTTTATTCTCATGAACTGTAATGTCTTAATTTAAGAGGAATTCTCTAGTTGAAAGTGATTAAAATGAACACTAATATGAAGATGAAACCAACTTGAATATGCCTGAATATGAGAATGAATACACCATAAAAGTATATTCGCACTGATAACTGAGCAAATAAAAAACACTTTTTGAATTCAATTTAATAATCGTAATAATTATAAACTTCTCATTTATGTGCATGCACTAAGCTAACAGCTTAACTGGTACAACTATTAGCCAAGTTCGTGTGTAATATTTTGTAAGCATAAAAAGTGCTAATAAAATGTGGAACAACGCATATTGAATTATGTTGTAAAAAAATGAGCAACCAGTCTAGTTTAATTTATGTATTTAAGCAGACTGCAGGCACTTCTGCCGTCATCTATACGTGCAGCTAAGCGAATCTTTGGCTATGGCAGTCTTAGTGCTTATGGCCGCTTCATTAAAGCCCAGTTGCGCAGCGGTCGATTCGCTACACTTAACACTTAACACCTTAGCTGCTGCTGCTGCTGCTGACGGGCCACCTAACACATAAAATAACACACACACAACACACATCACACACACACCACACACAACACACACACATGACGTACTTGTAACGACTATTTTCAGTGGCACGATCGTCAAGCACAGCGGGCAGTCCCGGTGCTAACATGGCTCGCATAGCGTTTAACTACTGTACTGAATGGCATATTTACAATTTGCACTCACATTTTGGGTGCACATAATAAATTCGCATAAATTCACATAATAATAAATGTATGTGTGTACGTGGAACGGGCAATAAGTGCGCGATTTGTGCGCCTAATGAAGCCGATTTGTTGCGGCAGCAAACTGCCCACTAAATTTACCACATTGATAATTGATGTATCCACCAGATACAGCAGTTGTGTGAGCCAGCAAGACAGCGATCGAGACGTTTGAAGGGAAAAAGAAAGAGGCAACTTTAGTTGCCAAACTGAGCTAAGAGAATATTACAAAACACTTGCTTCAAACATGAATTTCAACTGGTTTAGGACTCTCTCGCTCCTCTTTTGGAAAACGATTATTTTGCGAGTGTTTCTTGTACTTTTTTTGGGTTTTCTTTCTTTTTTTTTTTGCTATGTTAGGGCATTTAATGAGCTGCCGCTGATATTCTCAATACAGCGGAAAATCTATGTGGAAATATTTGATTTTATATAGTTCGCTCAACTGAGCGCCGATCAGGGGGCATCTGGGGTTCTCGAAGAGTTCTGCACAGCATCATTGGACAGCAGATACTTAACACTTGCGTTATTCTACTGTCTATTTTGTCTGTTTGCTGCTGTTATCACCTCATTCGCTGTGAAATGTTTGTTTTTGGATCAATGCCCACGCACTTTTCACACAACAAACACAGACAGACAGACAGACAGACAGACAGATGCACAGATACATAGATACATCTATAAAATATCTACAGATGCGCATTTGAACACCTGCAAATTGCACAACATAAAAAGATTCGTCACACAGCAACAGCAACAACTGTTAAAGTCTGGCAACCCAAAGCGACCGCATGTCGAAATGGAATGCAAGGCAATAAGTCAGAGGCAGCTGGCCAACCACCAAGGACAAAGCAAAAACAGCTGACAGGAAGCCGTATAATGCGGCCAACCCCTCCACCAAGCACTTTAACCTCCCAAAAACCCAAACCCAAACCCAAGCCCAACCCCCAACCCAAATCCCCACCCACGCCTGCTGGTAAGAGCCAGCTCATGAATACATTTGAACTCGTTAACTCTCCGACATTTTGTGGGGGTAGTTTCAGTCAGCCCTGTGGCGTATCCTGGCAAGGATACATATATACATATATATGTATATGTATATGTACATATATATGCTTTGGGCTTTGCACGTGCACAATTTCGAGTTCATCAAAAGGAATTTGCTTTTGGGGAGCGTCTGACATTTATTAGAATTCTTGCTGTTGCTCCCCTAAACCGGAAGGGGGTGGGGGGGGTGTTTTCGGGTGGCGGGTGGCGGTTGGCGTAATAAATTTGCCTTGAAAGCTTTTAGCTGTGGGAAGAAAACAGGAAGTTTGAGTTGCTGCCATGGCAGGCGCTTCAGTTTCGGTTTCGGTTTGTTGATTCCCAGTTCAGTTTAGGTTCAGTTCCATTAAAGTTGGCTTGTTCGCTTGGGGTATCTGTGGCCGATTTTGCAAGCCTTAAAGCTATTTGTTAGCCAGTGAAATCTGAGCGGGTAAATAACATGCCACGCATATTGACTTTTGCAGCTGCATGAATTCGTGCTGCTCTACACGTGTTGCAAAGCGGGGGGGGGCTTAAGAAAATGCGATGAATAGCACAAATGAAAATGTCAGTACATAGGTATTCATTCAGAGAGCAATTTAGCACATTTTTATAGAGCGGAAAAGGTTGAAGGCAACGCTGAGCAAAGGAATTCGGTTTTAGCTTAAGCAAAGTTTCTAAAGAAAATACAAAAATGTCTACAAATTAACTAAGATAATACAAGTACAAGTATTGCATATATCTTTAAACAAATGACCACATTTCGAGTAAGATAATTGATATTTATAGAACTACTAGTGATTCATGACTAATTGATTTTCTACTAATGACTTGACGAGTTCCACAACAAAACCACAACTGATTTATGTACTTATTAACTGGCAGCTTAAAGCGCACATCTTCACATTTATTCTCGACACAAGTTGGATGTATAACATTTCAATTAGAGTCAGCACACAACAAGCAACCACAGCAAAATTTGTTGAGTTGCAACTATATATTGTCAAGGCCCCCATTTTTAATTAGTCAGTCAAATCAAACAGACTAAATAAACTTGCGCATATTTGTCAAACAATTTCAGTTTTAGTGCATGTACAAATTAAAATACTTTATTATCTCATACGCAAAGCAAACACAACTCGACAAACATTCGAGTAGAGCGAAATGGAGAAAAAGGTTGACATTTGGTCGAGCGCAAAGGCAAACAAGTTGGTAACTGGTTAGGGGAGCGGAGTAGGGGCGGTGAGGAAGGGCAGGGACTACCAGGCTTAGAAGCAACATTTTTCGATTGCTGAACACTTGTTATTCCATTTTAATTAAGTTAATTGCACAGATTTCGTGTCATTGGGCAATTTCCATCAGACGAAGCCGAAGCCGAAGCAGCAGCAGCAGCAGCAGCAGCACAAAACTCGAGGGTTGTTCGAACTTAGTTGGCAACGTAATCGATTGATGGCACCTCTAATGCCCACTCATATACGCACTCAGTCACGCACCCAAAACACTCACATTCAAGCAGTTGCACTATTGTTTCGATGCCCTGTATTTAGCTTACAATTGGGCTGTGTTCAGCTTGTGTAAATGTCAAATTTAGAAACAAAGTTTTGGCTAAATGAATTAAATGATAATAAAGTATAGAGAAATTCCAGCAAATTCATTTAAAACTGGATTTCATAATCCAAATTTTGTAGTATTATGCAACACTATTTTAAATTATACACAAAATTATTCATACTTTTTAGTTGCTGTTTTGTGTTGCTTGTAAAATTTCAATATTTATTTCAAATTCTTTTACAAATATTTGCCAGGATATCTCATAGTCCCTCAACTTTTGAGTTCTTCTCGCTTATTTTTTCAACCCTCCAAGAATGTAATACCGGCAACCAAAAAAAAAAAAAACAAAACACAAAAAATGTGCACAGACTTACGTGCGAATTATTGGCAAATGTTGTGAAAATCCGAAAAGCAAATAAAAACCCAACCAAAAATACGGTTTTCGGACATTTGTTTTATAATTTCGGCAACGTTTCTTAATGCATTATTTGTCTCAGCGCAAATATTTGCCATTCAAATGAGAAATCTGTTCAAATTGTCAGTATATATATATATATTCATATATGTGCATTAAAAGTCGCTTCGACAGTTGTTCAATGACCAAGTGGCAGCTGTGCTCAAGTGCTTTACTAATTATTATTTTACAAGGACCTTCGAACACATTGCATCAAACGTATTAAATGAGAAACGGAGAAAGTGACCGCATTTTTCAAAGGGAGTTTGAAAAGAACTTGAAAACGGGAAAGGGTTTTGGAAATAAGTTTTCAAAATTAAGGTTCTAAACCAGCAGTTTATCAAGAGCAAAAATAAAAGTCTACGTAATATTTGGCAATGAGCATTTAATAGAGTCTGGTAAAAGGAGGAAATTGCATTTGATAACTTAATCAACGCAGCCGTCGCTAATGGCTCATGTGGGCTTTGAGTTTGAGTTTTGGTTTTTGATTTTTGGTCTGTTGTTGATGTCGCCCTTGCGGCGTAAACATTTGACCAACAAATGCGCAAATGTGGCAAGCAAATACCATTTCTATTTTGGGGGTGGAACTCGCCTCAAACATTTGTTGGGGGTTGCAAGAACTGTCGACGGTGTCGAAAGTCAGACATAAATGCGTTACGCGCTATCAATCTTGATTAGATGTGATTTCTGCTTTTAGACACAAGCACAAAAACATAAAAATTAACAAGCCAAGGGAGAAGAAGCACTCCAATGACAAACAAAAGAGCCACACGTGCCGCAAAGATAGAGAGAGAGAGAGAGAGAGAGATTGGAGAACTGAGATTTAAATGGTGAGGCTTGGATTTAATGACGTCTACGGTTACATGACTCAAATTGCTACAAAATGCAAACAAGTTTTGAAATGAAAACATAAAACTGTCCAACTGCAGCGATTTTCTCATTATTTTGCACCGTTTTGTGGCAATTTCAATAAACAATAAATCCCTAGACCAACAAAGCGAAATAAAACACAGCCACAAAAAAAAACTTGCTGCTGCAAATTTATAGCAATTTTCACATGAATTGAAGGAGCGAGCGGAGCAAAGCAGGCGCCTGCCAACAGCAGCAGCAAGCCAAGAAGTCGGCTCTGCTGTTGGCCCGAATCCATTTGGCCAGCTGGACACGGTTGCCACAAAGTCTGTGGATCGTTGCTGCTGCTGCTGCTGTGGCTCTGGCTGCTGCTGTTGCTGTTGCTGCTGCTGCTGTCGTCGGGGCGTATGAGTGACGCGACTGAGATCGCTTGTTCGCCTGTGTTTGGGCAGCGAACATAATCGTAAACAAATAAAATTATTGCTGCCGATCATGCACACAAATTTATGCACACCAATACACACACACACACACAAACACACACACACACACAGACCGCAAACGTTGCCTATTTTGCACTAATTTTCTAGCCAAGTCAGTCAGCAAAAAGGGGTTGGGGGTCCTGTTGCTGCACGAGGTGTTGCCGCAAGCTGTGTGTGAAATATGCAACAACAGCGTGAAAAACATGAAGGCAACGGCTCGACGAGACTCACCACGACTCAGCTCTGAGCGCTCCGCTCAGCTAGCCAACTGCGGCGTCTTGGCCACGCCACACAGCGGGAAATGTGCCTGCATTTTCGCGTGCGCAGGCTGGCCAAAAAAAAAAAAAAGAAAAAAGAAAAACGTTTTTAGCCCAGACTATGCATGTGAATGTGGATATAGATGTGTTTAGCTGGAACATAGGCTACAGCTGGAGTTGGAGCTGGAGCAGCTAATACCGGTAGTTAAGCCAGACGGCGAACGAGGCGTTTGTCTAAGCGCACAGTGGCCACGCAGCTGCTGAATGTAAACAGATTTGAGCAGTGTATACTTATTAAGTAAATAGTAGTAGAATAGTTAAAGTACACTTGAAAATATTATAAATAAAATATGCTGTATTATGCTATGTAAAGCTACTTCATATGTCTTATAACATACCTGATATTATATTGAATTTTTCGACAAAAATAATATCTAAGTTAGACTCCTTCTATCTTCGACATTTATCAAGTATCTACTGACATAATCTAGATAAATTAGTTTAGTATTTGAATTTAGCAGATAAATTAGTTTAGTAGCTGAATTTGTCAGATCAAGATTTATAATCTCAAACAGACAAATAGAGGCGAGCCACAAAGTAGTGGAATATGCCATTAAATGTTTTTCAATCTATTAAAAGTAGTATACAGATCATATAAATAAGAGTATACAAATAAGAAACAAAAGTGGGAAAACTGCATTAATTGCAATTTTAAAGTTGTTCACACAATTTGGCTAAAGATTTCCAATTAGCCTCAAGTGCCTGGCATAAAAAGTGGTGTCTTACTGAAGCTGGCAAGAAAATATGCTTGTCTGTCATCATATTTTGCAGTGTTTAGCACCACAGTGCCTTCTAGGTGTACACTGTCATTGAGAGAGGCCGACGACGACTCCAACTATGAGTATGACTATGACTACGACTACGACTTGGACTTGGTTTGGAAGTCGGCGTGCTGTTTGGCAGTTAGACACGTTAGCGCGCGTCTGGGCAATTTTCGCTTAAGCTGCATGTTGATGATCATTATGTTGGCTAAAAGTGCCTGGCTTGGCCTGGCTTTGTCTGCTGCAGTTTGGCTATGGCTGCGGCTCTGGCTGTGGCTGTGGCTCTGACTCTGTGTCGGCCACTTGAAGACGTCGCTAATGAAGACTTAAGCATGACGTGTTGATAAAGATCTCTCGCACATGAGCATTGGTGAGGCCATCGCGCGACCATTGGTCACTCATCGTCATCGTCATCGTCATCATCTTGGTATTTATGCAGCATATTAGCAAAGAAGAGTAATTTTTTCGTTAACTGACTAGGTTGTTTGTTTTCGTTGTTGTTGTTGCTCTGTGAAATGGGCTGATAAACGCGTCAGTGGGCACATTTGAACAGTTGTCTGTCAGTCAGCTGTCCGAATGAATTTCCCAAAGGGCACGTCTACTTTCTGCTCTAGATATAGGCAAAGGGGTTGTTGTTGTGCTTTGCACCCTCTTCAGGGTGTATCAATGACCATCCCAAAAACAACAGCAGTTGTTGTTGTTGTTGTTGTTGTTGTTATTGTTGCCTTGCAAGCCATTTGTTTGACTTGTGTTTTGTTGTTAGCTTTTAGCATAATTAAACGACACATGCCACAAAATGCACTTCAATGTCCTCCCGAATGTCCTGAATATCCCTGCATTTCAACAAGAGCAACAACAACAACAACAACACCAGTTTCACAACAACATCATTCGACACGGCATCCATATGTTCCATTATAGAGTTCGACTTTCTAACACATTCTCATTCTCTATCCGTATGTCTCAAAAATTTGTACCGAACATAAGGTTTCATTTTATTTCATTATATGTATTTTATTTTACTGGTCACCCTGCCTACCTCCTCATGCCTCACCCCTCTCTCTAACTCTCTCTCTCTCTAATGCTATGCAAATGAGCATTTTGTGCCTGATGGATTAGTTTTCTCTCTCGGCTTTCGCCTGTTTTTTGTTTTTTTTGCTTCTGTCTTATTTTGCGGCTTTAGCACTTTGGTTATGATAATTTCAATGTTGATTGATTGCCTGCCGCAATGTAAATTTCATTTCGTTCGTCAACTGACTTGGTATTTAATTAAAAAATAATATACATACATATACAGAGACGCAGACAGACAAGTCGGACAGGTGTGCTAAGGTTTTTGCCTCAGGGCACCCTTCGCTGCCTCGCTTGCCCCGTTTGGAAAACAATATGCAAGAAACTACTCGCTGTTGAGGGGATCTAAGTGGGCGTGGCTCGGCTCTATTCATAATGAATTTTTTTTTTGTTTGAGTTCTGATTGATTTTCGTGTAAAGTCTTGAATGAAATATATTTTAATGAATGGCTTCAGGCATATTCCGTGTGTGTGTGCTTCGATTCTTGTTTACTTATAATGAGTTTGTTGTTAGCTCAGAAATGTTTCATGAATATTTGCTTATAGTTTAGCCTAAGAGGTTTTGTAAATTCTGTTTTCTGATTAACTCGAAATAAAGCCTGAAATATACAAGATAAAAAATGCATTAGTTGGAGTTGTATTTTTGAATTTTTACATGTTTGGCTACAAGTAATGTTTATCGGATTACTTCTATGGGAAAAAAAAGATATAAGTTCAAATTAAATTCTATAGAGACCATTCCGAGCTATTAGAGAAACAGCAACGATAAATGTAAATTGACATAAAAAAGAATTATCAAGTCTAATTTAATTTAGATCGGAAAAACCTTAACCTTAAACTTAGATTCGTCAAGTTCGTGAAGACGATCATATTGTGATCAATACTTAAATAATGCGAGAAACTACTACATCAAAGGTTATATATAAGATCCTTAAGGTCGCACAGGCCCATCTTCAGCGTGAAAACATCAACACCTAATATCAAACAATGAGAAAATCACACATATTTAGCTCAAAATAATTGAAACTGAAAAACAATTAAAATATTTGCAGAGCATGTTACAACGCCTCTGATTTTTTTTAATGATGTTTTATTGTCTGCTTTGACGGCTAGACAAAAACACAAAACAAACAAACCAACACACAGAGACACACACAGAGACACACACAGGCACAGTGAAATCGAGTGTAATATATACTCATAGCAATGTGATGTGATGATGTTGATGATGTTGACGATGTTGATGATGATGACGATTTGCGACTAAATAATTGAATGCAGCTGGTTGACGGTTGTCGCATTAAATTTAGGTGTCTGTCTTGGCGCACTCACGATAGCAATGGCTATGGCTATGGCTATGGCTGCGTGGCGTTTGCAATTGGGAGACACTGTGACTGAGCCAACGACCGCGACAACTGACTGACTTACAGACTAACAGACTGAGAGCTGAATGATGGACTCTGCATGGGTACGAGGAGGGATGCAAGAGGGGGGGAGTCGCGACAATAATAAATGAAGCGATTGCAAGTGTAACAGAACAATGACAGCAACAATTGCAGCGTTTGGCATTTGCCAACAGCAGCAACAAAAACAACAGCAGACAAAGGTCTATTAATAATTTTTGGTGCAACACACGACGATCGACGATCAACAGTCACAGCAGCAGCAGCAGCAGCAGCAGCAGCAGCAGCAGCAGTGGCAGTGGCAGCAACAGACGACAGCGCTGGCAACTAACGATCGACAACTGCAACGACAACAGCAACAACAGCAACTGATTTTTTTGAGGCACAGACAGTCGGCCGGCAAATGCGTCGCGTTGGCTTTTCCAAAAATAAAAGCCAAACTAATGAGCCGGCAACATGCAATGCGGCAGTCGCAGCGACGCACGTGCAACGAAGAAACAACACAACATTCATACAAATAATTGATGGCCGCTTGCAATTGTTGCCGTTGTTGATGTTGTTGCCAATGCTGATTGACGGCAAACGGCGACAAAAATCAGCGTCTGATTGACAACTCAATTGCAACTGTATTGGTGCGTGTCTGTGTGTCTTTTTGTTTTATTTTTTCATGTTACTAAACTTAATTGATTTTTATTTATTTATTTGTTGTTGCTTTTTTTTTTGCTTTTCGATGCTGCAGCATTTCTCCCAAAATGTGGCAGCACAGCTGGCGGATGATTAATGGCAACAAATGTTGCAAATGGGAAAAAAATAAAACATTCAAAGTCCAAAATAGATGAACATGCATCTTTAACTTAATTTCCAATTGGAATTTCACTTCACGTTGAACGTCAACACCAAAAGAGCTCTGGTCTTGTCTCTAAAACTGCTCATTTGTCATTTGGCCTCTGTTTCGAAAACGGTTCGGAGCGATTCGGTTTTGATTCGGTTCGGTTCGGTTCAGTTCGATTCGGAGGCCAAATTGCCAGAGTCGTCGCGTGTCTATTTTGATTGTAAAAAAATTGTTTTGCGGCTTCTGTTTGTGTCTGTTGACAGTTTATTATGTTTGACTGTTTGTCTGCGCCTATTTGACTTTGGGATCCTCTCCCTCTTCCCTCCCTCTTCTGTGTTTGTCTATTTATTATTGCTAGGGATTCACTCTCTAAGCAGCCAGACAAATTGTTCCACAAAGCCCGAATGACCTTTAAACTGCAGCTGAAGTGAAGAGAAAGAGAAAGAGATCCACAAATGGATTCAGTCTCAAACGAAAACTTCCATCCGCTCTCAGTTGTAGAAGTGTTAACTGTTTGAGCATCGTATCTTATCATTTGTTTAGCTTGTTAACAATTTATCCATTGCGAAATACACAGCTGCCAACCCTCAGAGATATTCTGAACAAATTACGAGCACTACGCGGCAAGCGGTGCCATATTTGTAATGGAGTTAAAAACATTTGCCCAGCTTATTGTAAATCTTTCACTGCTGGGCAACTTTGTGTTCGCTGTGTGTGTGTGTGTGTGTGTAGTCAAACAATTGCAACATTGTGTGTTATCTGTGGCTAAAAAGGTAAACAAGACAATAGCCAAGCAGCCCAGAGCACACAGTCGAGCCACTTGCCAATAAATAAACATAATTTCTGACAAAACGCTTTGGTAACAACAGCAACAACAACAGCAACAGCAACTGCAACAACAACAGCAGCAACAGAGAGGAGCATCTTCAGATTGCTGGCCAACTTTCCAAGCTGCTTGCCCCATAATAACCCCCCGCTCTGCCCATAAACCTATTTAGCCATTCGTTTGATCAAATGAATTACAAGTGCAGCAGTTGTTGTTGTTGTTGTTGTTGTTTTGCATGCTGCAGCTGCAATGTTGCTGTTGCAGTTGCTGCTGGGCAAATGTTGCTGTTGCTGTGGGCCATGTTGATAGCTGCCTAACTGACTAGCTTGCTAGCCGGCAAGCTGGCTTGCTGGCTGGCTGTTGGCTGCTTGGCTGGCTGGCTGGCTGGCTGGCTGGCTGGCAGGTGTTGCTTGCTGACTGGCTGCATAATGAATTCATAGAGCTGCCTCCCCTCCACCCAGCCCACCTCTCCTCATTGCCCCCATTTAGACCTCCCCTCATCCGGCCTGAGTCTATTATGCACCCCACAGCATTTATATGTTCATGGTGCATATTTCATTCATACAACAGTCGAGTACTCACATTCACATTCACATTCGCATTCACAGTCACATTTACATTCAGATTCGCATTCACATTCGCATATTCAATCAGCGCCTCGTCTCGACTCGACTTTGTTCGCGTATGAAAACAGGTGCAATTTTCTTGCCATTTTCTAATTAGTTTTAGTCGGAGCGCTTTTATCGCTTTTCTCTGGCACTAAAGCGCGCCATTTGCTATCTCAGCTTGATCATAAATTTCATTTCATTCCTTTGCGTTTTTATTGCACAATTCGCTTGTTTATAAACAAATGCATTCATTCACTCAGCTCGTGGGGTGTAGGAGTCTGGTTGGGGACGTCCATCTGCATAACTGCAATGCATACAAATTTAATAAGCAAAATGTTATAAAAATTCGCCACACAGCACCTGCAGTGCCTCCAACAACAACAACAACTTTGGCTGCAACAATAATAATAATAATTACATCTGCTTCAATCAACAAAATAAGTGAATATCATTATTCAAACTATTAAACGCATTAAGCGCATTTCTGGCGCCATCCTTTGCAAATGTTGTTTCTCCTCTAAACATGTGCGAAATGTTTTATGCGTTCTTTTGAAGATATAAAGATTCATGAAAATGTATGCATGAAATAAAGTAATTTTGTATTTCGTAATATTCATGGGTCTGTAGCTATAATGGAGCATTCGGAATTTTAATGAAGTGCCGACAACATATGGAATGAAAATCAAATAAAATTGTTTAAATAGCAAAACAATATTCGGCTGCGGCTGACTGAAAGGTTAAGTTGAATGAAGTTAGGAAAGGTTGGGTTAACTAAGGTTAGCAGAATTTATGGAACTTAAAGTAAAGAGTGCACAGAAACCCTAAAAGGATTTCATATGCCAATAGTTAGACACTTTTTCGCATTTTGCTCAACTGCAAAATTGTAGCAAATTTTCAATATAATATCAATTTTGTTTAAAGTTCAAGTAGAAGATTTATGAGTGCCGTTTGATAATCTATGCGGCAGGGAATTAGTCTTTTCCATATCTAGGGCATTAACATATTACTTTCCCATTTCTATTTGAAGCCAAGCAAATCAATATTCAAAACCATTCCCTTAGGGCTGTGCATGCATCTAAACCAGGTTGTTGTTGCTCGTGAGAACTGGTCACGCATAATTGCACAATGCAGCGAAAGATGCACCTTTCTCTTTGGAACCCCACTGTGTCCAGCACCTGCCCAGTAGAATGGCATTTCACATGGGTGAAAGTGTGCGATGCCATTGTCTTCTTCGCTCCCTCGGTGCACTCAGTCATTTGTGGGGCGTTAGTCTTACAATTAGTTAGTGTCATTTAGACAAATTGCAGCCAAAGCTGCAGCAAAAAACAACAGAAACAACTATGTAAAAATACCAACAAAAAAAAACTGAAAAACTGAAAAACAACGCCCCGCAATTAGACGTCAAAAGGAAAGGCCATTAGATGTGCATGCAGATGCAGATGCAGATGCAAAGCTGCCAATAGACTGCGACTCGTGTATAGACTATAGACTATGGACTGAGCCGTTGTAAGCAGTCCATTGCAAGTGTGCTGCTAGCTGCTGGCTGCTAGTTGCTAGCATGCTCTTATCTCAGCCAATCTGCATGCAACTCTGCCTGCCACCGCAACAGTGGAACATGAGGCCACTGGCCGAGTTGTAACTGTAACAAACTGGCGACGAGGCGGCGAGGCGACGGCCCACGGCGTCTGCGCAACACTTCAACCAGCGCAACCAACAACACCAACTACACTGAGAAAAATATTAAGTAAGCATGGAGTTTGACCAGCAGATGCATGATAAAGAAATCCATACTGAAAAAGCATTTTTTCTTCGAGTGTTGCAAGCAGCAACGACTTGCGCCCAGTTAACTGGTATTTCCCAGCGGCTGACTAACCAAAAGCCAAAGTATTGCCAATGCAGCCGGCAACAGGTGGCCAGGTTGGCTTGTTGTTGGCTACCTGCTGCTGACTGTCGAAAACGTGCACCGGCTTAAACTGGAGCAGTTTTCCAATTGGCAGCGACGAGTTTTCCAAACCGAACTGAAGTGAAATGCCAGGCGGCCAAACTCCAATTGCAACTCCAGGTTGCACGTTCCACGTTTGAGCGATGATGTATTTATGCTAAATTGCAAGTTAATTAATGTTGGCGTTTAATTCAAACGTTAAAGTGGCAAAATGTTCGTTGCTGTTGTTGTTTGTTGTTCGTTGTTGCTGTTGTTGTTGTTAATGTTGTCTGTGCAGCTGGCTACTGGCAAACTGCAGCTCGAAAATTGCCAGGAAATTGGGACTGGTGGAAGAGAGAGCAGCTGCCATTAGCCAAATGCATGTAAAGGTCCCATTGTTGGCGCTGCGAAAATGAAAGGTAATTTTAAATATTGCAGCAATTTTTGCCAAATTATCCATGTAATACTTTTAATTCAATAATTGCAAGGCAACACTTCAACATTTCATTACTCCCCAATTTGCGGCCACATTCATCGATAAGTGTCAAGAATTCCCAACTAATTGAGTTGCCAACTGACAAAACATTTACAAACACGATCAGCAAATAAACATTCCAATAATATATTTGATATAGCTGTCAAATATTATTTGCGGCATGCAACATGGCTGCAAACTAAGCTATTGTTCAAAAATCGAATTGTATATTTTTATGATGAGTAAAAACCCAAAATTGAGTTGTGAAAAGCTATTCAATGCTCAAGCATAAAAAGAAATATAAATTTTTTTTTTAAATCTTAACTTAACTACAATTGCTTTTCAACATTTGTTACCATGTTTTTTATATACTCTATCATTGAAAATTAATAATGGGGTATAACGAATTTGAGCAAGAGTATGCAACAGCCAGCAGGAAGCATCTCTGAACTCATAAGGTGTATACATCCCTGATCAAGTTCAGTTGATAGGTTTCGTCGAATGGAGCATTCTAACTTGTTTATTTATAACTCATTAAAAGTAATATTTTTGATGCTTTGTTTAATTAATTTCATATGTTTTGCATCTCAACTCTTTTGACCTTTTCAAATGAAATATTTTCCACGCTGTTGATGAATATTAAAAAATTTATTGCATAGCTGTCATAAATTTTGACCTTTTCAAAATATCACCCGCTATCAGCTATATAATATATCTAGTGCCAAAATGTATATTTAATTTCTTAAGAATAATGAATATTTTGTTAATTTTAATGCATTTTCGAAACAGTGGATGTATTTCATGGCTAGCAATATTTATAATTAAGTTAATTTAATGAGCCAACAGATCTTTAGTTTAGTCACAGTTGATTAACATTTTTAACATTTGTTTTCTAAGTGTTATTAAATTATTTTTATGTTTCTATTCATTTTATTGGCTTACCTACCTTGAGTTTGGTGAGTGTGCTCTGGTTTGGTGAGTTTTAATTTTTATTTTTATTTTTTTTTGTTTGGTTTTTATGAACGTCATAAATTAATGCAAGAAATATTTGAGAAATTTTTGGTTTTAAATGCGAGACATAATTTTAACTTTGTCTTCATCGGCGGGCACATTTCGAATTTCAAATTTTTGTTAATTTGGCGCGCAGCTGCTGTCGATGTGTCTTTCAGTGGTTGCCACAAACAGCAGCCGTTGCCAATTGCACAGCAACAGCAACAGCAGCAGCAGCAACAGCAGCAGCAGCAGCGGCAGCGGCAGCCACATTTGAGGCATGTATTTAAAAACTTTAAGTGTCAATTGTTGTGACAAGCCAAGCAGCGTGAAAATATTGCAAATGAATGTCACAGACGGACGGACGGATAGACAGACGGGCGGACAGACGACGGTCACAGGTGCGTATGAGTAACATTGAAAGGCGGCCAAGCAAACTAGTTGAATATATACATAAATATATAAATATATATTTATATAGAAATTTAACTGAATGGCCGCTACGCTTGCAGGCGTTGTTGCTCATAAACTCATAAATCTGTTGGCCATTTAGCGTCCATCAATTCGTCCGCTGTTAGCCATCTCTGGGGCAGACAGACGGACAGGACGGCACTGAAGGCACTCGAATAAATTGCTGCCGGCCATTTTAGAGCGGATCGCTCGCTAGCTGTAAATTTGTCAACTTTTTGGGTAAATGCGCACCTGCAGCTGCTGTGCTCATTTCACGCAGCCTGTCCACTAATGGGCGCCCAACAACAAAAAAAAACAACAGCAACAGCAGCAGCAGGCCCCGCCCCAAACAAAAAGCGGCAACAACAGCAACCACAGCGGACCGCCAGCAACATGTGGCGCACAGCTGCAACACATCATTGACAGCTTTCAGGCCAGAGTTGCCACCCACTGCTGCGGGCCATATTCGTTGCGGCGAATGGTGTCATCAGGAGGCAACAGCAGCCAGTTTCCCTTCACCTGCAGCATGCCCTATCATTTGCTGCCGCTGCTGCTGTTGCTGCCTCCTCGTCTCTGTTGCACCTGTTGCAATGCATTGCGCCTTATTGATTGCGCTCTGTATCTATATCTGTATCTTTAGTTGTAGTCGCTGCTGCTGTTGCAATTGTACACTCACAAAAAATGATGCTAATTTGTAGCTTTATATTAAGGTAGCCATAAAGTACAGTGAAAACTAAAATATAAAACTGATAAAAAAAAAACATCTAAGAGAAAAATCCAGTCATTGAATGGAAGAACTTTTGGCTTTGATGCGACAGATTTTTGTTCAAAATAGAAATGGAAAAGTTTTGCATAAATTGGGGCATGCCTGATTGATTTTCCAAATTGTAGCCACAAATCTGGTATGGTAAACTAGTTCCACTGTTTAAAAGGGATCTGGATAATACCTTTTTATATATCAGCATTGGACGGATCAGATTACTATAATATAGCAAAAGTTAGTCAGCAGATTGTCGCCGGTCTGCAAGGGTGTGTAATATGCGGCTTGCCGCAGATGGCCATTCTTGCTTGTTGCAATCACTTTCTATACAAAATGTGGCAAACTATTTTTGCGAGTGCAGCTGTATCCGTAGCTGTTGCAATTGCATTCGCGGTCATTGAGCCGCTGATTTGTGGCGTTTCTAAATTGTTTTTCATGTTCGACGGCAGCAGCTGCATAATCTGTGCAGTTTACGAGCCACATTTAAGCAAAAATTGTGAGGTCCATACACACACACACACACACACTCATTTGCATATGTGTGTGTGTGTGTGCGTGGAGTCGCATTAAAAAACTAAACCACAAAATCGCGGACGATGACGTGGGCGACTCTTTAGAAATGGCCAACATAACCCGAGGGACAGCTAAAGCGATAGGGGCAAAACTGGCACGTCATCGAGCAGATAACACATAGCGAGTGCACACAGTACTCAAAGTAGTACTATAAATACCACAATTCCAAGTGCAAACAAATGAAACAACTTCGCTTTATCAGTGAGAAAAGAAACAAATAAATAAAACGGAACCAAAACCAGCAACTAAAATGTAGTTTACCCAATGCGACGGCGGAAGCAGTTGGCTGATAAGCGTCATCGTCGTCGTCGTCGTCTCTCGGCCAAATTGCCGAGTGCAACTGACTGAAGTGAAGCCGTTTGGCCGACTTCTGTGGGCTATGGCATGCCATGGAATGGGCGTGACAATGACACCTGTTCGAAAATGACGCCAATGACGAGAGATCGCGCAACGATGAAATCGTTAATAAACAAATGACAAAAGCATTGTTAGCCATTCATTCCATTTGCTCAGGTGTTATGCACTTGATTTCGCAGCTCGCTCACTATCAGCGAACGGCCGTTGCCCGCTCACATATCAGCTAACCAGCATACACAGTATACACTACAGCCACATATATACATATATGTATTTATTCCAGCTTTGGGGGGGTCCCAGTGCACTGGGCCGCGTAATTACTCAATTCAAATGTGTGTCTGCTACGTAGATAGTTCTATTTGTCTTTACCTTTCCTATTAACGCTTCAATTATGAAGGCTCATTGCACAGGTGACTAGTCAGCAGGGGGTGGGGGGGGATGCAAGTTGCTGATTAAGTTGAACTGCTACAAAATGGCGTTCAACTGTAAAGTGTTGCACTTGCGCTGATTCATAGCCGCATCTGAAATGACATTAATCAGTCGTTTCATATCAGTGTTCATAAAATTCCTCGAAAATCCAAGCAAAATTGGGTTAAACCTAATTTTTTTTATAATTTCTTTAAATATGCTTATCAAATTTTTCTAATCCCAACAAAAATTGGACCTTATCAATTCTGAATTTGAATGTTGAGCAAATAAATTTGATTATAAATCATTTAGTTTTGCACTCAACTCGAAAGTGTGACGAATATTTTTGATAAATTTACTTATATTCATATTAATATTTAAAATCAATTTTGATGAATTGCAATTTTGCCATATCGGAAAAGGAAGTAATAAAATTTATATAAAATATGGAAATTAGTTTAATTTTATACTTATTCCGTTGTTGGGTGGCGAATTATTGATTAGCTCTATCAATATCAGCAAATAAATGTGGCAAAGCAAATTCTAACAGAATAGATAATGAATCGATTAGTTTTGCACCCAAATCGGAAGTAATACTGATAATACAATTAACATCAATTTTTGCAGAACAGATAGGGAACCACATGGATAATGTAAGCAATTATTTCTTGGAATGAAAATTCGATTTGCTCTCGTGTTTCTCAACCGATCTTGATGAAACTTTTCTATATGATCAATTTTATGTCAAGGTGTGTGAATGTTCGATTAAAAGTATACTAAACTTATAATCCAAGCTCAAATTCTCTGGATCTAATAGTCTCGGAGATACAGTTGATCTTACAGATGGCCAGATGAACCAACTCGTCAGGTGATCATCATCAGGAATATATGTATATACTTTATCGGGTTGGAGATGCTTTCTTCTGCCTGTTACACAATCCGCCCAACTGCCTAATATAATTTTTACCCATTCTCAAGGAATACTTGATCAATGACAACGATCTGGCAACCCTTTTCCGCTACTTCAAAACATTTTCGCTATGACATTACGAATCAGATGATTAAGTTAATGCTTTTGCAGCTGCGAAAAAAAGTGCCATTTGAAATATTTCGACATTATTTAAAGCTGAACAAGATAAACATCGGCCACCTGCGTGAAGCAACCATATAAAAATAGAAAATATCAAAAGCCATTAGTTTAATAAGAAAGAAAATAAAAAAATAAGAAAAATGCGGATCAAACAATTGATCATAGGCTGCAGCAGGTGTGCTGATGACAAATGTGAAATGTGTGAATAGCAGGTGGCTGCCGGGGACTGCCTTGCGGTGTGGGCGTGGCACATATAATTGTGCTGACGCAGATTTTCTACGAACTCATATAGACGGGCAATTTATGCGCCAATCGGCGTTGCGACAAATGGGCTAAACAAACGTAATAATAACATCAGACGAGGCCAGCAAAAAAAAAAAAACACTTAACAAAAGGGAACAAAGTTGTCAAAGACAACGGGGCAGAGGGGAAGGGTGAGGTTAAGGGGTGGAGTGTCCAAGCAGAAACGCACAGCACTCGAGCACTCAAGCACTCAGCGGCAGCGGCAACAAAACACCCTTCGAACAGGGCACAGAGGGTTGCTTTATGGCTGGTATGCTGGAGTCAAGAGGTTTTGAATAAATTTAACACGAGTCTCACAAGGCAGATGATAGGGTGGAGGGGAGGAGTGTGGAGAGAGGGGTTGTGCTGGGCGTTGAGCCGCCAAATGTTGTGTTTTTGTGTGTGCGTCTTTTGTTTTGCTATTTCCAATTGGGTTTGCCGTTTGCACTGCCCTAATTTGTGACGTTCATAGGCCATTTGTTCCATTTTATGTCATCATCAGCGTTTCACACACACACACACAAACACACAAAGGAAAAAATAAAAAATGTTGTCAGCTGCCGGCAAATAACCCAAACAAAAAACAGAAACAACACTCACAAATGCGCAAATTTGAATGCTGGCATAGAAAAGTGTATGAGCAACGTTTTTGGCCATGGCCAACACAGCATGCCCAACAGGTGTGCGAATGGGCCAAGATCCAACAATGCGAACAGCCAACAGCAACTGTCTTTGAAACTCCCCCCGCTCCACCCCAAAAAAAAATAAAAAACCAAAAAACAACAACAACAAAAAACAACAATCATCATCAAAAAGAGCCAAACAACAAATTCATTTGGCCATTTGGCATTGTCATAACGCATAAGCTATGTGTAGTCTATGTCTATGTCTATGTCTAATGGCCAAGACGTGTCTAACACATTAGAGTTAACGCTAAACCTTAAAACTGTCTGTATTATTCATATTTATAACCATTTTTATATAGCAACATTTTGCCAGCGGAGCGAGCGAAAATTGAAATGTAACTGCAAAATATATGCACAATTTTGTAACACCAGCGACAATAAAAGTAACAACAATTGTTAACAACATGCTGTTAACTTGTTTAAGCGGTTAAATTGATGTCTCTCGCACTCAAATAGTCAATGGACTTGAAACACACATTTTTGCCATGTTCATGTTCAACATTGAAAATTGTTGCAAAGAGTATTAAAAAGTGGTAAGAAAGTGGATTGCAGGCTGAAGCAAGCATCTCTGCATATTCGCATAAAAAATAATATATATTTAATTGTTGATAAGCATGACTAGCTGGGTCTATATAATTCAAATACTTGTCTACATTATATATAAATTGAGCCGAGTCTATATAATTCATATACTTGTCTACATTATATATAAATTGAAGTATCGGCACTCCGATCTGTAAAGGTATGTAATATGGGCTTAGCAAACCTAACTGTTGCTCATAAATAGTTATTAATGAAATTATTGTTAGCATAATTAACATTAATGATAAATTCCATTTCATCAAGTTTTCTTATGCAACACATTTTGTGGCATTAAGTAAAGCTAAATTTGATTAGTGGCAATTAAGACCGCGTACAAAGTATCATCAAAATACTCGATTTGTTTGCCACTACTTGGCGCATCTAGTAAACTTGTAGCTGTTTTCTAAAAATATATAAATTTTACCATCTTATCTGCATATTTATGTGATTATATTCTGTTGATACTTTGATTTTTTAATGGTTTATCGTCTGGTGACCTCATCTAAATATATCCGAGTATATATAGCAAAAAGCTGGTGATAATAACAAAAGCAAATTTGCATTTTAATAAAAATAATGTTTATCTACAAGCGATTTTTTTTAAACTTGTAAAACGACTAAAGAACCATCTTAAAAATCGCATAAATCTAAAACGACTACTCAAAAAACACGATCGCAAAAAACACTCAAAAATAAACATCTTGAAACGCGCACAAATCCATCGAAATCAAACACTTCCGGCTCTCCCACGCAAGAAATTGAGATTTCAATGAACGGTAAATGCCATAAATTAATTAGAGTAACTATCAAAAAACAGAAACAGAAAAAATGAAAACCGAAATAGTATTCGATTAGTGCAAAACACCTGTTGACAAAACCGGCCCCGCTCAAAAAGCCAGTTTGGAAGACGCAGACAGAAACGTACCCAAAAAAACAACAACAACAACAACAACTAGCGAACCCAGATAAAAAACAGATTAGAAATTCAAATGTTTTTTTTTAGCAAAGGCAAAACAAACGATATGCTTGTAGCAGTTGTATTGTACCTCAACTTGTACCTGTACCTGTACCTGTACCAGTATCTCTATATAGCTGTAGCTGTAACTGTTTATTTGCACCCGTAGATACGGCGATATCACTAATTTCTATATGTGTATATACATATATATATATGTATATTTGGGCGAATGAGTTGACACCTGTGCCCACTTGGCCATAAAACTCCCATCTTGCACCTGGCCAAGTGCCACCCACCCGGCCACCTTCAACGTCCCGCTAAACGGCCAACTTTGGGTGCAAAGCAATTTTTCAAAATGACGACGCATAAACAAATACTTTTTCCGTCTTTTCGGGCTTATCAGTTTGGCAACGCGCGAGGTGAGGTGACATAAGACTTGATTCATAGGCCTATTTTGCAATATCGTTTCAATTCGGGTGCACTCAGAGTGCCCAAGCACTGCCAATGGGCTGACAACTTGGTCGCACCTACCAATCCCTTTCTCTTACTGTCTCTCTCTCTCTCTCTCTCTCTCTATGTTTTTCTTTCTCTGTCACTCGCTGTTATCGGTGGCAGCCACGCATTACGCCCGCACAGCTCTTGGGCTGTGGCTTATCAGTGCCAGATGGCCAAAGCGAAAACTCGGTGCGAAGCTCAGCTTGCATGAGTGTGTGTGTGGTGTGTGTGTGTGTGTGGCGTGTGTGTTTGTGGCTGTGTGGGTGTGTGTGCCATAAGTAGACACACTAGTGTAGCAGACACGCTCTTATCAGTTCTCGTCTTCATCGTCGTCGTCGTCGTCGTCGTCGTTACGTGTTTTCCAATGTTGTGTATTGGTTGCGTTGTTGCCTCCACCTGCAACTCCAACCCCGTCGCTGCCGCAACACTCCCATTTACCATAAAACAGGTGGTTGCACCTACCATACCTACAATGGGCTCCAAGGCCCAAGGTTTGCCATTAGTGTTCGTAGGTTTCTTATCTGGCGCACGCTTTTAGCATTATATATAAACTTTTATACATTTTTGTTGTTGTTGTTGTTGTTGTTGTTGTTGTTTTTGCTTTTTTCTCGTGCCGCTTTTGTTTTTGTTTTGTACGTGTGCTGCTTGTATTTTGTTGCCTTTTTTGTCGTGTTTTTTTTGTTTGCACTTGTAATTAAGGTGATGAATTTATTGCAGTCACCCGTTGCCTGGGTCCTCATTTTTGGATTTTTGCTTCTTTTTTTTTTTGTTTTGTATTTGCCCCGATATCGAGAGCATGCAAGTTTCAAGTGCTTTGCGCTTAATTTTGTGCTTTGGTTTTTATTGCGTGTGTATATGTGTGTATATGTGTGTGTGTGTATATGCTTATGCCCTGGAATGTGTGACAGGCCATTTGGGTAGCTGGCTCTGACTTGGCCAACCGTATTGAGGGTGCTTTCCTATCATCATAATTTCACCATTTAAAACACTTGAGAACCTATCTTGAAAATCACATAAATCCACGTGAATGTTTAATGATAATAAAGTTCATTTATTTGGTTGATGGATTATTGATTAATCGATTGTTCACTATCTAAAACACTCAATAAATCATCTTGCAAATCACATGAGTCCATAAAAGAGACTTTAATTCCATTCATGTTGCATATCGGCTACATGAATTATGTGTCCAAGTTACATTTGTTGATTTTAATTCTATATGGATTTTCAGCTATAGAGCAACTCCAAGTTGTTCATTAATTCACTTGTTATATATATGTTTTTCGTGAAAGTATAAATTAATTGAGTACACGCGAATTTCAGTTTTCAGCGCTGTTTCCATGTACTTACTTTTTTTTCGATGTTTTCATTGATTTTTTTTTTTTATATATATAGCTGCGTATCTGTAGCGGATGAGAGGAGTCTCAGTCTCTCAGCGGCTGTCAGCCTGTCCAAATTGATAAAGTGAGAACAAGGTACTTGCACAATTTATAGGGCCTTTCAATGGATATCGAAGTGCCCCTGAACGAATTATCAATGAGAAATGTGCACTTGAATTTCCGACAGCTCCAAAATGCCCATATCCAAAATGCATTTGCACCTGTATATATATCATACATATACATATATATCCCATAATGCTGATCAAACGTTGCGATTTATCCGGCGTAATGTGTAGCGGATGTGCTTGGGGCATGTCGCATGTTAATGTGCAGCTCTGCTGGGTGGCAAGTCACCCCGAAAATCAGTGTTTCGTGTGTGCTTTTTTTCTGTATTGTGTAACACAAATGCAATGATTAATGATAATACTTAGTAATTGAGTCAGCCCAATCCTAAAAGCATGATATTATAGTGTGTGTAAGATTTTAATTTAAGGCACATATGTATACATATGTATATAATTAAAACTTTAATCCGCAATTGATCATCAATTTTTAAACGAATTTCAGCTAAAATTTGCGTGCTTTTTGCATACCAAAAACTTGTTAAATGTTTATGAAGCTCGTTTTATAACAAATTTTTTGCTCAACAGCTAATTTATGGGAACTTAAATGGCACTTAAATCATAGCCGCCAAGTTGAGTGTTGGTAAGCAATCAATTTCTCAGCAATAATATTTAAATTGCAGCTGTATCTTTAAGAAAATATCTGCAAACTCATTTATCCATATACCAATACAGAGTATTGCCTACCAAGTTACACAAGTTTACACACACACATATATGTTATATATATATATATATATATATATATATATATATGTGGTCATATCTTTAAGCAGTGTTGTTAAGTCCGCACAACAAATCTATCAATTACAAAACACTAAACGCATTTTACCAAACAATTAAAGTGGCGGCTTCAAAATAAGTAATTAGCAACGATTGCACAAAAGATAACGGCTAAATGAGACGCTTAAGAGGCAAGTGGAACACCAAAGGCGTAAGTGGAGCAGAGCAGGGCAGGGTATTCAATTCGGCTTTGGGGGGCATAGCTATCTATATTGTAAATAACTCAATTGAAATGCCAACGAAACTTGACACGCAGGCGACAAGAAATTGAAAATTAAAATTGAAATTGCGCAAAAGCAAACAGATCAGCGGACGGAGGCGGAGGCGGAGTCGGTGGGGTGGCGGTGGCGGTGGCGGTGGGGTGGCTGGTAGCTGGTAGCAGAGCCATAAAGTGGGCAGACACCGCAGTCAAAAGAAACAATTGAAAAGGTTAGCCTGGCAACAAACTCGTAAACTAATTAGAAAAACGACGGCGACGGCGGCTAATTGCCAGCGAAACAACAACAAAAAAAGGCTAAAAACAGAGAGCAAAAAAAACAACAACAAAACAAAACTAAAGCTAAATTTAAAGTTGAGGCTTCGTGCGAGAAAGAGAGCGGCGCCAACGCGAGACAAACGTGCTTGAGCGAAGAGCGAGGCGCTAGAATGCGAGCGAATGAAAGGGAGACAGAGAGCAACAGAGAGAGAGACAGACAGAGAGAGAGAGAGAGAGACATAACGATTGGCAGCTGGCTAGCGATTGGCGCAGGTGCAGGCCAAGTTAAGTCAAGCCAAGCCAACTCAAGCCGGGCCGTTAGCTTGAAGACCGGCGCTTAGCCGAGCCGAGCTGACGTCGCTGCTGGGCGCACAGGTGGCTTACAAGCTCAGGTAAGGTGACTCAACAACAAACAGCAACAGCAACAACAACAACAACGAGCAACAATAACAACAAGCTCAGCAATTATCGCTGTTGCTGCTGCTGCTGCTGCCGCTGCGGCGGCTGCGGTATTGATATTTGTTTGCTATTTGCCGCTTTGCATTAGCCGACATTTAAGCACGGCTATCGATTTAATTTTAGCCCGTCGCATAAATTTCAAACGATTTTTGTTAGCTTTTTTTTGTCTGTCAGCATCCCACCCGCCTGCATAAGCCACGTTCAGCTACACTTGGCGAAATATGAGAAGCCCTTCTAGCAAATTTTATGCTCATTTTATGCAACATCTTTAATTGAGATGTTAGCCAATAATTTTGACTGGTGTACGTCAGTCAGTAAATGTATTTGGATTTACTCAAATACCTTTTATATATATGTATAAATATATATATATATTTTTTTTTAATTCGATTTGATTTTTCATAATTATATCTAACTTCTACCCTCAAAAATCATTCAAGAAACTAAAAAGAGTTTTTCGCACAGTGTAAACCAATGTTAAAAACGTAATTTCCCAATCAGCTGTGGCGTTTCTGTGCACACACATTAGCATATGTAGGCCAAAGTATGTGCACACAATTTTTGCTCAGTGTATGCCACAGCTAGGAGTCCATATTTAAACAAATTGTTAACTGCACCTAGCCGCGAATGCGGCGAGCAGCGTCTCGTAAATCTTGGCCCAGTCGGCAGGTTGACAGATTCGTTAAATTTTATACATAAGCGGCTGCGCCTCTAACTGCCCCTCCGCCCGCTCCCCAACGGTACACCGCTCCATAAGCTGCGCCTCCTCCTCCTACTCCTCCTGTTGCCTGACGCTAATTTGCGCTGTTTGTTGCGTTAAATGTCGCAGAATTGGGCAAAACTCGTTGTTGTTATTGTTGTTGTCGTTGTTGTTGTTGTTGTTGTCGTTGTCATGAGCCATTTTTTGAAGTTTTTATGAGCTCAACGGTTAAAGTTCAGCATCCCAAATTATTTGACGGCACTTGCCTTTTTTATGAAGGCGTTTGCAACGCGTGGCATGTAGACTGCCAATCCAAGCCAATCCAAGCCAATCCGATCCGATCCGATCGATCGATGTATCTGCAATAGGCGGGCAGCCAATTAAGCCACGCAAAATCTTTGATAGTAATTCAATTTTCATATCAAAATTGGACAAATTGCCAAAGTGAAAATGTTTATCTGAAAGTAAGCATGACTAAATCCAGCTGATTCCATGCCTGTAATCATTTTATTCACCTAATGTTTAAACATGAATTGAACCAAAATTGGGTTTCTAATTTGAGTGTGGGATTTTTCTATTATTAGCTATTTTTGAAGACATATTTTGAACATGGAAATCGACTCAGAAAAGCGTTTTCAACTACGAATAAAGTTTTGACCCGATAAAGTTATGGCAGTGGAAAATTTGAACAAGATACAAAAATCGCTTTCGAGTGCATAATTTGAACATGGAAATCGCTCTTAAAACTTTGAATGTAGTTTTAAATTAGAGGTCAAACTATTATCGCCAGGTTCTTAATCACTTTTGGCCAAGTTATGAGCCAAGGAAAGCTTTTCTCTACAAATTGTACGTCGCTTGTGGTGAAAATAAAAGCCGAGATTGAAGCTTGGCCAAGTTGTTGAGTAGTTAATGAATCTTCCGCTGGCCGCTGTCACAGACAAATTGTCCGATTGGCCCCGCACATAAATAAATAAAAGCTGAAAACAAACAAGCGAACAAACAGACAAACAAACAGTTGAAATGAAACGCGATGTTTCGTGAAGGCAACCTTCAGAAACAACAACATAAATACAAAACGCGAACGTGCGATGCAGTTTTCCGCAATGTGATGCCGCCGCTAAAGCAACCAGCTGGAAGAGTGAGAGTGAGACAGAGAGAGAGAGAGAGAGACAAAGAGGGAGAGGTTAGATAGAGACGAGTCTCGCAAGTTTTGGGGCGTGGGTTGATGCAATGAAACAACAAGCGAGAAGCGACAGCAACAACAATGAGAACAACAAAGCAGACAGGCGGCAGGTGTGTGCCACAATTATTGACTGACTGGCGGACTGACAGACAGACTGACAGACTGACTGACAGACTGCATGACTAACTGACAGTTAGACAGACAACTAGAGATGACATTGCAATGCCGTTTGCCGAGACTTGCACAACAACCATAACAACAATAACAGCAACAAGTCGAAATGGATTTTTAATTTTTTTGTTTTGCTAAGCTACTTAAAGAATAGCAACAACAACAGCAACAACAACAACAAACAACAAACAACAGCAACAATCGCTATGATTAAAAATACTTAAGCGAAATATGGAAAATTTTCTTTGATTTGATAGATAAACAAAACAATTAAGACACGTGCAAAAGCAATCAGTCGAGTTTAAGGGTTGCAGATAGCAACAAAAATCAAAAACTCAGTGAAAAAAAACGAACTCTTAACAACTTGATCAGTCTTTTATCTATAATTCAACCCCTGCGTAACACTCGCTTAGAGCAATCACTCCCAGCTCCTTAACTGATGGCAAACACGTTTCAGCATTCAAAAGTCCGCGGGGAAATCTCTTCATGCACTCAACTTGCCCGAACATATCTTGGCCATGATGCATAATTCATAAATGAGGAGCAATTTTTATTTTAGGGGTTGACGTTTTTGGCAGACAGCTTCCCCCCCAAAAGCCTCTACATGTCCGCCATATGTCGCATTGTGTTCGAGTGTTGCACACGCGGCGTATGCGTAATTTAAGACCTGCACTAATTGAGTTGCCGACGCAGTGCAACAGGCAACAACAACAGCAACAGCAACAGCACCAAGAACGGGCAACAACGGTGGCAACCAGGGCAACATCTGGTCGACCATGGGGAATTATTAGGTTACAATTTGATGCGAGTCCGCCTGACGATTATGACAGATGGCTGCTGCTTGCCGCTTGCTGCTTGCCGCTTGCCGCTTGCTTATTATACCCTATGCCCATTAAATATGGATCAAATTGGGTATGATTAAGTTGATGCAGCGAAAGGTGTATTATAAGCCTACGACGCAAATCATAATTATTCCTGATCAGCTCAGTCTTGATAGCTACGCTTAGTTTAAGGAGTTTACTTTAAAATAGTTGTTTGTAGGCATAGAAATTTTAAGTACTTTGGTAAATAGACATAGGAAAAGATAAATAAGATATTTTTATGAATTTCAATTCTACTTTTGAGCAACTTATCGAAACTGAGACACAATTTCAAGAAAACCAAAACATTTCTTATTTTTCAGGCTTAATTTAGGCTTCCAACAACTTTTAAAGTTTTCTTTCTATATAATCAGAGAACTTACATATTTGAATGTTATACATATATTTTCAAATAAAAAACTTCAAATTCAAACTCGCGCAGCTTTTAATGTGCTCACTTTTGCGCTGATTACAGGGTATCAGTGCGCCTGTATTTGTACTGGCCATCGCAACTGCTGCTGGATTGGCAGTTTTTCAAGTGCTTGGCTGCGCTTTTGGCATGTGGCCTGTGTGCCCCAACAGGCGCGGCACAAGCACAGTCTCAGCCTCAGCCTTAGCCTCAGTCTGCGTCTCTGCCACAAGCGTATCCACGACTCCGTTTCCGTCTCCTTCTCAGCATCAGCTTCGGTTTTCTGCAGTCTCAGCCACATGTCATGATTGGTTTCGTGGGTGTACGTGTGTATTTGTGTGTGTGTTTGTGTGTGTTTGCATGTGTGTGTGTGTGTGTGCGTGTGTGTAAGTGTATGTGAGTCATGGTACGTGCTACTGTGCAAAAAAGTTATTAAATTTTTCATACGGCATGTGCGCATTTTTGAGCCGCTCCTTAATGGCTCTTAGAGTGCTTACATGGAAGGGGCGTATGGGGATCGGGGATGGGGGCATAGCGGAGCGGGTTGAGGGGGATTGAGTGCAAAAGGGTTGACGTCAAAAGTTAACACGTGTCGTTTGTATACGCCGTACGTGGCTGCTATTAGCGTAAACATTCACGGATGCGTTCTTGAGTGCCTGCCAAATTGCCAAATTGCCAAATTGCTCGCTGCTGCATTATAAATTTACTCAATGGGTCAACTAAATAAGATGCATTGCCAATTTTCCACCAAATGTTGTACATTTTTTTTTTTTGTTTTTGTTTGCAGCAGAGGGAGTTGGTGGGGGGGAGGGTAGGTTTCTCTAAAACAAATAAATTTTGTATATTTTTGAGCTGAACGCTTTCAAAACGCCACATGTCCAAGGTGATGTGTACAATGGGTGGATGTGGAATTACTTATGGGATTTGCTGGGGTTAGATGGGTTACGCTTTTGGTAAGGGGAGGGCTTACAATAGTTGTGAAATTGTGCTAACAAAACTTGGGCTTAGCGTGGCAAATATATTCATGGAAAATATAGATTAAGCAGTATCTGACATTGGATGGGTAAATGGTATTTAAAAGGACTTTTGAGTTGAGCTTACTATAAGAAATATAACTGTGCTCTTGACTTAAGAGGGTGTCAAACCCAAATTTCGGTCCAGGTTCTGGTAATTACCACCGAAAAGTGATTATACTTTAGTTCTCGATATATATAAACCAGTTAAAACGCTTTCTGTAACTGATTCTAACAAAATATTTAAATGCAGCTCTTAACTTCAAGCGGCAAAGTTGTGTTTCTGGTTCTGGTTAACACCCTGATCTTAATTCTTAACCTATGCATATCAGCTAAATATTGAGTTGTGTTCAAAGTAATTGACTTAAGAGTAATTCAAATTATACGTATTTTAAACTGTAAAGTTTCCCAGCTTCAGCTTAACTAAGTTTTCATAGACGTCTTTGCAACAGCCATTAGCTAATATAACTGTTTGATCTGATCAGCTGTTAATTTCATCAATTTATCGCTGCTTTACATAACACAAAGTTGTAATGTTAGTAAATATCGATAATTTTCCTATCGAGGAGTTTGATATTCGGGCATACTAGAGCAACGCAATATGTTTCGGTCAAAAATGAAGTTATTAATTAAAAAATTTCAACAACAATGCAATAAAAACATCCTCAAGCATTTTGCAACCTTCAATTCGTATTAGTCAAATCTTGTCTGCGTCTCACTTGACCCATGGGGCTTATGACCCAGTAAAGTATCTGGCTCACCAAGTTTGTGTTTTGTTTTTGTTTCATTTTTCTGTGCACTAATTGGCCGAGTGACGCCCATGGTGGCTGGGCTGTCAAGTGACCCAGTGGCCGGTGCCAAAGCAAACAGCCGGTGCCGACGACGAATGCCAAGCGGACCGAACTCCGAGCGATATGATCAAAGTGAACTGTGTGGCAAGCAAGGCAGCAGCAATAGCGGCAGCAGCAGCAGCAACTGAATCCATAGATCCATCCATCCATATGTTGGCCAGCCGACAGATAACTGCAGTTAATAGCCAGCCGAGACTGGCGGCTGATAGTCAGTTTTTGGGTGGGGGCAACAACTGTGACTGTGACTGTGAATGGGACGGTGACTGTGGTGCATCAACGTCAACAGCAACAGCAACAGCAACGAAAACAGCAACAACAACAACGTCATCATAAACGACAGTGGGGCAACCTACTTACTGCACAGTTGCACAGCTGCAGCTAAAAGCATCAATCAATGTTTGAGCTTTGTGTGTGTGTGTGTGTGTGTGCTTGAGCGCCACCTACTGGCAGCAAACAGCCAAACAACAATTATGATCTTGAGCAGAGATCTGTTCTCGCCTCTCGACACTCAATGAAATTTCCATTCAGCTTTGAATTTCAATGAAAATAACGCTTCAGTTTGTCAAATTTACGTAACTATAAATTTTGTATTTCTTTTTTCTTTGGTTTTTTTCTCCTTTTTTTCTTGTATAATGAACATCTGTGCAAACACACACACACGCACACACGGGGAGCTCTCAAATGTAAAAGTCTATCATAATAAATGCCACAAATGGTCAGTGAGTTGGCTGCCCGCTCAATTGTGCAGTGTGGAGGGGTGGGAGGGGGGGGGGGGTTGTCTGTGGTCCGCTATGCGCTTCTTCCACAGCAGCAGCCACATCCGCATCTCATCTTAATTATCAACATTTATAAACGCGATGATCAAGCAACGGTCATCATCATCATCATCAGACATTCGCTGTGCTCCAATTTTCACAGCTGGCCGTTTTTGGCGTGCTAATGAAATCGAGCGCGCTTTATTTGTTTATACATGGCATTTGTCAGCTGTGGTCTCCACTACTACTACACTCACACAAAGCAATGTATGTGTATGTGCACTAAATGCACACATGTTCACTGAGAGAAAAGTGAATCGGTGGTGGAAAAGAATGCAGATTTGTTTCAAGTACTTTAGCTTAAAATGTCTTTCTTGCTATGAAAATTTAATAAGAACAAAATAATGAGAACAAAAATAAGTGTAAAAACACAGACAGCAAAAGTCATATTTATATTAAAAAAGAAAAAAGGTCACCAAACAATAAACAATCGAAACAATCAATTTCTTCGATTAAATATATCTGCATAATTGAAATAAAAAGGTTTTAACAAAGAAAATCGTAATATTGCCTTCCCAAAACAAAAAACCTTTTTGAAATCAGAATATTTATAGCTAAAAATTCAGTATTGGTTTGAGGAATAAATGTTTATCATCCATTTCAAATATTATCTAAGAACTAAGTAGTTTACTTTAAGCAATGAATTGGCTTAAGAAATATTTACACAATTTTTAAGAACTCTTAAAAAAAAACATATTATGCGTAGAATAAAGCAAAAATACTTTAACAAAGTTGAGTATAAGAAAAGAAACCTGCTCTGGATTTGTCGCACTTGATTGAATGGATGTTGACAACGGTTATACATGATTAGAGTACAAGTTTTTGAGTGTATAAATACATATAATACATATATATATACATATTCATATGAATATTGCGGTTTGCTGGCTACTCGTAATTGAAACGCGGCGTGTGGCTAAATTGAGACCAAGACATAAAGATACGACTACAACAGTAATGGAAAAGAAACGGAAAAACAAAGTCAACAACAAAAAAAAAAAACGGAGGAAACAGCAGCCCACTGACAAAGTTGTCTGTCAAACGTCCCTCGAGCATTCGTCGAGTGTCCAGTTGGCCGGCAGTCGCCACCATTTGGCCACCAGCGTTGCAGTTGTTGATTGCAACTGACAGATTCAGATCCCGATCGAGATCCAGTCCGAGCTTGAGTCTGAGTGCGAGTCACTCAAATTAGCTGACTGTGGTCGATATCTCCCAATCTGGACATCGATCTCGATCTGGCGATCGTTATCGCATTTTGATCGAGCAGCGCCTCGGGCATTCAAATGCAAATTTTCTAATTGTTATTAACAATTGGCCGCTGGGCATAGTTAAGCAATTAAAAGACACCAGACATAATTGCAGACAGCGATAAAAAACGACTTTTTCTTGTTGTTTTTCGGGCGCTTACCGTAATTTGTCGGTTTTGATTTTTCTGCGCGGTGTAAGACGGGAGGTATTTGTGAGATTGTCATCTAACTTGCAACGAGCTGAAAAGTAAAGTTATGTGAGAATATATTATAATATTAATCAGTTGAAATGAATATATATATAAATAACTAACTATTTAAGTTACGTTAACAATTTACATTAACTATTTTTGATTGTTGATATGTGTTATAAGTTTACGTATTATGCAATATAAGTTAATTTTGGATTGAGATATATCTCAAATCTTTTGTTTTTATTATTATTCTTCAAACAAGTCAAATATTTGCATATTAAATCATAATACCGCAAAAAAAGAGCATTCAATCGTCGCATTTTGTAATTTTATTTTGGTTTTCTTTCTAGTTGCTGTGTTTGCTTTGGTTTTCGATTGAGTTTTCGCTTTTGAATTAGCTGTGGATTATGTCATGCAATTAACAATGGCACATTGCGCTTGCATTACTGTTGTTGTTGTAGTAGCTACCGCATTTCGGCTTTGTCAGCGGCACGTTTTGCACTACGTTATAAAACAAACGCAACGATCTCTCTCTCTCTATCCCGCTCGCACTCGTATGCGTATTCGAATTGGTTTTCGCACTCGTTCTCAAAATTTAGTTTCGGAATTGCAGTCGACGATGTGTTGCGTGCACTTTGTGAACTTTTGTGGTTTGCCGTCTGTTTTTTTTGTTGTGTGTGTGTGCAGCTACCGTAATCAGCAGCAGCAGTTATTGTTGTTGTTGTCTTTTGTTGGCTGGTGCCGTTGCATGTAATTAAGCAGCATTGACATGTCTAGTTCGAGTTCGAGTTCGAATTGGACAACGTCACATAACAAATTGACGTAAGCGCATGCGTCAATTGCTGATTGATGCCGACTTATGCGAGGGGAGCGTAGCAGAGAGAGAGAGAGAGAGAGCGAGGAGGAGACGAAGGTGTTACATGCGGTTCGGCAATCTGTGATCTCCAGCTGAGCAGCAAAGTGAGATCGAGATCTACCTGGGCGTGACTTTGGCATTGTCGCCGTCGCCAGCTAAACGCTAATGTTGTGTGACAATCACATACATGTGTGCTTGTATATGTTTTGTATGTGTGTGTAGTTATGTATACAGATGCGTCAAGGCTATTTTGGGCATCATCATTGCCAGACACGTCTGCTCAGAGCGACACCTGTTGCTCAAAGCACTAAAAAGAGTTAGGAAAGTTGTTGCCCAACTTAAAGCAGTTTAAAGATAGTTCAACTGGTTCGCATTGACAACAGACAGACAGTGGGACATGACTATATCCACTCGGCTAATGATACTGAATATATAATAATCGAATATACAAAATACCATCTTTTGGGGTATACAAATAAGTCGGTCAACTTGAAATACTTGTTTTTTTTTAGCAGTAAAATGATAGCAAGAAAAATTCAAAAGTGTTAAAACTTGTATTTATTTTATTGTTTAAACATTTTTAAATATATAAATACAAAGAACACTTTTTTAGAAATTTTACATATAAATAAAATGTATTTTGCATATTATTTGAAAAATTATATAAATCAACAAAATTATGTGTAAGAAACGATAAATTTGTCGATATTATTTTATTTTAGCTTGTTATCGTTCGGAAATTAAATTTATGCATCAAATTTCCATGGCTAATTAAAAAGAGTGCAAAATTAAAATTAAAAACGTATTCAAAACGAGAATGCAAAAAAATCAAGTGATTTCATTGAATATGTTGCATAATTAATAAATGAATTATTTGAAAATTAAAATCATGTTTTTGTACAAAGTGTCATAATAAAGTCATTTGGCTGATAAAACTTTATCAGTTTTATGTGTTGCCTGTTTTCACACTTTTACAGAGACCACAAAATGAAAAACACTTGAGTTCATTTGTGGTGCCACCACTTGAAAATGTTGCAGCAAACCACATTGCAATTAGTGTTAAAAGACACAAACACGCCGCCGATCTTGGCCAGAAATCCACTGAGGGATAGAGGGATAGAGAGAGAGAGAGAGAGAGAGAGGGAGCGAGAGAGAGATGAAGGGAGTGTGAGCGAGTGAGGAAGAACTAATACTACTAATTGGCCTAATTCTCACTTCACTTCTTCTTCTTCGTCTTCTGCTTTTTTGGTGAGCCCACGCAGCAATCGAGCTGGAAACGGGACGGACAGCTCATAAATAAACATAAAAACAACAACAACAACGAAAAGGAAAAAAGTGCAACATAAGGAACAAGAAACAGAAACAGAACAAGCTGACAACATGAGTGTCAGACAGGCAAAACTTTGGTATACTGAGAACAATGATCGTAACTATGAATAATATTTTCGAAACAAATTCTACAAAGCGTTTCTACAAACTCGATTAATGATCTTAACTTTTTTTGAATTCAACATGTAATTGGAAAAATATGGAACTTACTAATGTGGAACCTTAGCTTAAATCCATAGTTCCAAAAAATATGGAACTTACTAATGTGGAACCTTAGCTTAAATCCATAGTTCCAAAAAAATAAACCATTTCAACTGAAACTGATAAATTGAGAAATTATTTCGAAAAGCAAAAAAGTTTTTTCTAATTGCTAAATGCCTGGACATATTATTTTATTCTCAGTGTAGACGAGTTCGCGGCGGGGCGAAGATCATGTTGCGAGCAGGAGGAGGTGTTGCAGCTGCAAGTTGCGAGTGGCGGGGTTGGGGGTTGGGGCAGCTATAGCTCGTTCCGGTACGTGTGAGCTGATATGTTGGGTGGTCTGTTCCAAATCAATTGCGGCCCTCGAAGCAAAGCATAACGAAAGCTTGCAACGGGCGAGAGGCGCGAGGCGAGTAGGCTGTGGGCAACAGGATGAGCGTGGCGAGAGACAGTAAGAGATAGAGAGAGAGAGAGGGAGGAAGAGGGGAGCAGCAGAGCAGTGTTGTTTATTTTGCATAAATGTTGCCCCAAATATTGCAGCTGTAAACACATAATGAATGCCAATCGCAGCATGATGATGATGATGATGATCAAAATGATGATGATGATGTTGATGGGTCTGCTGATGATGCCCTGCAACTTTTTGCTTGACTAAATATTTGTTTAAAATTCCGCACGCCGCTGCCCATCACGTTGCCGGCCAGCTTGCCCCCTTGGGGCAAGACCGAAGCTGGCATCGCATGCGCGCCCACACGCCCATATATATGTGTGTGTATATGTGTGTGTGTGTTTGTGGACCACCATCAAAGATCGATCGATGATGCTGCAGCAGCTGCTGTTGTTGCTGCCACAGCGCAAAATATGCCAAGTGCTGAGAGTTCGTCTTTGCTCTGTAAACAACAATTTTTTAGTTGGATGTGTCTGCAAACATTTTATTGGCTATGCTAGTTTTTTTTTTTGTTCTTTTCTCTCTCTCTCCCTCTCTCTCTCCCTCTCTCTCTAACTCTCACCCTTGCTTCATTTTTATTGAGTTTAGACTTCAAACAACAATTCCAGTTGGAGTCAGCAGCAGCAGCAGCCGACACACTCCACCTTGCCACAACGCCCACAGCTGTGGCAACTCGCCATCTCAACAACTCTGCCTCATTTTCAACACCTTCTTCTTGTGGCAAAACGCATCTGTTTGGCGTTTCGATTTGTTGTATTTGTATTTTCATCGATTGCGGCTGCCACGCAACTGACTAACGACTGACTTCAGCTACGCGATCTATTCATAATTTGTACACTCGCAGAAAAAATGCCATTTTAATATTTATAAATATCACTTCTACTGGACTCAGCTCAAATTGCCATAAATCACTAATAAAAATCTATCTTTAATGTTAAAAATATTTATTTCCCTAAAAGTTTGTTGTTTAAAATATATCTGATCGATTCATGCTGATTTCATTTAATTTTCGGTTAATATCAGTATTGATTGAAGAACTTAAGTACTTAAATGAAGCAAGCAAAAGTTTACTCAATGATATTTAAATCAGCACTTAAAAACCTTAGGTTTAGGCGATCTTCCAGCTGTTTCGAAAGTCTATAAATATTATCCTTAATATCAATTTTTATTTTAGAACTTGGCTACTTAAAATAAGCACCATATATTCTACTTTATTTAACAAAGATCTTATTTAGATTATTTTAAAAATAATCATAACAAAATTCTACTTTACTTAATCACGAACTTATTTTGATTCTTTTAAAAAATAAACTGCGATCATTTCAATCATTAAATTTCTTTCGATCTATAAAAAATCAATGTATATTTTCTCTGAGTGAAGTGAAGCGGATATTGTTCGATTTGCGTATTGATTTATGGGCGCTTTTACGCTTCAGCGCCCGCACCTCAAAACTTTATTGAGAATATTTGGTTTTGAAGTGAACTGAAAGTGCTGGTTGCTGGTTGCTGGTTGCTTGTTGCTTGTTGATTGTTGCTGGTTGCCTCCATCGTCGTATGATTAACTTGTTGTTTGAGTTGCCAGTTGCCCCTTGGAGAGAGGGAGCGGGAGAGGGATAGAGCCCTGCGTGTATGTTGATGTTGTTGTTGAAATTTAAACATACTTTGCCCACTCTGCCACTCGATTTGTTTGGGTGGCATGTTCAGCCTCAAGCACAGCTGCTTGAAGCTGCCACCAAGGGAATCATCGGCAACGATTCGGGAGAATCTGGGAATCGTTCGTTGTCGGCACACATCTCCTCATCATCTGGCCATGTGCTCAATTGATTTCCATGTTGATTTGTGTTTGCCTTCACTTTTTCTCATTTTTTTTTGTTTTTTTTTTTTTGTTGAGTGTATCAATTTTTGACAGATATGTGAAATGTTTATAAGCAAATTTCCTGGCCATAACAGTCGGCCCAAGATGTGTGTGTGTGCACAATTTCAGAATCCCAACGTATTATTTATTAAAAGAAAAAATTGCCTTCAACACTGCTGGCTGAAGTGCTTAGAACTCTTTCGATTTATAAGTGTATGAAATGAAGAGGGATCAAAAATAATGAGCATTCCGATTTAATTGTTTATCGCATTTCCCGCTTAAGAATCTTTTCGCTAGAATTTTTAAATAAGTGCCGACTGCAACATTAAATAGATTATTAATCTAGAGTTTATAACATGATCAAAAAACCATAGTTTAACCCCTTAAAAATTGTAACTAAACTAAAATTTAAATCAAAATGAAAAATCAGTACAATAAAAATATATTTCCTTCAATATTCAAACATTTCTACAGATCGCAATTTACAAGCTAGAAACGTGAAAATTGCTGAAATAAGCAAAACAATGGAAAATGAAGCGAAAAAAAATACGAAAAAATCGTCGACAAAGACCTGCTCCAGGTGAGGCTCGAACTCACAACCCCGGCATAGCTCATACAACACAGAGTACTGATTATAAGTACCGTGCGCTAACCAATTGCGCCACTGGAGCTGTAGTTCGTGGGCTGCCAAATGAGCATGTAAAGTTGGCCGACGTTGAGAACTAGAATATTTGCACACACAGAGAGAATATTTCTGTGCTTGCGCTCGCTCTCTCGTACACGCTCTCTCTCACTTTTCGTTGCTTTCTCTCTGTGAATATTCGTTCGTTGCGTGCGTTTATGTGTGTGTGTGTGTTGGGCATTTGAAATATATTTCGGCTGCTGTTAATTCGGCTGGTCAGTAAATATTCTGATATGAAAAGTCATGTTGAAATTGAGAAGCTTAATTGAATTTGAAATTGAGTTGAGCTGAGCTGAGAGCAGCGTTTAAATACAAATAGTGGCATATTAAATCAAAATATTAATATGTATTACGCAATGAAAAGTGAAATTTAGCTAGCAGCTTAACAGTTTTACTTTCAATGGCCCACAGAGCAGAGTTTTTCTAGTCAATGTGTAAACAATGTAAATTTTATGCTTTTCACTTTCGTTTCGAGAACAGGTGCAATCGAATCGTGTCGCGATTACGAAAAGCCCGCTGAAATTGCAACGACAGCTTTAACGTTAACGTAACAATCAGATCCCAGCTCCAATTGGCACGGTGCTGACCCGCCTTAAACAAAACAAAACGGCAAAAAGAAAACAACAACAAAAAGAAGAAGAAAAACTAAAACAGTTACAATTCGATTTCAAATGAATTGCAAAATGCAGCAGCGAAACAATGGGGGGAAAAAACACATTGCAATAAGTAAAGCTGAAATTCTCGCGTACCGAGTACCGGTAAAGAGTAAAGAGTATCGAGTACTGAGTATTTACTGCGATTACCGAGAAATCAACCTCGGCGGGAGTCAGTCAGGAAATGCAAATTGCGCTAATTACGTTGGGCATAAAGCGTTGCGACTATTTACTGCTATTGTTGTTATTGCTGCTGTTACTGCAATCGTAATTGTTGCTGTTGTTGTTATTGCCATAATCGTTTCTAACTGAATAAAAATAAAATGCAATTCAATGGGCATAAAGCACAGCAACAAAAACAACAACAACAACAGCAACAACAACAACCGTGACAAATGACCATTGTATGACATTAATAATAATAATTTAATGCTGGAAATATGATTTTTGCAATTGGCAAAAACTTAGCGAGGCGAGCAAGGCAAATCCCCATGTCATGTCATGTTGTACAATAATTATAAAATATGAAAAGCGACGATAGACAGGCAGACAGACAGTCTAAACAGTAAATATTTCCAGCTTAAAATTAATGGTGTAATTATGTTAGGCAATCGAGATGAGCACTTGTCGTGGCGACCTTAAGTACTTTACCAGCTAGAACTAATCAAAATAAACAACAATTTTATGCGTTTAATGTTCCACATACTGAGAGAGAGCGAGAGAGATAGTGATAGAGTCCATTGTCAACTGTAACTGTAAAACTGAACGAAATCGAATCAGAAGACCCATTCGGGCGAACAAGCAAATCAGATTACAGACTTTGACAGCTGCCCAGACTACAAAGCTTGGCGCCAATGACAAAAAAAAAAACAAGCAAATTGACGCTATTCGAGGAAACACTTAATATAGTCCAAAAGAGCACTATTTTTATTCATATATAAAATACAAGCATAACTAGCAAGTCGCTTTGGAGTGGCTCAAAAACGATTCACTCAATTTGTAATTACTAAATACAAAAATTCCCGCATAAATTCGTAATAAAAATCAAAGTGAATATTAGGAAGAAGACTCAGTCAAATAAAAGAGAACTTAAGCTTTCAGCTATTCAAGAACATAAATTATAATATAAATACCAGAATGATCTTAAAATATACCATGTGGCCAAACCCTAAACACCTTGATTTATCCAAATATATTGCTGGAAAATTCAAATTTCCAGAATTGATAATTTTTGGGATAAGTCAATTTTATTATTATTTATTTCTGCACGACTAAGAATATTATTTTAAGCTTATGACTCATTTACCCCAAAAATTAAGTCTCAAATTTTTATCAATGAAATCGAATTTGTGCAAAAAACGCATGAAAATTCAAAGCGCATTAAGTCTGAGCTTTCTCTATCTTTGTGCTTATCTTCCTCGGTTTGGTTATTAAGATAAAACGTGCCGCTGAGCTTTCAAGTTGAGAGCAGCCAGACCAAACCGAGACCACGCCTGAAGAAACCCAGCGATAAGCGCTGCTTGAGTCATACAACATACATGCACACATAGCTGCAAGGGCCACCCAAAAAGCTTCCGATCTTTCACACACTCACGCACACGCACACAGACACCGCAATCTGGCTCAGTCGCTGCATTAAGATTAGCGCTTGTTCTTGTTGTTGTTGTTCTACTGCTGCTCTTGTTTATCAGCTGCAGTCGCCGACGCTGCACTTGTAAGCGCCACTTTCGGTTTCAATTCACCCAGACGCAGTTCAATAATAATAACAGCAGCGACGCTTTAACTTCGACTGCGCCTTCGACATCGAATTCGACGTCGACTTCGACTTGAGCTGTTGTTGATATTGAAGATTCGTTATTGACACAGCTGCAACAGTTTGTTTTTCAGCTGTTGAACTTTGCAATGTTTGTAGCAATGCTGCCAGCGACTTTTACCCAGGGCCAGGGCAGGCCACTTGTGCAGCCTCTCTGCCTCTGCCGCTGCCACTGCCTAAGCCCACTTAATCATCATGTGTTGAGCATCGCAAAAAGCTTTACGCCTGCGCATCTGGCTCTCTTTCTTACCGTCACCCCCGCAATAGTGCTCTTTCGCTCACTCTAATGCACAAACACACTTACAGTCAGACACTTTGCATGTTATTTGTTCGGTTTGTTTGACTTTCTCATTAACTTTTGCTTGCTTTGTCGTCGTTTTCTTCTTCTTCGTTGTTGTTTTGCTTAACTGAAAGTTGCCGCAAGATTTGTATGCGCACCTGATCAAACTTAACGTTAACGTCATTTTCATTTTGCTGGGTGCTTTTTGGTTGCTCGGTCAGCATGGGAATTTTTTGTTGTTGATCTGTTGATCTTGCGATTTGCCAAGTTTACACACCATTTTTAGTATACAGTACTCGTTCGCTAAATGCAAATAGTATTTATCCAAGAATAATTTGAATAAATAGATAATTATTTTATTTTGTTTAAGTAAAATAAAATCTTAAATTTTATTTTATTTACGGTGAAAATACAGTATTCACTCGCTAAATAGAACTTGCAGAAGACTTCTGAATATTTTTAATATATTTATTTTATTTTCAATAAGCAAAAATGCAATTCCTATATAATTATAAAATTTTCATAGAGTAAACGTGTTTGATTAAAACGAATGGTTTTTCATATCTAGCGCATACTGTATATTCCAAGCTGATGCCTTCCAAGCTTAGGCCTAGACTTTGAATGTTGGAACTGAATGGGGCGCTGACGCAGGCACAGGTGCCGCTGCTGTCGCTGACTGTTGGCTGTTGGCAATTAAAGTCTATTAAGTTAAATTTATAACCTGCAACCGCAATGGTTATAAATTAAAAAATTTACTCAAATTAGCGCAACGTTCGCAGCATAAAAAATAAATGTAAGCCAAATTCCGTCTGCGAGTGCGAGAGAGAGAGACAGCGGGTACATTGCAGGTGTTTGAACTCAGATGTCAGCCAAAATGTCGAGGGAGGGGGTTGGGGGGAGTTCCAAATAATTGGGCGACAGACGCTGACGTTGCGTCGCTGTTCGCCGCTGCTGCTGCTGCTGCTGAAATGAAAAATTTGCCGATCGCAAAGCGCGTGCAAAATGCGAAATGCAAAACAAACAGTTTTATTTCAACTTGCACACACACACACACACATACAGCGAAATGTCTCAATCTGAATAATTAAATGTGTTCAGGAGTAAAAGTATGTCACACACACACACACACACACACAGACTCATGCACACGAGCAAGAAAGCTTTGAGGAGGTGAGACTGGAAAGCAATAAACGGGCAAACATTCCAATAGGGCGTTGACATTTTCGAGGGCAAAGCTGCAAACAAAACATGAGCAGTGATTGTGTTCCAGTTGCAATTCCAATTCTGCTGCTGCTGCTGCTGTTCAACAAATGTATATATATGTATATGTATATATTTTTTTATATGTGCGCCCCCCATTTGAATTTGCAGTCATTTCGTCAACTGTTCGACGCCGGCGCTGGAAAACGAGCTGGTGACAAATCTGCACTGGAAACACAGACACACTGCTAACCGTGCCGTGCCCCATTGTGTCTCCACACATAGTGTGGCAGGCAGAGAGGCCAGCAGGCAGGCAGGCATCTGCATGTGGGCGTCGTTTTGCGGACGCCAATTTTTTGAATTCGAATTTGATTTTGTGGCTGAGTTTGGGTTTGGGTTTGGGCCATGTTTTGTGTGTGGTGGGTCAAATGCCTGCCTGGCCAAAAGGGTGTGACGTTTGTTTCTTGGTGACTGTCGCCGTCAACGGTTTTTATTTTGCCTTTTTTTGGACTTTTTACTTAGTTTTTTTTTTTGGCTGCATGTGGGCTTAATTTATTTTGACTTTTGGCCATTTAACTTGAGATTTATCTGGCCTAAACTATGCGCACAGGCAACGGCAACAACAACAAAAATGTTCCAGTCGCCTGTTGACGCGTGGATTTAATGTGCCAAATGATTGACTGACTGACTGACTGACCGACCAAAGAGTGCAAAGCTAGCTGCCTGTTAACGGATTAGTGTCTGGGTGGGTTTGCTCACTCTGCATCTGCATCTGGTTCTATAAACCATAACAAACAAACAGTCAAAAATTGAGTTGTCAGCTGTCCGTGTTCATGTTCTAGGGATTATAATTGCATCGTGACGCTGGCATTACCGTGAAATAAAAAAAAACAAACTTTATCTTTCCAGACGAGAGACAAGCAGCTTAAAAAAGTCAACATAATTAATAATATTTTATGACTAAATATGCTTCATACTTTTTAGACTGAGATTATATTTTATTTCGAGGTTAGAGGAAAATGATTTTTAAAGGTGGGATTTTTTATGTGTATGTGAATAAGAGAATAAAATGCATTATGAAAAAATCCTCTCTCACAGCCATAGATTAGAAAGGAACTTAACGAAAAGCTGATGCTCACTTTAAATTTTTAAATTATTATTAATATATTTTATTAAAATTATTATAATTATTAATATTCTTTAACTTCTCACTCCGCCAAATACAACCAAATAATTATTATAAGCATTTTAGAAGTCATTTTAAATTTCTTTCTAAGTGCTGTGAAAATTGATTGCAGCTAAAAGCTAAAAGCTTAGAGCAACAACAGTAAAAAAAGTGTTTAAGAGAACAAAGCATTTATTGCGTAGCAAAGACTACAAAAACAGTTAAACGACGATTCAACGATTACTTAAAGCACTTGCAGAAACTTCGTTAGATTATATAAACACTTTTCGTATTTGATTTGTACAGATTAAGTACAACTATTATGCGTCTTTATTTTAATTATATATATCAGCGGCTAATTAGCTGTCATCGAGCTGAACACGTGAAACGATTCACGCCAAATGACTGATTCGGTTGCTCTTGTGACAAGTCTCACTCTCTCTCTATCTCGCTCTCGCTCTCTCGATCTTGATATTTTTTAAGCTGCTCTCTCAGCAGTTAGCTTGTCCTTCATTATGCGTAATAGCGCTAAGCTAACAGCACATATATGTGTACCTACTGGTACCTACGTGTACCATTTGCGTAATAAATGTGTACCATTTATATACAAGTATGACAAGTGTACCAGTTGTGGTACAATTGTACGTCATAAGGAATAATGGAATGCTTAGAATATTCATTAAAATTAAAATTAACTTAGTTATTCGCAAGTAGCTTTATGTGTTCAAATTTACGTATGTATAATTCCTAATATAGGTACTGTGAATGATAATTTCTCAACGTTCATTTGAATTTTAAATTTCTACATTTATATAAGCCATTCAAGCGCTGAACATATTTTGGGGTCAGGTTACTTAGAAACCGTTTTAAATACGAGTGTTTTTTAGCCCACTCGAAGCTCCATTAGAAACGCCTCGTTTTGTTTGCCGAACTCATGCATGGAATATCTTTGAGCTCTGCCATGAAATGTTTGTCATATTACTGTATTCGTTCCAATTCGTTGCCCATTTCCATTGCAAACATTTCAAGTGTTTGAAAGTCGTCAACTCTTCACAAACATAAAACTGCTGACAATTTCAACATGGCCTCAAAATATTGTCATTTCCGTCTTTTGCTATTGCTTTTGCTGTTGTTCTGTTGTTTGTTGTCTGCTGTTGGTTTTTGTTTATATCTTCAAGTCCGGGTGCGTGTAATGGTTCAATCAACGGCACATTTCCCAATCAGTTCCCACATTAATTATGGCACAATTAAAAGATGCTGCCGGGAAAGAGGCGCGGGAATTCCACTTGAATGCCTGTCAATAGGGCGAAGCACTTGAGAGAACCTCAAAATAGTAGACCCTTAACCCGCATGTGTGCTGCACTCGATGTTGTTGCTGCTGCTGCTGACCGCCGGCGTGGACAAAAATCTCAGTGCAGCTGGGTGTTTAACAATGCACTGGAAAGTGAGAGAGAGAGAGCGGGAAAGGGACAGCTAAGTTCGTGGAAATTACAGCAATTTGCAAGAGGGGAGTAAGTGTGCGAGCGAGAGGGGAAGCGAGTGAGCGTTACGCATTTCCTCTCAGGTGTGCCGATCTCGACATTGCGGCCAAACAAAAGCGTTAAAAAGTAGGTGCAGCTGGGGTAACCAGCCATTGCGGCTGCGCCGGGATCGGAATCGGGATTAATGAGCAACAGTCGACAAACAACAACAACAACAACAACAACAACAACAGCAGAAGTAACAGCAACAAAGTGAGTGGGAAAATGGAAAGGCCGCTCATTGAGCAAACAAAACAAACAAACAGCAAATAAGCAACATGTAAGAAATGTCTCTGAAGCCGACAACTAGCCGAAGACTGAATACGCTAACTGAAAAATACGATTCATGCATAAAAATATAATTTCAGATGGTGCAAATTGTGTAAATATTTAATTAAATTTTCTTGTGTTAAAAAAAATATATTATTGTAAATAATAAAAATATATTAAATAAAATATTCTAGTGTTCAAATAAATTTAAAATAAATAATTAATAATTATTATTTGATGTGGAAAAAATGATCATGAGTAAGCAAAAATTGTATAAATATTTAATCACACCAAAAATTAAATTAGTAATTTTTTAAAATGTTTTACTATTAAGTAAATAACTAAAATAATAAAAGAAAATATTTAATAAATATCCAACAAAGTTTATATACTTTTCTATACTCTCTTCAAGTAAGTCGCTTGCTTGCCAAACCGTCTCAAAAAGCTGGCAATGCCATTTGTTAGTGTATTGCGTGTAACAACAAGTTGAGGCGACAAAGCAGTGTGTCTATGGCCTGGGTTGCTGGTTTTGTCTCCGACTCCGATTCCAGCTCCGACACTGCCGCTGACTCTGGCTGGGCTGCTGATGGTGGCTGGTGGCTGGTGGCTGGCGGCTAATGATGCCACTGCTACGTGACGTTCGTTGCCAAGTGGCAGCAGCAAGAATTGTTTGTGATTTTTGTGTTGTTTTCATTTTTTTCTTCACTTTTTTTTATGAATTGTTGCATTCTTTGCAGACGATTGTTGTCGATGTGTCGTCGTTTGTCGTCATGACTGCAACAGCCTTATCTGCCCCTCTCCATCTCGCTATCTGTATCTGTATCTGTATCTGCGAGGCGACGCACCTCATTTTCCGGCTTACGTTTAAGTTTGTTAGCTTAACCAAAAGACAAAAAAAAAAATACCCAAAAGAAAAAAAAATAAATTTAAGATAAGCAAATGCTGATGTGGACAGGAAAGGTCCAATGTTGCTTGATGAGGCACCTATTCAGCTACCGTTGTGGTTTTGGGGCACTAAGAAAAGGGGGAGGGGGGGAGGGGGACTGTTGCAAACTGCTGCAGCCGCTTCTGTTTTTGCGATACGTCATTTAATTGATGACTTCGAAGACTTTCCGCAGTAAATCAAAAGGCCACGATGATTTGTTTGCAATTTAAATGTAAATAGCGACCACCCAAATTGGCCAAAAAATGAGCAGAGAAGAAGAAGAAGAAAAAAAAACAGATCATTGCAAAATTATAACTTAATTTCGAGCTAACGAAAAAAGTTGGCAATCGCCTGGAATTGCAGCAAATGGCCCGAAGCGACAACGGCGACGGCGACGACGATGACGATGAATGTGGCAAACAAAACCGAAACGAAACAAAAGTGGAAGCCACACAAAGCAAGTGGGAAGAGAGAAGAGCGAGGAGCGAGGAGCGAAGAGCGTGGAGCGATCAGCCAAAAGAGACCACGGGGCATGATTTGTCTTCAAAAATCAACTCACAAAGAAAGACAAAAACAAGCAAAAACTTTAAACAAATGAAATCGCATTGATTCAATATGATCGACTGATCGAATGAGCTGCAGTTGATATATAAATCAGTTGAGATATATACATATATATATACATATATATATATATATATATAAGTTCGCTGTCAAACTCGATTTAGTTATGCTAAACGATTCATATCTGTCAAATGGCATTTTCAATATAATATTCAAGAATTCTTAACTTGTTTTATTTGTTACTTTAATCTTTTAAAGTAATCACAATATTTAATATCATATTTCACATTTTAATCATTGTTCAACAGACAAGTTCTTGGCCATATTAGAAAGGTTTCCCGTCGAACACTCAGCTCAATCCGAATGCTGGCTATCAAAATCGATTTATCTTCGCTGATCGATAAATATCTTAACTTAAGTTAAGTTAATTTATTATATATTTACAGTAATGTTATTAACTTATATATTTTATCATATTTGTTAATTGTTTTCACTTTTATTTTAATAAAATTAGTCCAGAAATCGGAAATTGTGAAATCTCAAAATGAATGTTCTGCAAATATTTCTACGATTTGTTGCAGCAACTTAAAGTTGCAACACCTATTTCCATTAGCAAATTTGCAGTTAATTCCCTCAATGCTAAGCATACCCTACGTTTTGTGGTGTAGGGGGCATGTCTTGGACAAAGACCGACTAAGCTGGGGCAGAAGGGCAGTTCCAAGAAACGCATTGCTTTGTTTGACGGCTCCGAAGAAGCTACACGCCACAGCTCCAAGTCGAGCCCCAAAATATTAATAAAAGTCGTCATCGTCAAAAGGAAGCGCAGTCGAACCCAAAACTACAACAACAACAACAACAACAAAAAACCTCAGAACACAGTGCATAAAATAAAAAAGAAAACAAAACAACAAAAAAAAGGCCAAGACCACAAAAAAAAAGGTTATGCCACGCCGGTGTTCAACAAATTTCAATCTCGGCTCAAAGGCAGCCAGGCAGTGAAAGGGTGGCAAGCAGCGGAGGCAAGCAACGACTTTGGTTTTTCGACTGCACGTGCAGCATTGAAATGCGCGGCGCGTTGTGCCCCAAGGATCTTTGCCAAATAAAATGAGAAGGGTGTGGAGAGGTGGTGGCGGGGGGAGGGGGGGCAAGAGAAACGAAATGAATTGAAAGAATTCCTTGCGGGGCACAAAAGCCGTCGACGTCTCGAGTCGCGTCGAGTCGAGTTGGAGTTGGAGTCGACTCGACTCGTCGCAGATCAAACGCAAAGATAGCCAAAGAAGAGCTCTGGAATCGGGATCGGTAACTGGGCTCGGTTTTGGTTTTTGGTTTTGCTTTTCTTTTGGCCTTTTTGTGCACCATTTTTTTGCTGTTTTTGTTTTTGTTTTTGACCAACAACAACAAAAATTGCGCCTAAGAAACATTCTTGGCAGCATTTGGCCTTTGATTTCGCGCAGTCTTCTTGCCCAGTCTTCACTGTGTGAATAGTTTTTCGGTTTTCATATGATTTTTTTCTGGGTTTCTTTTTTTTTTTGTGTGTATTTTGTTTTTGGTCACTTTCAAGGTTTTGCCTTTGTCGTTTTGTGGCTTTTGTTCTGAGGATCGGACTCTGGTGCGGCGCATTATATTACGATTTGAATTTCAGATTGAGTTTTAATAGCCGTACCCAGGTCGCAACCGTACCGAACCCAAGCGAACCAAACCAGACCAAACCGAACCGTACCCAACCACACCTGCATTTTTGTAGTGTGTCTGTGTTACTTTTCGCAGTTTGTGTTGCACTTGCAACCGCCTTCTCCCTTTCCCCACTCACTACCCCCCACTCCGCACACTCTCTATCTCCAACTCTCAATCTTTCTTTCTGCTCGTTTTTGTTTTTGGGGCACCATTTTTCTGGGGTGTGAAAATTGCGCATAAGACTAAAGAAATTCAATTTCACGCTTCTTTATTAATTGGCCCAGTTGAGCTTCAGTTTTCAGTTTTCATTACCAAACGGCGTTAATGAGATTTTTGCACAGCGATTATAAAGACCAATCCAGGCGAAGACCAATCGAGCCAAAACAAAAACACTTCACGCAAATTGGCCACAATTTGTGGGGCTTTGTGAGTTTGCCGACACCAAAATTATATTTTTTTTTTGTGGTGTGTTTTTTGTTCTCGATGCATTGATAGCCTCTGCGCTAATTAGACAGCTGACAGATTCTGATTAACATCGAATATAATATATATCGAAAATAAACGGGTTTTGCAAAAGCATTCCAAAAGACTGGCAGAAGAAGAGCGACTTTTTGGCAGATTGATGAACTTGCCACGATTTACCTTAAAGTTATGGCCTGAATTGAATATAGACTGTTAGCTGGTTAGAAAAATGTATATATATATATATATTCAGCTTATAATATTACTAAAATATTTACACTATTTAAATCAAAGCAATTTTCATAGCTCTTTTTTGGTAACTTGTCTAAGAGGCAATCTTGAAGACAATCTGCAGAAACACCAGCAAAATCTGAAAGCTGTTCGAGTAATTTGATCATTAAAACTCAATTTATTAGACAAATCGATAAGAATATTATTATATATATATGTATACTGTATATACACATATATGTATATATATATATGTTAGTTTATGTGCCGCCCCGCAGCTGATAAAATGGCGAGTGTCAAAATATAAATTAAATAGAATTGTGCATAATGCTTATCAGTGACGGCAATTGAATTGTTTTGGCCAACGGCGCTGACTAATGCGCCACCAGAGTTGCCAATGATTGATACGATATGCGAGCAAAGCAATAATAATAGCAACAATTGCAACTGCAACTGCAACTGCAACACGCAAAACAAAAGCCAGCCCAAATAGCAGCTGCATAAAGCCAAAGCCAGAGTCAAAGCAAAAGCGACGTTGATAAATGCCATCCCACGCCTTGGCCAGGCTAACAGCCAGCTAGCCAGTTAGCCAGTTAGCCAGCTAGCTAGCCGTATACCCAGCTAGCCAGGTTGCTTTGCCCAGCCAACTTGTTAGCCATTTTGTTAGCTTGGTTTCATTCATTTTCATTTCGTTTTCCGCTAATTGATTCATTGATCTTGGGCGATAGAGCCGCTTAGCTCTCTTAGAGACACCGCCCCCTCCACCTGCCCCCTCCCCCACCCCTTCCCACCACTACTCACTTCGCACTAACAACAACAACAGCAACAACAACAACAACACTAACAACGGGCCAGTAAAATAAATTCTTGTTTGAGCCTTCTCGCTTTGCGCGAGTCATTTGCACGCCTGTCTGCAACACCCCTCAGCCTACCCCTTGCAAGCCCACCTTTCTAGCTGACTACACTCGCAGAAAAATGCTGATTTCATTATTTATATTTATGCGCTAAAACTTCTCATGTTTTCTCATCCAAGCAGCCAAAACTTTGTCGCAAAAAGAATTTAATTTTCTCGATTTGATTGCTTAAGTGTCCCCTTCATTTTGCGCAGTGTAGTTGCTAGTGTCCAGCGTGTTAACTTGGCCGTCAATTGCGCACAAAGACATTATTAGCTGGCGAGGAATTTAATTCCATTTCCATTGTGCCGCTGCTGTTTGCTGTTTGCTGCTTTTGTTGCTGCCACACATTTTCTGGGGGCTTGGTGTGCGGCAGCAACGGTTGCTGCTGCTGCTGCTGCTGTTGTTGTTGCCAGCAATTTGTTAAATTGACAAAAACTGTGCGATAAACTTGGCGCGTTATTAAATTCAATAAATTTTCGACTGCAGTTTTTTTTTTGGTTTTCATTTTCAGTTTTTTTTCGCGGCTTATCAGCTGGCTCGATCAGCAAACACAAATTCTATTTAAGATACAATAAAATTTGATCGATAACCAAGTTAATTGCTTCAGCTGCCAAGGGGTGTAGCGACTGCTATGGTAACTGCTTAACTCCCCCCAATTCCCCCTTTTGGGGCACCCCTTGTTTATGGCGCGCAATCAATGAAAATCAACGAACTTGTCAAAGACTTCAAGTTGCAGGCAAACTCAAAAGGATGCTCAAAGGCGGCCGCCGCCAAGTTGGCCAAGTTAAGCCACTTCCGTCGCACATTTGTCATGGCCATGTCAGCGCACAGTTTTCGGGCCCAAAGCAAAGATGCCCGAAAATGGCCGCCAGTTGGCAGTTTTCAATTCACTTTATAATTTACGAGTATGCGCCAAACGCCAAACGCTTTGATTTAGGTTGCCGACAAGCGGATCCGGGAGTCGCAGACACACTCAGCGAGTGCCTCGCTGCAAGTACTAACTTGGCTAACTTATGAGCTGGCCAACTAACAGTCAGCTTGTCTGCCTGTCTGTCTGTCTGTCTGTCTGTCTGTCTATTTGTCTGTCTGTCTGCGTGTCTGCCTGTCTGCCTGTCTCTTTGTTTGACTCTGATGTACGCACTTATTCGCACTGTGAAATTTACGTTGACATTAAGTTGCCACACACACACACACACGCGCACACACGCACACACAAATGCATATAAATATTATTTATGCATGGATTGGATTTCAGGCCTTTTTGGGGCGCCCACCTTTTGCCATTTTTTATATGAGTCGAGCTGCCTAATTATTTTATATGGCTGCCGCATTTTCACACACATGCCACCAATAGTTGCCAATCTTTGTTGTTTGCAGCATCGTTGGCGTTGGGTGCGCCAAAAAAAAAAAACTTTGTCTAGATAAGTAAGAGTGTAAAAGTCGAGAGTGCAACGACTGACTGATACTCTACATATATAATGAAATGCTCTTTAAATCCAAAACCCAAATTTAGTTTTCACTTCTAAATTTCAGTTAGTAAATTGCAGTTAACTGGAAACCTTTAAGCCAGGTCTTATTCAGGTCTTACTCCATCATACTCATCATACCCGCTTAACCCACATTAAACTAGTATAGGGTATACAAAAAGAAGAAGAAGAAGAGAAGAAAAAAATGTTGCGGCGCCATTTGCTGTCGATATGAAAATTTGTTTGCCATAAATATTATTTTTCACGCGTCGCGACAGTAGCTGCCGCATGCAGATGCAGATGCAGATGCAGATGCGGATGCTGTTGGAGTTGGAGTTGGTGTGTTGCAGTTGCAGTTGCAACGTTAACGTAAACGTAAACGCCAACGCCATTTGCCAGCTCGTCATCGGTTACACCCCCTCATTGCCGCCTCTTTGATCTGTGTGGTGGTGCTGTGGATCCGTGCAACGGTGGATCAGCATTTTGGCAACATTGTTGTCAAAACGTCAGCGCGAAAAACGCCCGCAAAAAGTCAACGGCTGCTTTTCGGCAACACTTATAAATATTTTTTTGGCTGCATAATTTTCATTTATCAATTTTCGATATTCAATTTTCAGTTTTCATTTTTCATTTTTCCATCAGCCATTGCCAGCGAGTATTTAACGCTTTTCGCAATTTATTGCACACAGTTTTATGAATGCGGCTTTAATGAATTTGACTTTTATTTGGTAATGTACTCTGGCCAATAAGCCGTTGATTTAGCACCCAAAAACACTCGGAAACTTAAGTGCTTGTTGTCTCCGATTTATAATTGACATAAAATAACGCCAAAATTGTTGTGCTTCCAATTTATTATTGACATCAAGTAAGTACAAAGGAATTGAGCTTAGTTGCGACTTAGTTGCGGCTTAGTGGCATTAACTACTCATTGCCACCGCCATTTTGGCCTTGCTTTTTATGGCAGCTGTTCTAACTTTATAGTTATCGCGGAGGTTACTGTTGATTAAGTTAACACAAAATTATGTATCGTGTGGCATACGCATAAACAACTGTGGGGCAGAGAGACCCATGATAGACCCTGAACCGTAGGAAGACACACAATACGGCTACAAATCAGGGATGAAGAAACCCAGATGCGGCTACGGAGCTGGGCAGAGACTCCGACAGCAGGACTCCGACAGCAGGACTCCGACAGCAGGACTCCGACAGCAGGACTCCGACAGCAGGACTCCGACAGCAGGACTCCGACAGCAGGACTCCGACAGGCAAGAAGTCTCCTAGGTGGCTACAATCGACAATGATTTAAGCAAATAATACCCATTGCAAGGAACCGACTCAGAATACTCACCGGACTACTGACAGGACATTGTAGACTGAGCAGGCACCCAACCAAAATGGGGATCTACAGTAGCGATGTATGCAGGTTTTGTGGAGATGAGGAGGAATCCTCACTACACATCCTAGCAGAATGCGTCGCCTTGATTAGCAAGAGAAGCAGCATCCTAGAGAAGCATGTCCTGAGCCCAAAGGACATAGAAACCCTAAACCCAACAAAGAACCTGACATTCGTGCAGCAGCTGGGGTTGATGGAGGAGGTGTAGGCTCGGAAGGGGGGCACAATAGACCTTATTGGTCGCAGTCCCCATTATAATGATTCTTATTAAAATTAAACTTGGACTAATAAAGTTCCTAAATGCTAATAATCTGCCCGAAAGTGTCTATCTGCCTTAACACTAAGCCATAATTTAGCTGAAATATATTTTTGGGTTTTCTTAACTCCTAACTCCTTGAGTTAGTCCAGAAAATGAGTGAAATTTTCACACATATTCTGCAGCTGGAGCTGCGCAGTGGCACCATAGGACTCCGATAAGCCAGAAGTCTTTTAGGTGGCTATAATTAAAAACGATATAAGCAAGTAATATCCATGGGGAAGAACAGGCTGAGGATACTCACAGGACACTGTAGACTGAGCAGTCACCTAACTAAGGCAGGTTTTGTGGAAGCAAGGAGGAATCCTCCTCAATGCACATCCTAGCAGAATGCGTCGCCTAAATTGGGAAAAGATGCAGCATCCTAGGGAAGAAACCCTCATCCCAACAAAGATTCTAGCATTGCTGTAGGCTCGGAAGGGGGCACAATCGACCTTAGAGGTTGCAGCGCTGCTGCCCCAATCATTATAATAATAATAATAAACATAATCTGCAAGACTGCTCGAAATAAGCAAAATTTGACTTGGATTTAGACTCTTCATTAAAATTGCTAACTTTGACTGATTCCACTGGATGCAAGTACTATAACTAAGCTATAATAAATGCAACAATAATCACAAATAAATAATCATAATAACTGCATTTAAAAAATAAATATTTTTATTATCTCTTCACAAATAAAATGGAGTTTAAACTAATTTGTTGGCCACTTAATTTAAGCCAAAGGCACACAAATAAATTGTTCAACTTTTAGACAGTTCAACATGTGTTTTTCCAGGTTTTTGCAGTTGTCTGCAATAAAGTTTTAATTCCATGTTGCAAACTGAAGTGGTGGCAGTTAGCAGTCAGGAGCAGGGAGCAGGGAGCGGGTAGCGGGCAGCGGGGAGTCTGGAGTAGTGTTTTTTTTTTTTGGGTATTTCAATCAGCGCCTTTGTTGTTAACTGTGGCAACATGTGGCACAGTCTGTGTTGTCTGGAGTATGAGCTTCCGCAGCAGCGGCTGCCTTTCGATCAAATGTCAGTTGTTGCAGTTGCAGTTGCTGTCGTTGTTGTTGTTGCCGCACCTCGGAATTGTTGTTTGTCGTTGTCATTGTTTGGCTGGGAGCTGAAAGCTGGCCAGTTGAGGGCTGCTGCTGCTGGAAAAGCTGTCATTAGGCAAACATGCGGCATGCAGCATGTTGCAGTTGCAGTTTGCAGCCGCTTGGCCCACAAAAGAAGGTGACGCAGCTGAAATCAATGCGCGACAGCCATTTGCCATATTGTATAGATACATGTTTTGTTTTGTTGCTGCGGCTTTTTGTTGCAGTTGCAGTTGCAGCTGATGGACAGCTGCTTGCTGATGGCTGCTAGTCACAAACTCTTCCGCCGTGGCTGAGGCAGCTCGAGGTGCTTCCGATTCGCATGGAGCATATGTTTATATATGTGCAACATGTGCAACATGCGCACTTGCACCTGATCAAACCAATAACAGCAGCAACAGCAACAACAACAACCCTGTTAAATCAAAGCAGCATTTCATGTGGTTTCACCTGGTCAATACCCCCACTCCCCTTGCAGCTCATCAAACCCCCTTTTTAGCTACGTTTCGGTTTCGATTTCCTAATTCACCGTCAGAGACAACAACAACATTAGCAACAACATCAACAAACGGAGCCAAGAAAGTCAAGACACAAAAACTCAACTCGATGCGGCTGCTTCAATTACACAAAGTCATGCAGAGTTGCCAGCTGTAACTCGGCCCCCCGCAAAAAACCATGCACACACCTCTGCGCAGCCCCTCCCTCAACCCTGACAACCCACGAAAGTTGCCGAGCCGTGTCCGCGTTGCTGCTGTTGTTGTTGCTGTTGTTGTTGTTAATATTGCTGGCGTTGGTGTCTGACTTTGTTTTAGTTTTTTGCTGCCGCTGCTTAGCGAAACAGGTGCGTTTGCGTTTTGCGTTTGCAGGTGTTTCCCAAAAGCAACCACCACAAGCAGCAGCAGCAAGCAGCAGCAGCAGCAGCAGCGGCAGCGGCAGCAGCAAGCAGCAGTCGCGACTTCAACTTGGACTCAACTCAGTCAATTCACCAATTCCCCCACACACCCCCTCTCCTTCCCCCTGTCGTTTGCTGTTTGTTTCGCGCTGTTTAGTAGTTACGCTTTACCGCTAGTTGCACAAATTGCCGCCACCTTCGCTGTGCTCTAAGCACTCCCCCTTCTAACCCCAACAACAGCTGCCCCTCCCCTATAACTGGCGCCAGTTGCTCATGCGCTTTGTGTTTCGTGTGAAAATCGCAATTAAATGCAATTTTTATGCGCACCTACAAAGTCGACGTCGCCGTTCGGCTCAGCTTTCATTTTAAAGCTCAGCTTCGTTTTCGTCTTCGGCTTCGTCGTCGTCGTTGTCGGCTGCTGCCGTTTGGTCTTCGGCTTGCTCGTTTTTGGTCGCTCGGCTGCGCTCAGCTGTCAGCTGCGTTGTTGAAAATGTCAGCTTGACAATTATTATGTCAAAAATGTTTTTCGCTCTTTTGCGCCGGCTGCGCAGTCGCAGCTGTTTGGACTGTTACACGAGTTTTTATGGTAATTCAAGTTTCACTGATTTCACGTTGCGAGTCGCGCCCAAAAAAAAACATAAAACAAAAACACAAAATGGGTGAAAATCGAGCTTAGCGCGCTAATTGCCAGAGAGCCGTTTATTGAAACCGCTGCGAAGCCCAAAGACCAACCAATCCAGACATTTCCAGTGGGGCTGCTGCAATTGGAAGCTGCAGCTGACTGCAGAATGTACAAAACAATTAGCGCATACCACTGTGAGAACGCACCACAAAGTGCGAGGGGGGAGGGAAGGGGGAAACAACAGTAACAACAATGCATGTGAAACGAACTCTTTTTTTTTGCTTAAGTACCCTGTAATTGCATGATTTTATGGGGTGTGTTGACAAGACTTTGCGATTGGAGGAAACCATACTAATTAATATAAATATCAAAATATATGATAAAATAATAAATATGTATATATATATAAATCTATGTAGTACATCTAAAAATAATAAATAAATATAACTTTGTATAACTGAACCTATTTTCGAAAATTAATAACTGTTGATATTAATTTAACCTCTAGATAAATACTATATAGATATTCGGGCGCACGATCTTTTTTTTATATCGCTCATGGGCATAAATAATGTCTTTTGATCATCATACCCACCCAGAGTACATTGCGTAGTAACTGCAAGTCGCGCAATTGCATGTCGAAAATATTTGATTTCGTTCAGCGGGCAGCCAAATTGACATTTGAATGGGGCGACTGGCACCGACCAGCTCCGCTCGCAGCCTCAGTCGCAGTTGACGTCGCATTCGCAGTCTGAGTTTCTCAACCTCCGTACCGGCCTCAGTCGCAGCCCCCAAGGCAATTGGTCAATTGCATTGTAAGCGGTAATCATTAACGCTAATAGACTACGGCGACGGCGACGGCGACATCGGCTGAAACACAAAAAGCAGCAGCAGACGCAACAGCAACTGCGACGCAGCTGCGACGCAGCTGCAGCCTCAGCTGTGGGTTAAACCCAAAAAAAATAAAATCCCTTTTGCCCGCCAACTGTCAAACGAAAGTATATAAAAATTTCTCAAGAGAATTTTGCACACGTGCAAGTTTCTGCTACTACCTGCGCAGGAAAACCCTTAATGGGCAACAGCAACAGTAACAACAACAACAACAAGAAAGAGAGCGAAGAGAGGCAGACAATGGAAATGCGTGAGAAACTCGTTATGACCTGCACTGGAAGGCATTATAATTCCCCTAGTTGTTGTTGTTGTTGTTATTGCTGTTGTTGTTTGCCGCAATTCGTTGCACTTGTTTACATGGGAAATGATTTCTCACATTGTTAGCCTCGGTTTTCCTCATAATTTTCCATCAGCTACTGCTGGTGGGACAAAAACATTAGCTCAGGTAGCAATAATCACGGGCTAACTTAAGATTTCTGGAAATTCCACAGAAACCACAAGCAGCAGCAAAAAAAAAACCCAAAGAAAATCAAAACAGTTTTCTTTTTGTCATATTTGAATTGTATTTTATGTAATTTATTTTGTAATAGCTATAATTTAATTTGTTTTTGTTTTTTTTTTTTGTATTTCCTTTTTATTTTTTGTTGTTTTTCTTGCATTCTTTTCATCATTTTATGTTACATCATGAATTAGGGGAAGAGGGAGATACCCGAATAAACAAATGATAATTACGATTTTTCATTTCATTTTCTTTCCAAATCATTAAAATATATAAAACGCATAATTATGCTAAAAAACACTTTGTACAAAGTATGCTACAGATCACAGAACATATATATATATATATTGATATATATATATATTTATATATTTATTAATATTATGTATTATTTAATGTATATATTATATATTCAAGGTTAAAAGAGGAAAACTTGATGGGGGAGGGGAAAACCTACGCTCAAAACTAAATGATAAAACAAATTGTTCCTTGAGGTTTGCATGTGTGTGTGTGTGTGTGTGAAAATTAAGCATAAATATATATAAATAAATGAATTTGTTGCTCAAATGTTTATGTGAGTTGTTTGTTTGCTGGCTGAGGCTAAACAATAATAGGAAAAATTTCTAGCGACTTTCGTTTAAAATTAATAGGAAAAATGTGCGTATTGTAATTGAAAAATAATGAGAATGAAAATTTTCATGCGTTTTTTATTTCAGTTTTTCGTGTTTTTTCTTTTCTTTTCTTTTATTGCTGCTCTCTGTTCCTTTTGCTTTGCATTCTTATCATTTTGCGTAAAATTATTAATATGCGTTTATTTTTTTGTTTTGTATTTTTCAATTAAACCAAAAACTAAACATATAAAAAACAAAAATTCATTTTTTCATTTCATTTCATCAATGCGATTAAAGGAAAAATTAAATTGTTTAAAGCTTTGCCAAGTTTTTTTCATCATCATCATCATCTTCTTCTTCTTCTTCATCGTAGTTAATCTGCTTGCTAATAGTTAAATGTTAAACGTTAAATGTTAATAATAATGTAGTATTAGTGCTTACAATGGTTTTTACTTGCTTTCATTTAATGCTATTCTTAGTTAGGTTTTTTTCGTTTTTTTTTGCTGGTTTTAATTACGAACTAAAAAACTCTTTCAATGTGTTGGTGTGAAATGCTTTTACATCCATTCGCCCAAAATGTGGGCGTGGCTGCAGTGTCTATGTGTGTGTGTGTTTGATATTTTAAGTGATTTGCTGTTGTTGTTGCTGTGGAGATCTTCACACGAGTTGAGTTGAGTTTTGTGTGGAGTTGAGTTGAGTTGAGTTTGAGAGTGAAGTTGACTGTACTACACTGCTGCTGCTACTAACTAACATTAGTTAATATGTTTTATATTTATGTATATATGTATATGTATTTAATGTAGCTTTAAATGTTTAGTTTTAGTTGTAGTTGCTGCTGCTGCTGCTGCTTTTCCTTCTTCCAGCTGCTCATTTTACGATTGCCTGCTGTCCTTTTCGCCGCTGTTTTGCTGCAATGAGAGAAAGTGAAAAAACAAACAAACAATTAGTACAAATTGCAGTAAACTTAGCTTAGTTGTATAAGAGTTTCTGTGTATAAGAGTAAGCATGTGTGTGTGTGTGTGTGTGTCGGTTTGGCTGACTTGCACAACAATTGACGAATTATCAATTAATTTGCTGTTGTTTTCGCTTTTCGTTTTACGCTTGTTCCTCTTTACTTCTTTACTTGTCGTCGTCTTTTGTCGTCTCATTTGTTTACGAGTGTTTTTTATTTTCATTGCCTTGCAAATGCCAAATGCGATTGAGAAGTGGGGTGAGTAGGAAGAAAGGGCAGTCGAAGAAGAGGCGCCAGCGCAGAAAACTTAGAAAATCAAATGAGCTATAGCTGTTGTTCTTGTTGTTGTTGTTTTACTGTCGTTGCCTGCCTGTTATGTTGAGTGACCGCAGAGCATTTGCGAGTGAGTGTGAGTGAGAGAGGGAGTGAGAGGGGTGCAGAGCACAGCACAATATGTAGAAAGCGACCGACTGGCGACTGGCGCACAGCTGCGTGGCGCGAAAAAGTACAAAAAAAGAACAGAGCAAACAGCAACAAGAACAACAACAACAACAACGTAACGAGAACATTTTGAACACGTGCATTTCTTCTTACGATTTCTACATATGAGTATGTGTGTTTGCACAGTGTGTGTGAATGTTTCTGTGCCTGAACGAAAGAATTTGTGATTTTTTTTCTTGCGGCCACGGTGACACATACCATATACGTAAGCAGAGAGGGGAAAGAGGAGGAGCGCTTTGGATTGGAGAGATGTGGGCGCTGTATAAATCTCAGTGCAGATGTTTATTTTTTTATTTGCCTTTTGAATGACCAACTAACTAATTGTGGGGATTATTAAATAAAATTTAAATAATTTAAAATACACATACTTTGTCTGACGAACAAAACGAAATAAAAACAAAATGCAAAAGCAACAGTAATCAACATCTGTACACAACAAAATATAATTACAGAGTTGCTGACCACCAAAGAAGCTAGCGAGAGCGAGTGAGCGAGAGGCAAGATATGGAAAAAAAATGTTATTGAAATTGTGAAGAGCTGTGTGTAACTACCGTAAATACATCATTTTTATAACCTGTTCCGGGCCAAGTGTAATGATCAATTTTATCTTATATATATTATTCGCCAACATCATTTATAATCACGACGAAAAGCCAAAAACTGCGCTAATGAAGTAAGCAACAAAATAAACAGCAACAAAATAACAGACAAAATAACTGAAACGGAGGCTGACGGATGATTCTCCAATTTCAAATGCCGAAGTCGAGCTTAAAGCGACTGTGCGTATGTCTGTGTGTGTGTATGTCGAGTTTCTGTGTGTGTGTGTATAGTCTACACACACACACACACAAGCACACACATGAAATAAATTTAAGTATCTGCAGGTGTTCATTTAAAAACATCACAGACAGCAACAAAAGTGGAAGAAGAGAGGAGGCAAAAAAAGGCCGCGAGAAAAAAAAAAACAAATACGCTGTACATATTAACAGCTACGTATGGCAACAACAAAAGAAATGAACAGAAAAAAAAGAAACGACAGCAAAAATCTACAAAACAAAATGAAATTGCGTTGATGTTGTTGTTGCAGTGGAAAAGAAAGCAAGCCGCAGTCGGAAGAAATGTAAATTTTTCGGACACAAACGCAAATGTAAAAATGAATTATAATTTAAAGAACAAACGAGCGTCCTTTACTTGCCCCGCTTAGGGGCAGCAACAACAACAAATGAGGTCACAGCAACAATAACAATTAGTTGCAAAAATAGATCTGCCCCCGCCCCGTTTGCTTATTTTGCCTGCATGCCTCATTTTTTAAGCTTGTTTTTCTATTTTGGTGACATTTCATGTGCAATCTAAAAAAAACTGTGTGCCGGAATTTGAAAATTGCTTGAAATTTTTTCAAAAATTGTTTAAAATTAAATTTCGTGTTTTATTTATGAAAACCAACAATCAAGTCTAAAAACTAAATCGAAGCGCTGATAATATTTCAAGCCAAAAAGATATAATTTGAAGAGTGCGAATTATTTCACGCTTGCAGCCAAAAGAACAACACTGAAACAAGTCTACAAAAAAGTGGAGTAATTTTGACTTACCGTTGCTAAACTGCTGTGCAGCTGCAGCTGCTGCTGTTGTTGTTGTTGTTGCACAGGCGCCGCTGTTGACGCTAACGTCGCTGCTGCCGCCGTCGCTGGCAGAATTGTGTTTGGCGTCTGGCGATCGATGAGCGGGATGCGTGTGGCAGCAACGGGACTAGAGATTTTCTCGGCGGCCAAGCGCTGAGCGAGCACATCGCTGCCCGCCACCAACAAATCGCTCCTCTCCTCCACCCCCCGCATCGCATCATCCTCCTCCACCACCTCTTCATCGTCGTCGTCATCGTCTCCTTCTGAGTTGCCGGCAGCGACTGCTGCGGCGGCTGCAACACCGCTAAGCGCAGCGGCTGCATCGAAATTGTTAATCTCGGGATGAGTCTCCAATTCCGTTTGCAGATCGCAAATGTAATCGATCACATGCTGGATGATCTCCAATTTGGAGAGTTTGCGATTCTTGGGCATGAACGGCACCAGATCCTTCAGCTTGGACAGATACATTTTCATCTCGGCATTCTCGCCGTCGCCGCGATGCGGCGCATGACGCGTGATGCGCCCGTTCGGATTGATGGCCGGCATTGAGGCGCCTGTTTGGCAAACGGCCGTCAATGATTTCATTTTCGAAATGATCGCTTTACGCTCCTTGAGTAGAATTTTGGCGGCTTTTTACACGGTCGTACCGGTTACTGTTTGCGAGGGTTTCTTTTTCAATACGTATTTTACTTTTTGTATTGATTATTAACTTTTTTGTTTTGTTTTTTTTTTTTTTGGTTTCTGTTGTTGTTTTTAGCTGCGAGCTTCTGCGAGTTGTGTTTTTGTTTGTTGGTAATATTTTTGATTCTTTGTTTTTTTGTTCACTTTACACGCTCACTTTAATTATTTTTAGTTGTAGTCGTCACAACACAATATGCAAACACTTTAATCCAGCGTGTTGATTTTTAATTTTCTGCTATTGCATTTTTTGTTGGTGTCGATTGTTGCTGAAAATCAATTTGAATTTTGCTGCTCAAATTTAGATTTGTTTTTCAATTTTTTGTTTATTTTGTGTAGCGCGAACTAGCAACAACCATCAACGACCACGATAAATTTGTATTTGAATGGGAGAGCGCTCGGTGTGGGCTATTTATACCCGCAGCTGAAGAGCCGAGCGACGGCAGCAAATGAAAAGATACGAATACTTCGTGTTTTTTTTGCCCACACACACGAACGCTCTCTCACTCTCCACGCGAGCGCGCTACTCTCTTTGTCTCTCTCGACGGCCAGCAACCAACCAACCAACCACCGCCAGTCAGAGCCATGGCCAGAAACTCGTTCTCCGCGACTCAAAAAGGGGAAATTGTCAAGTAATATATTAATTTGTACCATATTTTAAATAAATATATTTATTTATTACTAAAATCTTGTAAATAATAAAATTTAGCAGTTTGCGGTATTTTTTTAGGTGCCAATTCTGTAAGCATCCCTCTCAGAGAGAAACACCAAAAATACGAACTGTGAAACAGCCGCACGAACGCAAACAAACTGGCTCCGCCTATCACAGAGCGGGAGACTAAGACTGAGAGAGATGGAGAGAGAGCGAGAGCAAGTGCAAGCGAGCGCACTCGCAGCATTCTAAGTCTACTGCTGTAGAGTTAAGGGGCATTGATGTGTAGAGCTTAGCAGCAGGATCTCAAGTTGTGTAGACTGCGGAGTGCGCTTGCTGCTGGTTGAAATCAAAGCAATTTGTGCTTGGCCTTTTAAAAGGGGTAAATCAGTGTAGAGGTGAGAAATGTATTGCAACAGGAATTGACCATTTTGGAGACTGGTGTGTTGGCCTGTGAATATGCAGCAGCAGCGAGGGGAAATACTGAGTTACTTTGAGGTGAGTATTAATGTTCTGCGCAGAGGATTTTAGCTGAGGTGTAAGTGTGGCAGGGGCATATGTTAATTCTACAATAATGAAAATAAATTCAATTAATGAAAATTAATAATAATAAATTTTATTTATATATTTTACATACATAAATTGTGTACATAAATGCGTGAAATAGCCAAAATGTTTTAAGATATGCGATATTTAAACCTGAGCTAGATTTAAATAAATACCAAAGTTATTATCCGCAAAAAGTCTTCATAACTCTCAATTCTCCGTTTTGTTTCTGCAAGTTGCAACTCTCAGCTCTTTTGTAGAGTGGTACAAAGTCTCAGATCCCTTCCCCAGTTCCACACAAATCTCGGCTTTAAAGTTACGTTCCCAACTACCAATTGTGTAGAGTCCACATGGCTTCCACAACGCACACTCCACAACTCTCAGCTGTGGAGAATGTAGCCACATACGTTTTAACAAGCCGTAGAGTTTCCCCAGCTTCCACAACTGAGCTGCGATTGGTCGGCTGCTATAATGCGCTCTTTCTCTTGATCTATGCTCACACACTGCGCTCTCAATGCGTGATTTTGTGAATGAAAAAACTATGAGAATTTGAGAGACATTATTTTCTTTCTTTCTTCGTGGCTTATCTTAATTTGGCTTTATGATATCTCCACTCTTGACTCCCTTCTCTCTCTTTATCTCTCTCTCTCTTTCTCTCTATCTCCCACACACTTGTAGGGTTTCTGGTGCTGGGCATCAAATCACTATCGAATTACACACGAGCAAACCACGAACCACAAGAAAGAAAAAAACGACGACGCCAGTCGAGTGTTTTGATTTGGATTTGAGACTTGAGAAGTCATTGAGGAAATTGTAATGGGAATTTTCATTGAAAGTGATGCCTGCAGGCGTTTGTTGTTTTGTGAAAAATGACACGTTTGAAAATTGTCTGCGACCCCCCCTCGCGCTCTCTCTCCGTCCTGCTCTCTCCCCCACTCTCTCTCTGTCTGTCTATCTATCTGTATCGTATTCCAGCTCCATGTGCTAATTGAGACTAACAGCATTCATTCATTACGAAAGAGGGAGATAGATGGAAAGTGTTCTCTCCACGAAAAATTTCATTGACTCAAATTAGCGCCATTCATTTGCATTTCCATAGATCTGACTGGAAGTGGGGTGAGCTGGGAAGGAGGGAGGGGAAGCTGAGCGTAACTGAAATCTTTATGCTCTGGAATTTCGCACTCGTTTCCAAGTAAACGCCGACGAAGGTGTTGCATGAAATACACAAGAAATCGTGTCGAAAAAACTAAACACTGCAAATAATTACAAAATAAAAAAGTGGCCAGCAAAAAATATGAGGAAAAAGCGAAAAGCAGTTCAAATTTCCAGCAAAAATACCGATCATAATTTTATGACTCTCCTCCAGTGCGGACCAGGCCAACGGGGCGAGATTTGCAGGCCAGGACTTTACTTCACTTTACGACTCTCGAGTGTTTCGCATGAATGACAAATGAGCAGCGACAACGACGACGCAGATGCAACAGGTTAAGCGTAGACCAAAGCGTGCTCCAATTCAAGCAGGTCGACTAACAGATACTCTGCACTCAACTCGCACAGCTGACAAAATATAACACATAAAGAATTAATTAAAAATTAACATTTAAATAATTCCAAATCATTCTTACGAAAAAATTGTCGTAGTGCTGCAATTAATTTTTTAATAATTACAGGGTATGTAGACAACTAAATTGGGGTGCAGAGCAATCCGATGCGATGCGATGCGATCACATGTCAATCAGCGGGCACTTGTCTTCCAGCTTGGACCTGAAGCTGAAGCTGCAACTGCAGCTGGACTTGGGAGTGGGGGGATGAGATGGGATAGCTGCAAGAGCTGCAAGAGCTGCAAGATGGCGTTGCAGATATGCATGCCGCATGCCGCATGCCGTGTGCATGGATCACTTGGGTTGGGTTGCGTTGGGTTTGGCATGTTGAAATCCAATACGCGTCACTCATCCACTGCCCGTTGTTCGCGTCTAGGCCATTAAGAGCCAAAAACCTGAAGGGTGACTGCCTGCCCCCTCCACCCTCCACCCTCCCCCATCGCCTATGATGCCCCCGTCATTGCTGACGTTGCTTGCTGGGTGACATGTTGCATACGCGAATCTCATTAATGAATTCGGTGCGACAATTTTTCGACGCTAGCCGTTTTTTTTGTTGGTATTCTGATTTTTCAGTTTTTTTTTTTTTTTTTGTTTCGTTTTTGTCTCATTCTTGGCTTTTATTTTTAGCTACAACAACACTGATTATTGCATAGGCTTCCCTCTCTCTCGCTCGCCCACTATCATTTCAATGGCATTCCATTTTTTGCAATATAAATCGCTTTTAAGCTAAACATATATTGGCTTCCAGTACGCATCCGGCCTCCACAGTTGCTATGGTAACTGAATACTAATTCATCCATCGGTCGAAGCGCTGCTCAATAAACTCGGCACTCAACAACTCCGTTGAGCTTTTGTGTATTTTTGCTGTTGTATAAAAAAGAAGAACAAAACAAAACAACAATCAGCCGCAGTGCGTGGGAATGGGAAACTGAAGCAGAAATGGATTTTATATCGTTTGCTTTACGCAAGTGCGTCAGAGAGAGAGACGTGCGCAGATTGAGTGTGCGTAAGTGTGCGGGAGACTGCGCTCTTTGATCAATCAAAAGCTCGACTTGCTAATGAGCGCATTTCGTATGCATTACAAAGGGACAGAGAGAGAGGGACACAGACTGCCAAATGGCAAATGTTATTGCAAAAGCTCACAAAAAAAACTCATTTGCAATTTGAAAGCTAGTCAAGAACGCGCGACAAACTGTTATTTTATTGCGCTTTCGTAATTGAGTTGCTTTGGTAATAAATTCGATGAAATCATCAAATACTGACTGCATAAAAATCTAGTAAAAAGCGTAAGAGAATTAACAATCTTAAATTATAATCTGATAAAGTACACAAATTAACTCACTAGCTATAAACGATCTTTTTTTTCTGCCACACCAGAAAAATCAAACAAATTGAACATTGATATTAATGAGCTATTCACTAAATAGCTGATAATTTACCAAAATGTAAATGGCCATTAGTCAAGCAAGTTGAACAACAACCAAAAATCCATAGAAGCCACAAGGACAATGCATAGCAACAACAACAACAACAACAACAGCTAAAAAATAAACATAATGACAAATAAATGCAGCCGCATTCATGGAACAAAATGTGAATGGAAGGAAGCCAAATAAAAGTCGACACATTTGAAAACGAAGCTACTCCAAAAGAAGCCACAGCTGAGCAAGGGAGAGAGAGTGATAGAGGGAGAGAGTAGAGAGAGAGGTAATATGACAAATGTCGCAGAAGGCAGAAGGCAAATGAACTGCTGTCAAAATAACCCCTGCCTATTATGGAAAAAAATGAGGACGGGCGACAAAAGGCGGACAAAGGACGCGTTGCGCTATTTGTAAAGCTGCCAAACGATATCGATGAGAATGTGCAGCCGGCAAAAGAGAGAGAAAGAGACAGAGAGAGAGAGAGAGTGCTGCAAACCAGGTGAACAGATCCGATGCGATTAGGGATTATTATGCTATTACGCAGGATACGATTAACAATGCCAGCAGTGGCAGCAACAGCCCAACAAGGATAACAACTGCGCCGCACGCCGCGACATATGCTACAACATTTTTTTGGTGCGAGGGGAATGAGACTGGGAATTTAGGCAAATGTGCGCAGCCGCCTCGCACTCAACATATTCTCACTACATTTTTGCTACCCTAATTGAGAGAGAGAGAGAGAGAGAGAGAACGAGAGTGGGAAAACGGCGACGGTCCTGCGACTATTGCATCTGCACTTTTTTTTTTTGTGTTTGGGTTTTGTTGTTGGTTTGGCCGGCTGCCGTTATTTGTATTGCATTTTTACCGTTGCAGCCGTCAAGAGCCGTGGAGGCCAATGACAAACGGCAACTGGCAATAAACTGAACGGACAGCGGCCACCGGGCTTTTGATATACCCTCTTTATCGTTTACTTAAATGGGGTATGCTCTGTTTGTAATGCGCTGTAACTGCAATTGAAAATGTGAACCGGTTTTGGCCACTTTTTTAAAGACGGACATATTTAATACCTATAGTTATAATTATATAATTATAATTTTCATTAAGTAAACTGATCTCCGATTGAGCTCATTTATATATGTAAGATAACTATCTTCTGCAATTACAGGGAACTGCCTAGTCCATCACTTAATGTCTACTCCAATTATTTTGTTTATTCGCCGACTGCTGGCGTGTTAATTGGGAGCAGCTGAGGTGAATGGATGCCTGGCAACTAATGCCTCTTCAACAATATGCCCACAAATATGCCATGTGGGCTGAATGACCTTTCGTTTCAGTTTGCAGTCGCAGTTGCAGTTGCATTTGCAGCTCATTATGCAGCCGGCGACGTTGCAGTTGCACGCCGTCTAGACGGGCCTAAGCGATAACAAGAAGGATGCATGCTAGACGTGCAAGCCGGGTCAAGCAATTTGGCATTTTGGCTGAAATGTGGAAGAGTGAGTCATTTGGCAGTCGCGACAAGTCGCAACAGGTAGCTGCTCATCCGGGCATAAATATTATGGCCACAATCCGCGCTGGCCAATGCCAATCACAACACAACAATTTCGCACACAAAAACTCTCGGCAGGTGGTCACAAAAACTAGCTGCAGGATTTTCGGGGCTCGGCAATTTGTCGCCAGTTGCTAATTGCTCAGCCAGCTACCCAAAGAGAGATAAACTTGTCAGCCGTAGGCCACTTAAAGATACACACACACACACACACACACTCATATATGTATTTATGCATTTGTATTGGCGAACTCTCGATCCCCTTTCATATTTGCCATGTTGATGGATGAGCCTGTTGAGGCTGACGGCTCTGAGCCTACTTGAGAGTCCACAAAATGTTGGCTGCTGTTCACCTTACAGAGACAGAGACAGAGATCGAGATAGAGACAGGAGGAGAGAGAGAGAGAGAGAGAGAGAGAGATGGAGAGATATGCAGCTCTCAGTTGAGCTAAGCTGACATTTGTGATCTCTAAATGCGATTGGCTTGTGGCTAGTGGAAATCGGAGATGTTTAACATTAATCAGATGGCTTCGTTGTGGGCTCAAAAGTTAATCCATTAATTTAATAGCCATTTCCACACAATGATAACTAATAATAGTTGTGTGTAAAATTAACGATCTTAAAGGAAATTGGCAATTTAATCTGATGACTAAATAAATACAAATTTAATTTGAAATTTGAATTGAGTTGAAAGCAACTGAAAAATATAGAAAAAATCTGGATTTTCGCATGCACAACATAAATCAGTTATCAGTGGAATTTTCACACGTTTTCCCATGGAGGAAAGCGTTTCTCAGGCCCACATAAATCCAGATGCAAGATGCCCAAAGAAACCCTCGAAGGCTTTGTGCGGATGCGGGTTAATACAGAGATTTAGTTTATCAGCAGCAGCAGAGCGGAGCGAGCTTGCAACTTGCAACGAGTGACACATGAGGCATGCAGATAAGTCATATGCAGAGGCACACAGCTGCTGCAGTCATTCCACGCACATGTCCGCCAAGTATGTGGCATAAACGCCGTACTTTACACAACTTCAAAATAATGCATTGTTGCCCGATGCCTCGCTGCCTCGCTGCTTTTTTTGGGGTTAAAAATATTGTGAAAAATATTCGGTGGCCATGTGCGCTTGGGCCATAAAAATGATGCGGCAACTGGAACTGGTTGCCTGCTGCTGCTGCTGCTGTTGCTGCTGTCGTCTCGATTCTCAGCACTCGCCTCACGATCCCAATCCCGATCACATCCCATGCCCATTTCTCGCCACGGCTGTGTGGCATGTGTGTGTGTGTGCAACTGAAACAAAAGGCACATGTGTCACGGGGGGAAGCCGTCGAGGTCGCGACTGTGGCCGAGGGTAGGCCCAATGCCAAAAGGCAGGCAAAAACCAAACGTCCTTGCCGAGAACACCGCAAGCTGCTTTCAGCAGGAAGCGCCGTCATAAAAACTTGAAAAAAACATACAATATAAATGCCACGTGTGCTAAATTTCCGCGCAAAAAGGAAAAACTGCGACACACACTCACAAAAAAAACAGTATTTTAATATTCAGAGTACATATTTTCTTTTTATTTTTTATGCATTTAAGCTATAAATTTCGGAGAACTAAAATTGCTCAAACAAAAGTTTTCTTAAAGTAGAAAAGATTGTTTCTAAATTATATTTTTATTATATTAACTATATTCTAGGAATACTTTGATTATTATAGATACCAGTATTTAAAAAAAAAACCTAAAACTGTAAATTATTTTTTTATTTTGCTATTTTCTTTGATATATTCATTTTAGCTTGACATTTTCTAGGATTTATTCTTAGTATTATGATTTTTTTTTAAGTGCAGCAGCACAAACATTTCAATGCTGTCGATGATGATCAGCGCCTCTGTGCTGCTTGCCGCCGTTTGTTGCAGCAGCAATTGCTGCAATATATATCCAGAGGCAGCTGCTGCTGCTGCTGTTGCTGCTACTTCCAAAACGGTAGCTGGCTGGCAACTTTCTATGCCCATGCAATCAAATTGCAACGCACCAGCAACAACAACAACAACAACAACAGCTGCCAATGGCAAATATCGAGACGGGATCTGGACTCAGTATAGCGGGCAATTCGTCGCTTGACTTTCATTAGCATTTCTAACGGCCACGCAGCTGCCACCAGCTACAGCAGCAGCCGCAGCAGCAGCATCGGTTGCAGTTGCAACTGGGCAACTGCTCTACTGTCTGATCTACTACTCTGACTGGACACACACACACAAGCCCACACACACATCTACTAACTGGATCGCTGGATATTGCACAGCTTAAAATAGATCAGTTTACATGAAATCAATTTTTTTTTATTTTATTTATTTAAGAGCACATTAAAAAAAAATATTTAAACTAGAGTTCATAAAAAAAAATCACTTAAACATATTATCTTATTTTTAGATAAAAGAAAAAAAAAAAGTTTTTGAAAAAAATAATTTCTTAATTTTAAAAATTAATTATTTTTTTTTTTACTGGTCTTCTTCTTTTTCGTCAGAAGTTTCTTTCGTTTTTTCCGCGTCTTTACCTTCTGGCTAATATTTTTGTCCGACTTTGTTGGTCCTTTGCTCGGCTCCAAATCCTTTTTGTCCAGCTCGTTGTCGAGAAACAGGGTGAGACCAGATTCCCCGTTGGGCTCGCCTAGCTGCGTCAGCAGTTCCTCAAGCTGTTTGCGCAGCTTGTTAAGCTGCTCCTTGAGAGCGTCAATCTCGTTTGCAACCTGGTCTTTAGCCGTCTTTTGGAATTGAATCTCTACGATTTTCCTATCGATTTTATTCGATAGAACCTTCATTTCAAACGTCAGCTCGTCAATTTGCGCCCAACGTTCGTGTTTAAAGTCGAGTTGTGTGACCAGGCTCAGAATGCGAGTTTTGAGCACATCTTCCATATTTATCAGCTCTTCATTTGTGGGATTAGCCAGACATCTGGTGGCCATTTCCATCTCCTCTCGCAGACGGAATGCATGTCTGTCCACTCGTTCTACAAGGCCGTCCATCGGGCTTAACATTTTCTGTGACTGTCCATCATTTTTGTTGAGTTCATCAGGTTTCCCATCCGGCTCTGCTCGTGGCTGCCTCTCCTTGTATGCCGCAAACTGAGCAAGTGTTCTCTCGAATTGTTTGTTGCAAAACTGCCTGTGGCCGATGCAGCTCAAAATCTTGGAGTTATTTGCCATAAGCTCAGCTACCATTTGCTCAATCACATTCAGGCTTGCACCTTCATGCATCAGCTTGTCTAACTCTTGCCCGAGTCTCTCCTGTTTCAAAAGCGCTTTTTGCGCTCTTGTCAACATATTTGTATCTCGTATATATATCTATATATATATATATATGTATTTTTTAATCACAGTTCTCAGAACAGTCCTTGTCGTGCTCGAAACACCAGGTGAACTGGATACTTTGTCGAGCAGTTGCTCAATTTATTCCACATTTTCAAGTCTTACCTAACCTTTCACCTCTTTAGGTAAAAGCAGGTAGCTTTTAGGGATTTATGTAAGATCCCCATTCTGGCGGTACTTGAGTACCTGTGAAATCCATCCTACCTAGATTATGGAAAAAAGAAATGGATTTATTATGTTGCAGCTGCCACTTCTTACATCATCTATATGACCTAATTATAGCCAATACATAACCAATAATAATTTCTTATTCTCATAATAACTTCGAAAACATATTATAACGATTGTTTTCCTGCATAACGTGGCTCTCATTATATCATAAAATGTGATTTGGAAGTTGAACTTTAGCCACAATTTTGATCATCAATTGCCAAGGTTTGTTCAAACATGGCTTTCTGAGATTGATAATTGATTTTTTACTGTAAACAATGCCTGAAATTATTGTTTTTATTGCAAAACAATTAAAAAGCAGTTAACTGCAATTAGTTACGTCTTTAAACTAAGCATGTGCTTGAAAATTATTAGTCGGTTCGAGTTTCAGCTTAATGTAAAACACATTTTATTTTCGAGTAACATTGACGTGTTATACAGGATGTTCATTCCAACTGATATTGGTATTGGAAAATTGACTTTAACTGTTTAAAAATTATTCAGAAAATCTTTAGACAGAAACTTTTCTCTCCCTAAAAACTTCTGATCAATCGAAGCGCAGTTTTTCCAAACGGTTTTGCAACCACACTTCCAGCTGCAACTTGAGTAGCACTGCAAACACTGTGCGTAGATTGGATAGCTACTGTTGCAACAACTGTTGGTGTTTGCTTTTGGTTGGTGAAATCAACGCACGGTTTGTGGCATGGGGCAGCTGCTGAATGGAGCCGGCGACTCTGTGCATCTCAGTAGATCTGTGTGGAAACTGACTATCGGCGTTGGTCCGTTTGCATTTGCGTTGTAAATATTTTTAATTGCTTTTGGAATTTTCTTCGTGTGCGCTTCATGGACATCTTTCATTTGAAGTTGCAGTTGCATAGATCGTGTGGGTCGGCAAACTGTAACGAGCAGCAATAGCAGCTGATGTTGTTGTTGGTCCGGTTGATCGGCCTCTAACCGAGTATCGCTGGCAACATGCTGCTGCTGCTGCGGCTGCTGCTGCTGCTGCCACAGTTGCTCAGCGGCCGCATGGTGCTGCTGTTGCATGACAAGTCATTGGGAAAATGTTCGCTGCCTTACCGTTTGACATAATAACTGGCCACATTAGCAGCAATTGGCATTAGCCAATTAACTTTTTTTTCTTCTTTGTTGCTCTGGCTGCTTTCCACCGCCTGTCACGCTTTTCCTTATGCAGCCGCATTCATTGACACCTGCAATTGTTGTCGGCGCAAACAGCGATAGCAAGCAGCAACCAGCAACTGGCAACTCGCAACATTGGTCGCTGTTGCTGCTGTCGTGTTCATGTTGTTGATTGGCAATCAATTTGTTGTCAGTTTTTATGATTCGTAGTGCGTCAAGTGCAACTAACTGTTTTTTGAGCTAACTACGATTTATTATGTTGTTGCCGCCGACTGACGAATCTTGTTTAATGCTGCTGCTCACAACAACAACAACAGCAATAACATCAACATGGCCTTTAGCAACATTGTTGTCGTCGTTGTCGCCGTTTTGCATAGCTCAGCTCAAAGTTGCTGCACTTTGCTGATGAAGATGCAAACAGCAGCAACGGCAACAACAGCAACATGTGGGTGTCAGCAGCAACCCAAGTTGGCCTCAGCAGCAATAGCTGCTGACACAATGTCAAAGTCTGTCTGTCAGTCTTTCTGTCCGTCTGTTTGGTGTCTGCTATTGAGTAGACATATGGCCAAGATAAGCGGCATAATTATGCAAATTTGTTATAATAATCAACGGCAATAGCAGCAACAGCAGCAGCAACAACAACTATGACGGCAACAGCAACATTTTATGGGAGCTTTGAATGCCAGCAACGGCAATCGCCAATTGACGCTTATGGAGCGTTAGAATTTACGATTACTACAATAAGTTTAACAGTTCTGTTATATTTATTGCCTTTGTACACTCAGCTTAATTTAAATCGAAGTTGTGTTACAAACCTATCGCGGAAATTGAACTTGATCTGTAATTAATCTGTTAAAAGTCAACTCTTGCTTTATGAGCCATAGCACGCATATCGGCAAACGCATTCATTTGTGCAATTTGCTCCACTGCAATTTGCCGTTTGCCGGTGCCACTCAAGTTCAACGTCCGGAACAAACAGATAGATGAAGCGAGAGAGAGAGCAACGACGCCAACGCCAAATAACCCAGAGAGCGAAAAGTCAGAGAGCACAACAAAATATTTACAGCAAAAAGCACTGCGAAAAGAACGAAAACTAGCAAGAGCAATAATAGAAATAACGGAACAGCTGAAACACCACGTAGCCAATTTAATATTCAAATGGAAATCACCTAAACTGACATGCGAAATTGCCTGCAACGACTAATAAATGTCCTATTGGGTATTTATTGTGTGAGAGCGCAAGGCGAGCAATTTTGTGTGGTTCTCCCACTCTGGATGATGGCTGGTTGGCTGCATTATTGCAGTTGCTGTCGTTTTCAGTCGGTTCGCTGATAAAGGAGCAGGCACATGGATATACACAGGCTGATCGTTGAGGTTAGGCAGCGTCCCGCACTGTGGGATGCCACACATCCGGAGCACGCCAATCGAGCGGAGACCCAGCGACAGTGGCGCAGAGTTGCCGATGCACTGGGCGCCAACGGTGAGTCAACCGTTAAACAGCTTAATGGTGAACTAAACCAAACTGTATTGCTCTCTTTGCCTGCACAGCGAAACTGTGTTGGAGCAAGTGGATGAAATTACGCTATAGATATCGCAGTCTGCAGCATCTTAGGCAAAGTACACAACATCAACAACAGCGACAACAGCATTCGCAAGCTTCTTCGTCCCATAAGTGTCCCTACGCGGAGGCGATGAGCTTTTTGGACGGGCGTCGCCTGCGCACAGATAGCAGCAAGAATGAGTCCTTGGGGGACAATGATGAGCTGATGCAAAAATTCCAGAGCATGGCAACGCCGATGCAGTCGACCTGCCAGGAACTGGCACAATGCAAGAATTTACCGCATGTGTGCGATTCGGATTACAATTTTCTCATTAGTTTCTTGCCGATGATGAAGCAAATGTCATCGTTACAGAATTTTGCATTTCGCGCCAAGATGAGTAAGCTGCTGCTGCACACAATGCAACATCCGCAAGTGCAACAACAGCAGCAACAGCAACTGCAGCAGCACCCACAGCAACAACAACAGGAGCCGTTGCAGCAGCAGGACCAACAACAACAAGTCAGCACCAGCTCCACAAATTCGAATTTAAACGGCGAATATTCTCCAATCTCACGTTCTCTCTGACCAATTGACAGTGGGGCAGACAGAGAGAGACCGAGAGAGACAGAGAGAGTGAGAGAATCAATGCGCCTGCTCACTGCACACTGGAAAGCATAGTTGTTTGCCACGAATTTCATAGTAATAATCGTATTGATTTTTGTGTCTTGCCAAAATAAATGTAGTAATATTAATTAAGTAATTTTAAGGGTATTTAAATGTCCGTGAAATAATCCGAAAATTTGAATAAATGAATCGAAGATGATTCTAACTAAATAACGCTGACTAAGAGATCCACGAAAAATGTAAATGTATTTAAAAGTAACCTACTTTTATCCCAGATTCCTTTTTTTTAGAAGAAATTAATGAAACATTTATACTATTTTGTATATCTGCAGAAAAATCTGGTAACTTAATCCGATCCTAATTTATACAGCAACGCTTGACTTTTAGTGTTTCACTTGTCTCCATTGAAGTCAGTTAGGATGGAATTGACAGATCAGCGCACCCTTAACTACATATAGAGATCCCAAACTACCTGACAATAGTGTGAAGTGCCTTAGTAGTGTGAAGAATAAATTATACATTTTAATCCTTAAATTCAAAAAGGGTGCGTGAGATAATTGCTGATATGAGCATACAAAAAAGGATCCGATGTGTTTCAAGTCTGCTTGAAACGGTTTTACTTTGATCTGTGATCCTTGGGAGATTTAAGGGAGAAAACAAAGAAAATAAATACTTTTTGACAATAAAAATTACTTATTAAATATAAAATCAAATTAAAGAGGCAAGAATATCATCTATATGTTAGGTGGTTGTGCTTTTTCTATACTTAACTGTAAAATACTTGGGGCATACTACGATTATTTTATGTTGTTGCCACCGACTGACGAATATTGTTTTATTCTGACAACAACAACAGCAGCAATATCAGCATCATGGCCATTAGCAAGATTGTTGCCGTCGTCGCTTGGCATAGCTTAGCTCAAAGTTGCTGCGCTTTGCTGATGAAGATGCGAACAACAACAGCAACAACGACAGCAACACCAATATTTGGGTGTCAGCAGGAACCACCAAAATGGCCTTCGCAGCAATAGCAGCTGACGCAATGTCAAACTCACTCTGCATGTCTGTTTGGTGTCTGCTATTGAGTAGACATATGGCCAAGATAAGCGGCATAATTATGCAAATTTGTTATAGTAATCAACAGCAATAGCAGCAACAGCAGCAGCAACAACAACTCTGACGGCAACAGCAACATTTTATGGGTGACTTAAATGCCGACAACGGCAATCGCCAATTGACGCTTATGGAGCGTTAGAATTTACGATTTCTACAATAAGTTTAACAGTTCTGTTATATTTATTGCCTTTGTACTCTCAACTTAATTTTAATTGAAGTTGGGTTTGGAAACTTATCGCGGAAATTGATGCTTGATCTGTAATTAATCCGTTCAAAGTTGATGAAAAAGGTATTGGTTTTGACAATCGTTTCAGTTTTGAAACACTTAAAAGTAATGGAAAATTTTGGCTTAGTTTGTCTATTGTTCAAAAAACAACATAAGCCCTATAAGCCATATTGCTGTTACTGTTGTTGTTGCTGTTCCACCAGCAACAGTTGATAGTTGTGTAAGCAATATGCAAAGCAAAACTGGCGATTACTGGCTGACTAAACAAAGCGTTCATAAATTGCTAGCTTGCTTTAGACAGACAACAGACTCGTAATAAACATGGCACATAAGAAGCCGACTTGCAAAATTTGAATACAAACGTTGACGAGAGTTGTCTGATTTTGGATTTGCAGCAGCAGCAGCAGCGGCAACAGCAACTAGGGGCAGCTACAAATCAATTGCGGGCAGCAGTCACAACAATCACATTGAGAGGCGATCAAGTTGGCAAGGCTAGGTGCTCAGTCAGGTTGCAGTTGCAAGACAAGATCGATGGTACGCATGCATAAATGCCTCCATAATCATTTCGTTGTTCGAAATTTAGACGTCACTTAACTGTCAGCCAGAGACGAACTGGACGACCTGCAGACAGAGAGAACACAGCGAAAACAACAACAACAACAACAACAATTGTCTCTACAATACGCGGGCCAGATCATGTCCATATTTGCATTTTTGAAATGACACATGGAAATTTTTGAAAGCGGAGCAAAAACCAAAACGTTGCCAACAGATTGACAGCAGCTGCAACACGCAGACGGAATGCTAAGCGAAAGTCGTGCACAAATTCAAAAAAACTCAACAACATATGGATTTGGATATGCTACAAATCTATATGCTATATATATGTACATACGTACATGTATACAGACAAACATTTGCTGTTTGCCAGAAGATAATTGCTGTCGCATATTTTCAGCGTCCACTTGTCGAAAACGGCTGCAGCAACCAACCGGCTGCCAGCCATGCAACATGTGTTGCCAAGCTGCCATATATGTGGCAAGGTTTTGCAATCGTCCGGCAGTGCAAATATTTGGAAATTTCGCTGATAGCCGGCTGCGATAGTAAATTGCTTTATGAGCCATAATACGCATATCGGCAAACGCATTCATTTGTGCAATTTGCGCCACTGTGCGATGCCTTCGCCGATGCCGCTCAAGTTCAATGTCTGGAACAAAGAGAGAGATAGAGAACGAGAGAGAGAGAGCAACGACGCTAACGCCAAATAAGCCAGAGAGCGAAAAGTCAGAGAGAGCACAACAAAATATTTACAGCAAAAAGCAATGAGACAAGAACGAAAACTAGCAAGAACAACAATAGAGATAACGGAACCGCTAAAACACCCCGTAGCCAATTTAATATTCAAATGGAAACGAGCCTAAGCTGGCATAGCAAATTGCCAGCAACGACTAATAAATGCACTATTGGGTATGTATTAGCTTTTAATCTTTATTCGCATACTTTAGATGCTTCGCTTTGGCATTAAATAGTGTATAAAACCATTAGCATTTTAATTTGTTTATTAAGAGCAAAAATTAGCCATTGGCCCGTTATCTATAATATTCCAATTTAATCTTCATTCACACTTTATTCACTCACTAAAATGAATTAATTTTGGTTTATGTTGCTAAACTGGCAATAAACCCAAAATGACAATAATCGTTGTTCTTTTTAATGCCATCTTTGGAAAGGGTGTTTGTGTGTGTGTGTGAGAGAAAGAGAGAGAGACCGGCAATTTTGTGTGGCTCTCCCGCTCTCAGGCTGGCTGCATTATTGCTGTTGCTGTCGTTTTCAGTCGGTCCGCTGATAAAGAAGCAGGCACATGGACATGCACAGGCTGATCGTTGAGGTTAGGCAGCGTCCCGCACTGTGGGATGCCACACATCCGGAGCACGCCAATCGAGCGGAGACACAGCGACAGTGGCGCAGCGTTTCTGATGCACTGGGCGCAAACGGTGAGTCAGCTGTTAAACAGCTGAACTGCTGAACTAAACCAAACTGTATTGCTCTCATTCGCTCTCTTTGCCTCTCTCTCTCTCTCGTTCTCTCTTTTGCACAGTGGAACTGTGTCGCAGCAAGTGGAAGAATTTACGCTGTAGCTATCGCCGTCTGCAGCATCGCAAGCAAACCACCCAACAGCAACAACAAGTGCAGGCAACTCCATCCCATCAGTGGCCCTATGCGGAGGCGATGAGCTTTTTGGACGGGCGCCGCCTGCGCACGGATAGCAGCAACAATGAGGATGAAGACTGCGAACAGAGCATAATCGAGCCCATGTCTTTCAAGGAGGAGGAGTCTTCGCTTCCCGATCCAATGGAGGCGGACAATGATGAGCTGATGCAACAATTCCAGAGTATGGCAACGCCGCAAGCGTTGCGTCGTCTCTCGCACAGCATATCATTGGCCTCAGCTGTTGCCGAGGAGCAAGACGTGCCCATTGTGCCCAAAATGGAGATGACCAGTGTTGCACTGGAACCGGCACAGGCTCAGGGCACGGCATTGGCTGCTGCGGCGGCAAGCAGTTGCCAGTGTGCGAAACGTGTCGATGAGCAGGTTAATTTCCTCGAGAATCTGGAGCGTGAGGAGCAGCAACTGATGCAGTCGACCCGACAGGATTTGGCACGTTGCAAGAATATACTCCATGTGGGCGATTCGGATTACAATTTTCTCATCAGTTTCTTGCCGATGATGAAGCAAATGTCATCGCTGCAGAATGTTGCATTTCGCGCCAAGATGGGTGAGCTGCTGCTGCACACAATGCAACAATCACAAATGCAACAACAGCAGCAACAGCAACTGCAGCAGCAGCAGCAGCAGCAACAGCCACAGCAACAACAACAGGAGCCGTTGCAGCAGCAACCGTCGCAAATGTTGTTGAACCAACAGCAGATGGCCTTGGACCAGGCCCAACAACAACAAGTCAACAACGGCGACTAACCTCCATTCTCACGTTCTCCCTGACCAATTGAGAGAGGGCCAGACCGAGAGAGGGCGCGAGAGAATCGAGCGAGTTATTAGCGAATTAATGCGCCTGCTCACTGCACACTGAAAAGCAAGCAATTTCAATGCTGAACACATAATTGAGCATATTTGCTTGCCACGAATTTTATAGTAATAATCGTATTGATTTTGATGTCCTGCTAAAATCAATTTAGTAAATAAGTTTGATTGAGATTTCATCTGAGCATATAAGTGTAATTAATTAATAAACATAGTGAACACTATTATATAAACTGACAAGGAAGTCCATGTAAAATATATACGATTTTGACTTTTAATGTTTCACTTGTGGCCAGTTGGGATGGAATTGACAGATCTACATATAGAGAGCCCAAACTAGCTGACAATAGCTGCCTTTGTAGTGTGAAGAATAAATTATACATTCTAATCCTTAAATACAAAAAGGGTGCGTGAGATAAGTGCTGATATGAGCATAGAAAAAAAGAGCTGTGCTTACATTTCTTCCAATTCTGCTTGGAATTGTTTTACTTTGATCTGTGATCTTTGGGAGATTTAAGCGAGAAAACAAAGAAAATAAATACATGTTGAAAATGCGTCAGATGTTAAATAAGAAAATTAATTATTAAATATGAAATAATATTAGAGAGCCGAGAATATAATCTATGCCATATGTTAGATGGGTGTGTTTTGTATCTGCTTAACTGTAAAACACATCTGTCATATTTATTTAAGACACAGCTGTAGGATTTCTAGCTTTGATCAATTGTATTTTCAGCTCTGATCTCACTTGGCTGCTGCATCATTCCGGCTCGTAGAAAGGGGAGAAGATAGGCGCGTATGTGAGTATTTATATTTATGTGGGCGTTCAGCACAGCTGCACATTGGAGCTCTGGGTTCGTTGTAATCTTGCTTCTAGGCGGCCCACACATAAGCACACACACACACATACACACTCACATACACTTGCAACAGGCGAGCATATCAATAAATTACAGTAGAATGAACCCCATCCCAGGCAACGGCGGTGGTCCTGCGTTAAAAGCCAAGTCCAAAACTAAACATGGCCATAAAAGCGACTACAAAACAAACAACAACAACCACAACAACAGCAACAACTGGCCAGATTGGAGAGGTCGCCCGAGAAATCAACGCAGCTGCGGATGACGAATCGAAATTGACATTGAACTGAAGCCGAGGCGACAACGCCGACGTCGACGGCGACGGCGAAGGCGACGACGAAGTCGAAGTCGTTGCTGGATGTTGAACATTATGAGCTGAACTTGTTGCGGCCAAGTTGCCAGTTGGCCTGGTCGGGCCTGGCTTGGCTTGGCTTGGCTTGGCTCGGCTTATTCAAAATCCACTTACAACGAAAATAATAAAAACCAGTAAACTGCAAAGGTAAACAATACAAAAAGCGGGCCAAAAAGTTTAAGGTGTGTTCTTGAGCTTGAACGCTGCTGATTTTGTTGTTGTTGCAACTGATGTTGTTGTTGTTGCTGCTGCTGATGTTGTTGCTGCTGCTGATGTTGTTGCTGCTGCTGCTGTTGCAGTGATTGCAGCAGTCAACACAGCTAACTGAGCATAAAATCACAGGGGAGGGTCTCATGACAACACATACACTTCAATAATTTCCTTATTTGGGATAATACTTGCCCAAAAGTACAAATGCTTATCCTTAATTAATAATACACAAAACATCTTCCTTACTTTTAAAATGTTTTTCAGAAATAAGCAGAAAAGTTGAAAAAATATTGAAAAATTTTAGAAAAATTAAGAAAATTATAGACTCTCCAACAAAGTACTCTCAAAGCTGGAAATTGGGAAATGTGCTAAGTTTATTTCTGTTTTTCGGAAACTAATTTTTGCAGCATTTTATTTTCATATTTTAGCAAATATTTGGCATTTATTGGCTTTTGTTTTTTATGCTGCAGAAGACGAGCTGTATTTTTTGCTAATTTCGGAAGCTATGAGCTCATTTGTTTTGCTGAGTGTATGAGCGATTGCAATTAAGCGCTGCCAAACTGCACACTGGGCCAAGAATCGAATGCAAATTGACATTTGTCACTCGAACGTGCCCAGTCGGCAGCAAATTCCAGCACGAGCTGCTGTTGCTGCTGCTGCTGCTGTTGTTGCAGCAACATGTGTGCACATTCCACATATAAATGGCCATTTCCATTTCCATGGCCAAGTCGGCAAACGGGCCACTTTCAACTGTTGCCGCTACTCTGTCTAAGCCAAAGTTAAACATTCCTTTCAACATATTATTTTTTTGACGGATTTTCGCACCATTTTGCTAATCCCCATCAGAAAAAAAAAAGATGGAGTGGCATAGAGCGGGAGGTTCGGCCAACCAACCAGGCATAAATGTGTTAATGATTTTAGCCGCAACAAGAAAAATGTTTATTACCTGTTGCTTTGCTGTTGTTGCTGTTGCTTTTTTGTTCTTTTGCCGACAAATGCAAATTTTGGTTTCAATTCTGTGCTCGTCAAATATTTGTCTAGATTTTCACCGCTCATCCTGAGATGCTGCAAGTGCTACATTCTGGCACACAGGTGTTAAAAATCGCAGCTCATTGTTAATGCGTGTGTTGCCATTGTTATTGTTGTTGCTGTTGCAGTTGCAGTTGCTATATGGCCGTCTCTCTGTCCCGTTCGTTTGCATATTGCGGAATTTCCAGAATCTGGTCGATTCATCGAAAGGGTTTCCGAAAAACCACCGCTGACGCCTCGTCTAGCACCTTTTCACATTTTTGCATATGGCCCAAACAAAAGACACGCAACAGGTGCGTTTGCATCTTGGCGCAAACAGATGTTTTGCACCTGAATAGATTACACATTTGAATTGGTGAATGTGCCACAACTGTACTTCCTACAATTGGATACGCTAGACATGAATGGCAACCGACTCATTGCAATGGTTTGCACAAAGGAATTTATATGGAAGGTAAAAATATTGAATAATTTTAACTTAAACTTATATTGATATCTCTACAACAGTTTTTATTTTATTCTATTCCAAATCATAATTCGAATTTCATAATTAGGGTTCACCATGCTCCTAAGGAGATCCTAAATTCTGCAAAATACAACTTTCACAAAGTTTGATAATTTGCAGACGTGGGCAATTTGCAGAAATTAGTTTTTAACTTGTTGCATTCCAGCCTAAGCATCAAAGTCAAAACTTATACTTAAGTTAATCAACAAAAAACACACACACACACACACATATACCCAAAACAGTTAGTGATTAATTAGGTGTATAGTTAATGCGTTGCATGTTCAATGCTTATATTGGCCAACACCTCGCGAGATATTCGCGCAACAACAGTAATGATAGGTTTCTCAGCTTTTCGCTAATGCAGCGCTCAATCATTGACCATAATCTCAGGGAGCACTAAAGAGCCAACCGACTCAGACCAAAACCAAACCAATCCAAACCGAACCAATCAAAACAGGCACTTAACATTTGGTAACCCAAAACTCAACATAAAAAAAAAACGATCGGCATCGTTAACTGAAAACAAAAGAAAAACAACAACAACAATAACAACAACAACAGCAACAGCAACAACGAGGCAAACGAATTACGCTGAGTCATTTCATGTCCGAAAAATATTCTGTGTTCTGTTCTGAGCTGTTCTGTTTGTGTGTGTTGTGTGTGTTTGCAACGCCCTCGCCCGCCCCAACTCCATACCCCATCCTCTTAACAATCCAACTGCCAACTGCTTCACGAGTCTCCACCACACCATCCCCTGCCCTCCACTCCCTGCCCCTCCCCTCCCCGGCTGCCCCCGCTGAGCAATCAATGCTGTATGACAGCTAGGTTAACCGTCGATCCTACGCGCTTCCTCTTGATTTCGTTAAGTAAATCTCCAACATGGCCAACATGGGCAACCTTCACGTCGTCATCGTCATCGTCGTCGCCACATGCGTCTGTCTGCCTATCTGTCCGTCTGCCCAGTTTTTCATGGCGAGATCATGATCATGGCTTTAACTGGCTCTTGGCTCTTGGCTTGGCTCTCAAAAGGCACAAAAGTACGTGTGTATTTTTAACTTGGCTCTGTTGCTCTTGGCGTTTATTGTTGCTGCACATATATAAAAAAACACATATATGTGTATATGTATGTATGTCTCGGGCCCAGACGACAGTCGGAGTCAGCATTGTTGTTGTTGTTGTTGGAGCTCTTTAGGGGCCACGCCGCGACTGCGTTTTGCGTCTGCGTCGGTTTTCTTTTCTTATTTTTTTTTTTAAACGCTTTTAAACACCTGAGAAACTTGCTTTTTAATGTGCGCACATGTGTGCGGCTCACGATCATCATCAACATCATGATCATGATCATGATCGGCATGCTCGTAATGATGTTGATGATGTGCAAGTCTAGGCTCCAACCTCTTCCACTGACTCTCGACACAGCCTCGTTTGTGCGATGATGAAGCAAATATAACAAATCTCAAAGTTATCAACCCGACACGTCTTTGACGGCACTGAGAGAAATAGAGGAGCGCCTTACGTTGATCTTGAATGAGCCACAGACACGACCAAACATGTGCAGACACTATCTGAAAAACAAACAAATCTTAGACTCAGAGTAATCAGTGTAAAAACACGTAAAATTGCCGAATTACTAGAAAACAATCTCAGAACAAGTACGGAACAAATCTTAAAGCAAGGTCAAGTGAGCTTTAAACAACAAATAATATTGCCAAATTAATTAGAAAATAATCTTAGAACAAGTACGGAAAGATGATGTAGGAAATGCTAGCAAGTCATTTGAAATGAGAGAATGAGTTTGGAAATTGCGCTTAAGCTGAAAATTGAATTGAAATAAGACATGGAAAAAGTTCTTTTATTGTTGTTAAATACACTTAAACTTCAGTTGAACTCCATTTTAGTCGTGATGTAATGAAGTATTTAGTTAATTCAAGTTGAAGTTCGTCCCTTAAATACTTAATTACCATAATAAATACCTGGCTTTTTGGCAAACTGAAAGTGCACTTCAATCAAGTCATAAATGCCCAATTTTAGTTGTGTCAATCTAAGTATTTTGCGTGGGCAATACTTGATGTATATATATTTCTCTCAGTGTGCGTTGGTTTGGTTTGCGCCTGCGCCACGCAGCTGAGTAAATCAATTGACGCGCACAATTCTAGGAATTTGGCTCTTGAGCTAGAGTATACCCCCTAGTCTCCTATTCCCCCACCCTGCCCCCTTTCCCCTTACGTGCTACGTTGACTCCTTGGGTTGGCTGCTGTGGCTCATTTGAATGCGATCGCGTTGGCCGCCGCTGTCTGCTCGTTAATGTGTTGCTGGCTGCCCCCACGGGGCATTTTGGCAGCGGCAAGCATTTGTCAGACCAACTTGCAGCGGCAGCAGCAGCAGCAGCAGCAGCAGCAACCGAAGCAGCCGTCGAGATTTATACCTAAATGATTAACCATTTCTTTCTCTAGGCCGCAGAGTGGGGCGAGTGTACTAGAAAACCGGGGCTGAGAGTCGTTGTCGACTGTGGGTGCCACACTTGGTGTGAATTTGTAATGCGCCCCGCTTTACTTGGCATTGACTTTGGGCTCGTCTCGGTTTGGGTTTGAGTTTTGGTTTGGTATGCTGCCTGAGCTGCTTCCTCTGCTTCTTCAGCTGACCAATTCTTTGCTGGCCTGCCTGCCTGCGTGCCCCGGCCTGGCTGGCCTGCCCCGGCCGAGCCGATTGACACCTGCATGCATTTCTTGTTTCTCAGGTGTGCGATGGCTCACAGAGAGTGCTCAGGTGTCTTTTACTGTGTGTGCGTCTCTCGTTTCTTTATTTCATTTCTTGATCTTTTGCCTCTTTTTTTTTTTTTCTTTTAGAGTTGAGTCATCGACCATTAACAATATTGTTGTTGCTATTGGAAAGGATTTCATTGCTCATCTTCTTTCATGTATTTTTGTTGTGGCTCAGGTAGTTGTTGGTGGTTGTTTTTGTTGTTCTTATGGCCATGTTTTGATTGTCCCAAACAGTCCAACAGTCACATTTCACATTTGTACGTTACGACCTCTTCAGGGTTTTGATTGTTTTCTTCATATATTTACGAACGGAACTCGCTGCAAATGCATTTTAATTAGGCAAAGTGCATTTTACTGCCTATCTCTGCATATACCCTGTGGATACAATGGAAACAAACACACACACACACACAATAGATATACTACTGGCTAATGTTTATTTTATGTGCGTAAGGAGTCAATTTTTGTGCCGGAAACTGTGCAGAGAATAAACAATAAGCAGTTTGTTGTCATTGTTGTTGTCGGTATAGATGAAGTAAAGGATTATTTGAGATTAGGAAATATTTATGGGCATGCTAGACAATTATTATATATATATATGATAATCTATAACTAGCTTGTTAATGTTGTAGATGAAGTCAGGCATTCTTTAAGGTATGCAAATGTTAAAATCACAAACAAATCCTTCGTTTTAGATGAGAATATGAATATGGTATACCAGAAAGTAATTATATATAGAGATATAATACTAAGGAATAAATGCATATAAATTACAGATCACATGAAGTTCTTATCATTATTATTAATTCAATAAGTAACCATAAAAAAATTACCCATTAAATTCAAACAAGCTTTTTATATCTTTCTGCATTTGCAACTCTAATTCTATTTCCACATTTTTGTCGTAGTTTCTCTTGGGTTATTGCGCTCTTATCTGCTGACCGGCAATTTAAGTCGCTTAAGTAATTTATTGTCGGAGAAACATTACACATTACATAAAAATAAAATCAACTGCAATTAGTTGCTGTCTTCATTTCGGGTCACAAACAATTCGCAAAAGATAAAAAAAAGCAACATAAAATACAAAAAATTAAGCAGCCGCAGAAAGCTGAAAACTTTTTTAGTTGGCAGCCCAAAAACGAGGGTACTTTACCGTTGTGTGTGCAGGTGTGCGAAAGCATTAAAATTCCACTCGAAAAGAGTTGAAAATTTCACAAAGCAACAGCAACAACGACAACAAAAACAACAACAACAACAGCAACGACAATCCAAGCACGCTAAAGCACTATGCCAATGGCGCTGGCGTCTTCCAGCTCCAGCTACAACAATAACAACAACATCGGCGAGTTTCCGACTCAAGTTCCAGCTTACAGTTAACAGCTGAAAGCAAAATTAAATGACTGCACAAAGTTCAGGCGTAAGTACGAGTGCTCGAGTGCTTAAAAAAGTCGCACGACACTCAAATCACGACTAGAAACCTGAAAAGGTTTTGGAGCAGCAACAGCAAAAACATCGAAACTTCCAAGTTGCAAGTTCAGTGAAGTTCAACGCGAAAAACGTGCGGGAGCAAAAGCATCACAAGATGTTGCAGCTGGTAACAATCCACTCCTCTTTCCACCCCACCCCTTCTCTCTCTCTCTCGCTCTCTTTGCCTCTGCGCTAGTACCAGCAATCATAATCAGAAGCAGGCAATCAAATTTGAAATTTCTGTTGCTGTACCCGTTAATGAGCGCCTCAATGAGCTTTATCTTGCGGAAGCTTCGCCTTCAGTTTCGGACCAGGGCCAGCTGCGCAGTCGCTACCGCTGCTTGCAGGTGTTCGGTACACAACAAAAAGCTACGTCATTGATTAACACGCAAAGCTAAAACTAGACCGCGTCACAGCCTGCGCCTGCAGCATCTCTGAGTGACTGATTTTGAGCTGAGGGCGGGGCGATTGCGACAACAAACGAAAGCTCCGTATCAAAAGGCAGCTAAGCGATGCTCTGTGGGTAAATTGAGTATTGTTGAGAGCTTTTTTTCGCATTGCATGTAATAAATAGGGATCCGCAAAGGAATGCAGCACTATGAGTAAAGAGTACAGTGGTCACAAATTGCTGATTCATGAGGTGAAAAGTTTTCAATTGAAGATGTGCATTTAAAAGCTGAAAATGAAAAAATGTAGAAGATTTCCCAATAATAAAAAAAGATAATAAACCTTTTTTTTGCAAAAAACTCTTTTCGACTCAAAAAAAATCATATTTGAATGCATAAATATTATTATTGATGGGAGGAAAATACATAATCTGCTGTTAATTTACGAGCACTAGCTGACTTGCTTTTCGGCTCGTCATAAATACAATATGCCCTATATTACAAATTATTGCTGGGTATGACAACCGTAACAGTTAGCTGGACAGTGGCTCTGGGTTCGTTTGCGCCGCTTGCGACAGCAGCTGCCAAAAACATAAGTCACGATTTTCGCTTTTGTTAATTCATCAGCGAACAATTTGCATTTTTTTTTATTATGTTTTTTATTTTCGGCGGTTTGCCGCTTGTTCATTTCTTTACGATTTCTTTGGCTCGTTAATCTTTCTGGTGCGACCCTTTTGCAGCAACTGCAACAACAGCTTACCGAGCTTACCAACTGGCAACAAGCAACTTTAATTAGCATTTTTACGCCAACAACAGCAGCAACAACAACGACAACGATGGAGAACTGCAATTATCGAACAACAGCAGCAGCAGCAGCAAAAGTAAAGCCAACTAGCTAGTTGGGTTGCTCTGGTTGCGGGTGGGTTTGCCAATTGGCAGCTGCAAAGCTGAAGCTAACTTGTCCAGGCTCCATTTCCCAAGCCGCCTTCTTTTTTTTTGTGGTCGTAGTAGTAGTAGTTGCAGCGAATTTCAATTAAACGGCACGTCAGCAAACGATAAGACCAAAGACGAGAAGCAACCGGTGCCGACCAGCAACCGTAGCAACAGTTGCCGGTTTCTGGTTGCTGCCACCAAATGACAGCAATGTGTTAACAATTTTGCGCGCCACAGCTGCTTGCCAGGTTGCTGTTGTTGCAGAGCATCTGCAAGTAGCCTAATTACGGCTCAAACACTGACATAGATAGGCAGACGGTAGCTGTGGTAGCTCTGGTAGCAGTGCTAACTGTAGCTTCTGCACTTCTAGCCCAAATTGAGACCAGATGTTGCCGACGCTGTCACTCGATCCTCAACGTTTCGCCTCGTTTTGCCTTCCGTTTCGTTTCGTGCTTAATCCTCATTCAGCACTTTGAGCACAAATCAAATTAAACGCTTGTTACCTGCCCTAAAATGTAAAAGTTTCAACACTGCGTTAAGACAACCTTAAAAAAACCAAAAATAATAACACAATTTTATGTCCTGCTCAATGTGTGAAGAAAGCAAGCTGCCAAAAGCTGCGCTTGCGTTTATGTTACCAAGACTTTAAGCAACATGTTGCAAATGGTGCCACCCCTCCCATTTTGGGGCAATCAGAGTTCACGTTGCAAACGCATCGCAAAGAGGTCGCCCGAGGATCCGTGCATCGTTTGCATCGCCAGCGTCGCGGCATCGTGTAATTACACTTAAGTACCAACCAACAACCGAGAACCGACAACCCAACCAACTCTGACGACCCACTGAGCACAATACACACCAGACAACCAACCAACAACAACAAAAAACATACAAAATTGGTAAGAACTTTACTCTCGAAAACTTTCGACTGTGGCATGCTCTGTTCGCGCAGTTAACTTCAGCCAAAGGTCTTCTAACCTTAAAACTTTGACACTAAAGAGACACACTCAGAGAGCCAGTTTTAAGGTCACCAAATTTGTATAAGTTTTTATGCATGATTCAAACTATGATTAAAAAACATGTATGTGACTCGAAAGCTTAAAGGTTCAATGCAATATTGTTGCTGTACATCTGTACTGTACTCTAAAACTATAAACTTTACTTTGAATCGTAAATTTATAATGACGGGTCTTAAATATTCACTTTTTAAGGAGATTTCTATTAGACTGATTTTGATTCACTAAAAAAAACTCTTAGATGGTGATTTGGAAAGTCTGAGTAGAGCATTGTTCCTAGCTAGTTGTCACTATCCTTAATTTATTATAATTTGCTGATTTTTTATTTTATCTATAAGGTAGATCCACTGGATACCGAGTGAAAACACTGAGATCAGATGGGTGTTCAATAATTTTGTTTGGTTCTCGATTCTGGATCAGTGCTTTATCTTTTAAGCAGCGTAAGTCGACTAAACTAATTAAACTAGAGTTGCCAGCTGTAAAACATTTTCAACTGTAGAGTTATACATCTTAAGACCTCATCTGACAAGTTAGAAGTCTCCAGTTTAAATAATGTTCAAAAATATAATGCTAGTGCAGAGAGATAGTCAAACAGACCGTATCGAATCGATTCGGATATGCTCCTGTTTGGCCCAAAAAATCAGAGCATAACAACAACACGAAGCTACAAATTAAATGCAACCGCAGCCTGGCAGGCAAAAAACAAAAAACAAAAAAACCAAAAAAAAAAAATAAGAACAGAAAAAAAGGCGCTTTAGTCCTGTAGAATCTGAACATTGCTGGCGCAAAGTGAATAGTAATTGGGAACACGAAGCGAGAGCTGCAGTTGTTTTTATTGTTGTTGTTGTTGTTGTCGTTGTTGCTGCTGTTGTTGCTGCTGTTTATAGTGGCAGCTGTGACGGCAACACTCGAAGCGCGACTAAATGCGCAAAAATTTTGCAAAGACGGTAATTTACAATTGCAACAAAATGCGCCACCAGACTCCAGACCCCAGTCCAGTCTCCGAGACTCGACACTCCCGACTACCAAGCACCGTATTGCCAATTGTTGAGTCAGTGAGTCTTTTGCTGACGACTTTGCCCCGACTGCTGCTGTACCCTGCCCGCAGGGCACTGATTGTTCTTGTTGCACCTTGAAAGTGCGTTGGTCCGCGAGTGCCACAACCGAGCGCATTTGCAGTCAAAGCTGTTTCTAAATTGGCCGTAAGTGTACACAAATTAATTGAAGTGCCTGGCCAATAATATTATAGCCAAGTTTATAGCAAAGCGGAGCAAACCAGCAAACTTAATCCTCTTTTCTCAGCTCATTTAACCACTTGAACACTTTGCATATACATTTTCTGGCTTATAATTAAGTTGCCTTGAAGTTTTTCCACATAATATTATTAATTTGTTTGTTTACAAAAAAATTAAAGGATTATTTATTAATTATTATTGCAATTAGAAACCAGTTCTCAAACTTATATTCGAATTGATTGCTGTCGTTTTTCAAATGTAAATTAATAAAAAAAAGTGATATCAATAAAATAAATGATAAATAAATGAATATATAACATTTATAAACTAGTTAATTATTTAATTATTTGGAAAATATGTATATTAATCCTGATGCTTAAACATATTTAAGAATCCTCAAAAAACCTATTACAATATGTAATCAAAACGATAATTTGAAAAAACTTCTAGCTAACATCTTCATTCCCTAGTATTGCCAAAATAAGGGCGATCAATTTGTAGCTCAGTTTTACAGTCGCTATGGTCGAATGCAGCCTTTTGGCCTAAACAAATCAGCGCAAATATTCAGTAAAGGTTAACAAAGCGCAGCCGCAACGCAATTCAGGCCCATTGGCTACTGTGGGTAAGCAATTCGTGGCTGCTGCTCCTGTCCTGTCCGTGGTGAAATCGAAAAGTGTTCTGGACAGGAAATGTGGCTGCCAAGAAGCAAACAACGCCGCCACCAACACCAACAGCAGCAACATCAACTGCAACACCAGCAACAGCAGCAACAATCAAAACAAAGAAGAAGACAACGAGGCGCAGGAAAGGAATGCAAACATGAAACACGATAATTGAGCAGCGTGGAAAAATTGCGAAAGACGCGAAATCGACAAATACGAATTACAGTATCCAAATCAGTGTCTTCCTGCCCCCGGGCAGATCCCAGCAATTTTGTGGCAGCAACAGCAGCAGCAGCAGCAGCAGCAACAGGAGCAGCTGCAAAATTCATTTGACAAAAGCCAGCGCCAAAATGTGAAACAAAACAGAAACTGGATAAAAATCGAGGAGGGACCAGAGGAAAGGTTTCTGCTGCTGCTGCTGCTGCTGCTGCTTCTTCGTCTGCTTCTTCTTCTAGACTGCTGGACAGGAATTCAAATAACTTGGCGTTTAATTTATGAGAATGCGCGGTAGCCCTGTTGTTGCACGCAGCCAATGTTGCAGATGCTGCACATGCGAAACGGCGATAAAAATATTTTGGCCCAAATTGAAGACGCACCTTCACTCCACTGTCCACGTCGGCGCATTTTATTAATCATGTGCGTAATTTATTTGGGCAGCCGTCGCACAATTTCACCCAAAATGGAAATTGGCAGCTCCTTGCGCGAATTGCTTTCCACTCCGTTTGCCCGAGGCGCGCTCATAATTTACATATGTATATGGAGATATTTTACTAGCGTTCGCTGGCAAAATTGTCACAGGTGAAAGATGGCCAATCAGCGAAGCCATCTGCACCGGGCCACGCCCACTCAATTTCCGCCTTTCAATCACTTACTCGCTGTTCATTACTCTTTTTCTCCTTGTTAACCAAAATCAAGTCTCTCGCCATGTAATTTGTCTGACATGCTTATCAGTCCGGCGACAGATGATAATGCCAAACCCGGAATGCGATCGGCAAACAAACATTTGTCTTCGCTGCAGTCGGCGCAGGAGCAGCAGTAGAATCAGAGATAATGGGTGCCCGCAGGACCACCACCATGATGGTGTTATCTTATCTACTGCAGTCGCTGCTGATGAGTCGACAATTTAGTCTCACGAGCACTTGTTTCCAAAAAAGTTGAAGATTCCACACAGCCGTTGGGTAATTATCTAGCGAAACCTCAACGAGGGTGGCTTCCAGTTTTTCTCAATTTTCTATTTATATATTTTTAAAGGAGTTGAAATTGATTGCCAAGAATTTGATTTAAAAGTTTGGAATTTGACAGAGCTGAGAAGTAGAGTTGGGAACTGCTTAAATTGTGCCTTAATCGTTTAAAGTTTCAATAGTTCGCTTTAAAAGGAATGCTTATTGATTAATACATGCATTAACAATTTCCAAAGACTTCTCAATCAACCCGTGCTGAGCCTATCTTCACTTGGACTTGTGTATGTCTATCGCCAACACATTTCCCACTTCGCGTTGTCCTTGTTTGTTTTAGTGTGAAACAAGCAGAGACAGTCTCTGGCCAAGGCAGGTACACAAAAGATAGCAGCCAAGACACCGTCTCAACACACACACATACACACACACACATATCTCTTGCTTATGTGTGCCTTGCCTCCACTTGAGCAGCAGCAGCAGCAGCAAGAGCGAGTTGCACGTGTGCATCGTGTGGTAATCTCTGTTGACATTCCTGGAACTGATGACCTTTGATTTTAACCGACAGTTTTAAGGTTTGGTTTCGCATTACACACGTTCAACAAGATGCATGTATGTGTGTGTGCGAGTGTGTGTGTGAGTGTGTCTGTTTTGGCTTTAATAAGCGTTAAGTTTGCCAGGACTCTCCCACAAATTGCTAAGGACAAACGCAACCGCAACAGCAAAGACTCAATTTGCCTGCTGCTCCTGTGTTCCAGGCCACAACAAGTGTTCAAATTAATGAGTCTCAGATTTGTTCAATTTCGTGGCTCATTTCGGTTTTTCAAAAATCCAAGGCGTGGCATTTGCTGCACGCATCAGCCCCCAAAATGTATTAATCGTCAGTCGCCGGCCCGAAACTAAAACCGCAGCAGCGATGTGAGAGACCATCAATTTTGATCATAAGCCGGGTAGCCCCTGAGCATATTAATGAGTTTGAAGATTGAGGAATTTCATGAAAGCCAGAAAGGGGCATAAATATTTTTACGTTGAATGTGCCGAGGAGCAAGTGCAGCACAATGCCTGACACGGGTAGGCTAAGCGCAGGGGCAAGGGCAAGGGCAACGCGGAGTCGGAGGGCCATCATCAGCATGCAGCTCGGGGTCGTTGTCTGGCTGAGGTTTCGGAGGTTTGAGGTCTCCGGTTTTGCTTTTGTCGCACAGGATGGGGGCGATTATCTTTCATCGGCATTGTGGCATTTAATTATTCCAATTTAAATGCAAACACTTGTTCGATCGCAACGCATTCCTGGAATATATCTGATTTTTTTTGTTTTGTTTTGTTTTTGAATGTTTGTGTGGGCGAGTGAAATATTTAGTACGTATTTCAATGCCCGAGTTGTCTGTGGAATTTTCCAAAAAAATACACGACATACCCATTAAATACTAATGGCTGCCAGTTGGGGTTCACTTGAGGGCAGTCAGCCGGGCAGGCTTATCAGAAGCCCGAGTTTAGGTCCAATTAATCAGAGCAAATATTGGCGATTGGGTCAGCGAGTAGCGATAAAAAAGATAAAGACCAACAACAAACACCCAAGTAGCCAGTTGCAGCAACGTCTTGGGCTCTGTGCTCCGAGCTCCGAGCTAAGCAAATAGAAACAGAAACTCGGCACAGGAAACGCATGCACATTTATGGGGGTCTTCATAATTCATTTGATAAGAAATGTAATTCATGGCAAGCAAGTACAAAAATAAAACGAAATGCGGCGCCGCACCGATCAACAAGTGCCACAAGGCAAAAGACGCACTTGCAACTCGACTTGTGGACTTGTGTGGTTGACTTATGTGTATAGTTTATGTGTGTGTTTCTGTGTGTGTGTGTGTGTGTATGTGTGTGTGTGTATATATATATAGAGTGTCATGTTTGTCCATAACCAAATCCAAGTCAACGACTGACTGTATCGCATTACATACACGCAGAAAAAGTCAGCATTACAACTTAGAAAATCAACAGGAAAATGCGAATCATTTTGTGTCTTTTTAGATCAACTTTTTTATTCAAATCTTTGAGGAACATTTACGATTAAATTTCAAAAATCCATCTGAAGCACAAGCATAATTCTTTTTCAGGAACTCTTACTATTTGGCGTATGTAATTGCTTCCAAAATTCAGAAACTGCAGTTTTGAGCTAAGTTTTTCTTAGTTCTCTATCAGCATTTTCGCTGAGTGCAGTCGCATCGAGTGCGACTTGTTTTTCCCAGGCGCAGAACTTTCCAAAACAAAAAAAAAGAGACTGAAAGTCACGTCTTGGAGAATGTCGTTTTGAACGACGGGGAATGAGTTGTGACCCCAACCGTGGCCGTTTGACCATTATGTTTTATGTTTTTGGTTACTTCTGCTTCTTCCTCCCCAAACACATATGCATATAAATATATGTGTGTATGTGTATGTGTGTATGTATGTATTTTTTTAAAGCGTCTGTGACAGTTTTATGGTGCATTTGGCTGCATTGATTTGGGTTCCTCTTTTAACACTTTTGTCGAAACTTAATACAAACCGCAGCATTTCCATATGCATAATGTAATTCGAGATTTATTGTACGAGTATGAGTATTATCACCGAGACTGCTCCACAATATAAAATAATAATACAAATACAAAATGAGCCCACATCATTTTCGGTGCGATTAACGCTCGCAAAGAATGAAAATGTAAAAGAATCGAATTCAATGCGAACTCCGCAAATGAGAATGTTGAGAATCTAACTCAGAAATAGCCGTTGCGAGCTTAATTGGATCCGCATTGTGTTGCCATGTGTGCGTGTGTGTGCGTGTGTGTGTGTCTGTCTGTCTGAGTGTGGATAATAGGCTGGAAATTATATTTTTATTGAAATAAATTAAGTGCACGTGCGTCCATGTGGGCTGACAGACGTCATCAGGAACTTGCAACTGTATTTGGCACGATCATAAGTAGGCCTCTGCTTGTCAATTGGTTTATAGCTTGAGGGCTGCAACAACAACAGTGTTGCATGCATCTAAGTGCCCCTATAATAATGCAAATGTTAATCTAATCCAATTCTAATACACGACCAAAGTCACAGTATTCAAGTCAATTAATAATTAAAGTGAAACTGTGCCACAATTCGAATTGGGAATACTTAGCTTATGTCTAGCAATGGATATATATCTTTTACTGAACAAAACGTGAAGTATATGTCAATATCTTAGATGATATACCTAAGCTTTAATCGGAGTTCGAAATTTCCTGGTAACCAAAAGAGTTTCTCACACAAGAAGTCACATTTCGACAGATAATTTCTATGGCAGCTATATGATATAGGGATTCGATCAAGCTGGCTTGCTTTTCAACCAGTTTAAAGCCAAAATAGATAATTAATCCGTTTATAAATATTTAATATTTAAGCTATCATTTTCGAATATTTAAAATCTTTACCATTTCGCACCTCATTTTGCTATCCCCAAAGTCACACTTCGCATAAAAATCAAAAAGTTTCCAATACAAAAGTTATTGTAACATATCAATATATAAAATATGAATAGCATAATTTGGCAAGCTGTTCGCAAATAGCTGCTCAAATACAGTCAGTAGACAAAACAAAAAAAAAAACGAAACCTGGGCAACAATTTATTTAGCACACTCTTTGCCCGCAGCGACACAACAACAATGGGTCTGTGCCATAAACATAACATGAAATTTATTTAATAATATAAACAAAATGTGCGCCAAATTGCGTATCAACAGCAGCAGCAGCAACAACAACAACAAGACAAGCGACACAAACTCTGGAGTGGCCAAAATGACCAAATGGCCAAATGGCCGTCACTGTTTGCCTAGGCTGGACATTAACAGGTCGTAAACCTTTTGGCGCGGCCCAAACAAAAGACAAGCGCTGAAACGAATCACAGGCTACTGCAAACTGAACGCTGAAAACCGAAAACTGAAAACTGGACACTGGGCTGGCTCGCTTTCGAGATAGCTGGCTGCTGTGGAAATCTGAGCCCGACTCTTGCCCGCTTACAAAACGGTGCTCTGTCAAATAAGTACCCGAAATAGCGGCGCAAATTTGACCAGAGACATAAATAAGTTTTATTGTTGTTAGGCTGGGCTGGTGTTGTTACTTTTCTGATACCCTGTAGCCAATTGAGAGTGCCATGTGTGTAAAGGGTAGCCCGTTGCTTTGCAAGTGTCAAAACTTTCCTGATCAAAAATGATCACCTTTTCAAAAACCCGTGTTTGCTTGGTCATGTTCTGAACTGCAGATAAATACTATATTGAAAGTTGCAGGCGCGATTCTGACTAGATTTCCATGTTCAAATTATGCCTTCAAAATAAGGTTTTGGACTTGCTCAAAACTTGCCAGAGTCACAACTTTGTTGAGAATTATCAGTTTTTCAAAATCCTGCACTTTATGATTTCAAGTTGTGAATCGATTTCCATGTTGAGATTATTCCCCCAAAAAGATGTTTGGGGCCTGGTCAACATTTTCCCCCGCCATTACTTTGTCAAAAATTCTATTTGGGTTTTTTAAACAAGGCTTGAACTCCAGATTGAAACTACATTTAACTTTGGAAACGCTATTCTTGCTCAAAATGTATATCCAAATTGTAGTCCAACAATTGCAATCCGCTCGCATTTCTTTTTTGCCAATTTTGCCAAAGGGTATTCGCTAGTCGTGCACTGCCATTTGCTGTTATTGGCTTGCGGCTTGCGGGTGGCTAGCTGGCTGGCTGGATGGCTGGCTGGCTGGGCTAGCTAGCTGGCTGGCACATACAGTTATATAGATGGCCAACGGGGGCGGCCAAACTCGGCAGCCAAAGCTGAAGCTGTAGCTGAAGCTGAGCATGTGCAGCCAACTAAATGGACAAAAGCGCATTTGTTGCTTAGCTGCTGTTTTGCTGTTGTTGCTGTTGTTGTTGTTGTTGTTGTTGTTATTGTTGGTGTTGGCTTTATTATTAAATATTACGTACGTTTGTTGTCTGTACATTTGTTTATTGCCTCGCAGCGGCAGTCGTCATAATTGAATTCCAGCAGCGGGCGTTATGTTATTTCTTTGCCCAGTTACCGCTACGATCGCTGATAAAATAGTAATACCCCGCATACACACCCCTTTTATTATGAGACACCCGCCCTCCTCAACACTCCCACTCTCTCTCTCTCTCTCTGTCTGTCTGGGAGTCCAGCTGCACTTGCGTGCGGCGGCAACTGAGAATTTGATCGATTCGTTCGATTAGTTGGCGGAACATGCAATCGACACGCAGCATTCTCTTTCAACTTGGCCTAAAGGTTGGGTGGGAGGGGTGTTGTCTGTTGATTCAATTTACTCGTGCTGCGGCTACAAATAGAAAAAAGCAACAACAAAACGCTGCTGGGCCTCGACACTCCTGCAATTGGGAAATTGTCTCATTGCAATCCCAGACAGCTGACCGCGGCTCAAATGACAACTGGTAATACGGAGCTATTAATATCTGCAGCTACATGTGTCCACGCTGCCCGGGGTCGATAGCTGTAGCTGTTGCTCTAACTGTATGCAACAGTGTAGTTGTGTAGGTGTGGCCTGTTACCATTTTTGGGGTCGTTATCTCGCACTTTGTGGGGGGGAGACACCCAGGAAATGTAACCAAGAAGGTGCCACATTTAGTGTGTGCATATATTGTTTAACAATTCGATTTAAATTACTTTTGGCATATCTAATTTTTATGCACATTTACAATTTGTTTTAGTGATCAGTTAACATTATCAGCAAGTGCTTATCTAATGTGCCTGTTGATAGCATTACCACTAAATAAATACGTATACATCTAGCTAAATTGTGTAACAAATCGTGTTTTATGGTCTTGTGCCTCATTCTGTTAGGGCAAATTTATTGACTATCAATTGGTTAGAATTTACAGTTGAATTAATTTACTACTTTTCTAATATTCAACTTTATTAATATAGTTACTCCAGATGAAAAATTGATGGGCATTTTCAGCATAACCATCGAGCATTCAAATTATTTAAACCTTTTTGTGCAGTCAACTCAATTGTTAGACAAAAGCTTAGCTTGAGTTACGATTTAGGCCCACACACATACACACACACACACAGCTGTGCAGCTTCAGCTGACAACTGGAGCAAGTGAAGCGGCCAAACATGGCAGAAGGGTAACTGCCGCCTGCCAAACTGACTCCTCTTAGGTAGCCGGAACGCACTGGGGGTCAGTGCTTCGTTTACAAGATATTCAAAGAGCTTTGCATATTTTAGGCGCGCTCGGCGACATTTGAATGGAAGCAGCAACAGCGGCAACAACAACAACAACAACAGCAACAACAACAGAAGCGGCAAGTGCTACGCAGCTCCAAAAGACACGCAAAGACGACAAATGCCAGACCATGGATGGTGGCTCTACACTCAGAAAAAAATCAGAAGCCAGCAGAAACTTTGGCAAAACCCAAAAATTTCTTATCTTTCAGCAATGCTATTAATTTCAATACTTTCTTTAAGAACTTTCGAAAAATAACATATTAATAAAATTATTAATTTTAATTCAGTTCTAATTTTTAGAGACTAATCTTTAAATTTGGAAAAAAAAATGTCCAAAAATGATTAATTCTTAATTGTTAATTTTTCGTAATTAACATAAATCTTTCCAAATTAACGAAATTAAATAACTCTTTCAAATTAATTTAGAAATCATAGAACTGACTTTCTCAATTGTCAGTGCTAGTTTTTGCTGAGTGTAGTTGATGTGTGTGTGCTGTGTGGATAGTGACTGTTGTGGGTCTGCAGGTGGTCGTCGTACAACTCTATTTTTTATTTTGTCGCGTTCGCTGAAGTCTTTGCAGCGGTGGTCGCTCGTTTTTTAAGAGTGGCCAAGCTGGCTTTTGTCGGCTCCGCTTTTCCAGTGCGCATTTCCATTGGAAAGCCCCGGCAGTCCGGCCAGAATGAATGCATCGCATACTTGCATTCTGTGTGTGTGTGTGTGTGTGTGTGTGTATCTGCATCTGCATCTGCATCTGTATCTGTATCTCGATCGTCGTTGTCGTGGGGCGTGTGGCGTGTGTCCACTGCTAGGGGGGCAGGCAGGCAAATGGGGGGGGGGGGGCAACGACGACGTCTTTTGCATTTTATGCGGCGTTTTTGGTATGTTCATTGTGAATTTATTGAAGGTGATTTTATCGCTCAAACAAATGTTGCATTTTACAAGTGCTTCAAGTGGTTGTTGCCAACATTCTGCTAAAGACGGCGCTTATTAATGAGCTGAAGCTGAAGCAGCTCCACAACATATCTGGATCTGGCGCAACGGGGAGCGTGGACCACTTGGGAGTAGTTGCCTGGCTTTGCCTGCCTTTGCCTGGCTTTGCTGGCTTGGACCACTTGGGAGTTGGGGGTGCGCCTAAGTTCCAAAACAAACGAAACTCAAGCTAATCGCAGCCCACTCACTGCTTGAGTTTTGTTCAGTCTTTTGGCCCGGCTTTGTGGCTATTGTCGATAAGGCCAGCTGTTGTTGGCCAATTCTCCGTTGTTGCGGCCCAAAACAAATTGGAGTAATCATTCCTTTCAAGAGTCAAGAGTCAGTCGTCAGACTGTATACATTTTGCCACAATTAATTTCCAATTAAGCCTCAAGCTCATTGGGTGTTGAAATTTATGAAAATTGACCAGCTAAATTGCTTGCGTTTAATTTGATTTGCAATTCGAAACTTATCGCTCCACTGACTGCCCAAGAAACCCAAGACATGTGAGTAATGTTATTCGCTATATCATTATTTTCATGGGGGTTAAGCTAAAAGTGATCATATTTCGACGCCAGGCGAAGAACTCAAACGATTTATAAGATTGTGTAAGTGAAACCTAGAGTTATTCATTTAGTATATAGTTGGCAGATACCATTCGAGTTTTCCTTTAGCTAAACTTGAGTAGCTTAAATATTTATTCCAATAGACTTTTCCAGTAGTGGATGTTATAACACATAATATCCATTATACTCTAGATTTTTCCAACAATCCATTACAAGTTCAACTTAAACGCCTCTCTCACAATATTTACTCTAATAACAATTTCTGTCTTTCATATCCACTTCACATTTGACATAGTTTGACAATAGATTAACTTTTCCGAGTAGGTTTCTATGGCCTTTGTGTTGAACTTTGAACTATCTGAGACATTATAGCTCATGTATATACCAATTACAGTCATCAATCAATGTAGACACAAAACTGAAAATCAATAGCAATTGGCTAACAAGAATTCTGTGTTCGGTCAGTCAGCACACGCAAAGGGCCAAAAGGACTTGGCCAGCGAACACAGCTGCACCTGTGTCTATTAACTCTAATCAATGCTTAACACGCGGCGGGGCTAAACATCAATCAATCGATTGACCAAGTTCGACCTGCGATTAAAAACGCAATGACCACTTGGAGAAGGGTGGGTGAGTGTGGTGTGTGGAGTGTCGGAGTGGGGGTTATTTGATTGCAACGGCAAATTGCTGTCACATGCGGCAAATTATGCGCTCGAGACTTAATCGAAGACAAACATCTAATTGACATAAAGCCGACATGGTAAACGAGGCAACGTTGCCAACCTGGCAACTGAGGGAGGCAAAAAACTGGCCAAACTAATGAAGACTCCTCCGCGGCAGGCGTATATCTACCATCTATTGGCAATATTTATGGCAAACGGTTCAAGAGTTCAGAATGCAACCAACGGCTGCCAGTTGCAGTTTAATCAAGGCTTAGGCGATGCCCATTAATTAGCGGCTTACAAGACTCTTTCGCCTGTGTCTTCATTTGAGCTGAAGTTAAAGTTGAAGTTGAAATTGAAGTTGAGTTGAGTTTTGGCGTCAGTCTGCGCATGGGTGTGAACCTGTTGTTGCAAGTTGTTAACGTTATTGGTTTTGGGTTGCAACCTACCTGCAACATTGTGCGGACAGTGAAAGGTTGGCTAGAAGCAGCCTGTCAAACTGACGAACATCAACAAAAATCAGCAAGCGCTACAAATTGAGAAACAATTGCCAAGTTTCCATTGCCACCCATCGAAGTTTGGATACCCTTAAAGATTGCCTTGGACTTGTAACTTAGGTGCAATAAATCTGCTAGAATTTAGCAAGAATTTTACTTATTAAGTTTACCTTTAATAATTTAATGAAATAAAGCAATTATTGTCGGCATTTCTCTTCGGTTTTATTTTAAATTCAAATTTAAATAAATTAAAAAATCTTATTTCTAATTTTATTTTACTTATTCTTTTCGAAATAATCGACGTTAATTAAATAAATGATCAAATAATTTGATTCAGTCAATTTTCAAAGGCATTTTTTATAGTGCCTCAACTTTTTTATCGTGCCTCAAATGTCATAAAAAACGAGAGGAAAATAATAAAAATTATTGCGAATGCGCTAAAATTTACACACATTTTTCTTTTAATTAACATTTTTATATACATTTTGCAGGGGAAATTGATGAATTATTTTCTCTCTGCTAACTTTAAGTTTTACGAATCGCAATGAAGTTTAATTTAACTGCACATCATAATTAACAATTTCACTGCTCTTCTGCAAGGGTATAAAAACAAGAAACAATGACAGCTGAAGGGGCAAGAAGCACAACACAGTTCGCATGAAAGGGGTCGACATTTGGCAACACTCGCGATCATAAAGCAAGCAATTTAAGGTGAAAGGTGCTCCGCTGGAAGAGTTGAAGTTGAAGTTGAAGTTTTTCGTCATTTTTTTTGTACGTTTTTGATGAGTTGAAGACATATGCACACACACAATTCTGTTGCTCGGCAGCCAAAAGAAGAGAAAAATGTCTAAAAATGGCTTGGCTATAATTAATTTGCTGTTGTTGTTGTTGTTGTTGTTGCTGCTGCTGCTGGCAGCCAAAATCGAAAAGTCACTTATGACAGACACTTTGCATGCGAGGCGGCAACGTTCGCGAACGGCCGCGATGAGCATCAAGTTGAAGATGAAGATGACGACCCAGACATGCAGTGACTTATGATTTACCTTCTTAGCTGCAACTTCAGCTTCAACTCCAACTCCAACTCCGACATCAACTCCAAACTTGACTTCCACTTCAGCTGCAAACTTGGCTCACGTTGATTTCGCGTGATTTAAGCCAACAACTGTTTGCAGCAACAAGTAAAAAAAAATGTTATAAGCATTTGATTTACGATGTGCTGGCCATGTTGCCAACTGTCCCAACCATCCTCCCACACACCCCGCATGGACATGGATGGCCCCCATGATGAATTTGTCAAGTTTGTGGGTCAAGCTGGTCGAGATGGGCGCTCAACTCTCTACACTTCTCTATTCTTGGTGTATTTCCGTGTTGAACGATGATTACTCAAAATCACAGCTAGATGCAACATCCCATGTCCGCATTACAATCTGCTGCAGCCGTGTGAACGTTGCACAGTCGGCAACTAATTGCGCCAAAGCCAGCAAACTTAAGATTCCAGTAGAAAAATCTACTTACTTTTTTGATATTTATTGATGGACTTACATAGTTGGGCCTTGAGTTTGCCACTATTATGGACAACTGTAGAAGAACTAAGAAATATATGCAATAGTTAAAATAATTGCAGGAGCATTATTTTACAAGTCTCATAAAACGCCTTAAGAAACCCAACTTTGGCAACTTTGTCATACGAGAACTCCCAAGGAACCCCAAAAGGGATAGGAAATAATCATAGCTCTTGACTATCTGAAAGGTACGCTCAAAACATTTGTTACAATGATTATTACCTGTGTATTAGCAACAAAATCGCATTCACACACAAAACACACCGATCAATCGCATTCAATGAGTGCTCAAATGAATCTCCCAAAACTAAAGCAACTCACAAATGTTAATCCGAAATCTATGCGGGTATATTCGAGGCGTTGCCCAGGCGATAAAAAGTCCTTTTGTGGCTGGGACCAAGTCAAATGGTTTAAAGAGGCGTTGAGTTGCCCTCATTATCAACAGGACAACATTTGTGAGTAATGCAAATATTTGACGCTGTGACGTCACAATGCCACAGCGTGCAGCAGCCCAACCCCTAATTGAGGCCCAGCCCAACACAATCCAAGCCAACCCAACCCCTGAAAGCAGGCGCCAAGGACGCAAAAAAAAAAAAAAAAAAGAAATGCTGAAAAAACTGCGCGAAAAACTGCAGCTGATTTGAGTTTAGCGGCATCGTGGGAATCTTTGCGGCGCAGCAACCCTAGAGGCAGCAGCAACCCTTCGACTTGGACTTGGAAGACAAACAGCTGCGTCAGACTCAGAATTGGCATTGGATTGCTGGTCAAGAGCAGCTGCAGCATTGCAGCCACTGGGATTGATGATGGCCTACGATGATTGGCGTCTCACTCTCTCTCTATCTCTCTCTCTCTCTCTTTGTATGTCTGTCTCACTCACTCTCTCCTAGTGTCTCTCTATCTGGACATTGCCGCTGCATATGTCACTCTGGGGCGCATTCGCAATTCGCAATTCGCTAGATACAAATGTATCTATAGCGGGAAATCAGTCCAATTAAAAATAATAAAGGCTGAAACGCAGCTTGTTAGCTTGGCTAGCTGCCAAGATGGCAGATTGCACCCAAAACAATAGGACTCCAACTCTTTAACTCTCTATGCGCGTGGGAACACCAAACAACCACAGCGTCTCCAACTTCAACAGCATCTCTCTAAAAGTACACTTGGCCAAATAGTTGACAATTAAGTACTCACAGCAAATATGAACGCTGACAAGCTGGAAAGTGTTGCAAGGATGGAAGTTTTCCTTCATGCTGCACAAATTTAAATAAATACAATTGTTTTGGAATAAGTTAAATACAATTTTTGATATTTTAAAGCCAGAACTATCTTTAATTATTATCATAATTTTTTTTTTTTGTTACAAGATTTGTTTGTTTTTTAAGTACTCGAATGCCAAAATCAGTTCTCAAATCAAAAATGAATTTGTAAAACTAAACTAAGCTGAAATTAAAACGATTTACAATTATTTTGAAGTACCAAAATGTTTGTCATGAGTATTTGAAGTTTGATTTTACTTATGGAATGATATTGAGCTAAAAAATTATTAAGAATGATCAAGGGCTGAAAGTACTTAAAATTTCAAGTCCAAAAATTAAGGAATGCACTCACGACTTTCGCCAAGTGTACGTCCTGCATACACTTATATTTGGGGGGGGGGAGGAGGCGCAGTCTGCACCTGCCGCGCCCCAAGCTGCAAGCTGTCCATATTTGGTTTACATATGTGGCAGCAGAACTCTGCAAAATCGTGATCAAATCAATGCTTAGCCATAAAAGATTGTGTGGAATTCTAACAGCAATTTGAGCGCAACACGAACATGCAATCTACCTCAACTATATATAAGAGAGTGTTAGGGGTGAGGAGGAGGAGCGGGGAGGGGATAAGAGTGGGTTACATAGGCGCCTGACAATTCTATTTGGCACGAGCTCATTAAGCACCATTTATATGCAACATGAGCCATGACTGGACCAAAACTACCAGACGACTACCAACTGCCAGCAAACCGACTAACCGACTACCGACAATCGACAGCAGACAGCAGACAGTCGACAGCGAAAACCTCTCCAATACCTCTCAATATATATATATGTGTGTGTGTGTGTGTGTGTATGTGTGTGTTTAAAGTCAATGGCTTTTGCTTTTGCCCGTTGACAAGTTGTTGACGCTGGCAAATGATTTACGGGCTACACAGTGGGCTGCCGGCCAGAATACAACAACAACAACAACAATAATTACAGAACTTTAAGCCGCATGCCAAAATCAGCTAACAACGCACAACAAGTGGTAACAACACGTGGGCAATCTACATAGTTGCAAGTGTTATGATTATCATGATAAATTGCAGCATTACTAAGAAAACTCGAACATGCTGAGATCTACTTTTACAAATGGCACAAATCAAGAGCGGAAACTAAGAAAAGTACTTATCTTAAGATGTTGATCTCATGCTTGAAATATTTGCATAAAACCTGCAAATATTTATTACTGCGATATTGATCAAACATCGCTTTCAGCATAAGCATAAATGTTGCAAAACTCACTTAATCGCAGAACAAAACAAAATCAATCAAAATCATCAAATCTGTGCACAGATATGCTTATCTTATAGATTTTGTAGATATTATAGAAATCACATTTTATCCATGGCTTTGACTGGGGATTACAATCATTTCAAAGCCAAGACTTGCGGCTTAATGTGATTTCCATAGCTTAAGCAATTTTTCAATTGCTAATTTCAATGCAATCGATCACTTTTGCACGCATATTTCCGATTAGCCAAAAGCTTTCATCGCTGATCCGCTGCAAACCATTTGGAAAAACTGTCAACTGGCTCACAAGACGCCAAGTTGAATCAGCTGCATCAGAAGTGTGCCAAATTGAAGTTGCGCCTCAAGGATTTTGACAGCTAAGTTGACATGCCAAAAAAAAAAAATAACCAAAAACAAAAATAGTAAAAAATAAATAAAAATTGGTATGACATACGGGTTACACGACATATGCCTTGTCTGGGCGAGTGCGCCGCAGAGTCAACAAGGTGAATATATGCCAAAAAGCTCAAATGCAATGAAACAATCAATCAAGCCAATGAAAAGAAGGCTTGTCGGCTGCTGCACATTTGAGTTTTGTGAGGCAGAGGCAGAGCGTAACGGTAACTCGAAAAAGGCACAAAATCAAATTACCAGCTATGATTAATCAATCAACACTGGGCTGCCAGTTGCCAGTTGCCAGTTTGCCAGTTTGCCAGTTTGCCAGTTTGCCCGCTGCCCGTTCAACTTTGTCGAGCGGTAAGGAAACCTCCGCTCCAATCCGATCGATAGCCAAGCACGATCAACGCCGCTGGCCTCGTCTCGCGATCTTGCGGTTTTTTGGTTGTGGGTGTGTTTATGTGTGTATGTGCAAGTGAGTGTGCAAGTATGTGTGTGTGTGTTTGTGTGTGTGTTTGTGTGTTGGGGCATGTGAGCCAAGTGGGTGCGTTCTCACAGCTGGATGCCGATACTGACAATCATGATCACACACTCAATGCACACACACTCACACACACCCAATGACAGCTGCATGTGTACACTGAGAAAACGTGGGTTACAGCATTTATTTCGCACTCTATTCAGGTTTCAGGAATTGACAAAAATCACAATAAGCTAATGAAAATAATTAACAAATAATTGATATAAATTTGAAGATCCATTTATAAATCAATTTTTGTGAGCTTTGATGAATATATGAAAAAACTAAATTTTATAATGGTTCCTAAAAATTGCATAAGTCATTTTAGACTAAAATATCAGTTGTTTTTCTGAGTGTAGTGGACTCCACGTGTGCGGCTGGCAAATGCAATTGGCAATTTCAAATCAATGCACACAAAAGCTGAAGCTGAAGCTGAAGCTGAAGGAGCTGTGCCGGCTGTGGCTTCTTCCCTAAATGGCGTGGCCTGGCCTGGTCTGAGTTGGCCTGGTCTGCCCTGGCCTGGCCTGGACGGGTCTGGTCTGGTCTGGTCTGTCTTGGCCAGGCCTGTTCGATCAGTGTTTTGCGAGATCGTGCCAAAAATGGGTTTGCAACTGGAATTCGCTTTTAGTCGAACCAAACACGGCTGCAGCGGCGTCGGCGGCGGCTTCTCTCCATCTGCGTCTGCAACATTTTGTGGCGCAGGTGGCGATTGCCAACTGCCGAATGCAACTGCAACCAGCTGGTGTGAACAACTAGAAAGTTTCACAAACACACACACACACACACACACACACTTGGAGAGTAACGATTTCGTGAGAATCAGTTCGACGGTAAATTTATTAGTTTTGCTAGCACAACAATTTATGGCCAACTAATGAAAATTTGACAAATAGCAAATGGGCAAAGCAATTGGATTCTAAGCACAGCAATAACATCTATCATTTACCCAAATATATTTCCGTCATTGCCAAACTGATTGACAAGTCGAGCAGCAGGCCCATGTCGGGAGTTGAGAGTCGAGTTGCATGTCGAAACGAGAGTCGAGAGTCTGTGGTTCAAGAGTCACAATCGGCAGCCGAAAGACGTCAAGTTCAGGCCTGTCGATTTATGGCCCGAGTATCCAACAGATATGCCGCCAAGTCGTGATCTGTGTGCATTGAACCCTGCAATGCTCCCCGCACCTCGATCTACCGATCTTGTCTGTGGATTGCACGAAATGCAATTTTCAAGCAAAGCAGCAAAAGAAAAGAAAAAAAATTATATTGTGGGAGCTGCTTTTGTAATGAAGCCGTTGGTCATTTTTTGGCCCAAAAGGTTTATGCCGTCAATCATAATTTGTGGCTATATGTGTGTGTGTGTGTGTGTGTGTGTGTGTGTGTGTGTGTGTGTGTGTGTGTTTGTTGTGCTTTTATAAACGTGCTGCATTCATTTTCCCACATTTTATGGCCTGCTGACGCTCTGGGAAAATCACAGGCGTAACTGAAGGTGGCTTCTTTATCAGACTATCTCTATCTCTGTCTCGCTCGCTTGTTGCACAACAATTACTCGCTGTTGACTCTTTTGGTTTTTGGCTTGTCAACTTCCGCAGTTGCAACCCCGCATTGCCTGCCTGCAACACCTTCTACGCTGCGCTCTGTTGCACTTGCCACAGAAGGGCTGGTGACTCCATAGAATTGTTTCACGCTTGTTTTTTATTTTATTTTCAGACTATCCCGAAACGGAACTGCGCAAGATTGGCCAAAAGTGCTCGCTTCTTCGTTGACCAATTTTCACACATTGTTTGCGCAGGTGCTCAATTTAAATTCAACAAAATTTCAACTGAATGTTTAATTTTTATTTTCCACACAGCGGAAATTAAATTGAAAATGTTAATGTTCTGCACGCTTCATTGGTCGAGGGAGGTTTCTAATTTACATTAACTGAACTATAGAAATCCTGAATTTGGGATACCTATTTCTAATAACGCATCTCTTTTAATATAAAAAGATAAGATTTGAGAGATTTTAATTTCAGATGTATTAAATCGAAATAGGCGTATACTTAAAAGTCACACTTTCTGATGCAATAACTGCTCAAGTCTGATCTCATATTAATGCCGAACTTCAAAAATTATCCACTTAATATCGAAATAATAAAAAATCATCGAGTCAAAAGCGTCGAGACATCATCAATCGCAGTCGTGCCTTTTACAGCGACTACGTCGTTCACAAATGTACGCTAAAGCATATGCACAAAGCAGAGCAGCGACATGCAGTGACGCATGCTAGAATAGCGTGTGCAGCTAAAAGGGACGACAGCGAAACAAGAGCAAGATTACGGACAGCCAATACGTTAGAGCGCAAGAGAAAGGCAGCAACACAAAATGCGCTTCATCGGCAAAGCGAAGAGCTTTATAATTGTAGAAATAACACACCAAACTGTGAACAAATATTAATATGTTTAGCTGGTTAGCCCCGGTTTACAAGGGTATGTATTATTCGTTCCGTTGTTTTTTCTTGCTACATATTCAACGAATACAATAACTTAACGAAACAACAGTTTCGGTTGCATACTTTAAGGCAGCTTTTGTAATGTCGATTGGCAATCGAAATTTTTTTGTAATTTGGAGTTTTGCTTCTTAATGAGCCTTTGGGCATAATTGAAGCTTATAATTTAAAGTTATGTGTGTATATCTGTTTCATAAAATCTTAACTATCATTGCTTATATCGATAAGCAAAGCGATAAAGTAATATAGCAAATATATTAAAATCGATAAGCAAATAATGTTCTCCTTATAAACAAAAGAGATCTTAATAAGTGTAGCATACCCTCGTCTTAAGTCAATTACCTGAAATAAATATGTTTAAAATGTATGCCACAATAGTTAATGTGGCTTCATCTATACCACCAATATCGAAGATTTCGATACTGGTCACAACAATCCAATACAACGCAGCGCCGCAAACACTCAATCGATATTTATCAAAATTAATCGTTCTGCCTAGCTGGCAACGCAACCTGGCTATCGAAAAAGTATCGACATTCTAGGGCAACACAAGCGCAGATAATAGAGATTTTCAGACGCTCAATTAAAGTTGGTGAATTTAATCAATGGCTGGTACAATGTATGTAATTAGACCGGCGATCCCAAAAGCGGATCGTGTTGAACTGGAAAACATTATTGCCAATCTACAGGCGAATTTGAAAACAATAAATGACAAACTTATCAATCTGCGGAACACCACGAGAAAAGAGTGCAATAACCACAAACGCCATATTTATCTGATGTCAATACATACCCTGGTGAAAGAGCAGCATAGAACACAAAGCATTCTAGAGAATTACAAGACAAAACTAACAACCCTCAAACTTCGTGGCAAAAAGGTGAGAAATTACACTTTTACTTATCTCAGAGCAATAACATTATAATCATTTTTAATCGATAGCAATTGATTACAAGGGAAACGCAGAAGCCCACTAAAAATGCCAAACTCTTTGAACTCTTTGAGCCAAAAGTAAGTAATAAAATCACTCTTAGTCAAATATAAGCTAAATTCATGTATCATCTCAGGAAGCAAAAATCGAAATTAAGTCGGTTAAATCTATTGGCGCCTCGGTACGTATAGAATACTTAAATATTTACCAAGGAATAATAGCTAACGCACTCTACTTTCCCTTCGCAGGCCTTTGCGAAAAAACAAAAGTCCGAGAACCATCAAAATCATACGGGTTTCAATAGTATCCAATTAAGAGAAATTCCCACCAGCAATCATGGCGAGGCGATGAAATGTTTAAAAGCTCACGTGGATAAGCGGAAAAACATCGTGCAACGAAAGGAATTTGTCGAGAAGGAACCTTTAGTTATAAATGATCCCATAATGGATTTAGAGATTGGGCAAACAGTTGTCGAAGATCAGCCTGTGGGACAACAGATCGTTGCAACAAAATCAATTGTCATTGATAACCACATCGATGCAATGCAATGTTTGAAAGCCCTCCAGGAATATGCAATGTTAAATGAAAATTTTCGTGCGATTGGTTTGCTAATGCAAACGGAAAAAGCATTTTCCAACCCGGCAGATATCAACGATTTTGAGCTGTAGCAGAATTATTTTACATATGTTATTGTTAGTATTAAGTTTAATCATATAAATATTTATATATATAAGCATCATACATATATTATTTCTACACAAAATTGTAATTATTATTTCTCAAATAAATTGTACTAATCAGCAGTGTGGCCAGTTGTTTGCAGATGCGTGTATGCCAGTCAGCTGTTAATTTACAAGCCAGTTGTTAGTTTGGTATTTTCTAGCACATTGCTTCTACCACGTAAGATGCAGGCGGTGTTCTTAATTTCAGTTGTGATGCAGTGAGTAGCTAGAATTGTGTGTGAAAGTATAAGTTAATAGTAAAAATACTGTATTTAAAGAAGTGTACTTTAATAAGTAAATATTTTTCAGTTATTAAATGGCTGTTGAATTGCAATATAAAAACACGAATGCATTTGAAACAGCTGATGCTTTGTCAAGGCAAAGTTGAAACTTTGGGATTTGCTGCTAACAGCATATGGTAACATGTGCAGCAGAAAAGTATAAACAACTGCTGAAAATTCTGCATTTCGACCAAAATGTGAGCTTTGTTTAATAAAGTAAGCAATATAAATAACATAAATTTATTTATGTTTAAATAGGCAACTGTTGCTGCTTTTGATTAAGGAATAAGAATAAGCATTCTTATCCTGGTTGGCTGAGTTGAATTTGGCGTTTGATTGGAAAATGGAGAAATTAACGCCCGATGCAAATGCAAATGTTATACCCCGAAAACGGCCTGGACGTCCACCTAAGGCAGTCAGCACGGCAAATCAGGAGTCGGATGCAATTGAAGAGGTTGACTCGCCGCAGCCCCCAGAGGAACGCTCCTCGTCGCCCACAAATCGGCGGCGCAGCACACGCAAGAAAATCACCAAATTCGATGTGCTCGATGTGCTGAATAAAAGTCGCAAGACGCATAAAATTCAAATTGAGGCACGCATCGATTCCAATGCACCAATAACATCAGCAGATCTAAACCGCTTAGTGGTGCCACGTGGATCTTTGCCTTGTGCACCGGCGCCCGTTCTGCCCACACTTGAGTCATTTACAAAGCGAAAGCCGACACCGAGCTTGATCGTTGCCCAGGTGAGCAGCGATAAATCGCAGCAACAGCAGACGACTCTCAAACGGAAACGTGGACGTCCACGCAAGATAGCCTTGATCTTGACGAGTGATCCATCCACAAGCGGGACTGCTGGCGCCGATCTGCAGCTGGAATCCAACGATTCAAATGAGACCTCAAGGAGTTTTAATTTAATTGATGATGCATCCAACTCATCGGAACAAACACTGATTACACCAATCGAAATAAATGATGAGGATGCCATAACTGTGCTCACATCTGATGAGGACTCCAATTCACAGATTATCTTTGTGGACATTGAATCGGCTAAGGCAGCAGCCGAGGCAGACGAGGAGAACAATGACCAACCAAATCAAACATTTAAGTTAATCTTTCCCAATGCTCAGCAAAATCAGCTGGAAACCAATACAATTGAAATAGAAGAAACACAGCAGATAGAAATAGATACTCAGCTGATGACTGAAGTACTCAGTGAACCGCCAGACCTTTGCTTTGAAGAGGAGGAGCATCAGCCGGAGGAGGAGCTGGTGCAAGCACAGAAGCAGCTGGAGAATAAAACTGAACAGCACGTTGACATTAAAGATGAGAGCGAAAAGCCAAAAAGCAAATTTATTGAAGTAATGCAGCAGGTAATAGAGAAGAGAATGGCTGAGAAAAAGCAATTGGAGAGAGAGAAGCAGCGAGATGAGCAGGTGGAACGAGAAGCACAACTGGAGAGAGAAAAACAGCTAGAGAGAAAAGCGCAGCTAGAGAGGGAAGAGTTGTTGCTGAAAGAAAGGGAAATGGAATACGAAAAGAAGCTGGAAAAAGAAAAGCTGGAGAGAGAGAAGCTGAAGCAAGAAGAGAAGTTAAAGCAAGAAGCCAAAATAGAGAGAGAAAAACAACTGGAGAAAGAAAGGCAAATGGAGAAAGAAAAGCAACTCGAGAAAGAAAAGAAGCTGGAGCTAGAGATGAATGAGAAGGAGAAGCTACTCAAAGAAGACAAGTTGAAGCGAGAAGCAGAGCTAGAGAAAGAAAAGCAGGCAGAAGCGAAGCGAGAGATGGAAAAGAAGCTGCAGAGAGAAGCAAAGCTGGAACAAGAAAAGAAGCTTGAGAGAAAAAATAAACTGGAACAAGCAAAGAAGCTGGAGAGAGAAGAAAAGCTGGAGAAAGAAAAGCTGGAGAGAGAAAAGCTGAAGAAAGAAAGGTTGGAGAGAGAAGAAAAGCTGGAGCAAGAAAAGCTGGAGAAAGAAAAGTTGGAGAGAGAAAAGCTAAGGCAAGAAGAGAAGTTGAACCAAGAAGCCAAGCTAGAGAGGGATAATCAACTAGAGAAGGAAAAGCAAATGGAGAAAGAAAAGCAACTCGAGAAAGAAAAGAAGCTGGAGCTTGAAATTATGGAGAAAGAAAAGCTACAGCAAGAAGACAAGTTGAAGCGAGAAGCACAACTAGAGAAAGAAAAGCAGGCAGAAGCGAAGCAACAGATGGAAACGAAACTGGAGAGAGACGCAAAGCTGGAACAAGAAAAGAAGCTTGAAAGAGAAAAGAAACTGGAACTGGCAGAGAAGATTGTACCAAAGCTGAAACGAGAATGGAAGGAGAAACAAAAAAGGTTGGAAATAGAAAATAAACTGGAGCAAGCAAAGAAGCTGGACAGAGAAGAAAAGCTGGAAAAAGAAAAGCTGAAGCAAGTGAAGTTGAACCAAGAAGCCAAGCTAGAGAGGGATAATCAACTAGAGAAGGAAAAGCAAATGGAGAAAGAAAAGCAACTCCACAAAGAAAAGAAGCTGGAACTAGAAATGATGGAGAAAGAAAAGCTACAGCAAGAAGACAAGTTGAAGCGAGAAGCACAGCTAGAGAAAGAAAAGCAGGCAGAAGCGAAGCAACAGATGGAAACGAAGCTGAAGAGAGAAGCAAAGCTGGAACAAGAAAAGAAGTTTGAGAGAGAAAAGAAACTGGAACTGGCAGAGAAGATTGGACCAAAGCTGAAACGAGAATGGAAGGAGAAACAAAAAAGGTTGGAAATCGAAAAAAAACTGGAGCAAACAAAGAAGCTGGAGAGAGAAGAAAAGCTGGAGAGAGAAAAGCTGAAGGAAGAGAAGTTGAACCAAGAAGCCAAGCTGGAGAGGGATAATCAACTAGAGAAGGAAAAGCAAATGGAGAAAGAAAAGCAACTCGAGAAAGTAAAGAAGCTGGAGCTAGAAATGGTGGAGAAGGAGAAGCTACAGCAAGAAGACAAGTTGAAGCGAGAAGCACAGCTAGAGAAAGAAAAGCAGGCAGAAGCGAAGCAAGAGATGGAAAAGAAGCTGGAGAGAGAAGCAAAACTGGAACAAGAAGAAAAGCTTGAGAGAGAAAAGAAACTGGAACTGGCAGAGAAGATTGTACCAAAGCTGAAACGAGAATGGAAGGAGAAACAAAAAAGATTGGAAATAGAAAAAAAATTGGAGCAAGCAAAGAAGCTGGACAGAGAAGAAAAGCTGGAGAAAGAAAAGCTGGAGAGAGAAAAGCTGAAGCAAGACAAGTTGAACCAAGAAGCCAAGCTAGAGAGGGATAATCAACTAGAGAAGGAAAAGCAAATGGAGAAAGAAAAGCAACTCGAGAAAGAAAAGAAGCTGGAGCTAGAAATGGTGGAGAAGGAGAAACTACAGCAAGAAGACAAGTTGAAGCGAGAAGCACAGATAGAGAAAGAAAAGCAGGCAGAAGCGAAGCAAGAGATGGAAAAGAAGCTGGAGAGGGAAGCAAAGCTGGAACTGGAACGAGCAATAAAGCTGGAGATAGAAGAAAAGTTGGAGCTAAAGCAAGACAAGAAACAGGAAAATGAAGAGAAAATTGAAACGCTGTCATCAGCCCCGCTGGAGAATATCAATAAGCCATCAAAACAGCTGTTATCGGATACGCTCCCAAATTTCCTCGAGGAATCGAATGATAATATCCACATTATTGCTTCTGCAGCAGAGCTGCTGGCCTTCAAAATGCAAAGCCCAAAGCAAATGCCTAGAGAGATTGAACTAAAGTCTCCAGTTGATTTGAAATGTGTGGTAGAAAAACCACTGGAAGATAATACATCACAATTAGAGTTAAAGATCGACGCAACAGAACTGAATAACACACCAGACTTGTCCACCTGTCCAATTGCTAAGTCTAAAGCGGACTTGGCCTTGCAACAAGTGAATGAACAGCTTTTGGCTGAGGCAAAAGCGATACCACTGCCCAAATCTGAAAGCCCTGAGCCGCAGGAAACAATCAACGAACAACTCAAGCGGGTGCTGCCTGCAGTTGAAGAGAAGAAAGATGAGAAGCCCTGCAGATCCACGCCCAACATGTCCGTCAAGGATAGGGATGCACTGTTCAAGGTCCTGGATAAAGTTCACTCCAAAATGCTGAACGAGCAGAAGTTCAAAAAGATGCAGAGGAAGGCTATCAGTAAGCTGACAACAGATGAAGCCTCTCTGACCAAAATGCAGCTGCCCAAGCAGAGTCCGCTTCGCAACACGATCAGCGAGGAGCGCCACGAGGAGCCAACAACGTCACTTTCCAGCGGCAGCAAGGCACAGAGTCTTGAAGCAGCCGAATCCAAGCCAATGCACAGCAGCAGCAATAAATCCCATACGAAAAAACAGTCGCGCAAATCTGGAGCAGGTAAACAGGATAATAACCAGGACAACAACAGCTTCAATGAGCTGGGCAGTCGTAGTGTGTCCACGACGACAAACAACGAGCTGGAGTCACCCGATCAGTTTGATGACATTGCCAAGTTTATCAAAGACGGCGAAAAGCTGCTCGAACGCGACTACAAACAGGAGGATGAGCAGCAACAACAGCAGCAACAGGTGGCTGCAGCTAGCGAGGATGAGTTTGCGCAGCATGTGGCCAATCTGGAGACTCCGGCAACGACACCCTCACCCTCCATTGCCAACAGCAGCGAGGATCTAGCCTCTGGTGTGCGTCGCTCGCATCGTATCAAACAGAAGCCACAAGGCACCAAATACAGTTTGGGTCGTGGCATCAGCAGCTCGACTCAAACGTCTGCGATCAGCATGGAGCAACAGTTGGCGGAACTCGCCCACATCGAGGCCAGCAATGAGCAATTTCTGCGCCAGGAGGGCCTGCAGACATTCCAAACGCTGCGCGACAATTACTATCGCTGTGCGCGACAGGTGAGCCGAGAGAATGCGGAGATGCAATGCGATTGCTTTGTCACCGGCGACGAGGAGTCGCTGGGTCAGATGCGCTGCTGTGGCGACGGCTGCATCAATCGCATGTTGATGATCGAATGTGGTCCACTCTGCACCAACGGCGAACGTTGCACGAATAAACGCTTCCAGCAGCATCAGGGTTGGCCCTGTCGCGTTTTTCGAACCGAGAAGAAGGGTTGCGGCATCACGGCAGAACTGCAAATGCCACCCGGGGAGTTCATCATGGAGTATGTGGGCGAGGTCATCGATAGCGAGGAGTTTGAGCGTCGCCAGCATTTGTATTCGGAGGATCGCAATCGTCATTATTATTTTATGGCATTACGCAGCGATTCCATCATCGATGCCACTTCGAAGGGCAACATTTCGCGTTACATTAATCACAGTTGTGATCCCAATGCGGAGACACAGAAGTGGACTGTCAACGGCGAGCTGCGCATTGGTTTCTTTAGCCTGAAGACCATTATGCCCGGCGAGGAAATCACCTTCGATTATCAATATCAGCGCTATGGACGCGACGCACAACGCTGCTATTGTGAGTCGGCCAATTGCCGCGGCTGGATTGGCAACGAACCGGAGTCGGATGAGGGCGAGCAGCTCGACACGGAAACGGAAAGTGAGGCCGAGGAACAGCTGGTGGAGCAGGAGCAAAAAACCAAATCACCCAAAGTCGGCAAAACAAAGAAACAACAAAAGTTGGCTGCTTCGCGTGGCAAGCAGCGCAAGGAGCAACAGCCCAAGGCGAAGGATCGCGAGTACAAAGCTGGACGTTGGCTGCGTCCAACCGGCGGCGTGCGTGCGCATCGCAAACCCAATCAGCTGGAGGATCCCGATGTGCTCGAGCAGCTGTCATTGCTCAGCGGCAGTGGACTGAAGAATCAATTGGATACGTTGCGCTTCTCACGCTGCATGGTGCGTGCCAAGCTGCTGGAGACTCGCCTCCAATTGCTGGGCGTGCTAACACGTGCCGAGTTGCCCTGCCGGCGTCTGTTCCTCGACTACCATGGATTGAGTCTGCTGTACGCGTGGATCAGCGAGAGTGGCAGTGATAAGCAGCTGCGTCTGGCTTTGCTGGATGCACTCGAATCCTTGCCCATACCCAACAAGACTATGCTGAACGATACGCGCGTCTATCAGAGTGTGCAGCTGTGGACCAGTCAGTTAACGGAGACCCTTCCAGAGGCAGCTGCTCCATCTGAACTCGATCCGGACTCGGAGGTAGCGCTGCCACGCATATCGGCTTTGTTGCTCAAGTGGAATGGCCTGCCCGAAATCTTTCGCATACCTAAACGGGAACGCATCGAACAGATGAAGGAACACGAACGCGAAGCGGATCGCCAACAGCAGTTGGTAGAGAGTAATAGCGCCTCTGCGGTATTCAACAGCGATCGCTATCGCCAGGATCGCTTCAGACGCGACACCTCGAGTCGCTATGAGAAGTCCAAGCCATCCTCGAGGATGAGCGGCAACAATACCATCTGCACCATCACCACACAGCCCAAAGAGTGGCAGGGCGTCCAGGAGAGTCCCAGCGGCAGCAAATCTGAAAGTCGTCGACGCTCCGATTTGGATCCACGTCGCTCTACCATTTCCAAGGAGCTGCGACGTTCACTGTTCGAGCGAAAGGTGCACATGGATGGAATTATAATTGTAAATCTCAATTGTAAACTTTATCCTAATTTATATTTCAGGTTGCGCAGGATGAGGCGGAGAAGCGTGTGGGCAGCGAGGATTGGCGTGAGCACGAGCTGCGCTGCGAATACTTTGGCCTCGATCTGAATACGGATCCCAAGCTGTTGCCCTACTGCCAGAATACCGAGACCAACGAGTGGTTCAACAGTGAGAATGTTCCGGTGCCGGTGCCACATCGCTGTGGCGACGTATCCGAGCCACCATCCCCAAAATATGGCGGTGATGTGGAGTATAAGTTGCCGCCGGGCGTGGAGCCGTTGCCGCTCTCCTGGCGCTTCAGTGTGACGCCCGAGGGTGACATCTACTATTACAATTTGCGTGATCGGATTGCACAGTGGGAGCCACCAAATGCGGAGCAGCGACTGCAGAAGCTCGTCGACGATGATGTGCCGCTCGAGCTACCAGAAACGGGTGAAGCGGCCAACTTGGATGATCTGGTCAAAATTGATATTGACTATGTGGGCAGCTTGAGTGAGAAGTCCCTCAAGCAGTACATCGAGGTCAAGATTAAGGAACGTCGCGAAGCGCGACGCAATCGTCTCGTCTCGGTGCGTGTGATTAGTCCACGCCGTGAGGAGGATCGCGTCTACAATCAGCAGGAGTCGCGCAAGTACAAGGAGAACAAGGAGAAGATACGCCGTCGCAAGGAGATCTATCGACGCACACGCACCGATTCGAATACCGCGGAACAGCCAGCTAGTCCAGCCGGGGACTCACTGCCCATTCATAGCTATCTGTACTCTTCGGATGAGGAGTCTATCACGGAATCCAATTTACCGCCCGTTGATGCATTAGTTCTAACCGTGCCGGAGGTGGTGCAGCCAAGTGGTTCCACGGAAGCGGAGACGCCGCCGAGCAACAAACGCAAACATGCCAACGTCGAAGGACACAAGAAGCATCGGGATAGCAAGCGCAAAGCGTAAGCAATCTCTTTGGCGTGTCCTCGCACATAAAATACTTATATATAGCATATATTTTCTTAGCACAACTGTACGTGATTCCAATGAAAAGTTTCATTTCGAGATTAGCGGCCATGTGGCCGAGTTTCTGCGTCCCTTCCGCCAGGACACTTGCCACCTGGGTCGCATTACCAGTGAAGAGGATTACAAGTTCCTTATTAGGCGTGTAAGTAAATAAATTATATAATATTCAATCAATTCAATTCAAACTAAAGTCATAATCCCAAACCCTTGCAGCTAAGCCACCATATAACCACCAAGGAGATGCGCTATTGTGAAGTAACTGGCAATCCTTTGGCCTGCACCGAATCGGTGAAACACAAATCCTACGAGTTCATCAAACAATATATGCGCAAGAAAGGACCCGTCTACAAGAAGCCAGTCGATAGACCCGATTAAATGCCAATTATGGGACATGCATCAAATAACCCTTCCTGACAAAGGGATTACAACTAACTATCTTAAGCATAAATATGAAACTGTGTTTATTTTGTTGTTTTATCGTACATGTATAACAGTTCGAATTTTAGTTATAATTTTAAAACTTGTATTTAAGCAGAAGTCAAAACAAAGAAACTTAAGAAATAACTGCATAAGAAATGTATGAAAAAATGTATTGAGTTATTTTATTTTAATTTTTTGCTACAAAAATAAACGTCCAATAAAAGGCAATTACATATAGTCTTCCAATGGATATATAATATACTGTGACATATTATTCATTAACTGAAAAATATATTGAAGAAACTAATATCAACAACTAAGTATTAAACAACTGTGTTCAGGGTATCTCCTAGTCGAGTTGTCTTTCATTTTAACTTGTTATTATTTATTATACAGACTACAGGTAGCCAAAGATTACGCAAAACCAATATTCACCCCAATTAAACAATTCTATAAAGACATAGAAAAGAGGGCAACATTTAAAATGCAATTGAAATGAAAGTAATTTCAAATATTTGCTCTCTCTGCGTGCCACCCACAACAAAAATCAAAACGGTGCTCACCAGCTTTATTTTGCTCCGCTAACACTAAAAATAGCAACAAAAGCACACACGCACACACAGAGAGAAAGAGAGGCGCACAAGTGATCGCACTGAGACAGAGCGCGTGAGAGAGAGCAGAGCGCAATCTCTCACGTTCGGTAAACAAGTTTGAACAACTCGCCAAACCTGATTTTCCACCCATGTCTCAGAGAGATTGCTGACCGAGTTAGTTAGTTGTACCAAATTGCTGCTACGCTTCGCACGTCCCGTACGGAACGACATACATTATTATTTTTTTTTTACTATTTACTTATTGCTGTTAGTGTGCCTAAAAAACTGCAGCACATTTGGACGAAAAATCAGGTGCGCGTCAGCTTATCGAAAAATATATGGTAAACACATCAATTTTAATTTCTTTTTATTTTGTCTTTTTGTTTCTTTAAAGGCATTGCCATATCAGCGAGCGGGAGAGCGTTAAAAAAGAGTGCAAGTTTGCCGATCGTGAGCGCATCAAAGAGAGAGTGGGAGAGAGTTCGTCTGCCGTTGCTGTGCATGTGTGCGTGAGAACTGATCGTACGGAACTGAGCAAATGTCTGACGTAAGCAGAGAGAGAGTGAGAGAGACAGTTGATCTGTTTGCGGGGCGATACTTTTGTGCTACTGGAAACGACTTGTTGACGAATTTACATATTATTGATCAGGTCTAACTGGAATAGCATTAGAATTGCTCGTTTTTTTCTGTTTTCATAACTACAACAGTAGAAGAGAGTTAAAGAGACATTTTATTTTGAGTGTTTGATTTGGAAACGAGTTTTGATAATGACTTATTGTCTATTAGCTGTCATTTTAAATAGCAATAGTCTGAATAGATAGATTCATTAGTAAACAGTAATAGCTCGCTAATTAGAACTTATCGATTTTGGGGGCAATTATAATTAGCATGTAATTCTTATTTTTCTATACATCAAATAATAAAATTTTAGAGGAAATTATTTCGGAGTATATAACAAATGTTTATAAAATAAAAAAAGGAATATTTTAATAATTAATTGGAAATAACGATTGGAAATTCCGCAATGTTACATTTTCTACAAGATACTTTTTACACACATTATGTAATATATTGTTCACATATCCTATAACTTGCAGGACGACTCCAGTCAAAACGGTGGCAGCGGCAGCTCTTCGCAACGTATACGCAACGTGCTGACGCTGGAGGAGCGCGTGGAGGCGATTCGCCAATATGATATTGTTCCCATGTACAGCAAGATAGCGAAGAACTTCAACTGCAGCTGGGAGCAAATCAAGAGCATCGTCTCCAACCGGGAACCCATCATGGAGTTCTACGAGGCAAGGCGAGACAACAGCAAACAGCCCAACTCCAAGTTCGAGGAGCTGCGCAGACGTAAACTCAACTTTCTGGGCCACTGCCTCTACGAGTACATTCAGCGTGCCCAATATTATCTGAATGCGGATATTAACGAGGAGGTGATACGCACCAAGGCATTGGAATTTCAGACCCTAATGGATATCGATAACTTTGTGCCCAACAAGGTAGTCTTAACCCCCACAGTAGTCGTTCGATTGTTTGAACTTGCGTTTCAAGGTGGTTTTTAATTTGTTTATAATTTTAATTTTTGAGAGTTTTGATCAAGATCGTTAACGTTCCTGAATGCCAATAATCCTATATTAATAATTATAAAATTATGATTTTAAAGGACAATAGATTTCTTTCAAGATATAAACTTGAAAAAATTAAAAAAAATACTGTTAAAACCAAGATAAACAAGCACAAAACCAACCAAGTTAAGTTAGGCTTCACTTCAAATCAACATAATATATATATTTTTGTTTTCAGTCGTGGATCAATCACTTCAAGGCTGCTTACAACATAACGCTATCGAATCGACAGATACTCATGACCCGTAAGCCACCACGATCGCTGAATCTGCGTGATATCATGTCCTTTTGTGGGAAAAACACAGCCGCATCGGACAGCAGTAGTAGCCCGGAGCCAAAGGATACACCGAGTCCAGCAGTGCCACCTGCGCCGCACAAATCGAATCCCACAGAGAGTCCTTACCTAATTGTGGAGCCCGTCTCTGATGGCCGAGTAGCATTGATATCACAGCGGAAGCCTGTCGATATACGCTCGTTGTATCGCACCAAGACTCTGGTGGCGACATCCTGTCAGAATCAGGCGACGCTGCATGAAATGGAGCTGCGCCGCAAGCGCAAGATTAACTTCCTGGAGAAGGCGTTGTTCGAGTACATTTCGCGCTCGCAATTCCATCACAAGAACAAGGGACGGATCGATGTGGATCATTTGCGCGAGGTGGCCATCAATCTGAGGGACATACTCAAAATAGAGAACTTCTTTCCGGATCGCACATGGTTCAATCACTTCAAGAGCCACTACAACTTTAGCTTCTCGCAGGGTGTCCAATACCGGATGACATTGAGGCGTGCGCCGCTCTCTTTGGATCTGCGCGACATCGTCAGCTACTGTGGACGCAATGAGCAGCGGGAACAGCCGTTGGGCAGCATCACCCTAACGCCCAAGGAAACGGAACCCACTCGCTATGTACATAGGCCATTGGTGCAGTCCAAGCCGGTGACACCCAGCAAGGAACCCAATAATAATAATAATAATAATAATAATAATAATAATAATAATAATAATAATAATAACAATAATAATAATAATAATAATAATAATAATAATAATAATAATAATAATAACAATACCAATAATACTCCAGTCGAGGATGACGAGGATGATGATGATTGTGTGGCCATTGAGGTGCCAACGGAACTGATTGAAATCAACGATGATGACGATGAACAGGATAAAGCCAAAGGCAATGACCTCAAGCGACCATCAACAGAAACTACTTCCGCACTCAGTTCCCCGCTCAAGATACAAAAGATTGAATCCCTGAATCCGAGTGCACACAGTCCCGGTCACTATTCGGAGGATGCTGGAGATGCCGAGCTGCCACGTTGCGTCCAGAGCTTCGAGGATGCGTTACGACTCCTCAAACCGCTCGAGGAGTTTGCTCTGCTGGAGGAAAACTATCGAGCCATTGGATTACTCACCCAGCTCGAGAAGGTCTTCAAGCGAGCTGCAGAAAATGGTAACGCCTGAAAGTTACCCTACTACCAAATTAGATTCCAACCGAAAACCTTAACTACAATTTGACCAAAAACTAAAATGCTGATTTTTAAGTTTCTAAGCTATATGTATAATATGATTATATTATCTATAACAAGGCCCCGAATTGCACACATTTAAAATGTTTGATAACAAAAGTTAGAAAACTTTTCATATCAATTTGTGTGCCGAAGAATAGTTACGAACTATTTTTTGTTAAGAATTTTGTACGGCATTCCTTGTACCTAAGAATAAGTTTTTGCTGTGTGCCGCTTGTCAAACTAATTTAACAATATATATAAATAGTTATATAGAATAATTGAATTGGATACCACATATTTTGTGGCTTGTCACTAAATTGTCAACTTATTTAGGCGTTTTTTAGAGAATGCTCTAAATTTGTCGTGAAGTTTGTAAGGAACGTCTAAGACTCTGTAAGGTATATATATTTTTGATCAGCATCACTAGTCGAGTCTCATTTGAACAACTTTTTGTTTAACAAGATATTCAAACCAAACTTACTCATAATGCATAATATAAAGCTGCTCAAATTGCAACTAAAAATCGTCAACATCGAACAACTAATTGTATGTTATAGCTGCTATAGGAACAATCGGTCCAAAAATGTGGTTTTGTGTGTAGAATAAGAAAATTTGGATATCAGGCTATGTAATATACGGTGTGTCCCAAGACATTCGCTGTATATTCTTTAATTTGGTATACACTCATACATACATATTTATATATATAATTTCGGTCAATTATAACTGTGGTGGACGCGGTGCATGTGGCACATACGCTAAGGTGCACACAATGCACACACTGAAGCTGATGCTTATGCTCAGGTTACATAATCCGTTGCGGCCCTTTGCCACACCACACATACACACACACACACACACACACACACACACACAGCGAGAACGCTTCAAAATGAAACGTAGTACAATCAGCGCTTAAACTTTACGTTCGCCCTGTAAAAGTTTACGCGTCCTGGCCATTTGTGGATGCGAGATGAAATGACCTGCAGCTCTAAGAGGGTTGGCCAAGTGCCGGCAACGTGGCGGGGGGGAGGGGTGGTAAGTCGATGCGGAACGAAGCGGGAACAAGCAATTGAACGTGCGTGGAGCGCTGCTGTAGGTGCTACATCAATTTGAGAATGGCTAGAATAGCCCCGGCAGGCGGGCAGCGCCAATAGGGCAGCACATCCCAGCGAGGGACCTTCGCTGTGGCTAGCCATACACACACAAAGACACACACACACACACATAAATGCACACATTTATATAGACTATATATATATAGATGGTGCTACGATTACACAGCGTCCATATAGCTGGGAGCATTGCACAGAGGACGCCTTCATCGTGTCCTCAGTTGAAAGTCGAAAGTTTCATTTTACGTTGTTTTTTTTTTCTTGCTCTCTTTCTCTCTATTTTCTTGGCAGCTGCAGGCAACCCTCCTCAGCAGCAGCAGTAGCAGATGCAGGGGCGGAGGGAGCAGCAGGACTTTCATTTCAAGGATTTCCGACCGACGTCAGACGTCAACTGACAACCTGACTCCCTGACTATACTCGTTAAAGGTAAACGCAGCCAGAGAATGCATAGCTATGGAAAACCCACTAGTGTTGCGGGTTAGGTTCGGTTATGTTCGTTTTTGGGTGCGAAGCGGAAGCCTCGAACGGAACAGAAGAAGCAACATCAGTGCTGAAAGCGACAACGTCTCGGACCCGACTCTCCACTCGACTCGAGTCGACTCAGGTTACTGCCACACGGCTGCGCTCCACAAAAAAAAAGGGAAGAAAAAAAATGACAACAAGAACGCAAATTTGAAGCCCCAGAGCGCTTAGAGTTCTGACATGAAAGCCCCGAGGGCCAACATGAAAAAGGACTTGAAGGCACATAGCACAAGGGAAGCTACAAAAAAAAGAAGCTATTATATGTGTGTGTGTGTAGCATTATATATATTCTACATTATATTTGAGACTTCGCCAGCTGTCAGGGATTATCCCGTCAACATTTCGAAGAGGGTATTGCCAAGACAATTACTTTTCTGACTAATGATCAGCTTTGAACAGATATCAAATCTATAGCAATTATACACATCTTAAAGATACGTTTCTAATAAGCATTTCCTGTCTTATGCAACTTGCTAAGTGGTCACACTAAGATTATATATATATGCTAATCGAATGTGGAAAAGTGATTCACATATTCCAGATGTTATCTCTTACGTGATTGCTGTATACCATGAGTCAGCGCTCTTTGGTGCCATGCATCTTTTAGATACATTTGAGTAATGAAACCCACACTTAAAACAATCACGCTTATAAACATTACCTAAAAACTACAACTGGTTTTTTGGCTTATATACAAGTGACTCATATTTCAAGTAATCCACTTTTTGAGTAATTGTTGTAAAAAAGATTTTAAATATTAAAAAAACAACTGGTCGGGGATCAAGCCCCAAAGTCCCTGAAAAACACATTTACAAAATAAACCAATACACTCAAGATATTCCCCAAAAAAATATAACTGGTTTGGCGCATATATAAAAACTAACTTAACATCATTAAGATTTCAGTTTTTTTTAGCTGATTTGTAACATTTGAAATCTGTTATATAGACTCAATCTATAGTTACACTTGATGCCCAAAAACAAAAATCAATGGCAATATTATTTCGCAAGAGATCAACCAAAAAAAGCAATAACTGGTTTTCCATATGAGGCATGTACATATATGTATATACATATATATATATATATATATAAAAGTTGAGTCATATTTTCAACATTCCAGTTGTTATCTGATTTACTTTTGAACACATTCTATATATGCTCTAGCTGCTATTTGTACACAGTACAGTTTCGCTTGTTGTATGTGTGTGTGTGTGTGTGTGTATATATCATATCGATTCGGCCGCCCATCTATAAACATAAATCTCTTGACGTTGCTCTCGGCTCAAGCAAAACGCAGGCCGAGCGACCCCTGCCCTCAAAAATAAATAAGTATATCAGCATTCGAAATCGTTCATGCCGTGCCATAATCGATGCCATTGTATGCCATACAGAAAGAAAATGAAATAAAATAAAATGAAATAAATGTATGAATGAGCTCTCGCATAGAGCCAAAAACAGTAAACCCGACAACCCGAACACCCCTTGCCCCATGGCTCGAGCAGAGCAGCGAGGTTATCGTGCAGAGACAACTAATCGAATACGAATACATATAGATATAGATTCAGTGCGACATTGTTCAGCTACATACAGAACCAAAAGCACACGCTCATGAGACGGGCTGATTTTGCCTAATGATGATGATGATGATGATGATGATGATGTTGGTGGTGAGTGGCGGGTCGATGTCGAAACAAGTCTGAAACTGAAACTAAATCTGAATCTGAGTCGGAGTCGGAGTCTGAGTTGTAGCCTCGCAATCGACATCTGCTTGCTTTATAACTGGCACTGGCTGCCTTTTTGCCAGTCGCTGTTACTTCTTAAGTATTTGGGTTGTCGGCCCAGCATAAGCCTCTTGGGTTTTCAAAAACAGCAAGAAAAAAAAAAACAGCTACACACACTCAGAGAAAAACTTTGTTATCAATTAATGCACAATTAAGATGACAAATTGTTCATGCATATTCTTAAACACATTCAAATAATAGAAATAATGCTCGAATTCATCATTACAAGAGTTTCTCTACGTAAAATAAGTGTAAAATATTCTATAACTATTTAAAATTGTCAAATTCGTACTTAAAACAGCTTTACACTTGAGGAATAGTAATTGTGTTTTTTTTCTTGTATATTTCTAATTCCATTTTAAAAAACATCAAGTAAAAAAAACCTACTTAACATAATTTGGAAATAATAATTTTGTACTCTGTTCTAGAATTTTTGACCAAGTATAAAAGTATAAAATTCGAAATTTGTGTCTACAATTTTCTAGAATTATTTTAAAATGTCAAAAAATTTCACTTTTCTTAATTTGAAAGAGGCTTACACAAAGGATATAATAAATTCTCTCTCTGTTCTAGTATTCTATTCGAGTTGAGTATAAAACTCGATATTTTTCCCAAGTGTATATATATATATATCAATGTTGTTGCTGTTGTTGTAGTTGTTGTTGTTGTTAGCATTGCTACAATTCCATAGGCACATTGTTGAAGACCCAGACGATGATGGGCACTTGAACATCAGAGTTTTAGTTCACCAACAGCCGCAGCTCTCTCAACAACTGGCTTAGACTCTACGGGGGAACATAATGCGGCGGATTGCCATCCACTTGCCCCTTCTGCGATGCCCCAGAGCCAGAGCTACAGCTTGAGTTTTGCTGTTGCTTCAGCATCAGCTTCAGCCTCAGCCACAGCTACAGCTTCAGCTGGGAATGCTGATGCCGATGCCGATGCCGATGCCGTTGCTGATGCTGATGCTGATGATGCTTTCAGTTTTCAGCTTTCAGACATGCGCCCCGAGTCCGGACCCGCATTCATTCGGATTCATTCGGCTGGTTCGTTCTGCTGGCACAGCGCTTCGATAGATGCTAATCTATCTTTATTGTACAAAGATGTCGAGAGGATGTGTATGCGAATTGTGTGGGGAACGGGCATTTGGGTATTGTGGGGATATTGAGGAGGAATGGGAGCGTAATGATGCTATGTCCGTCGCTACGTTGCGACAGTCGGACTCGAGTTAAGTTGAGTTGAGTTCAGTTTATGTTCTCGACTCTTTTTCGGGGGCTGCTATAAATATAAATGGTCTTTTTGGGCATTCGTCTGTATTGGATTTCACTTGGGTTCGATTTTGGTTTGTACGCTTTTGGGAAGCGTATGCCACAATACACACACACACACACACACACATACAGCACAGATTTTGGAAAGGTATTATATATACAATGTGCAATGTGGATGGTTGTGCGGTTGTTCAGGTTGCTCTTAACTCAGCACAGGTACAGTTGTGCATAAAACTATTGCGTTGGAGTGTATTCAAAGTATATTTTAATCAGAGTTTGAAATTTTAGTTTAGATTCGTATTTTATATTATTTCTATATATTGAAGAGTATTCATCATACTTTCAACTTGATTCCAATTCCAAGTAATATACTCAGCTGTCTCATTTTCCCATTCTACGTTTAATTTTATATTATTATTATCATCTCATAACCGCAATATATACATTTTTAATTGTGTACAATATGTGGTAAGATCATTTACTGAGAAGTACCAATTGTTAACTTTTATAGCTATTTATTGGTATGTTAGTATCAAGACTTTGGAATGCCATAACTTTGTCAAAATCGAATTATTTTCAAAAACGGGGCTTTAGTATAATAATGCAGTCAAAGTTGAGAACTCGATTCTGACTATAGTGGAACCTCTCACAACTATTCACAGTCATAACTTTGTCCATTTTGATCCTCTAGACTAATAATACATTTAACGCCTTCTGGCTAGAGATTAATGTTCAAATTCTTGCCCAATAAGTCATTTGTCAATGTCAGGGCCACTTTTTCCAATGCAGCGTATACGCAAGTCGTATATAGATCTCTAGTAAAAGATATGCATGCCTAAATTAAAGATTCAGAGAGCATCATTAATCTATAATCTGCAGATCGGGTTTTTCAGCGATCAGACGTACAACATGTTCCTATTTAATTCGCTTCTTTTATTTTTGTTTTTGTCAGTTTTCCAATTCCAGTTTTCCAGCTGAAGGCAATCCAATGGAATTAAAATGGCGAACCAAACGACGACTGGCAACAAAATCGAATGGCAAAAGAGCCAGAGAGAATACAACACGAGAGATATAAAGCCCAGATATGGAAATGGCAATAAACTCGTAGCAGCATTGAGCATATACAGCATTGGAGATGGGGGGAAATTGGGATTACTAAGTGACGCGAACAGCGACGCTGGCAGCGACGCGAGCAGAGCACGAGGGCACTGGCATCAAGGCAACAAGGCGTCCCAGGCATCGAGGCATAGGAAGCAGCAAAATGGCACAAAGGAAATTACGAGGAAAAATTCAGGTCCCTATGGTGCTTTTGGGTGCGACACAGCCAAGCGAATAGAATTGCTATGCCCCACACACACACACACACCTTAGATATATAGATGTGTATATATATATATATATTGTGTGAGCTGGAGGGCATCGCATATATAGATTATAGGGCGCACACGATGCCCTCGGCAGAAGTAGATGCCGAGATACGAGAGTCGAGATACCTTCAACTAAGTTGAACAATTTCCATTTCCAGCCAGCGAACGGACATAATCAGAAAAGGTAATGGAAAAATACTATCTCGCTGAGAGATGAAACTGAACGGGCATCCGAAGGGATATATGGCATCCGTGTAAAAAGGGACATAGTTGAGGAGGATTGCGGGGGGCCGCGGAGAGAGGAAAGAGTGAGGGGCGACAGTGTTCAATATAATACATGACCATAATAAATTCCATGGCTAAATCCCTGGTCTGTAGAAAAAGGTCATAATAGATGTGTCTAGCTGTATGTGTGTGTGTGTGTGGGAGTCATCTATACCTATGCATATATATATATATATATGCATATATATATATATATATTTATGTGTGTGTATGTTTTATCCTAGTCGGTAATCATTCGGTTTTCATGGCAAACGCAAAGGGAAAGGTCATTTTCTTGGCTCGTTTTGCTCAGCTCGTTTTCGAAAGGTTGCCAAAGGGCTTACGGTGGTGACCCTCCCTAAGCCCCACCATACCCCCAAACCCGCCGCCATCCACCACATCCCCACCAGTTAGCAACCGAAAAGCATTTGAAAAGTTTTTGCCTGGTCAGTCAGTCAGTCGATAGCTGCAGCAAAATATAATGTGTATTAATGTCGACTCATCGTCTCCATCGTCAACTCTGGAAAACTTGAAACGTAACTCGAACCCAGCATCTGAAGCCACCCGCCCAACGTATGGATGGATAAATGAACGGATGGATGCTGCTGTCTGAATGTGGTTTGGTTTTATACCTTTGCTAATACCTCTCGCCCAGCTTCTATGTAAGTACATATAAATAAAGTTATGAATATATATATATATATATATAAATATGTGTATATACTTTTCAACCACCAAATTCTAAACACAATCCAATCGAATCGAACCGAGCTGGAAAAACCGAACCCAAACTACGAGCAATACACCCAACTTGTATTTCTTCAGCCTTCAGCTCTCAGAGCTCTCTAAGATGCTCATATTAAAACTAATCCATCAAATTGCTTTGGGCGACCCACAACTACAACGATAATGGCTTTAACTACAACACGTTTATAGTTTATAATGTTGTTGTTGTTGTTGTTGTTGTTGTTGTATCTGCTGCTTCTGCTTGCTTGCTTAGCTGCCTTTCTTGTTGCTGTTGTTGTTGGTGCGAACGAACCCAAACCCGAAACCCGAACCCAAACCCGGGCCAGAGCCAGAGCAAGAGCAATACTTCAAGTCAACAGATATACACACGTCGCAGTCGTATCAACTTCTCAGCATCTTTTAGATAGCTTGTACTTATAAGTAAATGTATGTGTATACACACACACACACACACAGCCATGCATGGCTGTGTGTGTGAATTGGAAAAGATGTTGGCGTGGAATGGATTTTTCTGTGTGCATATATATATATATATATATATGGTGTATATACATATATAGAGCTCATATTGAAGTTGCTTTTGGCAGTTGGTTAACGGATATCTTTAAAAATAATGACCTGGGAACCAAATGCTGCTCATGTACAAAGATACAAATGTATCTTTTTAGCTCACGATTGATTGAAGACGCACCATGTGGGTAGCATACCTTGATACCGTAGAGAAACTTGTTTAATTTGGCGTGATATCGAACCAAAAAATGCACATATATATATATATATATATATATTTACTATACACATATATAATATTTATCTCGCTATAGTTGCCAAGCGTGAAAAATAAGGCATTGGGTTGGTCCAAAAATATGTGCTAATTACTTGAGATCTACAATTCGTGTGTAGCGCGATAATATGTACAAAATTGAGATTTGTAGAGCAGCTGTGCATAGTTTAAGGTTGGGATGCTAATGTCTGTATGAACTTAGGTAAAAACCTATTTAAAAATCTAGAAGAGCAGCCGAGCTACCTGTGTTGAGGAATTTAAGTACATCGGTGATTATCTGTCACTACTCGAAGATTTTCAAACATTTTTCGATTCCCTGAAATCTGTAAAATCATATATTCTCTAAATGGCATTTATTAAAAGATTGCTATTACCTGAGATCAGTAAAACAAAGAATATATATATATATATATATCTCATTGCAAATCAGACAAAAGTGTTACCATCTTTTCATAGTTTTCGAGTTTCCTAATATTGCTGATCACAGACAAATTTTCATATTAGGATTAAACTCTAAACAGCTGATTTACATGAGAACAGGATCTGCATATAGTTCAAACATGTTAATGTGCAATAAAGATGTAACTTAAGCAGCATGAGTTCATAATTTACAATAGTTCCTAATATTATTATGCACAGAAAATTTTTAATTTTGGTTAATCTATCCATAGGTTTATTGCTTCGATTTTTCGATTACAACTGAGTACACCTGATTAACATAAGATGAGTTACAGCGAAAGGATAACATTGCTCACTAAAGTTAATATTTGTAGTTGCCACTTGTAACGTAGTTAACAGGCCACTAATGAGGTGCTCATTGGACTGTAATCCCTTCTGTAAGAAAACATATCGAGCATAACTAACATAACATATCGAGCCGATTAATCGATCACTTGGATTTAGAAGAAGAGATCAACTGTAACTAATAAAGTGAGAAGAGCGGGCGATAAAAAGAATGGTAAGCAATTAAGTTTGGTTTAGTTTTTGCGAACACACATTTTATATTATTATTAATGTCGAACATTAAACAATGTTAGCTAAATCGAGCGCGGACCTAAGTTTAAACAAGTGACGCATACTTCAATCAATCAATCGTTTTTAAGAAACCACATGCTCGCACCCCAAAATGGCTACTGTCGATAAAAATGTGTATGTATATGGATATGCTATTAATATAAAACCATGCATTCAATATACATATACACTCATATATAAAATACATATCAAAATAAACAGACACATACATATACACATATACAGATGCAGATACAGATATATACGCAGATATGTGTGTGTATTTATAGTATATGCAGACACACCCCATATCGTTAAAATAGAGAAAACATATACACCATGTCTGACGGGCGCTACGTCTCTATAAATGCCATTGAAATCCCATCAGAGCAAACCGAACCCAAAGCCGAGACCCAAACCTAAAACCCGAACAGAGCATAGCAGCTCCAGCCCCCTTAAATAAACAGTCTTACGGTAGCGCAGTGGTTTGGGGGCAAAAAAACACAGCCAAAAGGGCCCAACAGTAGCAGAAGTAAAGGCAACAACAATAACAGCAGCAGCTAAAAACACCCCAAACATCGGCTAAACTTCGGGTTTTTCTCGTGCTTCTGACTGACTGACTAACCCAACACACACGCGACTGTCTGACAGACAGACTCTTGTTGTTCTTGTTGTCTTTGCTTTGCTTTGTACATCGTTGCGCTGGCAGCGACGTCCGCGTCGACGTCGACGTCAAGAGGTATTCTCTGCCCGTCCTTGCCTGGCATGCCAAGTCTCTCCCCTCCCTCTGGCTGACTGACTGGCTGGTTTTTGGTTTGGCCTGGGCTTGTTTTGGGATTAAATATTTCCTATAGATGGGAAAAACGAGTCGGTCGGGTCGGTCGTCGAGTCGCGCGCTGCCAGGCAATGCTAGCTATGTTGGCGATGTTGGTTGTCGCTAGTTTCGTATATTTCACTTTGTGCTGAACGTTCGTCCGAAGCGGTTCTCACAGCGCGACAAAGAGCGAGAATTGTTTTTCTCGTATGATTCCACTTCATTCTGTGGCTTTGCCTTAGTTCTACGATTTTTATATATATAATTATATATATATATAGACTTGATTTTGGTATCAAATTTAAAGTGCGCGCAATTCTTTCAGCAATTTAGGTTTCATTTTAGAAACTCGCGTGCTTTTTGGATAAGTGAGTACCACTGTGCCAATGTGTTATGTGTTCTCCGATGTAAACAAACGGGGTCTTGAGATTCTGCCGCTGCCTCGGTCGCTATTGTTGTTGTTCTCTCTGTGTGTGCAATTAAAAAAAAAAGCGGCGCGGCGTGGCGCGACGCCGCTGTCGCTGCGCTGCCATCGGCATTTGCATGGCACACGAGCAGGCGCCAGCAGCAAGTGTCCGTTATTTAAAAATGTGCCCCGCGTCTGTTTGTTTATTTTTGTTTGACTTTTACTGTTAGACGTTGGCGAGACGGCAGCGACGTCGACGGCGTTTTGTTTTGGATTTCGTTTCGTTTTTTCTTTTTTTGGGGGGGCCGTTGGTTTTGTTTTGGTTTGTGCTTTCTTTCGGCTTTTCGCGCTTCTGTTTTGATGCGCCTTTCTTACATGCATCAGTATCAGTGATAACGGGACATTGACTCTGCTTAAAACTTGTAGCTGATAAGAAACTGGGTTGCAAGTGGAACAATTAAATAAAACAGTGTTTAATAAAGTTCACTTTCAGAACTGAATGCAATATGAATATGCATCAATTATAAACATTGCCACAGGTGATTCATGTTTAAAAATCAATAAATTGTGCATCCAAAAAAAGGGCATTTAAATATTAAAATGTTACATCAGCTGCAACTGACGCTCAATCAAGAATAAGTGCTCATGGCAACGAACTTTATAGCTATCAATAAATATCTATATATTTATAATATCCACACTCTCATTCATAACTATATCCGTGAACTAGTTTCACCCACACTTATAAACAAACGCAATTCAATGGAAACATAAAAAAGGTCACGTCCAAGTCACCTTGAACTACCGTTGAATAGCCAAGAGAACAAGACACGAATACGAATTGAATATGGTCTTTACTGAAGTGTTTAACTACCTAAGCATGACCAAAATCAATCCAATCAAAAATACTCGTCGAGAAAAATACAGAAACTGAATTTTGGGTATTTGGAACGTTGAATAGTTAAAAGTATGTTGGTCGTAGGTATAAAAATACAAGAAGTAGTTAAACAATGGGCAAAAGATACAGCGATATCCGAGATACAAAAAGAGATACGTAGCATGTAACACAAAAGGGAAGAACTGAGTCTGAGGCTGCCAACTCATCATCATCACGATGATAATGATGATGATAATGATAATGATGACGCTGCACGAATATTTCACGAAGTTCCAGCAATCCCCAATCGGCAGCCAAGCAGCAAGTAAAGTAAAGTAGGCAACCATTATTTAGGGTGAGTAGAAGAAGGTGGACTTAGGGCACGGAAGAGGGACGACGTCTCGAGGCGATTAAGATAAAGTGCCAATCGATATATATACATACATATATATATATATATATATATATATAAGGGAAAGAAAGGCAGGCGAGTGGAGGCAGCAGAAGCAGCAAAAGATGAGATGAGCTCAACTGAGGATAAGGCAAAAACAGTGGCTGAGACGGTGGCAGCGGCAGCGGGCAGAGGCAGACGCAGCAGCCAAAGCAGAGCAAGTTTTATACTGTAAGTAGTACATCAGAGGAAGGAAAAACAGTCGCAGCGACAGCGACAGCTCGAGAGAGCTACACACAGTCCAGAGTATATATAAATATATACATATATATAAATATATAGAGAGAAGACGACATAAAAGGAAATATAAAACCATTTATAAAGCAAGTCAGTCAGGGGAGATTTGAATTGGAATTGATGATGCTGTACTTGCACTCGACTCTTACAAGTATGCGTGTGTGTGTGCGTGCGTTTTTGTGTGTGTGTGTGTGTCCAAATACGAAGCATAGACGAAGCTGAGCTGCGCTTGCTTCGTCTCACTTCGTTTTGTGTCAAGGTGCGCGCACTGCGAGCTGTGGCAAAGTATTCTTGAAGACGCCTTGTGGAAGGGTTCTCTGCTTTCTGCTTTTGGCCCTTTTTTGTTGTTGTATTTTGGGCTAGGAAACTTTTGGCTGCCAAACCAAAAGTTTCCGGCATTCGGTAAAGTTTGATGCCACAGGCGAAACCTGGAAACAGCTGCAAAACACTGAACAGCCCCTAAGTCAAATGACGGAAAAGATAAAACCCAATTCCGTAAATCCAAAAAGCAGTGAAGTGGGGGGGGGGGGTGGAAATAACCAGAAATGTGACACGGAATCCCAATTTGAATAACAGCAATGATTGCAACTGATAAAAATTAAATCGTCTTAGAAAGCCAATCTAAGATGACCGGTGACTCAGTTAGGTGGGTTCTCATCGTAGCTACACTCAGCGAAAAAAACTGGTTATAAATTCGAGCTCAGATGGGCACTTAATTTATAAACTAAATATCGAACTTATCTAGTCCAAGTTAGAATGTTATAGTCGACAGATCTCGACCAGTAGATACCCTGTTAAACACATAGTAGGTTTGCTGATATTAGTTTGTTCAATGTGAAATTTTTACAGTTGATCAATAATATATGAAAGCTTATATAGCAAATTTGAAGTCTCTGAGATTGTGCTATTTATACAGACGAACAGATATGGATATAGCTTAGTCGATTGTGCGGTTGGTACTGATCAGGAATTTATATACTTTACTCTGCTCTAGGGGTTCAGTCTATAACTTTCCATTTTTTCTCCAAGTGTACACACGCACACAGACACACACACGTATAACTGAGTCAGCAGCAGTATTAAAATATTACAGTATTACCCTCGAATCTTGGGCAGGAGGCAAAGTCGCTCACTTTATTCAAGTGCTGCTGCTGTTGCCTAGCAACAGAGGCGATACATCATTGTATTTGTATCTTTAGCTATAGCATACGCATATATATATATATATGTGTGTGTGTGTATGTGTGTGTTACTGTGCAAGTGTGTGTTAGCTCTGAGATATGGGAATGGGCGCCTGGGGGCACCCATAATGGAGCGTTCGACGTCCGACTGGTTCTGGTTTTGTTATTATTTTTTTTGTTTTTTTGGAAGGGGAAGTGTTGCGGAACTGACTTGGATGGGGACTAGAAATCGTATCGATTTCTGAAGGCGTACGCATCGTTTGCTCGAGCAGCGGCTTCAATTTTATCAACAGTCTTATAAGTATGTGTGTGTGTGTGTATAAGTGTGTGTGTGTGTGTGTTGATATATTTGTGAGGTTTTTATGGCTCATATCGCTATATTTTAGCGGGGCTTGCGGCTGTCGTATTGCTTTTATATATTCAAACTTTCTGAAGTAACCACGATGTGTATGTGTGTGCGTGCGTGTGTGTGTGTATGTGTGTGTATGTGTGCTTGTGTGTGCATATGGTATTTTTCCTAAAACCAGAAACACACAGCGAAGTCACAGCTATTATAAATATACAGATGCAGCTGATAAATATTATTATAATGCGTCATGTGCTATAATCGCAGTGAAATTTGAATCTTTTTACTTTACTTTGGCTTTACTCATTGATTTCCATTTAATTTGAATTGTGTTTTTGTCCTTAGGGTTTTTTATATTACTGGCATTTTAAAGCGAATCATACGCGATGTTTACTTTATTTGTAATCGATTTTCTTAATGGATTTTTTATCACTTACAATATAAATATTTATACAAGTGCATATAAATGTTTGGGTTTATCAGTTATGCGAGCAGCTAATCCGCTTGGTTTGCCTTTTACTTCACTGCAAGAAAGAAACTTTTCTAATTTTTGATGTTGATTAAGCCACAAAGAAATCAAACTTTTGTCAAACAACTTTTTATTCCCGAAAGTTTTATAAACTGATGCCGTTTCTGGCATCTCAGCTTCAACTTGATTGTTCTCCTTGGCAATTGGTAGTTTTTTTTCTAGAGTTTCTATGAGTTGAAGTTAAACATAACTAATAATATTTAATTTTTGATTCTGTCTATCTTTGCAGTTGCTGATTTTTCATTTTTTTATGTTTTAATTGGTATTTGGCGGGCCTTTTGTGCAGCGCCAAAAACGACGACATTTGCAAAATTCTTGGCGTCAACAATACAAGCGTAATGCCGACTATACGGCGCTGTTGCATCATCGGATGCCTCTCGAATTCGCGGCAACATCCGAGCATGCAGTTTTTCGCTTTCCCACGCCCCGACTCCCCGTTCCACAAGCTGTGGAAGGAGGCGTGCCACGCTTCGCTGCGACGCATCATTCCCTTCAAGAAGCCGGTGGTTTGTGCTCTCCACTTTGATCCCAGTGTGCTGGGTGGACGACGACTCCAATCTAATGCGTTGCCCACACTGCGACTGGAGGTACCCGTAAATATGGAGGCGGTGGAGCAACAGGAGATGGTCGAAGAGATCGAACGGAGCCGCAAGTGTGCTTACATCAATGCCGTGGTCTATGAGTGGCTGGTGCGGGCGAATATCAATCCACAGCTGCGTGGCAGCATCACGCATGGCATGATCAAGGATAAGGCGGAAACGGCACGTCAGGTCATCGGCAGCACCTCGTTCATAGCGGACAATCGCTGGCTGAATCGCTTTCGGGAGACGCATCTGCAGGGATTCGCCCAGAAGTTGACATCCAATCAGTTGAAGTCGATGGGCACATCGCTCTGGATACCGGATATTGTGCAGGATTTGCAGAATCTATTTCCGCCAGCGAGTGCGGAGCGTGTGGCGAAGCTGGAGGAGATGCCCGAACAGTATATGAATTATATGCAACAATATGGTGAATACGAGGAGGATGAGGACAGCATGGACATGAAGGAGCAGAGCTACCAGGAGCAGCAGCAGCAGCAGCACTACGCACTTCAGCAACAACATCTCCAGCAGCAGCAGCAGCATCAATTGAATTCCGCCTGGCCATCATTTACCGGCCATCCACATGCTCATCAGCATGGACATGCTCATCCCCATCCCGGCTTCAATAGCTTCAATGACTTCTACTTCGAGCGACATCAGCAACAGTTGCAGCAACAACTACAGCAACAACAACAGTTGCAGGCCCAGTTTCCACCAGGTGCGGGAACAGAAAGAGGCGCGCTGAGTCCAGCACAGGCACAGCGTGAACCCTTCCAGCCACAGCTGCCACCGAATCAGTCGCAACAACAGCAGCGCTTGAGTCCGTTTCAGCCCGTGCAGCTGGCCAAGCGACACAAGCTGGAATCCCCCGCTGGCCATGATGATGAAGTACAGCAGATCAATGCCTCAGCTCGCGAATCCCCACTGCCTCTCGCTCAATCCACAGTACAAGGCACGCCAAGTCCGAGTGTCAAGGAGCAGAATAACAATGGTGGACGGGACAGTGCCAGCAGCAAGGAGAATGCCCCCAAAATCAATCTGGGCAGCTGCAGTGGTAAATCGACGCCGCATTCGCAGCACTCGCTTAAGGGCAGCAGTTCGCCGGCGCCGGCAGCCGCATCCACATCCGCACCAGCCTCACCCAAGAAGCTCGGCATCAATGGCGGCAGCAGCAGTTCCGGCAGTCAAACAAATGGACGCACTTCACCCGAATCCGAACCCCCAACCGACTCCAAAGCTTTTTCCAATGCGCTCAAGGAACTGGATAGCTATACCCAGGCACTGGAGTATCTGAAACCTTTGGAGGATTTTGTTCTCTTCAAGGAGAACTTTCGGGCCATTGGCCTGCTCTCCCAGCTGGAACTGGTGCTGCGCAAGGGCGACAAATCGACCCTTATCGAGGGTTAATTAACTCTGACACAAATTAAACACAAATGTGATGAACAGTGTACATATGTATACATAAATACCATATACTACATATATGTAGGCTATATGGAATCTAGCCAAGTACTGTAATAGTATTATTCATTTTGTCTTTCCATCATTTGCATTAAGTAACTAATTAATTTGGGCAGACTGAATCTGCAGCCATTCAATGTGTTGAAAATAATATTCATTTATTTATTTTAAAAACAAGTAACGTGTAAGTCTTTGTTAAGCTGACGTTGAAATATCCTTACAGACCACCCCAAATCCTGAACAAATGGAAGAATCTTTGTCGGTCTTTAAAAAATATAAATTAAATATAATATAATAAAATATTAAAAATATATTTTTGGCTAGCTCCAGTTTAGTTCGATTTTCTTAATCTACAATGTCCTATTTGTGAGCATACTAAGTTTATATTTTCCCCATGAAAATATATATATATGAATAGAAGGGACCGATCATGATAGGGGTTTGTTCGACTCATAGTGGGATGTCCTCAAAGATTTTAAAGTTTACCAAAGACTCGAAATACAATGTAATATATAAATACATTTGGATTAGTCTGACTCGGTTACTCACGGAATATATATATACTTAAAGCCCGCAACGCAAAACAATCTGCACAAGATTTAACATTTATTTCCCTATCGATTGCGATTAAACGGTAGGTTCAAATGTCCTGCAGGTCTGGCAGCGCTGTCAACACTGCCACATTTTCCAACACTGCACGCTTTTCGCTGCGACTGGCATTCTTGCTGCTGAGTAAAGCGATAAACAAAACAAGCAGCAGCTAAATAAATAAGCAGATTTCTGGCCATTAAACATAAAACGAATTGAAATAAAAATACAAGCAACAAATGTCGCTGCTCGAGCAATACGAGCAGCAATATGCGGCGCTAATTGCCGAAATAACTGCACACATTGGACGACTGCAACAGAATGCAAGTGAGTTGTAGTAAAAAAATTCCAAGCATATGTCAATAATATCAAATTTTGTAATCCACTCCAAGCCGAACGCAGCGAGTTGTGCATCAAAATCGATGCCAGTTTGGCAGAGGCACAGGAGTTGCTCGAGCAGATGGGTTTGGAGATGCGTGAATTGAATGCCACACAACGCAGCAGTTTCAATGGCAAGTTGCAAGTAGCACAGGCGGAACTCAAACGCTTGCAGACGGAATACAAACAGACCAAGGACAAGTTGCGGGCACAGGCAACGGGATATACTACACTCGATCTGGCTGGAGCTGGAGATTACTATGAGGATGTGTCGATTAGCAATGATCAGCGGCAACGTTTGCTGGACAACTCGGAGCGCATCGAACGCACCGGAAATCGGCTGACGGAAGGTTATCGTGTGGCACTCGAAACGGAGACACTGGGCGCACAGGTCTTGAATGGTATTTGATAGCCAAGACTCTTCTATAGTTATGTTTGCTAATGTTCCATCCCTGGCAGATCTGCATCATCAGCGGGAGACGTTGCACGGCGCACGCGCTCGCTTGAGGGAAACGAATGCGGAACTGGGACGCGCCTCCCGCACCCTTAACACAATGATGCTGCGCGCCCTGCGCGAGAAGGTCGTCCTCTATGGCGTCGGGGTCTGCTTTGTGGTCGCCGTCGGTGTCAGTCTCTATCTGACATTTGCGCCCAGCTCATCGGCGGCCACCTCATAGTTGACTCTAGTTATTAACTTGTAGTTTGCATTCCACTGTTGAATTAGTTTTGTTTATATATTTATTTGTTGTTAGCATTAGCTTCAATTTGCGTGTTAATGTTTTATGCATGTATGTAATATATATATAATTATATATTTATGTGTATGAATTGAAATCGACTAAAATGCTTAATTTTACTATGACTTATTATGCACCACGAAGTGTGCTAATATATATTCAGAATCGTACGTGTTCCGTTGGCGCACATTAACTATATACTATATATATATCATAATTAATACATATTCGGACGTTTTTAGCATTAAATTCGAATCGCATATTTACAAATAATAAATAATTAACCAAAAAAGTATGTATAAAAAATGCAAACGTTAGAAAAGCGTTTCTTTTTTTTTGTTTTTGTTCAGTTATCGCTGGGAAATTTAAATTGGCTTGGAAGAATTTCCGTTTGCTGATGTGAGAGTCAACTTATTCTATAATGAAAGATGTTAATATGCTTAATTTAAATAAAACGACGTTAAATAGCTCTTCAAAGATGCTTATTGAAAGGATTACAAGTTATGCTTTGTTATATTTTACAAATTCGAAAATCCCTTTAAAAAGATAAAATTTCAGTTTTGCTAAATTTTGCAACTTTAAAAAACCCCACCTATCTAAAATGGATGTTTAAAATCTGTGTTTTTAATTTAAGCATATTGCATTAAGACAGCAAATTGAGATACTTGCATATCTGTTTTCGAGTCGAACTGCTTGAAATAAATTATAGCCAAATTAAATAAATGCATTGCTGCATTCCATTGAGTTTGTCATTTAGTATTAGCCAAACTCAATGTTCCCCAATTGCTAGCAGCTGCAGGCGGAGGCTTCCTCGTGCAGCTCCGGTTCGTTGACCTTGTCGATTTGAAAGGATTGCCTTTCCAGCTCCTGTAGCTCCATTTTGGAACGATTTGCCTGCACCAGTTGCCGCGAGATATCCTGAAACATTGCCTCGATGCCGTCGCCCGTGCGACAGGATGTTTTGTAGGTGGCACTAATCAGTGAATGGCATTGTTCACAGAATGCTTCGACTTCCTCATCGCTGACCTCTGGCTCCCGACCCTCGAGATCGCTCTTGTTGCCACAGATGAAAATCTTGGCATTCTCCGCATAGGTGACAATGTCCAGCAAGTGCTGCGACAGCGAATGAAACGATGCCGCATTATCCAGTGCAAATACAAGGATGGCACCTTCGGCAAATTTGTAATAGGATGAGGTGACTGATGCCACACGCTCCATGCCACCAGTGTCCCACAGTTGCAGCTGCCACAAAATAGCAATGATATTATAAAATCTACTACTCATCTAACCTTGACCAACAGACGCACCTTAATCTGTCTCTCGCCCACATTGTACTGCCTGTCAATGTGATCCAATCCCAATGTGGATTTGCGGTCTGTTTCGGTGATGAAAGTGTTGTTCGTAAATCGCCGGAACAGGGAACTCTTTCCCACCCCATAATCGCCACAGAGTATAACCTTCTGCTTGGGTATGCGTACCGTTGCCATGTTTAATTAATTCGCGGTAAGTAAATTAATTTAATTCAATTAATTCCCAGACACAAAGAAAACTAACAACACACACAGTAAACAGCTGTTATTTCAATGATGCCACCAAGTTGTTCATTATATCGATATCGATAATTAGATACAAATAGTCAAATGTGCAGTTAAATCGAATTTGTCATTTATAGATATGTATTCCAATTTGAGTAAAATCCTCAGCATTATTAGGAATTGGCCTTATACAGGTCACCAAATGGAGCATAATTGATGGAAGTAAAAAAGCAGACGTGTTAACAATTTAAACGAATAATGCAGTAAAAAACAAGCGAGAAGGAACATCTTAAACACGTCCAAATTTATATAATCTTATTTGAAAAGCTTGCCTGTTACATACTTTCGCAAAACTTCATTTTACTCTTTTCCCATTCTTAATATGTTTAAAAAATAAATAAAAATACAGGGAAAGATTTTTCAAACTTTTAGCAATGGAAAAACAAAAAAAAGATAAGAAAATAATGCCACCAAGTCTTGCAATCGATAATATGAAATCGATGACGATGACGATTTAATCATAGTAAATAGTGCACCACATTTAAACGCACTACTTTAAGATAAGATGCCTTGGCCAAATGATAAGCCAACTCATTAAAACCAAGTTAAGCAAGTTGGCAGCAGCTAAAGCTAAATTCGCTGTTGGCTTTTACGAAGAATGGGATTATTAAATCGCTCGCTGGCAATATTATTGCTGTACTTTGTAGTCTTGGCCCATGGCAAGTGAAAAATAGCAAAAAATCAAAATAAAAATCTAAAAAATCCTATCTAAACACAGGTAAGCCCGGTTACGGACCCGGTGATCAGGATTGGGGCTACGTTGATGTCCGTCCTGGCGCCCACATGTTCTACTGGCTATTTTACACCACAGCCCGTGGGGTCAGCTACAAGGAACGTCCTTTGGCCATCTGGCTGCAGGGTGGACCAGGTGCCTCATCCACGGGATATGGCAACTTTGAGGAACTGGGCCCAGTGGATTTGTATGGCGATCATCGCAATTGGACTTGGGTGAAGGACATGAATGTGCTCTTCATTGACAACCCGGTGGGCAGTGGGTTCAGTTATGTGGACAGTTATGACAATTATACGGCTACAAATAAGGAGATTGCCTTGGATCTGGTGGAACTAATGAAGGGTTTCTACACAAAACATCCGGACTTTAGAACTATTCCGCTGCACATCTTCTGCGAGAGTTATGGTGGCAAAATGGCGCCCGAGTTCGCCCTGGAACTGTACTATGCCAAGGAACGGGGAGAAATTGAAACTAACTTGCAATCGGTGGCCTTGGGTGATCCCTGGACATCGCCCATTGACTCGGTTCTGGCTTGGGGTCCGTTTCTGCTGGAAATGGGCATTGTGGATCACGATGGCTATGATCAGATTATGAAGGCGGCCAACCTAACTGCCGAGTTGGTGGAAACTGAACGTTGGGTGCAATCCACCGCTCAGTGGGCCATCACCCAAACAGAGGTAATGAAGGCCTCCAAGGGTGTCGATTTTTACAATGTGCTGAAGCAGACGCGCGGAGATCAGTTTCCCAAGCAGATGTTGCTGACACCCGAGGGTGAGTTTGCAAGCAGTCCCCGATTGTAAAAGATAATCTATAATAATAAGGATGTTATAGAACGTATGTACCGCACTATGGTCAAGTTCGATATCGACGAGAACCGTGATCAGCTGCTGGAGAAACTGATGCGTGGACCTGTCGCCGAAACGTTGGAAATACCACTCAATATCACATGGGGCTCGCAGAGTACCCTCACCTTTGGTGTACTCCAGGAGGACTTTATGAAGCCCGCAATACACATTGGTAAGATCTAGATTCTTGAATGAGATTCGAGTAGCTAATCGAGTAGTTAATCAATCGCATTATAGTAAATGAGCTGCTGGACAAGACCCCGCTGAAAGTTGGCGTCTTCTCAGGCGGCTTGGATTTGATCTGTGCGACACCCGGCACCGTCAACTGGATTGACAAGCTGAACTGGAGCAAAAGAGAAGAGTATTTGGCTGCGAATCGCATTGCAATCAATGTGGATCGCGTTCTGGAGGGTTATCAAAAGTCGGGCGGCAACTTTACAATGTACTGGATTAATAGATCGGGTCACATGGCGCCCGCCGATAATCCAGCTGCCATGAGTCATGTCCTGCGTGAATTTACTGGCTTTGGTCAGAATTACAAAAAAATTATCAAAAGAAAACACAAATAAAAATGTTAATTAAAGAAAAAACTGATAAGCAAACGCAATCGCGACATTTTATCAATAACTAGATTAGTGGCTTCATCTGAAATTTATGAAAGTGATAAGTTAAGTATTGAGTATTAAGTATTAAAATTTAACATAAGATGGTCTCAACTGGTCACGCGAAGGCCCATCACCCTCGTTAAGACCAGCGATCTTAGCTATCTTAGCTATCTATGCACACAAATAGCAACCGAATCCCACTCGAAAGATTAGAAATTCTTTACTTGCCGTGTGCGAATTCTACAAATTGATCAGACGTTCGCAACACCTTCAAGTGTACGGTCTACTTGGAGTTTACCTTCGGAAGTTTATTAGTTTGTGGCAACTAGAGTGCAGACAATGAGTCGACTTTTAATCAGCTTTGCGCTGCTGACTTTTGTGGCATTTTGCAGCTTTGCCGCTGTGAATGGTGAGTATGAAAACTGTAACAAAAATTGACCTCAATTTTATAGACTGCCAACTGTGCTTTGTGTGTGTGGTTTGGGCCAAGAAGTAAGTGCCACTTTATATGCCACTCAGGTGTTAATGATAGCAAATTCATCGCACAGCAAAAGAAGCTATGTTTGTATATTTATAACAGACTAGCAAAGATTTACTATAGTTAGTGAAAGTAAGTAGTAAGTACTATAGTAAGAGTCTAATATAATTCCTTACTAAGACTTTTCGAAAATGCTTAAATAATTAAATTTACCATGGTTCTGAAATAATCACTATCGACATAAGTCTTAAAGCAATTCTAACAAAACTATTCTAATTAGAAGAGATTGCCACTTAAAAACCATTTTGTTTGTCTCTAGCAATATAAAAAACAATTAACCTGAATTTATTAAGTATTCATTAATATAGCTTTTCATTTATACAATTTTCATTAGTTTGTCCAAGTCTACATTTTTGCTTTTCAATAATTATCTTATGCTAAGATCTATGCTTATATTTATAGATAGGTATACTTCTTCTTTGCAATTATCTGTGTAATTAAAACTCAAGTGGTTTATTTTGAAGTGGAAGAATCAAGAATATTATATTTTTCACAGCACGCACTGGTTACGGACCCGGGGAACAAGATTGGGGCTTTGTGGATGTGCGAAAGGGTGCTCATATGTTCTACTGGCTCTACTACACCACTGCCAATGTGACCAGCTATGTGGAACGTCCGTTGGCCATTTGGTTGCAGGGTGGACCGGGTGCCTCCTCCACAGGATATGGTAATTTCGAGGAGTTGGGTCCCTTGACGCTAGAAGGCAACAACCGGAGCTGGACTTGGGTGAAGGACATGAATGTTATATTCATTGACAACCCCGTGGGCTCGGGCTTCAGCTATGTGGATAGCTCCTCCGATTACACGACGACCAACAAGCAAATCGCCTTGGATCTGGTTGAGTTCATGAAGGGTTTCTATGCAAAACATCCGGAATTCAAAACAGTTCCTCTCCACATTTTCTGCGAAAGTTATGGTGGTAAAATGGCGCCAGAGTTTGCCCTGGAGCTGTACTATTCCATCAAACGCAATGAGACTGCGAGTAATTTTGTATCGGTGGGTTTGGGTGATCCGTGGACCTCACCCATAGACTCAGTGCTGGCCTGGGCACCATACCTGCTACAACTGGGTATTGTGGATCAGAATGGACACGATAAGATCGAGGCATCGGCTCTGAAGACCAAGAAATATGTGGATGACGGCAAATGGACACAGGCCACATTGCAATGGAGCTCTACACAATCTGTGGTGCTGCGCGAATCGAAAGGTGTCGATTTCTACAATGTGGAGACACCCACACGAGGCGACCAGTACCTGAGCCGGTTGCTCCAAATGAGCCCAGAGGGTGAGTCTATTCCCAAGTCTGCATTGAGAATCAGTTGCTAACGTAGACACCATTGCAGAGAGCATGTATCGCACCCTGGTCCAGTTTGACCTCGATGAGAATCGTGACAAAATGCTGGAGGAGCTGATGCGGGGACCAGTTACAAAGGCCCTCAATATTACGACGGGCGTCAAGTGGGGCGCCCAAAGTAGCACCACCTTCAACAAGCTGATGGCTGACTTTATGAAGCCAGCTGTTCACATTGGTAAGCAACAATTAATAATCTCAATCTAATCTAATCTTAATATAGCATTTAAATTGTATACATATAAATAACATTTATTATTATTTTTAATTCCCATTTATCTCTAGTTGAGGAGCTGTTGAACAAAACCACGGTTGAAGTGAGCGTCTATTCGGGCGGTTTGGATTTGATATGTGCCACACCCGGTGCCGTTAATTGGATTGATGAAATGCAGTGGGTCGATAAGCAGAACTATTCGAATGCTGCACGCAGGGGCATCAATGTGGATGGCGTATTGGAGGGCTACCAGAAGACATCCGGCAATTTCAGCATGATCTGGGTGAATCGAGCTGGTCACATGGTCCCAGCCGATAATCCTGCTGCCATGTCGTATATTCTGCGACAATATACCAATTTCGGTTAGAGAAATCAATGAAAAGTGTTTTTCAAAATGAATAAAAAAAAAAATGTGTATATTCATTGGAAAGATTGGTTTCTTTTCATTTCACGCAATAAATATTCTCATTGCGATCGAATTTAAAGTGAACCAAATTGAGTCAAGTTGAAACTCAATTTTCGTACTGCTAACTGTAAAGTTCTCGCATGCGCAGTTCAAAAAGAGAGCAGCTCGTATTAAAAATAACAACCCTCTCGCTCTCTTTCGGCCTTTGCCGACATTATCTGACTTTGTCGCATACAAGCAGATACACACACACCCATACACATACACATGCTGCTACGCTCACGTACACACGTTAAAGTTGCGCGCTGCTTGGGCTTATCACCAGCTCTCCGCCGGCGCAGAAAAGTGCTCTCAATGCGCATTCGCGCTCACAGAACCGAACAGAAAACGCAAAAAAAAAAAAACAGAACAACACAGAATGAAAACGGCAGTCGCTGGCAGCGGGTGGGCAGCTATTTTTATGCATATTACACCGCTGCTCTAGTCGGGAACAATTCAAAGGCAATCGCACACGTGTATGCGTCTCGTCTACTGCAAATTGTAATTAAAATAAAAAACAAAGTGCATTGCAAAAATCAGAAACAGCACAACAGAAAGTGAAAAATATAAATCAAAAACAACAAAAAAACGGGCGACGTTTAGTTGCGGTCAACGCGCATAATCGTAGCCATCGCACACGAACAGCACAAGCAGCCAAACACACACACACAGACAAACTGTCTATATAACTGTTTCGTGAGTACGAGAGCCAGAGTGAGAGAGGGATAGGGCAGAGCAGCGTAAGCAGAGTAAGTGAGCGCAACAGATAAAAACAATAATAACGAATAACGGAACATTTAATGCAACAGTAGATTTTGCAGACTTCTCAAACGTCATTTAAATATAAGGAAGAAGCAGAAATTTACAGTTATGCGTGTCCGAGACAAACGTAAACAGCACAAGGAGCATAAATCGTCGAAAAGCGGCGATAAAGAAAAGGTAAAAAATTTTGTTTGACAAGTCGACAATTGAATACCCTACATTTATTGACTATTTCTTCTTTATGGCAGGCAACGGATGCCGCAGCAAAGCAAAGTACGCCAAATAAAACAAGTGGACCAACAACAACAACAGATGTTGCCAGACAACAACAACCAACTTTGGCAGCAACGGAAAAAGTTGCCTTCGACAATCGCATCAAGCGCAAAAATGTTTTGGCTTTAAATGAGAAAGTGGCCGCTTTGAGGGAATATGATCGCCAGCCGGTCTACAAACATGTTGGTCGCTTGTTCAATTGCAGTCCGGATCAGATCAAGCGCATCGTGCTGCAGAAAAAGGAGATTCTGAGTGCGTGGGAGCAGAGGACTCGTCGCTGCCAGGATGCCAAGACGCAGGAGTTCAAAGTGGTGCGTGTGTCCATGTTGGGCAAGGCGGTCTACGATTGGATTAGGCGCATGATGTACTACAAGGACTTCATCATCACCGACGGCCTCATCCAGAAGATGGCGTTGCAGTTCAAGAATCTGATGGGTCTGAACCATTTCTTTCCGCATCAGGAGTGGTGCGACAAGTTTCGCTCCACCTACAACATCCATCACAATGACACCAAGCTATTGAGCTTTGGCTACGAGGACAGTCATTCAGTGCAGATCGGTGACATTGCCAAGGATATTATGTTGGGCTGCTCTCGAGCAGAAAGAGCTGCAGCGGAAAATTCTCCCCTTGATCAGGCAGAGATTGATCTCGACGAGAATGATCTCGACGAGGATGAACTCGATGTCAGCCTGACTAATACAAGCAACAGCAGCAGCAGTCAAACCGGGATGGAGGATGACGATGAGGCCGATGTGGATGTGGATGGCAGCGGGGGTGTCTCCGATACCGAGCCGGATGAATCTACGGATGTGAAGCCCATACTCAACGAGTTGAATGCACGCGTCGTGCAACCTCTGCCGTTGCCACCGTTGGTGCGTCTGTCACAAGTGCCGCCGGGCACTTCGCGTAAGGTGCTGCTGGCCACGCCAATTCTGCCTCCCGGCACGCCACCTGGCGGTGCTCAGACCATGACCATAATACCGCTGGCAACGCTGGCGCAGAGCATAACCCAAAGACCGGGACTGCAGCCGAAGCTGCTGCCTATGCTGGACATTAAGCAGGAGATCAAAACGGAGCCAGAGGAGGAGCAGGCGGAGGTGGAGGAGCAGGGGCATGTAGAGGAGGAGGAGCAGGAGCAGCCTCAGGCACAGTTGGAGACGACGCCAGAACAGGAGGAGCCGGAGGTGACCAGGGAGCAACAGTCAGCTACTGTTGAGCAACCAGCAGTGACCATTAAACAGGAGCTGGACAGCGATGGGGAGCTCCTCGATGGAGATGATATTGATGATTTCGATGATGATGACAATGGCGGGCGTTCGAGTGTCACATCCCTAGCGGAGATCCTGGCAGGCAATGAGAAACAATATATCGAGCAAACGCGCGCATTGCGTCAACTCAAACGGAGTCTCAGTCCAAGTCCGAGCACGGCCACACCCCCATCAGTCTTGCCGCCCATGCCGACGCTGACAAAGGCGCCGCAATCGCAGTCGCAGTCTGTGGGGGCAAAGCGTCAGCGGCAACACGATGACAACAACAACAATGGGGCGCATGTTGGGGAGGGGGGAGGTGGTGGAGTCACCGGGCTGCAATCGATAATCAGCTGTGCCGAGGCACGTCAGTACCTGAAGCAACTGGAGGAGTTTGCCCTCTCCAAGGAAAACTATCGACTGATTGAATTAATAACGCGAGCCGATGAAGTCATGCGGGAACTGGCCGATGAATAGAATTGATTGCCATCTGCTATTCTTAATTAAGTTTGTAGTCGCCCCTCACCACTCCATCTCGAAGATGCAATCATAGAATATCTATATTATTAATTTGTACTCTAAATGTTTTGAAATATTTTATCTGTACCATGTACCAAAATACAAACCAAATTTAGTAAACTAAAAAGTGCATTTGGCTAGTCGGCAATAGATGGCGCCTTCGCTTAGTGCGCATGTCTGCCCTTAGCTGGTAGACGGCGCTGTTGTTGGTGCTGCTGCTTTTGTCGTTGTTATTGTATTGTTGTCACCAGCGTTGCCATTCTCTCGCATTCGCTCACTGCGTCACCACCAAAACAGGCGATTCATTCAATTTATATGTGGGTGGGTGGCAAATGCACGTAAATGACGCACAGGGTGGCATTGTATATAATATCCAACTTACATATGTATGTTAATTGCGCATCTTTTCAGTTTACAAAATTAATATATATGTATAATTTATTTCATATACCATATCAAACTCCCTAATAAAATGCAACTCATTTCGCATTATGCGTTCTGATGAAATTGTTTTGTGTGTCAAAGTAAATACATAAATAAACACACAAACACATGCACATATACTTAATCATGGCATAGGAAAACGTCAGAGGAATGAATCTCGTTGAGTGCGCATGTCTGCCCTTAGCTGTAAACTTCGGCTGGGCGACGACTTTTTGCTCTCCGCGGCATGCTGCTCACCAATGCATGTAAGCATTGCCTGCACACATGCACGCATGTAAAAATTCACAGAAATGCGTCGGGGCCATATGGCACAGGGTGGTTAAGGTAGGTTATGGCCAGCCTATGTAAAATGCAACTTATTTATTATAAATTTTAAATACTTTACTTTATCTATGTAAAAGTATGCATATTTTGTATTTTAAATAAATGTTCATTTATATAAATGATATGCTCGCACACTAATACATTTTCATTGTGTGTTGATTGATGAAGACTTGATATACAACACACAACATATGTACAAAATACATACGCACACACATGCATACATACAATGGCAGACATACGAAAATAAACGGAAAGCAAAGCAACGCACACAATCAGTCTGAAGCACACACACAGCACTGACAGAGTCACACACACAGAGACTAATCAATCAATCAATCGACAACAAGCAGCGCTCGCAGTCACACAACCACCAACATCGACATCATCAGTCTGTGATTGGCGTCGCCACGGCAAGGTTGCTCAAGCAAGCATGTATATATACTAAGGAAACGCATATATACGCAAATAGGAAGCCAATAGGTAACTAAATCTGATTAAAAAGCATATCAATATCGTTAGCGCATTTTAATAATATTAATTTTTAATAGTTTTGCGCAAAAGTTGCCCATCTGTTAGCTAACACAGCTCTGTTATCGCCAAACAGCGTGAAGTTGGCCGCAACACGATGGCGGTGATGCCAGATTTTATTGCTGGTAAGCGACAATTTTGGCGCGAGTTTTTGAAACTCTACCAGCAAATGCCGGAGCTGTGGGAAGTCAATCATGCGGACTACAGAAACAAAGAATTACGGAACGAATCCTATGAAATACTACAGAATAAGTTGCGTGAAATCCAGCCAAATGCAACGAAAAGCGATGTTGGACGACGCATCAACATTTTTCGCACGAATTACAGACGAGAACAGATGCGGATCTGGAAACAAAATGAATTAGGTCTGCATTCGGATTTGTGCAAACCGACGCTATGGTTCTACGACAATATGAGTTTCCTGCTCTCGCAAGAGTCCTTCCAGCACAGATCGAAACGGATGCGTGGCAGACCCAGCCTCAGGGGCAAGTCCTCAATGAGAGGCCTTTCAAAAGATGTAAGTTTCGCTTGTGGGATTTGTGTAAAGCAATTTATTGATTGTCTCTGCTGCTCTCAAGGTTAAGGTCAAGTTGGATCAATTGAACATGGCCACAACAATAACAGCCTTACCACCAGCAACAACAACAGCAACAGGAACAATGATGTCAGCAAATGATAGTTCCGAGGCTTCAGCATCCCTGTTAAACGAGAGTTTTCTAATCAGTCCAAAGATTGAGATATTTGATAATGAGTTGCCCGAAATGGATGCGGACAGAACCGAAATAAAGGTGGATAATGCCGAAACCAGTGCATCTGAATTCAATGAGCCATCCGGCTCGAATAACTCAATAACAAATGGAACAACTGTAAATGCCATGAATGGATCTACCTATCAGCAGTCGACGCCAACGTTGAGCGAATCCTCCGAAGCAATTGCCAAATCCTGGGCCATTCAATACGAGGAGATGGCGCCAACGCAACGCATTTTTGCCCGCAAGGCGATCGCCGATATCCTATTCGATGGCTGCATGGGCAACTTACGCATCAATCGCATCAAAGTTCGAAGTTCCAATGGCAATCAATCATAAAAAATACTTTATTTGATATGCATAAACTTAAACCTAAACTTAAACTTAAACCATATGTTAATTGAGCTTTTTATTGCATTGTGGGCAATGCTGAGTTGAAGCTGCATGGGTTAGTTTTCTATATGTTTAGAAATATACATATATAATGTATATATATAGGTTCTGTTTATGAAAGATCTCAGCTTAATTGAAACCCGACAACTTTCTTAATTAGCATAGTAATTAATCAAATCAGATATTTAAATTGCAACACATTTGTTGCGTTAAATTTCGCTTAAGCTCCAAGCAGCCCCATAATAAAAAGCGAAATGAAAAATCTTAATTAGCAGCCGGTGCATGTGTGTTGTGTGTTGTATGTTGTGTGTGTTGTTGCTGGCCACCCGTTTGTGGAGCTGGGGCCACCGCCCATCCGGTGATGCACTTAACGCGTTTGCAAATGATTTGAGCAGCTGTTGCCACTGTCAGTGCACCTGTGCCTGTTGCATGCTGCATGTAGCATGTTGCCGGTTGCCTGCCGTTGAATGAATGCCGCCTGTTTTGCCATTTTAACATGTAATTTTGCTTGGCCCAACCGCATGGAAAAATTCAAATCACTGTGACTATGACGGGGGCTGAGACTTGGGCGCTGGGAGCTGGGGAGCGCTCTTAACTGGGCAGGCTAGGCATCTGCGTATCGGAGGAAATGTGGCTGAGGGCCTAAGCCGCTGTAGCATTTTGCACCTGTCGTCCTACGCATGTGAAAATCAAGCGCAGCTTTAATTGATACAACAACAGCTAAAAACTACAAACCAGGGGCGTAGCCAAGCGGAGCGCAGAGGGGCGTGCGAGATCAGCTTTTCGCATGGTAAGTGATTTCACTGAAAAACTCTCGTTTTGTATTTTGTATCTTTGTTTTGTATGTGAAGCTCGCAGAGTTTTCACTTGTATCTTTGTTTCGGATTTATCAGATTTTTCTACGAGTTAATTTCATCTTGGGAAAAAATGCTGCTTGAAGCATTGAAAAGTTTTGGATAATGGAAAAGTTTTCTGTGAAAAAATTAATTAAATTTTTAAAGAGTATTTTAGAGAGTAAATAAATAAAAATTGTTCACACTGAAAATAATTCTTCTAAAGTATGGACAACAAAATAAATAAATGAGTATCCCAAAAATGTTCTCTTAAAAAATATAAGGAGAAGCATGTTGGCCCATCGCCCCCCGTAACTGATAAAATTCGGACAACACCCATGGCAGCAGCAGCAGGCGCAAGAAGGGGGCCAAAACAGGGCTGACTTCTCTTGTCTAGTTGCACGTGTGGCACTTGGGACGGGGCAGCAACTAGGACTGGGACTGGGACTAGGTCTGAGACTGAGACTGGGTTGCAACGGCCACATAGAGTCGCGGCAAAAATGTTGTAAAAAATGCGTTGAGCTGCGCAGCTGCCAGGCTGTAGGCTGCATGGGGGAAAAGTGAGCCCTTGACAACAACAACAACAACAACAGCAGCAGCAGCAACAACAGCAAACGTTTGCAGCCTTAAATGGGCATTGAAATTAAATGCAGCTGCTTTAATGATGCTGCACTTGGTGGCAGGCAGGCAGACAGCGGGGTGCGCGGAGGGGGCGGGGTGTGCGGGTTGCGTATCAAAATGGCCTAAACAAATCTGGGAATATGGCACAAAGTCGGCTGTTTGACGGTGGGCGTTGCATGTGGCAGTTGTTGCTGGGGCGTGGCGCCACAAAATTAAATGAAATGCTGAGCGTTGCAAGAGCGACTGTGCCGGTGGCCGCAACGCTTGCAACAACCTGGTGGGCGCCAGTTAACAAAGAAAAACAACAACATCAACAGCAACAACAACTTTTGCCTTTTCGGGACGTTTAATGGGAGTTGCCATTGCCTTTTTTGGTGCAACGAAATCAAGCAACAAAAATCTTAAATCGCAAAAGTTGTTGTTGCTGTAGCTGTTGCTGTTACTGTTGCTGTTGCACTGATGATGATGTTGTTTGCTCAAGTTAATGCATAAAAATAAATACGTTTAATGTGCCGATTTGAAATGCAGTGCGGCAAGAACCAAAAATCGCAATAAAACGAAAGATTTAGGCAACGAACTTGCTGCTGTTGTTGCCAATTTGAGATGGTTAGCACAAACCCTTCTGGCACGACTCCAAATCCGTTCATCATTCACCATCACAACTGACTGCAATTGAGCTGTACACTTTGCCCAATCTAAACGGCCAACAACTGTTTCGTCCCGTACTGTCTTCAATTGCCGTTGTTAACGCTTTTGATTGCCTAACTTAATGAGTTTAGTTTCCAATGTGTACACTCAGCAAAATGAATAAGAAACTACAGAGAAGATTGTATGGTTCAAATACCAGAAGAATTCCTAGATTGATTTAGGATTATTTTCCTATTTTCTGCTACCTGAATAAGAATTCAATAATAAGAATTGCAGAAGAATGCAAATATACAATCCAATCAGTTTTCAAGTTTTTAATTTAAGTTCTTCAATTTAACTATTTCCAAGTTCTAATCGTTAAAAGATAAGCTTTGACGAGCTTAGACCAAGTCCTTCCTTCAAGACATTCAGTCTCCGCTGGAGCATTCTTTATTTAATTTTTGGGCCGAAAAGCGACGAAACATTTTTGGACTTGTTTTTGGCAATTTCGAAATTCCTGCACTAATTACCAGTAAACAAGAAGAAGAAGAAGAATAAGAAGAAGTAGAATAAAAAGCAGCAGCAGCAGCTGCCTGGCTGTCTGCATAGCTGCTTTCGTTGAAGCTAATTGAACTCATCAGTTCTGAGAGCTAATTAAGTGGCTGCCTCTGGCACACCAGTTAAGAGTAGGAAAAAGCAGAGGCGCGACTAGTGATGCGCATGTTGAATACACCAGATAAGAGTATAGACACGCTCTTGACTCAAAGATTTTACTTCCAAATTTATGCGATTTTCCAGCATTAAGTGCAGCAGTGTAGAATTCCATGCCACTGGCATTTACCAGTGAATTCATTGCGGTTGTATTGGCTACAATGACAGGCTGTGTAAACAAGCCACAAATAAACAATAACAAATTGCGTTTCTCACACACATGCGGCACGTGTCTGTCGCATTGTCGACGATAAAGTCACCCCTAAAAGCGCTGCTTGACACACTCAGGTGTTTGGCTTTGTTTGGGGTTGCAATTGCTTCACACAGAAACGCAGAGAAACACATAAAAATCACACGAGAACTTGCCCAGTTGCTGGCAATTGTGCCTGGGAAGCGGACAGCGACAGAGACTCGCAACCAAAAACCCATCCCGGGGTGAGCCTCATGTGAACTGTTGCTGGCTATTGGGTGTGTGTGTTTGTGTGTGTTGTAGGCGCGGGTGGACTGGGGAGGGGATTTTCAAATTGCTGGTCGTCCGCTAATGAGAATGGGAATATCAAAAAAAAAAAAAAACACGCACACAGTCGTCCGCTCTGCTCTGCTCTGCTCTCCTCTCTGGAATGTGGGCGCGCAGACGCGATGCGTCTGGCGTGACGAATAATGTGAGAGTGAGAACTTTATTAAGGCAACGCTCTGCGATTTGTATCATGCCCTGCACACAGCAGCGGCGAAAGGGTATAATAAGCCCGAGCTATTATGCTATAATACTCAATGTGGCATTTGTGGCATTAAATCTGTTGTGCTCATTTTGTGCAAATGTGGGAATTATGGGGGAGTGCGCAAGCTAAATCGTTTGTTACCTTGATTATACTGTTCTTAAATGTGGAACATTCAGTTTATAGTAAGCTATATATAAGTATATCTGTTTGTCAAGATTCGTTCACAATTTATTAAAATTAATATTTGCTACTCAAGAACATTTATTTTTTGCAACTTGAAAAATCACAACTATTATAAACTTTTCTCTACTTTACAGGGTATCTTTATGTCACATACACTCCATTAAAAAATCTCGTTATTTAGCTGGCATTACATTGTCGAAAATTCTTCGTCTTGTTGCACATTTGGAGAATTCTGAAAATTGCTGAAATGCTTTTCACACGGACGCCTGTGAGAAAGCGCAACGTGGGACTGTGAAAATGTGAAAACGAAATCAAAGAGCAAACGAAAAGAACTTTTGAGCCGTTCACACACACACACACACACACACCTACACACCTGTGACTAGCTGTGCGTGTGTATGTTAATGAATTGGGCACTCAGCCTTTAGTTTTGGGGACCTGCTCTAAGCGGACATTACAGTTAAAAATTAAAGCATAAGCCCCATAAAAGTTGACAAGCTGATCGCCCAATTTAACAGCAGCTGAAAAAACTTAAGTCTGCCAAAAAAAAAGAACCAAAAAAGAGGAACAGAACACAATAAAAAACCTATGCGTTAATTAACAACATAAAAAAGGATACGGCGCCTTTTGATATTTTGGGCGAAACTTTAATGGGCAATTCTCAGACTGTAGCTAAGCAAAGGCAAAACTCAAAACTTGGCTCATTTTTTTTATGGACCGGCGACACCTTTTAAGAGCGCCAATCGAATCAATGTTTTAACACGAGAATACCATTTCCAAAACGGGCTCATTAAGCACTGCCGAATAACCCAAAAAGGAAAACAACAATAAGAAACAAAAAGATCAGCAAAACATCCTCAAAATATATATATGTACATATGTATGTATATAAAAGGATTGCTGCAAATTCTACGAATGCTGGGCAATTTTTTGAGAGGCAGCTGCAAAAAAAGGGAATTGAAAAATTGGAATTGGAATTCATATTCATTTGATTTCACAATGCTGCGAAAGTGAAACCAAGCCATGCAACACACACACACACACACACACACACACACACACAGTAAGCAGGTGAATGGGGCACATCAGCAAAATGGGCCCACGAAAATAAGCACGAAAAGGACAAAAAACTGACACACATATCTTTTTTATGATACCCTGTTCATTAAGAACTGGCTGGGAGAGGGTATCCATAAAGTTGTGGAATGTGCAGCAGGATAAATCTGTAAATATATACATATATATATATATATATTGTGTAGCATAATCATACTAAGAATGTATCAGCTTAATCCATAACATGTTGATTAATATCGATGTTAGATTCTATCGTTTCCCCAATTTGACCTATTTACTGAATCAAATTTGATTATTTTAATAATTTACATGCCATTCCGTAAACGTTGCGTATCTCCACAGGGCATCCTGCTAGTCATTCACTCTCCACTTTCGGTTCGTAACAAACTTTGACAAGCAACGTTTTTGGACAAGTTTTGGCAATTTGAAAATCTCTGCACTAATTACCAGTGAACAAGAAGAAGATGTAGGGGCATAGGGGGTAGAAAAAAGAGCAGCTGCCTGCCTGCCTGCTTGCTTTCGTTGAGGCTGCCTGCCTAATTGAACTCATCAATTTTGGGAGCTAATGAAGAGGCACGTTTGGAGCTTGGAGCAGCGCTTGGACCAAACTGTCCTCTTGCATTTTCAGGTCCAGCAATCAAGAGTAATGCATGAGGATGCGATGTGCCCAGATCATTGTGGCCTGATAAGACCGCATAAAACACAAAACGCCAAAAGCTACCAGCACCAGCAGCAACGATCGCTACTGGCGGCCATTTAATTACCAGGTTAATTGACCGTAAGGCGGCACATTTTTGCATGCTTGCAACCGGCCAGCAACTTCATTAATAACTTGGCATCCTCAACTTCAACTTCAACTTCAGTACCACCCCCCCTTCCCCAACGTTCACTTGTCCGTTGCATTTGTCATAGACAAAGACCCGGTTCGGCCCAGCCGCTACTATCCAGCGACTATCCAAATGACAAATGATATGTTGACAGCATTGCTGCCAAACAGCAGTTGCTAAATTTTGACACTGTCTTATCGCTGACTGCCGATTGCAGTCGGAAGACACTGTCTGAGATGGGGAGGAGTTGGAGTCGGCGTTGGAGCTGCTGCTGCTGCTGCTGCTGCTGGTGCTGTTGATGGAGACAAAGACGCATCTGCCAGTTGCTCAATTGCGAGATATTGTGAAATTGCAGTGGAGAAGATTGAGTTAAATGCATGCAGTCGGTAGCAGTTGGCAATAACTCATTGTTATCTGCATCTGAGAAGGTTTTAAGTAGCTGACTATAAATGCAGCAGCAGCATCGATCATCATTGATTGCATTTATCAACACTCACATGGGCATTTAGACGAGTCGCTTACGCACCGAAATCCAACCACAGATAATCTGTAATGTGGATGAAAAATGTATATATATCATCACTGAGCTATTGACTTGCTTTAACTTGAAGGGAATTTTATGGTTTGTAATAAATCATAAATGCGAGATATGCATTGATATATGTATCATATAATTGATTTATAACAATTTTAAAAAATTGTGCTTTAATTTAATTCACAGAAAATTGTATTTTTATTATGACTAAGTTTTCCACTTGAAACAATTTTCAGACACACAACGATAAGAAAATATTCGTTTGTGGTAAATGTCTTTATGTTAACTGTTTCTTTACTTAAGTAAATAAATGTAAAAAGTAAGTTTAATAATATTATTGAAGTGATCTGCGTAAATCAATTTGTTTCATATTATTTTTGTTTATTAATTTTTGTCTGCAAGTAAATTTCCGAGCAATCTCTTAAGCTAAAAAATATCAATATATATTTAAGGTATTCGATTAATTTTTTATTTCAATAAAGTCTAAAATTTATTCACTGTAAAAATTCATTTTTCGTGAGGTTTGGCTTTCATTTCAAGTCCACACCTTTCAGATCTTCCCCTTTCAGTTCATCTCCTTTCAGTTCTTCTCCTTTCAGTTTTTCTCCATTGAGCTCTTCTCCTTTCAGTTCTTCTCCTTTTATTTCTACCCCTTTCATTTCTCCGCCCAACTCCTCTCTTAAGGGGCATGATTAAGGGGCGCTTCAGTCGCTTACCCCAGCGGAGACCAGAAATCAAACCCACCACCCGGAGCATAACCCCGTCATTCACCCCGCTCAATAGATTCCACACAAAAGTCTACGCACACACCCCTGAATCGCCCCTTAACTTCCCCGCCCATTGCCCCTCATGCACACACTCCCCTCACAATGCCCCTTCAAAGAGCGCATGTGCGCACAGCTCTCGCCCCTGCTCAAGCAAGCAACCAAGTGGAGAGTTGCTCGCGAGAGCGCAGCCGCAACTTGAGAGAAAATAAAAACGAATGACTTAAGACACAAACTTGAGCACGTTGCGCTTCGGCAACAGCAGCGAGAACGAAGTCGGCTTAGCTTGGCTTGGCTTGGTGCTTAATGCTTGCTGTGCTTGATGTTGCTGTTGGTGACTCAAGATGAAATAGTAGTAGGTAGAGGCCTCCACAGCGCATGCCACAAGCAACGAATTGCATTTGTAATCATGCGGAAATGATCGCGTTGACCTTTCAGCAAGTTGCAGTCTCAAGTCTGCATTCTGCATTCTCTGTCCGTCTCCCTGTCTGTCTGTTTGTCTGTTTGTCTGACTGTTTCTTCTGTTTGCTGTGTCTGCTGCATTCTGCATTCCGCGGTTGCAATCAGTGTGTCTGTGGCAAGTTATGATGGCTTGACGTCTCTGCATCTCATCCCAGCCGCATTATTTGCATGATGCTGGCGACCTTTTGATCTGATCTTCGGCGTTCAGTCAATACAATTATTGATTTGCTCAGCCTTTCGCCAGCCCAATTGATGTGCTGACTCTGCGCTCTGAACCTGGCCGCAATTTGCCGGCTGACGTGTCTGCATTTATATGTGGCCTCTGGGCTGAAAGATTGCTCTTCCAGCTACGTGCCCGGTTGCAAGGATCAGCAGCAGCAGCAGCCAAACAACAAATAACAAACAACATTGCGTGTCAGCTACAAACTTGAACCGCTGCCATTTGGAACACAATTAGCCATTCACACGATACACTCGGGATCGCTGCGATATAATATTGGTTTTTATAAGTCTTGCAAATTAATGTCCAAAGTCAACTCCAAACCACTTATTTCTTGAAGTGTAGGGCTTAACGCCGGCTCAGTGGGATCACTTTATTAAATAGCCACATATATTTATATGATGGCGTTTTAATCAAAGCTGTCGCCTGCGGTCATTTACAATAATATTGCGCATTATGGAAACAAATTACACCATCAACACCAATGAAGAAGACGATGTAGTAAAACGAAGGCCCGGTTAGAAATTAAAGCTGCCTAAATGTTAAACAATTTACACCGCGAGTCGTCGCATCGTTGTCGTGCATTAGTCAGACCAGGGTTAAATCGCCAAGATTGCGGCCGCCTTGGTCAAGTGGTCTGGTCTAGTCTGGGCTGGCTAGCTGGCCAACTGCTTGACTGGCTTGCTTGCTGGCTTGCTTGCTGGCTTGCTTGCTGGCTTGCTTGCTGGCTGGCTTGCTAGCTGACTGGCTGGCTGGCTGGCTTGTTGACTTTAGCCGACTCGTCTCTAGTCTAGTTGATTTAATTTCAACGTCACGTCGTCGTCTGATTTGAATGCATCTAAAATTACTTGAACCGCCTGCCTGCTTGGCTGACTTTGAGCCTGGCCCAAAACCTGACTGCCAATTGGTAACTGGGAAACTGAGCACCGGCTTTCGAGGTCATGGGAAACACAGTTTTGTGTTGATTCAGCGTTTTATTTATTTGGATTTTGCATGCAACTACGAAGCCGTTGCCTGATGTATCATAACACGAGCAAAAGATCTTCAAAAAATGATCAAATAAGCAAAAGTTTTAATTTAAAAATGTTATTAATATTGCTTTCAACATATTGATAATAAATTGAAACTCAATTTTCGAAATTAGCCTAAGGCTTAGCTACAAATTTAAAAGCGTTAAATTGAAATGAATTAACAGTCATGTTTGTGACTGGGATTTTTAACAATCAATTATTTGGTTAATTAACATAAATATATCAAAATGTAATTGTTAAATGTAAATATGGAATAAAATAAAATTAACAAAAGAGAGATTTCAATTGAGATTGAGAAAAGGTTCAAAATGGTTAAATTGAGAATGATTATTTGAAAAGTTGCAATTTAAGTGCAGCTAAACTTAATTTTCATCGAGTCTGTCTTGAACAGTGCTTAATTTACTTATTTGGTTTCCATTTATGCCCAGCCAGATAATTATACCAGAAATATCAATCAATCAATGCAAGACTATAAAATTGGCCTTTTGCACAATCTGTTCGCTAATTTTGCAGTTGCAGCTTTTGTCGGTGTTGCTGGCCAAACCATTCCTCAAACTCCAATCGCTGGCAAATTGAAATCCATTGAACCTTTCCAAAAAAACAAAAAGCCAATTGAGCGCCCACAGCGGACAAGACAAATTTGGAGCTGTTAGTCGCAATTAGAGAAGTACGACTCCGACTTCGACTCCAATATGGACCCCGATTCCAGCTGTGCGGCTGAAGCTGTCGCCAACACGCCATTGAATTTTGCATTTCCATTCCCACACACAGTTATCGACAAGAGAGAGAGAGAGAGAGAGAGGGAGAAAAAAAAAACTAAGCTTGGACAACAAAAGACAATTTGAATGCGTTTCCTGTTTGAAAAGAATTGAAAAATTCACAAAATTAGCTAAACAAATGTGAACGTGAGAACTTCAATTGGAGTTCTTGAAAAGTGTTAGAAGATGAGCCAGCCGGCAGCCAAGTGCCAGCAGGGATCACACTGCCTCCGTCCAGGAACAATAGATAGCTAGACAACAAATACAAAATAAAAAAAACAGAAACAGACAAAAAAGCTTCAGAATGAGCCACCTGAATATTATGTTCTGATTGCCTTTTGTCTGTGCGACAACAGCAGCTGTTGATAATTGAGAGCAAAAAAAAACATTAATACTTTTATGTTTAGTACAGTTGTAAAATGGGAAAACAATCAACAGCTAATAATAAAATCAAACTATTTACGGCTTACATCAGAGCAAAATTCTTGCTACGAAAATGTTTTTATTTTTTTAATTGTGCTAAAAATCAATAAATACGTATATAATAAAATCAAGCAATTTGCAGCTGCGCGCATTTAAAATCAATAAAAACAAAACTAAAAATCAAGTAAAAATGTTATAGTCGACAGAGCTCGACGAAGAGATACCCTTCACCTCAATGCTTACATAGTCTCCGGCTTATTCATACAGATTCGTTTCGGCTGATTATGATTAAGAATAGATCTGCCGTATGAGATGCCAAGATCATTTCTGCTGCCTGTTACAAACTGCTCCATAAGTTCATCATACCCCTTTTCAATGGATTAAGTGTCTAAAAATAGAGCTGCAATATTCATAAACACTTTGGGGAGCACATAAAAATTGTATACCAGTTACGCATGTGCATGTAAATGTGTGTATTTGTGTGTGTGTGTGTGTGTGTGTGTGTGTATTTGTGTGTGTGTGTGTTTGTGTGTGTGTCTGTTTATGCCATGGCTGCAATTAAATATCAATTAAAAAATTGCAATGCAAATGCGCACGCACCCAAATCTGCCAAAACGTAGCGAAAGACTTAAGGCACAAACTCTGCGTGCGGTTCACCTTCGGAGACCCCTCGCAGCGTGTGTGTTTCGAGTGTGCCGATGTGTGTTTGTGTGTGTGTGTGTGAGTGTGCGTCATGCATGTAATTTATACTAATACACATACGCAAAATTTATGTGCCGGCCAAAACAGACAAACCGACAAACTTTATTAAAGAACTGCGATTTCAAATTTTGATACTCTTGCTAAAAATATGATTGAAGATTGTCATCAAATGTGTTAAGGAATGTTTCTACGTAAGCTGTATATATAAGGAATAATGAAATAAACTCTATATATCTATATAATAGTGTAGTCTAGGAACATATGCATATGTAGAACAACTTTATAGATTTAAATGGATGTCAATAAATGTTTTTATATTCATTAAATACACATATTCCTTGACTATTCCATTTGACTCCAACTAAAGCTGAAACTTGTTGCAAGTGCATTAAATGGTCGTCCTCACTGAGAGGTATATTTTCTTGTTCGGGCTTATGTATAATTATTTGTGTGTGTTTCGGCCTACAGTCACAAGTTCAAGTCGTTTGTCATTTGCACACCCTGCGAGACTTGGGCGCTGTGGAGCTGCAAAGACAGCCAAAGACTGTTGTGGCATTTGCATAAGTGAATGAATGAATGCAGCTCTTAAATGACTTCTGACTGGCTGGCAATTATGGTCGAAACTTTCAATTAAGTGGGAAATGCGTATGCGAAAGAGTTGCCTCGCTCGAAGCGTCTAAACGACTTTTGTGATTACCATTTAAATGTTTAATTAAATCGAATTGAGCCATTAAATTTCTGTGTGTGGCATGGCATTGCTCCCAGTAATAAGCAGCTTGCATAAGGCATTTAATAACTGAAACAGCGGCATGTCGAAACAGCAGCAAGTCAACAAGGCCAAGAATGCCACATGACGTTGATTCAAATTTACAGCAATATAATTTTGTTTGATGGAAACGATTAAAATTATTGATGACAAATTAAATCAATGTTGTGAAATATGGCGTGCAGTTAATTAAAAAAATTAATTAAAAAAATTATATGAGCATTGCTGACATTTAAAGAAAATATTTGTAAGCTGAAGTTGGTCATAAAATGCTATTTAATTTGTTGGATTTATACAAATATTTATGAAAAAACTAACAAATTAAAATGCAATGATTGAAAATAATAAAATAAATAATCCAAAAGAGAGTTTTTATATGTGTTGACTTTTGCAGCTTGTACAGAACTATGCTGAGTACCAGCAAATGTATCCAACTAGCCTTTGCAAGTGGTTTTTGCAGCTTGTTGCACCCTCCAAAGAATGGTAGTGGCATTATTTTGCTTATCTAGTTTGTCTATCGCAGCTGGAGCAGCCTGTGGCCCAAATGTCTGGGCAACATTTTCAACAGGCAAAGCCAAGGATTTTGTTGCGTCTGTTGTTATTGTTGTTGTTGTTGTTGTTGCTGTGTCTGCAACTGCAACTGCGTCTGTGCTTGCGTCCCACGGCAACGATTTGGCGCCATTGAAATTGAACAAAATGCAAAACAGAATTGGAGCTGCAACAACTGCAAATGCAAAAACAACTGCAACTGCAACTGCAACAACTGGCTGGCTGCTTTGTCTTACACGGCCACGCAACTGAGACACTCGAGCAACGATTTCGTTTTGCTTTTGGTTTTGGGGGCTCTATTTGGTAGTGAAAACGATTTGCCAGCTTGGTGCCAAGTTAAGCGTCGCCCGTGGTGCTCCACAAAAAACAAAAAAAAAAGCAAAAACAGAAACAGTAAAGGCGCCACAGTTCAGCCCAGCTGCACTCTGTTATATCCAAAAAGAAATGATGGCTCATCAACAGCAGCAGCAGCAACAGCAGCAACAGCAGCAACAGCAGCAGCAGCAGCAGTAGTATAAATACAAAATGTTGCAGTTGCATTTATTGCAGCTGCTGCTGCTGCTGCTGCTGTTGCTGCTGCACTGTCAATGCCAATGCGTTTGCCATGACATAGACATTGGCCAAACGAGCCAAACAACGTCAACATTTTGGACAAACACAAAACAACAACAACAAGGACACATTATCAAAAGCGCCGCATTTGCTTCCGCCATCATTAATAATATGTATAGTTGCAGTTGCTGCTGCTGTTGATGCTGCCACTGCTGTTGCTGATGTTGCTCTTATTCTGAATTGACGTCAAATTACACTCGACAAAACGCAATTTGACTAACAATATATGCAAATTTAGTTATTGTTTGTACAACTTGTCTGCTTAACAGTAAATACTAACTAATTGTAGTAAATTGGGAATGAGATTCATGGTAATTGTTGTTGCAAGTAAATTTGAGTTTGTGGTGTGGCAGATGGGTTATCAGTAATTGAAACTAATGTTATGTCCATTAAGAACCGCTTACAAGAACCGCTATTAATAGATCAGTACGCTCTACCTACCAGAAACTAGGCGGAAATTCTAATCGGCTTGACTGGCTGTCTCAAAAATTTCGTCACTCTCAAGGCCAAGTCAAGCGTCATTATCTTTTCTGCAAAGTCCAGTCGGGAAACTCGTTATAGTTTCTTGTGCTGCCTGCTAACCTGCGGGAAACTTCGGATGGAATCTGCAGGGTGGAAACCCAGACGTGCAAATGACTAAAATGGTTCGATTAGTCTTGTATTTCAAGCCAGACGATTGAAGAAGATTTAATTAAGGGGAAGCCCTTATGGAAGATCGAAGCAGTTCTGATGGATTGGAGCTGTCTGGCACTAAATGAGTACTTTCAGTCGCTAGCTGCGCTTCTAGTTGAATACTATGTTTGAGATAGCTTGATCATAGGGCAGATAAATGGCGCATGCCCATATTTAGAATCGAGTCAACTTATGTTCTCAGTGTACGTCCCAGTCTTTGCAACATGTTGCCAAACTGCTGTTGTTGCTGTCATTTTGCTGTGGACTTTTAATTTATTTATGGCCGTACGGCGATGACTTGCCAACTGTGTTTGCATTGAAATGCCGCTGCCAATGTCGCTCTCTTACCCCCCACCATTCCTCCCAACCTCTCTCTCTCTCTCTCTCTCTCTTTTCACATCTCTCTCCCGCTCACTCTCGCTGAGTTTAACTACTGTGGGTCCAACGCCTAAATGGCAATTAAGCAAACAATTTATAGCTAAAATGTTGAATTTAATTAATGTTTGAATTGCACGCAGAAATTAGCAAACACATGTGCGACTCAAGCTGAGGGACCCCAAGTGTAACCCTCCCCCCCCCCCCTCTTCGCACTATGCACACCTTGCCACAGGCAGAGTTACAGGCCAGAAGCACGGCAAGAAATTTGGCTCGGCAGCGCCAGCAATTTAAATAAAACTTTTGCTTAATTGCATCGCATCTGGAGCTGAACAAAAAGAAAAAAACACAAACTCGGCATCGGTTGCATGTTGCATGCTGTCGTATCCACCTCTCGCTCTCTCAATCACGATGCAACAGATATCTCATACGCCCCTCAACCCCCCTCAAGTCCGAAATCCTCGATGCCAACTGCCGTTTGTGATTTTGCGCTGATCGTTAATTTAAATTGAACACATTTTGGACATGGACTCTCGGCCTCTGGGCCGTCTCAGTTTGCGCTTTAATTGCGCAGCCAGTCAGTCGAATCGCCTGTAATCCTCTCCGCTCCTGCCCCACCCCTTCCACAACACAGTCGTCTTGAACCGCGTCTTAAGTTCGGGTCTAAACGATTTCGTTTAATGCAAGTGCCCATCATTTTGGGGCCGTTCATTTCTGCACGTGCTGAAAGTGATTTTAGTCAGACGGATATTTTTTTGTTTTCTTTTGGTCATGGTGAAACTGGCAATTAAACCTAAAGCTACTCAATAACTCCTTGAACGTCCCCCTGCGGCTCCTCTGCCCGCCTAATGAGTTTTTAATTGGCCTGCTTGCCTGTTGGACCTTCGCTGTTTGCTAATTTGTCGAGTGTAGCTAAATGAAAAAGAAAAAAACGATTATTATTTTTTATTATATATTTTTCCTGTTTTAATATCAAAGTGAATTCGGTGCCTTCGGCAGGTAATTCGAGCTGATTGAGCCATCAGCCAGCTGCCATTTGGTTTATCGTAATTTGAGCTACACCTTTCTAAGCTTCAATTCGCACCTTGCGCCAGTACAAAGTACTTTTTATAGCCAGCTATTTCACAGCTGCTCGAAGATGTGTGTACAGGCTGGTCAGAAGGCTCAAGTCGAGAGTGCGCTACTGGGAGATAGCCTTATGCCAAGTCTTTAGCCATCAGTCATCAGTTGAATACATCTTAGATGCAAGGCAAAGGCAAAGATTAGACAAATTGATCTTTAAAATTTTGGCTTTCATGTCTTTCGGTTATCGATTTATATCGATGTTGGTTGGGCACAAAGGAATTTATCGATCAAATAAAATAAACTTAATCTACGTGTGGTATTCGAAAATTTACACTCTAAATTTGAAGTCTCGAGTTCTTATGGTGAATGAGTTCGGCATGTCCTTTGAGACAGACAGACAGACAGACAGACAGACTGACGGACAGACAGACGGATCCCTCTATTGATGCTGGTGATGGTTTTATCTGCCAGTTATTGATATTGGTCTGTTTTTACAGACTTGTACATTATCAGGTATATTTTATGAGGCTTCCTTCCTTCTCAATATTACATACTTCAGCACAAATTTATTATACCCTTCTCATACACTTTTAATGGGTTGAGTGTATAATCAGTAGCTTAAGCAACTGAAATTACAAACTTGTTGCACTTCAGTAGCCTCATTATACAAATTACTTTTCGTAACTCCTCCCTGAAATCTTTCATATTTAGTTCAAAATTTTTACTTGTAGAACTGTCTTTGCATGCTACTCTGAGCGTTTCCACATTTTCTGCCCATAAAATATCTCATTACTATTCGTATTTGTTTCTTTTTTTACCATTTTCTGCGTGTGTTTTTGCAATTTGAGCACATCAAATAAATTTCATGTTTCCACCTTAAAATCAACGATAATATTTATTTTTCAACTAAATTAGTGGTTTAAGTTAATGTTATGTCGTTTGCCTGCCTGTCTCCTCACCGTCTGCCCTGCCTCTTGCCTCCCCTTGTTGGCCCACAGCCTTTAGCCAAGTTATTGTGATTTCAATTTCAGTTTCAGTCGCTGGGTCTGTCGGCCAGATTGCTTAAGTTTGTTTTCTTCTCTTTTAGTTTTTTTTTTGAGTGCGTTTGCGTGTTTCTCATCATTTGTTTGCAATGAAAATAACACCAACATAAACAACGATCGACAGGCAAAGGCTTCAGCTTTAGGTCCAGTCTCAGAGCTTCAGGTCCCAAGCCCATGCCACATGCAGCATTAAAATGCATAAGACCCGCTGCGCATGCGCTTCCACTTTGGCCATGTCCTGGTCCCAGGCGCCACACCCTGCTGTGGTGCAGACCAAGACCAAGACGAAGAACCACGAGAAAGATCCACTCGTAGGCGGCCAGTTTGCATTGCGTTGATTTGTGGCGCAGCCCGAAAGGTAATCGGCCTTTAAGTTATGTCAACGACTGAGACAGTTACTTAATTGAGTTTCGCCTTGACCAAGCGCAAAGCTTCTGCTTAACTTGTCTTGCAGTTTTAAGCAATAATAGCATTAACGTCTTCAAACAGTAGCAGCAATCAAAGATTTAAAGTCGTTGCGCTACTTAAAGTGTTTAAGAATATATTAAAAAAATTTTGAAAAGAAGCCTACGAAAATCTGTGTGAAAAATGCTTTATAAAAATAAAATAAGTAAAGTCGAATTGCTAAGCTTAATTTAAGCTCAAACTCATTAAATTTTGTATACCATAAGTAATCACTTTCAGCTTGTATATTGCCTGTAAACTGCTCTCTTAGCCTTATCTGTACATGCAACTAAGGCTTTGACTCATTTACTTGCATACCATTTTTTAATCTTTATCAAGAATGTTAACCTTTCTCAAAACTGCACTTTGGTTCTTAAATTTCTGCTGCATCGTCCCCAAAAAGCTGGAGCTGAACGATTCCTTTTTAAATTCGGGATACGTATTTTTTTTTTATGGCCGAAAATGCCGAAAATATTTTATAGTTTATTATGGCTGATTGAAATTTGTGGTGCCCCCGTTGCGAGGTGGAAAGTGCAAATGTGTGTTTGATGCTGGCTGCAGGTGTTGAAGCAACTGCATTTTTATGATAAGATAGCGCCCCAAAAAAGGCGCAACTTTAATGAGCCACAAAAGGGCAGCAGCCGGTGTGGACTCCAGACTCAGGTTTCTTTGCCAAATGCAGCCGCAGGGGGCAGGAGTTGCAGTTGGAATCCAGGCTGCTGCTGCTGCTGCTGCTGCTCCATCCCATGGTGAGGCCATAAATATTATAACGTAAATCGTTTAAGTGCCGTTGGAATTATATAACCAGGTGAACTTAAGATTGAGCAGAAAATAATGTGGTAGAAGTTTTCTCCAGGCTTTTGATGCCGAATTGCAACTGCTTGCAACTGGGGAAAGGGGGAGGCGGACACCGATCTCGTAGTCAACGCCCACGCCCGCACATTATGCAAGATTATTTCAAGTTTCTATTTCTATTAATCGCAAATTGAGTTTGCAGTCAGGCTTTGCATTTGTTTGCCTTTGTTTGTGGCAGGCCAGGAATCGTTGCCAATGCCTAGACAAGTGCGTGGGCCAACTGCCCCGACCCCTCATCCCCCCCCCAACACCCTCTTCACATATTTCCCATCTAGACAGAGCAACAGCTGGCTAAAGGGTCGGTGTCTATCTATATTCGAAGCTGTTCCCGGCGACATCTGCGCACCGAGCATCTAAGCCAATCTAAGGCGAATGCTCACAGACAACCACCACAACAACAACAACAACGTCGACAACAACATCGTCTCGCCTTATATGGCAAACGAGCCGACATTGCCGCCCATCGCCCCCAGTTCCCTGTACCATGCCTCCTGCCTCCTGCCTCCTGCCTCCTCACGCTCAGCTCCTGCTGTCTGCTATCTTCTGTCTGTCGTCTACCCAGTTCCAGTTCCAGCTTGAGCTTCAACATCAGGGTCTTTGTGCCTGCATTCATGCCAGTCCTTATGCTGTACAGTGTTAACTCCTTAGGAGTCAGTCAGCCTACAGCAAAAGAGTAGCATCTTGAGAGGAGTCAAAAATTTCTAAAATCATGATCAGATTTTTAAAAACTAGAATTTTTCGATCATGTTTTGACCTTAACATAAGTACTGCATTCAAAGTTGATAACGCAAGTCTGGCTCAAAATCCATGTTAAATTCGAAGAGTTAATAAGCGTGTCCGTCAATAGACAGCTCCCTGTACCTATGCCGTGCAGCTGCAGTTAGTTGTAAAATGTTCTGCTTAGGCTCAATGCCTGGGAAATCTGCTGCTGCTGCTGTTGCTGTTGCTGCTGTTGCTGTTGCGTGGGCTTCAGTTGCAGGTGTTCCATAGACTGATGGGCGCCATTGGAAATGCAATTGTCCAAAATGTTTGCAGCCCGATAGATAGATAGACGTATGTGGGACGCAGCCACGCCTTAGATTTATTTCAAAGGCGCCAAGCTGACAACGAATTCAAATTAAATGCATGGCGCGTCACATAAAAGTCGCCTTGCATTTAGCATGTATGCAAATTATCAGCAACAACAATGACAACAAGAACAACAATTGGTGACACATAAAATGCAAGCAAAGGTTGGCCAGCTCCTCCAGTTGCTGCTGCTGCTGCTGTTGTTGGTCAGAAGCCTGGCTAGTTTGCTAGTTGGCAACGTTGTCATCGTCATCGTTGTTGTCGTCGCTGTTGGCCGTTTATAAAGTCAAAGGGGGCACATGGCGAGTTTTAACTGACAGACAATTACGCTAATGGGACACAAATGGCAAATTAATTAGCTGCGGGGCCAAGCAGCACAATACCTGCTGGCTGATATTGCTGCTGTGGATGTTGCTGCTGTGGCTGTTGCTGCTGTTGCTTTTGCTGTTTGTTTGTGCGCATAAATCACAGCTGATGGCTCTGTAATGGACCTAACAGCGAGCTAATAGTCAAAGACTCCTATTTAAAGCCTGCCTCAAGTCATCAGTGCAGCTTTGCCAAAGTGTCGGACAATCAAGGATCTACAAAAAAATAAAAGCCATATTTAATTTAATGGCAGCTCAGACAAGTATTTTAATATATGTGCTGTATAACTTTCAAACCAATTTCAAAGTTACGGACGAAGCTGGACCAACTGGGATTATAAAATAGATTAACATTGAGATGGGTTTTGTGGGTTTTAGACTTGCAGCAGGAAATGAAGCACGAAGAAGGGCAGAGAGTTACAATACGACAGCAAACGAAGAAGGATATATGCGGCAATTGAGCTGGGCAGCGGAACCAGATCTCGGTAGCTATAATTAAAAATGATTTGAGCAAGCGATCTCTAGGGAAAGAATAAACTTAAAGTTAACTAAGTATAGGTTTAATCAGTAGCTGAATCTGTCGATGCTGAGACAAAGTGAAGGAATCAGAATGAGTCTCCTTGAGTTAACTGAAATTAACATAACTTAAAAGTTGTCAAACTCGTAAGAGAGAATTTGTTTACCAAAACCATATTTTTGAAGGACATCTTCCAGGTCGATTGTTAACTAAATTGCATCTTCGATTTAAGTACAGTTATTAACATTTTATAATAAACCACAATTTACTGAAGTGCGTTTTAAATGAGGACATTAACTTGCGGATCCTGCCTACTTAACAACATCATTAACTGCACTGAATGACATTCAAATCAGTTGAAAATGCCACACACACAGGCGACTGCAATAATTGTTGAAGTGGAATTTAAGCCGCCGGTTGAACCAGTTAGCAATGCGAATTGGCTACAATTGCAGTGATCATATAATTCTGCACAGGTGTCGATCAACAAGTAACGATCAATGATCAATGATCTGGTATATGTATATGCATATTATGGTTGCTGCTGTTGCTGCTGCAGGTTGCAGGTTGCAGGTTGTAGTTATTTTTCGGTAGCTGTGTATGCGAATATGGAACCACCTCTTTAATTATAAAGCGAGGCAACTGGCGCTACAGCATGTAAATGTGTGTGCTGCTCAACCAACAAATAATGTCCATAATTACAAAGCCAAAGTCAACCAACAAGCGACGACAACAATGCCAACAACAACAACAACAGCAGCAAGTGAACAAGTGAACAATGGCCACGTTCTTATCGCTTACAACTTGTTTCGATTCCATTGACCAACTATGGTCAGACTGCGGGCTAACTCTCAATTTGGCCAAGAGGCACATTGTTGTTGCAACTGCGGCTGCTGCTGCTGCTGCTGAAGCGAATTGTTTAATTGCCGGCGTATGCGGCGCCATAAATGCGCTCCAGACAAGGACAGCGAGACAAAGAGACAGCCTGAGAGCGCTTTATAATAATTATTAAAGAGCAGTCGCAGCTATTGATGAGGGCGCACTTTGAATCAAAATCAGAATGGCACATGTCCAAGTCTGTAGCTAATTATGGTGCTTAGTGGAGAGAAACAAGCGTGATCGGGTGGAGCTTGAATGACCCATACATACCCTATACACCTAAGAAACAAGATCACTTAGAGATTCACTGGCAAGCTGACTAACTGATGATTCTTTGAAGATTGACCAACTAACAGATAATCTATATTCCCAGGTAAGAGGACTTATTCCGTGAAGCAACTACACAACCAACCGATACCCTGTACTCAGTCCGAACGTACATTACCAACCAGTTAGTTGCGTTCAGACCCAATCAATTATTATGCTTTGCTTTTCCTAACAATTAATTACTTAATAACTTTTGTGTTCTTTTATTCAATCAGTTAAAAAAAAACATTAAAATATGACAATATTTCAAAATGCATCTCTTCCAAAACTGTGCAAGCTTAGCGACCATTTCAAATAGGTGAACAGGGCATACAAGCATTTTGGCCGGGCCCAAAGGCAAGGCTCTTGGACACCGCACCCAATTGGTGTGAAATTGGCCTTCCTGGAAGCAAAGGCGAAAGGGTTTGCCAAGCCGGCATAGTCGTATCCATGTAATTAGGCGCGTTCTGCTCACCATTTAGAGGTGCTGCCCCGAAGGTGCGCATTTATCAGTGCAAACAACCGGCGTCCCGAAAGCCCAAAATCCAAAAATAAATGATCCAAACGGGGAGTAGGCTAATAAGGATAATTGCAAACAGGACGGGGCGTTAAGTGAGCTCTGCACAGTTCAGCGAGGAAATTTGACAAATTGCCATCAGCTTTTAGTGTTTTCGACATGTAAACGGCTGCAGGTGTTTTCATTGGGCGTGGCAGCGACAGCGGCACCAGCAACAGCATAGGCCCATTGCCCAGATCCATGCCCATGGCCAGGTTGCAATCGCAGTTGTTTGCTGCTGTTGCTGCGATTTGTATCGCTGTCCAATTAAGGCAGCAACATGCGCTCGGGCAGCAACATGTTGCCAGTCCAAGATATTGCTAACGAAGCACTGACAATGAACGCGTATTGCCGTCAGTTTGACACTCCCGCAAAATGCAATATAGCGAGAAAAAAAATGTATATAAATAAAAATTCATTACGATTTCGATTTAAGCTGAATAATTATTTATCTAGATAATGCTACTCACTACTCTCAGTTCGTTCACTTTTGCTGTGATTCATATCGGCCAGCAATTGCAGGCGTGTCAGCAACAAGCAGCCAAGCAGCCAACCAGCCAAACAGTCAGACAGACAGAGACAGTTAGGCAGCAACCGGCAATTGCAACTGCAACTGTTGCCCCCAAACTGAAGCCAAGGCTTGACATAAAACAAATAGACTGTCAGTTTATGTAGCATTCGGAATGACTAAATGTTGCCGTGATTGGATTTTGCATGGGCTTGTGCACATTAGATACCGCATTAAATAGTCGCCAGATATTGCCAGAGTGGGTGAAATCCAACATCAGCAACTCTAGTGGGCTGCACATATTTAAAAAGGGATTTATGTTGTAATTGATCGATTGACATAGTTATAACTTGTTTAGCTGGCACCCGTGCTGCAGATTCTCCATAACAGAAAACAGACTCTAAATAATCATATTCATCCATAAAATACTTTATTTCTTTACTATATTTATCAGTTAAGTTTATTCACATTAGATAAGAGGTTTTTTTTTTGCGTGTAATGTGCCAAAAACCAATTTACTACCTTGTGACTGCACCTTGCAGCAAACACTTTAAAAGCAATTAGCCAACGCTTCGCTTGTATATAAAACACTCTTGGAACCTTCGTTAATTGGTTCGAATTAGCACAACTTAAGTAAAATTATTCATTTCAACTGTTAATTTTTTGAATTCCTTTTCAACTAGCATTTTTCTTGTCACAGTCGAGGACCTCTCTGCCGATTTCTGAAGCTGCTGTGAAAATTGTGTTTTGAGCTGTTCCGTGCGCCAGTTCGTATATCTTGGGTGTATCCCAGTCGGGCATTCCCCATTCTTCTTAGCATACTCAGTATTCTTATGCGTCACATTTGTGGCATAATAAGGCATAAACAGATCGCTTTTCCGCAAATGCTGTGTGCTGATGTAATGGCAATGTTTATGTCATGATATCTTGATCAGCTCAACATGGAGCCAGCGCCTTCCAAGTGACTAATCATCCGAATGCGATTACCAGATAGCACCCTCCTCCCCCCACCCCTATCAGACGACCATTCCGACAATGTCTGACTGCACCTGCCACCTGGCAGCTGTCAGCTGCCGCCCACCGTCGACAAAGGGGCGTGTCTCTCATTTTTTTTCTTTTACATACTTAGCATATTTCCTTATGCGAACTCCATTCAATTACAAGTTGGCATTTGCACGCGACAATCTTTCAGATCGTATGGCGATTTCAATTGGTTATTGCGGCAGCACTGGCAAAATTAATATATAGTGTCTCTAGATTTTAGAAATAATTACGATTTGAAAAATATACGTAATAAATTAAAAAAAGATTAAGTTGATAAGTAAGAAAATATAAATAATAATTTATAAATTTATTTATATACTTTTCAGATAAAATATGTTAAATATTAATGAAAAGTATTTCTCAAATGCATAACATATAGCGAAAAGGACACACTTTTTTGCCGAGTGTACCGCAGGCCAAATTACAAGCAGCACCTACTAAGTAAGCCAGGCCCAAGTGGTGGCATTAAAAATGCGTGAAAGCGCGCTGTGTTATCTCGTTCCAGAGTCAAAGTCGGACGTTGGAGAGCACGTACATAAATCAAAGCATGCGCTGCTTGCCGTGGACCAGTTTCACTTTAAGAGCGGCTCAATTGATTAAAAAAAACTATATATATATATATATATATATATATATATATATGTTTTATAAATAAAATACATATATAAATATATTCATTGCATACAACAACGACAACTTTGTTAGGCAACGGCAAATTTTAGCCAAGATTTATGTGGCCATAAATGCGATTACAGAGCTCCAACGAAACGTCAAAAAATAAAAAAATATATAAAAAAAATGAAAATAGGAAAAACAAAACAAATACAAAACGGCGAGTCCAGTTTGCACTTTACACGGTTTTGTAATTTATTTCTGACGCTTCGATTGCATTCTAATGACAAGTGCAGCCGACGTTGGCAGCGGCGTTGGCGTTGCTGTTGACGTTGCCGTCAGCGTCGGCATCGCTGTTGATGGCAATTCTTTGGCATAATTCACAGAATTGTTGGTTGCTGATTGTTGGTTGTTGGTTGCCACTGGCGGCGTTCACACTTCAAATTGCCAATTTGCATATTTTCGGCATACGTAATGCAATTGCCAAATGTTTTTTGAAGATGTTCGACTAGAAGGATACCCTGTGTATTGACTGAAACTGGGCTACGGAAGTGTTATGAATGTGTTGTGGAGTGTCTGCCAAAGGAATCTTTTAGGAAACCGTCTACAACACAAAGATATATAGGATATATAATTCTGGCTACGTTCTATCAGATTAAAAGACCTTTATTGGGCTGCAGTCAACATATAATTTTAAGCAAAAGAAAGAAGAATAAATGAGAAACTCTATAAAAAGCGATGAGAAGAGAAGACTCATCTAAGATATCTATCTAAATATCGCTGCATCTAAGCTTACACTCTCCAAGAAATGTTAGTAACCAAAGATATTAATTACAGTTTACGAGTACATAAAAATAAAGACTTATTTATGAGATTTATTCAAATATCTTACGGACCCAAACATAGTAACTATATTATTATTTACATAGATTGTTAATTTAATACAGGTTAAATTGTATATATATGTAAACATTTCGAAATATCGATTTCCACATATGACAAAGTATTCTCATATTTCCTACGGTGTCTTGGCTCATTAATGGATTGGTCGCCAATCACTCAATGAAACTTTCTCTACATGATAATCCACTTGTTAAGATGTATTAGGCTGCAACGATATTTTGTGGATCTGCTTCCGTTAAGATCTTTTAAAACCCCAACTCATCGCATAATTCCCTTGGATATTCGCCGCTACCCGGCTGTTAACGGCTTCTCAGATTCGGGCTGAGTGGATCTCACTAATGGCCACATCAATTAAATTCATGATGATCGTTCCTTACTTAATTACATGGCAACAAAACACTCTGTACACTTTTGGGTACAGGGTATATGCAGCAGCAACTTGCAAGCACAGATTGCATAAATCAACCAACGCGTTTTCGGCGCATTTCTTATCGCTTGCCTGCATCTCTTTTTTTTTATTATTATATTGTTTTTTTTTTGGCTATTGGCAATTCATCTCATTCAACAGCTAAGCATTCAGATTTCGGAAATGTGAATAAATGCTTGATGCGAGAGAATTTTTTGTTGCTGTTTTTGCTTGCCATAATTAATTCCAATTGCGCATGCAACGTGGCACAAACATAAAGGTGTAAATGTGTGTGTGTGTGCAATTGATTTAAGCTTTGAGGCGCATTTGAAACGCCCATGTGGGAGTTGTTTTTGCTGTTGTTGTTTGTCTAGCCTGGGCAAGTGCTGTGGTTGCTGCTGCTGCTGCTGCTCCTGCTGTCTGATGCGGCTGTCGATGCTGATGTTGATGTGTTTTGACTTGTGCGCTGATTTACGGGCCAGCGCCTGCCGCGCAGCAATTTGTTTTGGCCAAGACTGTGAAGTGGCTGTGTGGCAGAGGCAAAGGCTGTGTCAGAGGCAGTCAAGCCAAGGCCAGCAGCAGCATGCAGCAAATTAACGCGCCAGTCGCCGCCGCCACATAACTTGCCGTACGCATAAAACATGTTAAGTAATCAATTGCTGAAGTGAAGAGGCGGTACGCCTATACAGAAGGGATGGTGAACGGGGGCAGGGGAGCATAAGACCCGGCCAAGTGTTCATTGCCAATGCCAATGGCAAAACTGTTGCTGCTGCGGCCGCCACAGTTGCCACACTTGAAGGGCCACGTTAAACACGTGCAACACAGCAACTGTTGCGGTTGCTCCCCCGGCTGTTGCTGTTGCTGCTGCTGCCATGGGCGTAGCAAGTAGCTCAACAATTGAGGGGAATGGGAAAAGATATTACTTTAAACGCACATCATTTGGATTTACAAGGCTTCAATTTAAAGCAAATGTGATTTACAGAGTAATTGCTCTGCATATAAATGATTAGTTTATTAATGGCCATTAATTTTATTCACCTTGTAAACTCGATTAAAGAACTGTGATTTTTTATGATTATTCGAATCATTTATATGCAAATGAATGCAAAATATATACTATGAACATCTGAGAACATTTTTTTAATGATGAAAACAACATTTTACCTCATTGGGTAACTTATAACATTTATTACAATATTTTTTATGATTTTATTATTGGGTACTTTAAAGTCTAGAGAAATGTATTCATTTGTTTATATAGTGTTTACCAAAGCATTTATAAAGTAAATTTCACTCTTGGAGGAGGCCCATCTATACTTAAGCATGCAAAAAGTTTACTTCACTCGAATTCAACAGGTGTTAAATTTGCCTATCTATCCCCCTTTGGCTACGCCCATAGCAACTGTGACTGCCGCCTGTTTGCTGCTGCTGCTTTTGCTGTCTGGTCAAACTTCAAAGTATCCTGCGGCATAATGCGCTTAATAAACCATGAATCACTGTCCAATGCGGCTGTCACAGGCCGCATAAGCCGAGCAACTCTCTGGGCAGCAACATTGATTTTGTCACGACGCAAACACTTTTAAGAGCCAACAATTGCTAAAGTGCGCGGAGCGAGAAGAGCAGAGAAGAGAAGAGAAGAGAAGAGATTGGGGGTTCGGCTGCAAAGCTGCGTCTGCGTTCAGTAAATGATGTGCGCATGTGATAAAGGGCCCCGCAAACGAGCCACGGCTGCAACAATCAGCAACAGCCTTTTAGCCCTACTGCCTGCCAACTTGGCCAACTTGGCCAAGAGTTCATCTTGTTGTTGTTGTTGTTTTCGGTCGCCTTGTCGTCGGCTTGAGTGGCATAAAAAACGGCTTGCACTTGGACTTGAGTTTGAGCTTGAGTTGAAGTGGTTGTTGTTGTTATTGCTGTTGTAGTTGCTATTTGGAGTCTTTGGACCTTCAGGCTCCATGGGGGCTATCAACATTCTCAGGTGCGCCTGCGCCTGCGCCTTTTGCGGCCTTTGTTTAGCAGCCAAGTGGGCAACTTTTGTCAGCATCTTCTTCTACTACTACAGCTGGCCGAAAAATTGTGGCTTGCTTCTTTTTTTTTATTTTTTCTTTCGTTATTTTGTTGTTTTGGCCACAACCCTAAGCCCACCATTCAAGCTAGTTAAGTTGTTAGCTGCCCTCGGGTATCAGGTGCACTTGCAAAAAATTAGGAACAAAATTTAAAAAATCGTCAACTTAAAAGTTATTTTTAAGAACTGCCAAAAACTGTTCAATTTACTATGCAATACTCTCACAATAAACTATATAAAAAATAATATGTATTTAAAAAATTAGGTTAGGAAGAGTGTCAAATAAGTGGCATATGTTAATTATCAGATTATCGCTTAAGGCAAGCGCTTTAAATTATTTCATTGCAATAAACCAAAATGAGTTCTAGTTTTTGTGAGTGTAGCACAGTCAGCAACTCCAAAACTCCAAATTGCACACAGTTGTATGCAAGTTCCCTTAGCAGCCCAGACATCCAACCACCAACCACCAACTGGCAACCAAGCATCCAGCTAGCCGAGCTAGCTAGCCAGGCATCATTAATCAGCTCGGGTTCATCAGCGGCAACATGGTTCATTAGCTTTGGTTAGTTGTTGCTGACGCTGCTGCAACTGTTGCTGCTGCTGCTGTTGTTTGGCGGCCTCCTGTCGTCGATTCTAATCATAAGGCACCAGCAGCGGTTGCGGTTGCATTTGGCAGCATTTGGCTTCGTCTGCCGGTCGCCAAGTTAATTGGCTAGAAGTTTTACATAGACGCAACTTGCCAACTCCCAACTTGCAAAACTTTGGCGGCAAAAATCTGAAACAACAACGCAACCAAAAGTTTCAGTTGTAGTTGCAGTTGTTGTTGCTGCTGTTGTTGTTGTCGTTCAGCTTATTTGGTAGCAAGAGTCTGCGACAGCGACCCATTATCAACATGCTCATGCTGATGTTGCTGCCTCAAATCCCGCTGCTTATTGTTGCTTCTGCTGTTGCTGTAGCCGTTGCTGTTGCTGCTGTGCCTTATGCATATTTACATGTGGACAGAGTATTTGGCGAGTCTCTTCGGCAGTGATCTTGTCGCAGCGAGTGCCGCGTCTGATTAGCTTTGACAGTTTCCAGCAGTTTTTCCAGCTACTGTTAGCGTTCTGCGCATCGTGGGAAAAATAGGCACACTAAGTCAGCTGGGAAATGGGTTTTCCGCTAGACAATTGGCTTGATTTAGCTAAGGGCTTGGAAAGACGGCTCCAACGGGAGAGAGGCTTCCAATGAGATAATAACTTGGCTACAACTGGCTTTTAATTAGAGCTCAATAGCTTTGAAGTCCTCACACTAAAATATATGTATATATAAAATATATTTTAACAATTGAATTTATTTAAAATTAAAGAAGTGGAGAAAATTTATTCTAAAATTAATACTTATTAAAAATCCTAAAATAATTGTACTATTTTATTAAGATCACATATCGAGATAAGAGTTAAGCAAGTTCAAAGTAAATTTTTCAATAAATTTTGCCACCTTTTCTAGTTTGAGAAATTCGTGCAGAGTCAAACGAGAAAATGAAACAAGACCAAAGAGCCATTCCACTGTCCAACCGGACCTGTTTAAACCGATTGTGGGCTGAGAGCATCTTGACTACATCATGACAGCATATTTCCTTTGTACATACATATAGATTGTGGCAAGTTGACGAGATGCGTGTGCATTCGTGGTATCCTCGTTGACAAATCATGTTGGCAACTCTTTGACGCTGCCAACAAGTCTATCAAAACTTGACAACATTTGCATCTCCCGACTACGACATATTTATGTGTGTAAAACCAGACGGGAGACCGGCTACTGTTGCTCAGGTTGTAGACTGGCCAGAACTGAATACTGACTACTGTAGTTTTGCGGACCGTCGACAGGATACATAAAATTTATGAAACAACGACGCCTTTTGCGCACATAATTAAATCAGACAAAGCGCGGCTCATGTAAATCCAGAAGACCAGCCCACAACGAGAACAACAACAACGATGGCGACTCCAACGAACCGGATGCGGCACAAGAAATGCAGCTTGACTATTTTTAATTACCCAGTGCCAGCTGCCGATGCTGCTGCTGCTGCTGCTCCGACTGCTCCACAGATGCATCTGGTGTGGGGTTGCATTGCCTGGCACTGTAATTGTTATAGTTTGTCAAGTGGGGCTGGGAACTGGGGGCTGAGATTGTTCAGCCGTTGACTGTGCCTGAGTTTGGAGCCGAAGCATGCGAATCAATTACATATTACTGCCCCGCTGTCCGGTTGGTCGGCAAATCGACGTCATTGGCGATTAACTGCAGTGACTTTAACTTAGCTCGGATCGGCTCGACTTGCCAGTTTTCATGCAGTTGGCATCTCAACGCAGCGACGCTTTCATTAAAGTGCAAATTATGACTTGCCAGTTCCGCCAGGTGTTGGCCTGGCCTATTTGTCTTTAGCCAATGCTTTGGCTTTGTGCGCTGTCTTTTATGTATGAAGTTATCAACGCCAGCGTCGTCATTGTACGACTATTATTACTTGCTGCTTTTACGACATTAATTACCGCTCTTCTCTGGCCTTCATACAATTTATAAATAAATTTATGGCCCAAACACAATCAATTGCTTACTGGCGCTAACTGCTTTGCTTGCTTTTCAACAAAAGCTCAATTTAAACTATTTAAGGTACATGTTTTTTTACACAACTTGTTTTAGATCGATAAATTGTGGCTTAATTGTGAATTGTATAATAAACGTGAGAACATTTCGAGGCAACAAAAATGAACACAAAAATAACATTCCAGATTTTATTAAACAAAGTAAAATCCATTTAAATGCAAATTACTTGCAAATGCTTACTTTCATTAGCTTCAGTTTATGCATTAAAAATAGTTCAAATAGTTTCAAGCCACATCTGGGAAACAAAAACTTTTGCTAAATGAAACTCAAAAATTAAAACCAAGTTAATTAAATATTACCATTTCTGTTTGTTTTTCTTTCATTAGAATACTTTAAGTAGACATTAGAAATTGACTTAGTTCATGTGGCAATCACAAGGAACAACTAAGGAACAGCTTCTAAGCTTCTAAGGGACAGGCACTTGGAGCAATCGATTGCCTCGCTAATGTAGATGTGACAGTTGAGAATCTCCTGCACCTTCTCCTGTATGTTGCTTTCGATCTCATTGTAGGCCAAGTGCCAGCAGCAGGAATTGCGTCTCTTCGCATTGATGATGCAACAAAAGTACTTCATGATCTCGTAGACTTTATCCAATTGATTATCGACGACCAGATCACAAATGTTTAGGTAGATTAGGTTCACATCGGTAGGCTTGGGCACCGCCTCCGTTTTCACCCAGGTGGCCAGCATAGATTTGTAATTGGGATTGACAAAGACATTTCTTTGCTTCTCCGGCAGTTTAACAGTTGGCGCCACATCCTCCTGCTTATTGTTTAAAGTGATATATTGGAAAATTGCGGGATGCATGTGACGGGGCAGCTCATTCATGTAGTCGGTCACAATCTGATCGGGATGATTGACCATTGATCTGATCATTGGTGGCGGCGGTGGTGGGTACGATTTTCTTTTCCCATCATTGTTGCCTTTCGAAATCGCCAAATATTCATTCGCGGAGCTGAGAATTTCACGCCGCATTTCCTCTGGTAGCTCTGCCAGAACATCCGGATCAAAATGTGAAATGGCTGCGGATTTGGATATTGTTGACTCCCCGCTTAGATTTGGAATCTGATCGGGGCGACACAGACGCTTATTTTGCCGGGCCAGTCCCTGTTCCGATGTGGATGGCTGCAGATCGCTTCGGTTCAAAGGACTGTTAGCCCAGGATGCGACACTTACCTTTGGTGGCGGCGGCGGTGGTGAGGACGATTTTCGTTTCCCATTATTGTTGCCTTTCGAAATCTCCAAATATACATCCGCAGAGTTGAGAATTTGACGCCGTATTGCCGCTGGTAGCTCTGCCAGAACATCCGGATCAAAATGCGAAATGGCTGCGGATTTGGATATTGTTGACTCCCCGCTTGGAATTGGAATAAACCCCTTCGATTTCTTGGTCATGTCGAGTCCCATATCTTTTGATGGTTTCAGCTTGCTTGGTTCCGTTTCAGTCACCTTAAACATATTAAGCATTTTGGATGCAGCTGCCGTTTTTCCGTTTTTTTGGCAATTAAGCATATTGGTGCTTTCCGAGTTGGCTTTCGTATCTAAGGGCTTGATTGGGATTGCGATTGGTACAGTTGATGATTTATCTGAAAAGACACCGAATGACTACTGTCAAGTGTAAAGTGACAAAGAAAATTAGGCATACCCTTTTGCTTTTCGGAGATTTTGGAGAACATATTCGTGATGGGATTCTCCTTTTTCGACTCGACAACATCATCTAGCTTGCTGAGATGGATGCCAATGCCACGCAGCTCGTGTGGCGGAAATCCGGTCTCCTTCATCATCTTGAGCACAATATGCGTAATGATTTCCACATCATCGGTGCTTTGCTTGAGTTGCAAAGACTTTGTCTGATTATCGCAGATACCGTGTCCCATAAACTTGGACGTCTCAACGGGAGCTTCTGCAGCGCGAACCATTAGCTTCAAGGTGATCGTTTTGGCCTTGCGTTTAATCTCCATCAGACGACTGTGCACCTCAACACTTAGCTGTTTGAGAAACTTCTCCAGCTCTTCGTATTTGCTGAAGCGTATGCCGTAATTAACTTCAGCAGAAACCGATTTGCGTTGCTAAAAGAAGATTACATAAAATTGAACAATGAGCTGGTTTTTATACCTTCATCTCACCTGTTCATAGACCAAAGGACGTGGATCGATGCCGCGACAGTTTTGATAGAGTGTCTGTGCAATTTTCTTGCCCAGCAGCATTTCCAGGCGCACCAGCGAAACCTGCTGCACATCAGCACAGCTGCTCAAGCCAGCCTGATTAAGCTTGTAGGTAATGGTGCTGCCGACACCCGGCAGCACATCCAACGCCAACGTGCCCATATAATTGGCTGCATCATCCGTCTGCAGCAGATGTTGTCCGTTGGGCTTAGCCAGTTTGGTGGCCATGCGAGCGAGCAGTCTATTGTGCAAGTGAAAGAGTTAGCAGATTTAATTAACTTGACTCGTATCCCACTCACTTGTTGTCAGCGACGCCCGCTGAGCAGGGACAGCCAGTTATATCACGCACCTCCTGGCGTAGATGGGTTACAAATGTCATCACATCCACTTGGACTTCCTGCAGCACATCCGTTAAGTCCACAAACATTTCATCGCAGCTCACTGCCTCGATATTGAGTGTGTACTGTGCCACGGTGTTGTACAAGGCAAAGGCCACCTGTCAATAAAAAAGAGATCATGTCAGAGTAAGTCTTATTTTATGGAACACCTTGCTCACCGTACGATAGCCCTCAAAGTCATATGGTATGGTCTTCAGTTCGGGGCACAGCTTGAGGGCCTGGCCCACAAACATGCCGTTCTTGATACCCTTGGCACGTGCCTCGTAGCTGCACGAGGCAATCTCTGACAAGGACATATTCTTCTGGAATCCATAGCGCACCTTCTCCGCTCGCACATTGTCATGCAAATGCTGCTCGAAACGCTGGGCAAAGAGTTCCCTCTCCACCTGACGATTGGCTTGGGGATGCACTGGCACATCGGTGGCACCGCTACCGCCCTTCGAGTGGGTCACCGCAATGGGCAGGCCACGCAGCTCCGGATGCGAACGCAATCCGACAGATACAAAAAAACAATCCATATCAATGTGCATCACATAACGTTTGGGTGTCTTCGTTGAGACATCTTTTGTCAGCCGCTTGCCAGCTGCGAGCAGAGATCGGAGTTCACCTCGCTTGTCAAACGGCTTATTGCAATGCGCCTGACGTAGCTCACACACATATTGCTTGAAACCGGCGCCAAGTGTCGCAATATGATGCAAACGTGACTTTTTGTAGAACTCACTGAGGAACTCTGGATCGACAGCGGTGCGGGCGCTGTGGCTACTATTCGGATGGTTGCTCGTTGTGGTGGCGGATAAATTCGTTATATGGCTAGTGTGCTTCTCGGGCGAAGTGACCACAGCATGCTGCAGCTCCTTGAGTATGCCATCCATGTCGGTTTCCTCGGCGTTAGTTGAATTGCCGAGAGTCGAGTCATTCTTCTTGCCCTTGTCAAAATTGAGACGTGGTTGTGTCGTCTTCTGGTTGGTATACAAGAGATATGGCTTATAGTCAACAATACGTTTATGCTGCACACAATCCACAACCCACTGGGCAGCAATGATTCGGCTGGTGTCCATTTTGCGCACCTTCACATCGGGTAAATTGGATGCAATGATGAACTTGGTGTGCGCTCGTTCATAGTGATGATAGATGCCTCCATGCACCATCATTATACGCTTCAGCTCGTCGGCCGTAGGATTGGTCAGGCCATTGACAAATATAGAAATGCCATCGAATAGTTTCGATTTGCGAAATGGATCGCTTGCGGCAGCAAATTGCTCCTCGAGCTTCGATTTTTTTGCCTCAAAGTAACCGCCCTGCAAAAGCGAGTGTTGGTTGCTGATCATTGAATATCATTTGATTGGCCGATGACTCACCCACTCACCAAATCCGTTGTGATCTTCGTCTGCCATTGCAGCCGCTGGAACCAAAATTGGCAGCAAGTGATTTGAAACTCTTTTGGAAGCAGCTTAAGATTGACCGATAAATTCGGCCGATTACTGTTTGCACTTATCGATATTTTGTGAGGTGGCAACACTTGCTCGTGTTTAGTGTTGGTAAATTACATTTACTTGTATTTTTTTGTTTGGCTGGAGTCTTTTCGAGTTGCGCCTAAAATGTGGAAATATGGGCAGAATCAACTGAATCAAGGACCACCTGGTGGTGGTGCTGGTGGTGGTGGCGGTGGCCCCAACATGATGCCCATGGGCGGTGGATTTATGCAGGGTGGCGCAGGCATGCACATGTCGCCGCAACAGCATCAAATGAACATGATGGGAGGACCTGGAGGAGGGCCCGGCTCTATGCAAATGAATCCCAATGCGAGTGGACCACCCGGTCTAATGCAAAGCATGGGCATGTCGCCGCAACACCAGATGCAGCAGCAACAAATGATGCAGGGAGGCGTCGGCGTTCCCATGTCCAATATGCCGCAGCAGCAACAGATGATGGGCCCACAGCAAGGAGTGGGCATGGTGCCTGGCCCACAACAGCATCCACCCAATATGCCACAGCAGCAACAACAACAGCAGCATAATCCTGGCGCAGGTGCAGCTGGTGGACCAGGTGGCGGCAACAACATGCTCGCCATTTCCCAACCCAATCCGCACAAGGAGATTAACATAGTGCAGCTGTCGCGATTGGGTCAGGAAACGGTGCAGGATATTGCATCACGCTTCCAGGAGGTATTCTCCGCCCTGAAGAATATACAACCTACTTCGCATCGCGACAATAATACGGAGAAAAAAGTGCAGGAATATTTTCGCACAATTCGTTTGCTTTTCAAGCGAGTCCGTATCATTTATGAGAAGTGTAATGATGCTGGGATGGATTACATGAATGCGGAGAGTCTGATTCCCTACCGGGATGAGCCAGATCCCCGCATCGAACCCTCCCAGTGTGATGAATATCGCAAAGTTTTGCAAGAGAATCAGGAATTAATCGAAACGGTTAAATTGAAAAATCGTCAATTGCGCGAGATTATTGACAGAACACGCATCATTATCTGGGAAATTAATACGATGTTGGCCATGCGGCGCTCTTAGATCTAAATACTATATGCAAATTCCAATTGTTTATTTATGTAAATTTAATAATAAAAAAAGAAAGAAGAATACAAAACTAAAGCAATGTTGATTATTCGGTTTGCGCGCTGTACAACACTACCCATTTGTGATGCAGTAGAGAATAAGCAGTTTTGTGATTTGTAGGCGACGGCGGCGACTCGAATTTCTCAACTCCACAAATTAACAAATAAAGTTATTGTATACATTTGTTGGGCATTAAATAAAATAAATAAATAACTGCCCTAATCATGGCGAAAATGGCATTTCAGCATCAGGCCGGCACGGCAATGGAATGCTTAAGCGTAAGTTGTAAATTTTACGCACACACACTTACACATACAGGTAGAAACAGCGTTCTTCCCGTATAAATATGGGCACATTTATGTGTGTGTGAGTGTGTGCGTGTAATTGGGTCGAATTCGAATGAGAGACTTGGCCATAAATAAACTTTCACGCTATTAGTCAGCTTTATTTACATTGTTGTTGTTTTGGCTTAGATTCCCATAACGCTGCATAAGGAAAAAGACTACGACCAGGAGGGCAGAGAGATTCTTAAATGTGGCTTTAAAATAGGCGGCGGTATCGATCAAGATTACAAAAAGAGTCCGCAAGGCTACACGGATTATGTATGTACAATAAAAGAGTTTAATCAATGCTCAACGATGTACATATGTATACATAAATTTCTAGGGCATCTACGTGACGGAGGTGCACGAAGGCAGTCCAGCTGCCCGGGCTGGTTTGCGCATCCATGACAAGATACTGCAATGCAATGGCTACGATTTCACAATGGTCACCCATAAAAAGGCCGTTAGCTATATAAGGAAAAATCCCATACTCAATATGCTTGTTGCACGCAAAGGTGTCACGTCGACATAATCACTGCAATTCGGCTGGTCCTCTCACTAATAAGCAGCAGCATTCAAGTGGTATATGGAAATCCACTAATAACTATTATTACTAGAAATTGCCTCCCGCGTTGCTATGGATCTCTCCCTCTCCCTGTCTCTCTCTGAATCTATCTCAATCACTAGCGGATCTTTTGGAAAACTACTCGAATACTTATTTATATTTATAAGCATACGTATAATTAAACCTTAAACAACATTATTATATATGCATATCGCGCACACATATTTTTAGCCACAAAAAAACAGAAAACCAATGTAGAGCGTAGAAAAGCTTCTTGTTAAATTGATTTTCTTTGACTTGGTTTAAGTTGATAGTGAAAAAGTAAAAGAAAAACAAAAACCCATTAGGTTGTTATACAAATACTCCACTTGTTGTACGAATTGCCAAGAAAACCATGTAAGAAAAAAAAACATTGCCAAAATTACAAAATACACACATTAATATAAACATAAGCCAAGTTCATAACGACTCCATAAAGTGTATAAATTATGATTCTCATTGTACATTCTCTGAGCCCATATCGAATAATGAGACATACTCGTTAATATGTCAGGATTAAAGTAAATTTTGTACTTTTATACATCTACCCAGAAACAAGAATCTTAAAACAATCAGCAGCATTCCAAAAAACCAAAACAAAAAAAGATCGCAAAAAGTTGTTTAAAACTATTACATAATTGTGATAAATATGCCGTTACTTATGCAGATGTGTTTTTTTTTATATGTATTTTTTAAGTATTTTTAAAATCAGTTTTTAAATGTTGAATTGCATTGAATAAATGTTTGCCTCTAGACACCGAAATGATGTGTTTTCCCCGACCTTTTGACTAATAATAAACTGAATAATGATAACGCAGCAGATGTTGCCATTTTTTTTTTATTACCAATTACTATGGGTTTACACACACACACACAATCACAAACATACATAATTAAATTTTGTAACATTTTGCACTTAAAAATTGGACAAAAAACAAAAAAACATATACACAACTAGTTTTATACGCAATCAATTTGCTAATTAAAATAATTACAAATAGCTCAAGTTTTTGTGAGCGAGGCTAACAGAAAGAACGTGGCACGTGCACAGATTAAAGCAGGGGGAGGGGAACAGCTTGCCACGCATTTGCGAGGAGGGGGGCAAGAACAGACAACGAAATGAGGCATGCTAGCCGTGAAACTACTTATTGGCATAACCATTGGGATTTTGACTCTGCCAACGCCACGTGTCCTCGCACATTTTATCAATGCCGCGAGTTGCTTTCCAGCCCAGTTTCGTCTCCGCCAGCTGCGCGTCCGCATAGCAAGTGGACACATCCCCGGGACGTCTGTCGACCAGTTCATAGGTGACCTTTTTGCCGGAGGCACGCTCGAAAGCATGCACCAGTTCCAGCACCGAGCAGCCAACCCCAGTGCCCAAATTGTAAGCGAAGAAACCAGATTCGGCAATGTTGCGCAACTTGTCCAAGGCCTTCACATGTCCCTCTGCCAGGTCAACGATGTGGATGTAGTCCCGCACACCGGTGCCATCTTTCGTTGCGAAATCGCTGCCAAATACGCTCAATTTGGGACGACGACCCACCGCCACCTGGGCAATGTAGGGCATCAGATTATTCGGCTCGCCATTCGGATCCTCCCCAATGCGTCCACTGATGTGTGCGCCCACCGGATTAAAGTAGCGCAGCGAGACAACTGCCCAACGCTGATAATATACAAAATACAAATGATTAGCTTAATTGATAATTTATGATATTTGTTATATATTCGCACCTTATCGGACTTGCACAGATCCTTGAGGATTTCCTCTGTAAAATATTTGGTTTTGCCATAGGGGGATGTACAATTGCCCGTCGGATGCTCCTCGGTGACGGGCAAGAATTTTGGTTCACCATAAACAGTGGCGCTGGAGCTGTACACAAATTTGAAGACATTATTGTCGGCCATGGCCTCCAGCAGCACATTAGTGCCGGTCATGTTGTTGTGATAGTATTGCAATGGTATACGGCAGGATTCGCCAACAGCTTTCAGCGCCGCAAAGTGCGCAACCATATCAATTTTGTGCTAGAAATTGAGAGAAACCAACAGGATTTAATACTGAGTTGAAAGATTTAAGGAAACAATTTTATAAATAAATTAAATATAATATATTGAGCCTTCATATAGTAATCTAAGTGTTAAAAATATATAAACTCGTTAAGCGCATGATAATCGGCTGATTTTTTTAGTAATCTCGAAGATTAAATTAGTTGTTCATAAGATAAAGTTATTTACGGAGTATGACTAATTTCCATTTAATTTGCCTTTACTTTATCTTCGTCAATTGTTTTCTAAGAAAACGTTTTTAATTAACGAGTCCATTAGTGATAAGTTTTTAATTTTATGTTGCGATTGCCACATAAGTCAATTATATGTAAGTTAGATAAGAATTGAGTGAATTTTTAAAAAATGGTTGATACAATAAACTTAGTTGAATATATGTGTATAGAATATATTCAGATATATATAAAGAGTATATCCTTATGTACCAATATATATTATGTTATGTAAGGATATATAAATATGCAAGGAAAATATCCTTATATATAATTGTATAATTAATTATATAATATATATAGCCTAAAGATTATATCTCCATGTACGTATATATATATATTCATTATATATAATTCATTATATATATGTACATAAGGATAAACTCTTTAATTTCGAAGCACTCTTAAATGCCTTAGTTATTTAGTTTATGGCATTAAAATACCCTCTACAGGGGCAATTGATGCTTAGTAAACAGATAGATTAACTACAATCAGATTGTGGCTTCTGAAAGTGCAACGTCAATGTTGACGTTGTCGCTGTTGCCAGCACATCGAGTTATGTGACGCAAGGTCAAATGCCTACTTAATCCGATTGCAGCGGACACGTCGGAAGTGGACAACAATTGAGTAAACAACTTGAACAAACTGATATCTCGACAGCAACAGCAAACGCAACATGTCTGATAAGAAATATGGAAATTTTTCGAGTTGAAATGTGCCACATGTATCCATCCATCCAAATGGATGATGGAATGTGCCACGTCAAACTTTCAACTAGCAACTCACCTCCTGGAACACCGATCGCACTTGCTCCCGATCCGTGATGTCCACGCGATAGAAATTGACCTTTTTGCCGGTGATTTCCTGGACACGGTTCAATGCCTCGGGCAGCTTGGATGCACCGCCGCTGTATGCATTACACAGATTATCCACACAGATGACATTGTAGCCAGCGTTGAGCATTTCCAGCACGGTATGCGATCCAATATACCCAGCGCCGCCGGTGACCAGAACAGTGGGTGGAGCCATTATATTAAAAATAGAACCTTTCGCTACAAGTGTGCTTCGATAACTGATAGCTGCAAAAGTGAAAATTGGGTTAAACTTTAAAGCGAAATTCGCACTTGACGTCACCAAAAAATATTCTACACCAAATCGAATTCTTGTTAACGGTGCTTTGTGTACGTGTTGAGTGTGTGTTACGTCTCAACTCAACTGAGTAAACGTTATTATTAATTATCTAGCTAAAATTCTTCTGACATGTGTTGATATCTAGCTGAATACACGTTGCTTCTGCTTTGTTTCTGCTTCTGCGGCTACCCTTGAAATCGAATGTGGTTTTTTTTGTTTTTAACTGCACACACACACACACACGCATACACACACACACATACATATGCATGCGTTAACAAATGATGAGCTGCTGGCTAAAGATCGCTGACCTCTCTCTCTATCTGTCTGTCTGAGGTGGTTGTTCAGTGTCCGTTTTTTGCTGTTGTTATCGTAACTAGTTTCTTGCACTTGTCGCACGCACATTCATTCATTCATTCGCTGACCTCCTCCCACTTGAGCACTTGCCGTTTTTGATTTGTTGTACGTCTGTTTGGTTGGGCGGTTTGCACGTAACTGAATTCTTCTGCTTTTGACTCTGTACGCTTTTCGCTGCTTATCAATGTCACTCTGCAAGTGCACTCAGCGTGTTGTTAGCTGCAACTGCTTGTTGCCAGCATGGCGTCTTTAGCTTATAACATTCTTATCAATTACTGCACATTTCTAAGATAATTTAGAGTATTATAGTAGTGAAGATTGCAAACGAAAAAAAAACAATAAAAAACTTATATTGCGCTCAGAAGACCGCTCTCCTTTATTATCAGAGCAAAATGTAAACAATAATGAGGTTGGCGTTGCCACATCAGCCCAGCTACTCTATCGATAACTTATCGATGACAGCCAGCAGTCCGAGTGCGATATACACATATCTAAGCAACCAGCGAGCAAAGAAAATATGCATTAAATTAGTTTTTACGCTCAATCATTAAATAATAAATAGAGAAACGTTAGTCAAGCCATATTAACAATAAGCATGGCATCCGCAACGGTAAGAAATGTATGTATGCCACACTAACAATGAAAACGCAGCAGTTGGAACAGTTAGAACTGCCAACAATACCGAAAACAACAACGCAGAGATAACAAAAAAGACATAATTTGAAGGTGATAAAAATGCAAGTGCTAATGGATCGCATTTCTTTTTTACACAGGTGCCATTACTGGACGATGATACGATACCCTTTGGCGAGGAGGATGAGATGCGTGATCCCAGCACCGCACCACAGAAATACACGTAAGCAAAGCGTCAAATATACATTGTATACGTATGAGTGAATTGTTTACCTTCTTCTTCTTCCGCACTTTTCACTCTTCGTCATCAGTCATCCTTATGTGACCTTCTTCCACTTGTTCTTCCGCGGCGCCTCGATTGTTATTTACATGTTCTGCGGCTGGTTCAGCGATTCCTTCATCACCACTTTTGTGTTTGTAGTGCTCTTTCTGTCCGCCGATTTCTGGACGGTGAAGAATATCTCGGGTCGTCTCTTGGTCGGATTACGCTGGTGGAATTATGTCGACGACGAGGGCAAATCGCATTGGGTTTTCGAGTCGAAGAATGTAAGCGAAACTATACACAACAATATTTAGTGTTTGTAAACAATAAACGATAATTGTAACTGTAGTCTTCCACATTCCAGAGTCGCATCAACAAACACGAGCAGCGGATTTTCTGGCTGGGATTGATATTGTGTCCCCTTTTCTGGGGTCTCTTCTTTCTGGTGGCTCTGTTTGGGCTGAAATTCAAGTGGCTGTTGTTGGTCATGATTGCGATTGCGCTGAATGCGGCCAATTTGTATGGCTATGTTAAGTGCAATTATGGAGCTAGCAAGGATTTGAACAGTGCTGCCACCGATTTCGTCAAAACGCAACTCTTCAAGAACGCTGTCGATATTATGACAAAACCCTCGGGAACACCACAACCACCGATAAATGTGCGGCCGACGGGAATTGTCTAAATGCGAATACGAACTCCATTCTTGCCCCCAAAGAGTATTTAGTGTGTATGCTGTCAACTGTAACATATGTAAAACTTAATTTAGCATTAATTTTTTCATACATTTACGCTGCTTTCTATTGAGTAAAGGACATATTAATGTACTGAATTATACGAAATCTGAATTATATTGATAAAGCAATTATTAAATTATTATTTTGCGCTATTCCGTAAATTGATCTGGCAACGCTAAATGATTCACAATAATCATATTACGTATTTATGTGCTATCCGACATCTGGCCACACTGATCTGTCAGTTCTTATCTACTAAATCGATTAGTTGTTTGCACATCACTAGCACGCAGGCCATTGTCGAAAAAATTTTCTTTTGTCGACATATACTGCCAGTTTTGTGTGATTTAATACCTCAAATATATTTGCAAAATAGTTGCACAAACGTGCACAGGCGAGCAATTTTAAGCTTTTAGGCAGCTAATAAGTATAAAAGAAAGGTGAGTGCGGTGCAGTGAATGCGTGCACAATTTGTAATTGTGTTCGGGCAATATCGATTTTTTTTTTCGCCGGTGCTGGAAAACCGGGTGTTCTTTGGCATCAAAAAAGATAAGCCGATTGTAAATACTGATTATTTGTCTAATTTGTGTGTTTTGGTCAGCAGTAGGATGCGTGGTCGCGGCGGCTACATTCCACGAGGAGGGGGTGCCACCATGCGTGGTGGTGGCGGTGGCTACTACAACAATCGGAATTCTAGCAATTACGTGAACACTCGCACCCAGGGCAATTATCGTCCCAACAGTGGACGCTACGAGAACTATCACAACAACAATAATAGCAATAATCGCTATGGTGGTGGTGGTGGCAATAACAACACCAACGATCACTTTGACCATCGCAACAATCGTGACAAGTTCAACAATCATAATTCGAGCACGGGCGGTGGACGCTACGATTCCTCCGGCTCCAGTCACAAGCGCAGCTACGTAAGATTAACCAGAGTAAAATTACTATTTGTTTATGGGACTCATTATTTATTATTCATTCTTTGCCAGGATTCGTCACGCGATCGCAACGATGACCGCAAACGGCCGCGTCAAGACGTAAGTTTATTTTTGACCCAAACCCAAAAAAAAACAGAGTTTTCAGGTTTTTCTTTGCTAAGATTGCATTTGGTTTTTTGATTGTCTGTGTAATTTTAATGAGTTTCCAAATATTTATAGCACTATTTTGTGAAGGTTTAACGCCGGATTCTAGAGCGTATAAAATAATAATATAAAATGGAAAGACAAATATAAATAATATAAAACGCACTCAAAGTAGTCAGCATATATATAAAAAAGACTTTGGGAACGCAAGAACTCAATTTAAATTGCACATATATCTATCATAAATAAATAGATGGATAGATAGCAGCAGCAGCAGCTCCGCATATAGCAAAGATTTTGCCACACACCGAAATATATTTACATATATGTATTTTATACGCATAGAAAAGCATGAATTGAATTGATATGTTTGTGTATCTACTATATCTTATATATAAATATATATATATATATACGTATATCCTAATAATGCCTGCCGCAGAGCAAGCAATTTCTCCGTCCCGACAACAGATAACTTGCTATATATCTAGACCATATAAAAAAAAGTATAAGGTTTGTTCTCATCATGCTATAACTACTACTACTACTACTACTACTACACACACTTGCTCCAGGATAACGATAACCCAATTTATATATCTCTATATAGCATATATATATAGAGCAATTCTTTATCATAAACAAGAAATTTATATATATATATATATACCTATTCGAATATCAAACCAAAAAACAAACCACAAAAAAAACAATGCTCCTCTACACTCCTACTTCCTATTCATCATGAATCGTCAATAGGATTACCGTCGCACGTCCTCGTCAAATGATCACAACAACGATCGCCTATCATCGTCATCGCAGAACATGGGCGGCGGCTCATCGTCATCGAGTTATCATCAACGCAACAGCAATAACAACAACAATGATCGTGGTGGTGGCATGAGCACCAGTTCGTATCGTCCAAGAGATGATGGTGGCGGCGGCAGCCAGCAGCGACATCATCAGCGCGACTCATCGATGGGTCCGCCAAAGCGACCTCTAATCCGCAGTGTTGCTGGCACCAGTTATATATCGCGACCACGCGGCTCAATGTCGATGCGTGGCGGCATGATTCGGAGCAACAGCGGTGGCATGCGCGGCGTTGGCACCATGAGGATTGTGCGCATCAACGAATCCAATGATCTGCGCACCATGCGCCGCCAGCTGCTCTATGCACAGCAAAAAGATCGCGCTCGCCTCCTCAAGATACAACAGCTGAAAAGGTAATTAGACAAAAAAAAAACGTTTATAAAAAAAACCAAAACAGATAAAAGTCATCCAAAATATTCTCTTAAAATGAGGAAAAATCTCAAGGCTGATAGTTGTTGAAAGTACGTAACGCCAATGTGCCACTGAAGCGCCCGAGAGATCACCAAAAATATGTTGTGATATATGTGTGTGATATGAACACTATACTATACTATATCTCTACTATATAAATGCATTCACATGAGTGAGAACCCCGAGTGTTTAAGAACTATATAATATAGATATTATATTGGCAGCATTATTATCACAAATTGAAAATGTTTATTTGAGCGAGATCACGTTCGTATATAATCTTCTGTAATATATAAAATATATATATATATACTCAAAAGTACATATGTCATATCTCTAGGCCGATACGCTCTATAAAGAAACTGATCTGTTTGTTAGCCTTATCATCTTATAAATATTCGTATTGTGTACTTATCACAACAATTTGCATTTGCGCCTTCCCCCAATCAAACAAAAAAAAAACACAACAAAAACCAAAACCAAAAAAAAAAAATTCAATTCGAATTCCATAGCTCGTTGCGGCGTCAACGCCAGGGAGGGAACAGCAGCGATAATTCTAGCCATGACAATGATGACTCTGATAATGCTGACAAGGATGATGGTGATGATGAAGATGCTGCTGATAAGAAGAACAAGAACAAGAAGAAACAAAGCAATGACAATGATGATGGCGAAGTCGATGATGATGAGGACGATAAGGATGTCGCTGGCGGGGATGGCGAGGGGAAGAAGAGCAGCGATTCATTGAAAAAGTCGACGAGCAAAAAGCAGCGTAGCAGCAAAATGGCTTCTTCGGATGATGCCGAGGCAAGCGGCAAGGCCAATGATGATAAGGTCAAGGATGAGAACGATGACCAGGAGCACGTCGATACTGGCACTGGCACTTCGGCTGATGCTGACAAAAAGAATGCCAAAGCATCAGCCGGCTCCGATGACGATGATCATGATGAGGCCAAGGTGAAGACCGAAGATTCGGTCGATGTCACCGACAAGCCCAAAGAAAAGGGGATCACCAAATCATCATCGTCAGCGAGCAATGCCGAAAAGTCGTCGACAGGTAAGAAAAAAGAAAAAGACGGCGACGACAAAGAGTCCAAGTCCAAGAAATCGACCAGCAACAAGAAGGAGCGTTCCTCGCGCAAGGACAAAGACAAGGACGACAACGATGATGAGCGCAAAGAGCGACGAACATCCTCGCGTCATCGTGAGGATGATCACAATAATGTGCGCAAGCGCACTTTCATCAAACTCACCTGCGTGCATTGTCGCATCAAGTGCGTAACCTTTAAGGTGAGTGTACAGTCGAACTTACTCAAGGTGTATTCTAACAAAAGAAGTCTCCACAAGTCTAAATTTCGAGAGAAGTTCTCAAATAACTGTTTCCCATTTCCAACAATAGCCTTATATTATTTATATTTTATTTATGTGTTCCACATTATTTGACAGGAATACCATTATCATTTGAACTCGCGCACTCACAAGAACTCGATGCGTACGGTTGCGTTGAGGCAACGGGCCGATTTGCAACGGCTGCGGGCTCGTCAGCGCACCACACAGCGTGAGATCGAGGAGAATAGCAAGGAGGAGTATGATTCCCGTTATTGCCGCCTCTGCCGTTTGGCATATCGCCAGCCGAAGAATATGCATCAGGCTTCGGATCATCATAAGACGATTAAGAAGTTCTTGATGCCATACTGTGGCTCCTGTCATCTGGCCTTTAAGAATGCGATGCTGTATGAGAATCATCGCTGTTCGCTGGAACATATTCGGGTAAGGTGTACCAAATCCATATTTCTTTATAATCTATCTATATGTTTCTCGATTCGGTGCACCCATAGAATAAGGCGCGCAACGATGAATCGGGATCGGAGGATAGTGTGGATGAGCGCGAGATTGATTTGAACAAATTCCTCACCGTGGATTCGGTGGGCGAGATCGATGATGACATCATGGATGCAGATGTCGATGCCATGCTGCTGGAGGCTGAAACGGCTCAGAAGAGCAACGATGAGGAGACCCGTAAGCGTGGTCTCATCGGTGTGGACTTCATTAAGGCGGTCGAGGCATTCTACTGCGAACTGTGCAATCATCACTCGACCAAAGAGGGCGGCGACGATACCTTGGAGGCGTACACAAAGAAGCATTGCCTGCAACACTCGCACATTAAGAACTATTTGCGTCACAAGGACGAGACTGATAAGAAAAGCAAGTCTGAGGTTGGCGACGAAGATGAGCACGATGCCGACGACGACGAGGCGGGCAATAAGCCTACGAAGAAGAATATTGACGAGGCTGAGGCTGAGGAGGACATAGAAATGGATGGCAAGGTGGAGGAGGATGAGGACGACGATGACGATGCTCAAGTGTCGCACGATAACAAACAATGGGAGGAAGTGGACAAGGATCTGGGTGATCTTCTGGCCGAAGTGGAGCCAATAGGCCACGAAGAAGAGGAGGAGGAAGATGAATCTGTGCTAAACATTGATATCGAAAGGTAAGTTTTCATATCTTTTGAATGAATACAATTGCTACAATAGTATGAATCCAACATTGCAGCGAAAAGAACAAACTCAAGGATGTCAAGGATGACGCGAGTGGCAGTGCCGATGAGTCTACAAAGGAGACCAAACCGTCAACGGGCGGCGGCAAAGCAACTGATAAAAAGGCAGCTGTGGCAACAACAACACCCACCAAACCACCACCAACAACAACCACAGCCAAGAAAACAGCGACGGCCAAAGCTGCAGCAGCTGCTGCTGCCAGCAAGGCCGCCAATCGACCTGGACCGGCGTCGACGAAACGACAAGTCCTGGTCAATCTGAAACGCACCACGGCTGCGGCAATCAAGGCGGCCACCAAGACGACAGCAGCCGACTCCAAATGAACCCGACTCTGCCCCAACAACAACCCATTCACCTAGCGTCGTCGATGATCTGCAACTGGCCAAAGCCCAGTGAATTGGTTGCAGCAGCAACAAATAAAAACACAACAAAACTCTTACAAAAAACAAGTTACAACATTTACAATCAGACATTTTCTGGATGCAAAAAGCCTAAAGAAAACCACCTGTGTCTCTGCATATCGAGAGCACTTTTCTTTCTACCTTTCTAAAGTTGAAAATTTACCATCAAAAACAATGAAACAGCGAAAATTGTTTTATCTGCCTATTTGTGTGCAGGGCAGTAGCTGCTTTTTAGAGAGTATTGAAAATGGGCAGCTACTTAATTTGATTAAGTGAATTTTTGTTTTTGGAGTGCCGCCTTTTTTATCGGATGTATTTATTAACCTTGTGGAGAGACTGTTGTACTTATTGTTGTTATTGTTGCTTGTTTATTTCCGCTCGGAGAAGACAATGCGATCGCTGGCTGGCAAGCTGGCACAACTGAAAGGAAAACGAACACATTTCATTTCATAATTTTTCGCAAAATTAACTTTCACTGCTGCATGTCGCGTATGATGATTGAGCCGACACGGGCACCACAGCTGTGGCAAGGTGTCTGCATGTGGCCATATATTACACAATATGTGCCACTTAACAGCGCTACTTGTGCGTTAATATAAATAGATGCTTCTCCTTCTTCTCCTCGCTCTTGCTTCCTTTTACTATTATTAAATCGGACAGCGCCGCGTCACACAATGTCATGATTTGATTTGACTTCGTATGCCAGCCAACGGTTGGTTATTTTTATTTATTTATTTACTGTGATATGCAGATGGGGACCGTCTGTCTGTCTGCCTGTCGTCCAGCTTCTGTGACGTTAATCCCTGACAATCGCTCATTCAGCCGATTGTGGTAAATTGCAAGCTTGGCTGTCGCGAGATTTATGCGCGCATTGTTCTGTGCCACAAATCCGGTTTTTGTCTTAGTGGTTTGTATTTTGATTTTTTGCCGGCTTCAGTTGTGTAGCCCGTTACTGTTTTAACATTTAATCTGTAGCTGCAACTTGTTTATATTTTGCTTGCGAGGTTTTTGGCTCTTCTATTAAGAAATTTCAACAACTTTTTTGTTTTGTATTTTTTTCTTCCTGTTGTACAGCTTTTTTGTGTTTGTTTGCACTTTGCCGCATTTTAAATGCCAAGGTGGCAGCTTGTTGGCCGAATCAAGTTTCCTAGCCTGATTGCAAAAACACACAAAAAGTAGTATTTTGTTAATGCCAGCCAAACGCATTTTAATGTTATTTACTGCAATTGTTACGCATTTTTAGCCGCTGGCCATTGACATTTCTCATTTCTCGTGTGTTTTGTTAAATTAAAACATTTGGCGACTCCATTGAAATGTCAGCTTGTTAAATGTGCTGGCCAATTTCAAAGACATTTATTTCTTTCTTGTGCGGGTGCGTGCCTAATTGCTGGTATTTAAGCAAAAATTGCTTTGTCTTGTGCACATTTTCTCATCGTTGTTTGGTTTTTTTATTTATTTTTTTTTTTTTGTCTATATGCTTAGCAGTTTTTTTTCTTGTAATAAACCTTGGCACTCGAAAGATGATGGAATTTGCATACATTGACGTGTGCGTGTATATAAAATTGTATTTGTTGTCCAAAAACATTTTGATAATCAACGGTTTTGTATACGCGGCCATAACTTCGTTAAAGTCATTGTTTTTCACATCAAATACAAATAACTGGCCGCTGGCAAATTACCGTTCAAAAGTTGCCGAGCCAGTGCTGGCAGCTAGCAAACAGAGTGTGATCGATATAATTATGCACTTTTCTCCAAATTGCCAACGATAATCCTTGCTCATTCACAATGGTTACGACTGGTATTAGATTTAAATGACTACACAAATATGCATGTGTAATTATCATGTTACATGCCCATTCTCATTGCGATGATTAACTGTGTAATGTGTGAACATTTCACACGACTCTTTTTCGGCAGCCTTGTGGCGGCTGATCAGTCGGCCGTTTAAGGCATGCTAATAAAAAAGAACTTAATTGCTGTGCGACCAAATAAACCATGGCCAGAGTGCTGCCAGATCTTTGGGAAATCCCAATTGTTAATTGCCATCGTTGCACTCTATGCATACATGCAAATATTCCCTCCCTCCCCCACACACACACACACACACGTATGAAATTCACCAAGTTCCGCATCAATTTTAGTTGGACTTGCATAAAAATGTCTTACATCACACGGTAGATAATAATTTCAGGGCACGCAAATTTGAAAAAGAAAAACAGCACATGGGATATATGTTGTAGATGTGCAAAGAGATACGGCAAGGGCGGTGCCGGTTGCACTACTAGATCTAATTAAAGCCAAAATCAGGTGTACCTGCATCTGGGAAAGATGTGTTGTGTATATACACATATATTTGTGTATATATATATATTTTGTTTGTCATATTTTTGCATGCCTCATTCATTCTTCTCACGCCCAAAATGTAAATGAAGTCGCTTGGGGGCAAGCCACTCCCCAGGCGGGTTAAATGAGGGGATGGCTAATGTTAAGCCAAAGACGAGTTTACATGCTTCGCTAGTTGTCGCCGTCGTCTTTTTAGTGTGAAAACTTTTTTTTGTTTATTTTCAATGGTTATTTCTATGCACCTATATATATATATATATATATATATATATATATGTATACTATAATCATAGTTGTCATTCATAACTTGTTGCATTGTTTGGGCTAAACTCTTTGGTTGTTGTTGTTGGTTTTATGTTTTTTTCGCTATAGGTATTTGGGATGCATTTGCTATTGCAACGCTTTTCTGATTTCTTTATATTTAGTTTTATTAAGAGTCACCAATTTGTTGTGCAAACGACAATCTCTGTTTAGTTTAGTAATGCTTTTGTGCGCTCAACTCTCTTGTCACCATACTAATAATATGTAAATGCTCACACTGGGGAAAAAGGAAAATGTTTTCATCAAAAGAATAAATTAAAATTCCACACGCTACAAACTGGGTTAATATTCACTATTAACTATTGATACCTTGAACCCGTTGACCATGAGTAAAAAGAGTAAATTGGTGTTGTGCAAAAGTGTTTGATGGGCAGAGAGAAGTGTCTCCGATCCCATAAGGCATATATATTTTTGATCAGCATTAACAGTCTGTTCGTATTACATACACATAAAGTTTTCATTTATTTTCATTTGATTTTTTTAGTAATAATCTCAAGCATAGGCAACAATTTTTTCGTTTCCAAGATCTCCTCTAAATTTGTTCTCAGTAGAATGCAAACATCTTCTTTTTTTTGAGTGTAGTAGTTTATATTCACCTGTGCTTTTCTTTTGCCCCCTGGCATTTTGTAGTCAATAAATTTATGGAAGGTCGTCCACATTGTGTTGAGATGGAGTCTATAAGCATACATATGTCTATCAATTGTCTGCCACAGCTCATTATCGAACGCATTAGTGGCAGCTGATGGGGCAATCAGAAACATTAAATCAAACACTAAATGCACATATGCACACATATATATACATGTTTTGATCATAAATGTACGCAGTGCAAGTGGAAATCTCAACTTTGGCCAAGCGTAGAGCACTTAACATGGCCATTAATTTCATCTAACGGTCTGTGTTTATGAAATTAAAATTGAAACACTTGTCTGACACGGCAGCCGAAAATATTTGGAAAAAACATCAGGAAAACGCAAATCATGTAACAGTAATGCCGAGTCAAAAGTCAGACCAAAAAATACTATTTGCCCCCACATCAACATGTAATGGCAGTCCAAATTGTCTACAGTTGACTAAACGCTACATTCATTAGCAAATTATGCAGCAGACGAGTGTGCATACATAACGGTATTTGTGTGTTTGTGTGTATGTGGGACCACGGTTCAGTGGAACCCGGATTCAAAATCAAATACATATACAAGTGGAGATACTGCTGCTGCTCCACAGCAGATATGGGAGTCGTCTCTACTGTTGGCGAGGGCGAATTATAGTCGGGCAACTCATGAATCACGAATTTATTTATGTTTATGGCAGTTTTACGCTCGACTGGTTCTGGGCAAACAAGCAAACCAACAAACAGTTTAGGCTTAACTTTAAGCCATATTAATTGTATTCATATCCAAGCGGATCATAAATTAGAATGCAATTTTTAATGTCGCAAAACGCTTTAATTAATGCTAATGTTATTTTGACCGTTTATGATTAATGCGATCGGATAAGTTAATCGGATATGTGAGAGTTATTGCTTTTGGGCAATAGTTATACAGCTGATCAGGTAACATTATACAAGCAATCATATTATAATAGATACAACGAAATGGAAATGCTCTCAGAAGTATGCAATTCAAAATGTTAACTTATTACATTTTTAAGTAGCACGTTGTTCAAATTCTAGATCCATACGTAATTAACTTAAAATATCAACCAAATGAAGCTAGTTTTAAGTTGTATAATAAAAATAAAATACAAACTTTACGAGCTGCCATTTTTTTTGCGAAATTTTGTCTCTTTTTAATTAACAGAGCTTCTTAACAAGGCAGATTCACGTAAATTCACATGCCTAGGCCAATTAAAGTACTTGGCAAACATCTGTAATACACTAGAAAATCATAAACAAGACGGAAAGGTTAATTAAATAGTCATTTAATTACATTTAAATTATATACACACATAGATTACCTGTAATTATTATTACCAGCCATATCATGACAAATAGCGGTAAAGGTACAGCAATCAGTTAACATAACATATTTATATATGTTTGTGCATTTGTACAATTGACATCTGCACGACAACCAAGACGATTATGCAATACCCATTGTCCAGCACAACATTTCATTAACAACGGCAACCACAACAACAACAACAACAACAACACTTGAAATAGATTCGCGTATAGTCTGCCAATTAAGATCTCCCAGCTTGTGTGTGTGTATGTGTTTTGTTTTTGCCCCCGAAGTTACAGTATGTATATCAAAAAGCATAAGCTAAATGCTAAGGTTGACTTCTGCCCGAAGTCGCGCAGCCTGTCGCATTTATAGAAAATTTATACACGTAAAATGTAGAGCATAAAACTGTCGACCGCAAAAAGCATCAACAACATTCCGCTAATAAAATAAAAAATATAACGTACTGAATGCAAATGCCAAACTGTGAAGTGCAGCCGAGAGCAGCTACAGAGCAACCTCATCGTCCAGCTCATCATCATCACGATTATCAGCATCATTATCATCATCATCATGATCATCATTGATTTACGTGAAGTCGAATGCAAACTGTTGCATTTCTGGTAGCTACCAGAAGAAAAAAAACAACTGCTTGAAATTAAAAGCAGTGCCACAAAAAAAGACTAGGCAACAACAGAAAAAAACCTTTAATACAATAATAATAAATACTGGTAAAAGAAAAGAAGATGTTGCCACTGTTGTTGCTGTTGCTGTTGCTGATCGCATCGTTTTTTTTTTTTATTTGTCTGTCGTCTTCGTCTGGCAGGCAATGCAACAATTTCACAAGCAACACGCAGACAACTAAATGACAATGTGAGCAAACTAACAATAACAACAACAACAAAAACAACAACAGCAACAACAACTGGCTGAATTTATAATAAGTAAATCCCAAACTAGTTGTTGTTGCCTGCAATTGATCGATGTTGTTGGTGCTGCTGCTGTTGCGCAAATGTTGCCAGACAGTTTTCACAGATCTTCCGAGCATAATTATCAACTTATTTATTTGGATTGCTTTAAGCGCAATTGTCTTAATCAATTTGTTAAGGATGAGGAAATGCCGCCAAGTCTATAATTTGATCAGGCCATTTCCTCAGCGCCAGATTTCACAGCTACCGTGCTAACTTTGACACCACCAACAACAGACAACAACGACAGTCAAAGCGACAACCGACGAAGACAGGCAATTAGCAATTGGGTAAGAGAGTTTGAATTTAATTCGCCGTGCAATTGCCCAAATTGCCAATTGATGCCAAACTCTAACTGAAGCTGTAGCTGAAGCCCACGCATGCACTGTAATCTTTAGCTGCATCCAAAGGAAAACGCTCGCATTCCTTGGCTATTAAAATAAAAGTAGCATTTAAAAATATTTCGCTTAAATAAATCTTGCTAATGTTGCGCTCATGAAATCTTAAGCAATAGTCGGATTTAGCAGGAAAAGCAACAGGTTCAAGAGCCATTCACATGTGATTCTTAAAAGTATGTTTTTTTTTTATTGAATTACATAAATTATTTATTTATGTTAAGCAGACTCTTTGCAGGTGCATCTAAAGTAAGGCATGACTATAAAAATGCTCGAGGAGTAATAAAAAAAAAATAATAGGATTAGTTTTAACAGCTTTTCGATGTAGTCTACTCGTTTTTTCGGTGTGTGTAGGAAAATCGCGCTAGCTGCCCGGTGGCAATTGCAAATGTCAAACGAAAGACTTAGGCAGCGAACTTGGTTTCGGGGGCGTTATTAAATATAGGCAAATGCGAATGCGCAAATTGTGGAGCTTGTTAAATATATAATGCACACAATTTGCCGCGCAACTAAACACCAACTAAAACACAAATGTGCCCTTTAGCCTCGCGAGCAGGCCGGGCCATGCCCAGTCCCTGATCCAGGCTTAAACAGCAGCTGCAGCAGCAGGGAGAGGCGGGGACGGGCAATTTAGTGTCACGTTAGTATTTTGACTGTAGCAAACGCTTCCAGGCGGTTGGCTGACTGGCTGGCTGCTGCTCCCAAAATGCACGGGTGGGCATTTAAACAAGCGTCTAACTAGCAGTTTGGACCGCAGTCAACGTTCGAATTAACCAAAATAGCCCCCTCTGCAAATGCAAAAGCAAAGGCAACATTCAACTCCACTCCAAAATAAAGAGTAACCCATAGAGAAGCCTCTACTGCGGCTGCTGCTGTTGGCGCTGTTTGCCGCCAACCTTTCTCTTTGTTGCCCGCCGCAAAGGTCGACATCGGTTCGGTTTCGGTCTTGGGCCACTCGGCTCTGTGCGGCTTTTTATAAATACAAGTGTTGGCCGCACAATGGCAAAGATTCGTTTGTCGAACGTGCAACGCGCGCGATCAACACACCGCATTTGCTGCTCCGGCCAAGCTGCCAACACAGGCAGGAAAAATAAAAAACGGTAAATCGTCGCTAACATCAGCATCATCATCATCATCGGCATTTGGAAAATAATGGCGTTTTAAATTCACGCTTTCACGTGCCTTTCCAAGGATTAAATGCAGATAAAACAGGCACAAATAATTGTCTAGTAGCGATTACAATTTGGAATCTTCGCAGATTATTATATAATTGCTTATAATCGTTGTGAGCGTTTTATTTTTCGTTTTCTATATATTGTAAATTGTGTGTTTTTCTGCTGTTGTCTCTTTCACGCAGCCAGCAATGCTTAATGCAGTAATCTCAATTTGAAATAAAAAGGAAAAGAGGAAATCTCCGAAGTGAGTGTGAAAGTAGTAAGCAACAACGTGCTGCATAAGATATTCAAATACTAGTCCGTTGCCGACAACAACAACAACAACACCAACAACAACAACAACGACTTACAATGAGAATTCAAATATTGGCCTTAACACTTTTGCTGGGTAAGTGTATCGAAAGGGAAAACAAACTTAAAAGTCGTGATTGAAAATTCAGTGCTGTGTTTATGTAAATGTTCATTTTTCTCCTTGTTTTGCAATTTGCTGATTGAGATCTTCACTGGCTTGCAACAATGAGAAATATTTGCATATTTCATAGAGTCGAGTTCATAGAAAACTTTATATTTGCATTCATAGAGGAAGAGACGACCTTCTCGCGTGCTTTAACTCCCACATTAAATTTCACAGCTGAATTTTGTATTCCAAAAATTCACCTTCAGTCACAAATATTTGATTTAATTTATTTCCTATTTCATAACGTTTGACAGCAAAATATTTTATTTTAAAAATTCAGCTAAGACCACAAGTAAACTTTTTATTCACATATTTAATTGAGTTTATTTCTTATTTAATTCAGTACCATGAAACTGAGTTTTTTATATTACAACATTAATGTCCCAGGAAGTGGAAATAAGTTCAGAACTTAAGCCGTTGAAAGAGGTTTATTGTTATTATAAATGGTGTCTTGAAGTGGCTAATATACTTTAGTTCGCCAGTTCACTTTCAGTTAAGAAATTAAAACAGAAATCGTTTTATTTTTGTATCCCACTTTATCTATTTCTGGAAATAAATTCAGATCTGTAATAAAATTTAACAATCAGTTTTTATTGTGCTATTTTTAATAACATTGCAATATTTTTGATTTGAAGATTTGGTGGATAAATAAAAACATAAAATGTGAAGTACTTGCAATTAAAGTTTAACAGCTTTAATTTGAAATGGTATCTTAGCTGAAATGTTGCCAAAAATTAATATGTTAGAGTGGCATGGGAAACTTTTAACTGCTCTTTAAAGTACCAGTAAAATGCCAATAATAATTGTATAAATCCGTGCACTGCACTTTCCATTTCTACTGAATTTCCTTTCTATTTGGATACTCCCTAACAAATATCTGCCACTTTGTCTGTCCACCCACCTGCAGGCCACCTGGGCGTCGAGGCCTTGGAGGCTGCACCCAAGAGCGACAGCAAGATAAGCGCCGCCTCCACACAGCCCCGAGTGGAAGTGGAATCAACGAAAGACAAGCGACAGGTGAGCAGCAAGGAGACGTCTCTTTATCCCAATCATCGCAGTGAGTCAGCTCAAGTTGGTGGCGATGATCCTGAAGATGGTCAGGAGACGATATATGGACCGAAACCGAATCAATTCATCATACGCCCCATTGCCCCACATCAGCATCAGCAGCACGAGTCGCATCAGGAGCCGCAGCTGCGCAATTTTGCAGCAGCCAATTCGCGCCCACATGCCGCACAATTGCTGGAGCAGAGTCAAGAGGTGAGCTCAAGGGAGGTGACGAGGGGTAGAGAAATGTGTTGGGGGTCAGTTTATGCTTGACTTTCGTCAAATTTACTTTGTGGATCGTGACTCAGCTGAATTACACGATTCTTTGCAAAATGCAGGATGTGAAACGCTCCGAAAATAACAACGAGAAAACCGTACTCAAATTGAAATTGAAACGTCGCCTTTCGCTGGCCCCCAGCTTAGAAGCCTTGACCAATTTTTGGGAACGTCAATTGAGTTGTGAATTTTCATCATTTTCGGAACAAATTTGAGCGATTAAAGCAATGGCAATTACCCAAAAAAATAAAAGACAAAAAAAGACAAAGTTTATATTACAAAATCTACAAGTAAAAAAAAGCCACAACAAAATTAAAAGCGCTGGCGAATATAATAAATGCCATTTGTTGCAGGCCCAAATGTAAGTCACGAGCGACAACAAATGAATAATTGCAAAATTATTGTTGCTGTTGTTGACGCGTTAGGCCCGACAACAACAACGACAACAACAAATGACACAAACATGCCACATCAAACAAACTTTGCACCACTGTGCAACAACAGCAAGCGGAAAGACAGCAGACAGCAGCAAACTGAAGACAATAGCGGGCGTTTGTTGGCTGCCGTGGGAAGAAAGTTGACATAATGTTATAATCACCCTACTTCTGCATGCAACATGTCTCCCAATTTGCCCCTTTGTCTCCGTTCCCTTCAGTTAGATGGCGCCTTGACTTGGCTGACGTTTTATTTGCAATCATAATGTGAATATTGCGAAGACAACACTGTGCCGCACATTTAGCGTTTTTAAATTGTCATGTTTCCCTATTGGAGGCCATGTGCAAAAATGTTGGCCATTCAATTTCTTAACTTGCCAATTTGTAGAGTAGAATTTTTAAACGAATTTCGAGCTAGAATCGCGTTTCCAATTTTGAATATTATATTATTCCAGAGGTCAAAACATATAAATATAACGATGCTTTTTGAAAATCGTGTCATAAGATAGTTAGACATTCAAATTTGAACAATTTCATTTTCAGCTAGCATTTATTACAGTCCAACAACAACATTAAGCCATTAAATTTGAAGCTGCTTCTTGTTTGTTTATGATTTGTATACACTTTGTTGCACAGTGTATTATAAATAATGGTCTATCTGCCACCGACAAGCGCATCGATTGCAACAGCAGCTGAAGCCAAGAGCCGCAACCGAAGTCAGGCCCAGTCGGGTGCGAGGGCGTCTGCCTGTTGTTGTTGTTGTTGTTGGTGGTTTGTTGTCGGTTGTTTGTTGCTGCTGTTGTGGTTATTGCTGCTGATGCTCAACGTCATTTGTTTCGTGTTATATAAACTTCAGATGCCACACAATTTTCACACACCTCAACCTGCTCTTATTCGATGTGGTTGTTATTTTGTTGCAATACATTTAATCGTTGGCATCTGGCATTGGACGTTGATCTTTAAAACACACCCAGCTCGACTAGAATTAAACGTTATAATTTATGAAGCATTCACAAAACACTTTAATCTTTTTCGACCACGCCCCAGTTGCAACACTATGTTTATCTGCAAGATATTCAGCGCCATCAGCCCAAGGCACAAGTGAAGACAGCCGCGACCAGTGCTCCCCTCAAGAAACCCACAGCCGTTGTCGATCAGGAGCAGGAAACGGAACAGGAGGCAGAGCAACGCTATGCTGTGGCCATACAGCAACCGCAGCCGGGTTTGCGAGGTAATCCCTATGCTCAGGTGCCCTATCAGCTGCCCTTGCCACTGGCAGCACCACAACACCAACACCGTCAGCAGCAGCAGCAACATCAACAGCAGCAGCAGCAGCAGCAACATGCCCAGCAACCGTACCAGATCATACCGGAGGAACAGTTCCTTAAGCTGCTCGAGGAGGAGCTACAGGCGCGCGCCTATCATGAGCAGATCCGCCAACAGCAACAACATCAGCAGCAGCATCAACAACAATCCCAGACTCCAGCTCCTCCTCCGCCGCCTAAATCGTTGCCCATACACAGCACAGCTGCCACGCACAAGGTGCTCCAGCAGGCGGAGCCTTCTTTGGGCTTGGGCAACTATCGTGAGCGTTATGTGACCCAGCAGCAGCTGGTGCCAAACACTTACTCCTCGCGCAGTGGACCCAAATATCTGCCACATCCACAGCAGCAGCAGCAGCAACAACCAGAGGAAGATGAATCCCAGCCACTACCACCACAGCGACATCATCATCAGCAGCAGCAGCAACTAATTCAATCACTCCCGCCACAGATCGCCTACTATCAGCCGCAGATCAGCTACAAGGCGCTACCAAATCATCCACTCGCCAAATCCTCGCTGGAATCGGAAATTGAGAAACTGCTAGCTGCGAACAAGCCCGGCTCTGTGGGTCATCCCGGTCTGGCCTATGTGGACAGCAACAATGAGCCAACATTGGTCAATCACCACCATCAGCATCAGCATGTGACACGTCTGCCACCACCCCAGCATCCAGCAGCACCCAGCTCCCATCCGGCGCTGCGTCAACCCAAGGCATATTTGGCCAGCACGCCCAACTCGCTGCTGGATGCAAATAACCAGCCCTTTATACCATCCCTCTTCAAGTTCAGCAACTTCCAGCAACCCACTCCTAATTATCCTGTACCACAGCAGCATCAGCAGCAACATGAGACGAAGCGGCTCGGTCCCGTTGTTTATCCAACGGGTGCACCTGCTCAGCCGCAGCCCTCGCAGTATTACTACCAGGAGACGCCACCGACAGCAGCACCCAAGCCCAAACAATATCGCACCAAACCGTACAAGCTGCCCACGCCCAGTCCAACCAAATCCTATGAGAAGGCTCATCTTTTTGCGGACTATGTTGAGCGTTCTCAACCGCCTGCACCGGCTCCGACATCTGCCCACTTTTATCCCAGTCCTCGGGATCCCATTAAGCATGCGCCGCAGCGCACTGTGGTGCCCACTGTGCAGCCCATCGATTATCCAGCGCATCCCGCTCCCTCCCAATCAAGCATTTATGTTTCCCAGAGCACTGGCATAGCCACACCCTCACGCGTTACGCCCACAACAAAGTTGCGCACCCTGGATGAGGTGAAGCAGTTGAATTTGCCTCCACCAAATGGCAAGCCACTCACCCAGGCCGAGTTCCAGGCACTCGTCGAAGCGGGCTATCCGGTGAAGGCAGTCCCAGTTCCCGTGCCCGTTCCCTATGAGCAGTATGTGAAGGATCATCCCGAATATCGCAATCATCCGCCTGTAGATTATGCGCATCTAATGCGTCTGGCCTCGCGTCAATTGGGCGCACATCAGCAGCAATATCAGCATCAGCATCCACATCAGCATCAATTGCGTTCCCTGGCCTCGCCCTCGGAGCCATCTGTCAAGATCCTGTCCACGCCCACAGCTGCCGAGGCGCAGCAGACAGCAACGGGCATTGGTGGAGGTAGTGTCACCTATTTGCAGCGCCGGCCAAGGGATGAGCAGGACACGGCTGTTGCCGGCAGTGAGACGAAGGCAACGGCTCCAGAGCCGGCGAAGGCTTCACCATCATCATCAGCATCATCATCATCATAAGTTGCGCTCCTTTAGTTAATGTCACTCGCTCCCTTTGTCTAGTTATAAGTATTGTAAAAATGTTTCGCATGTTCAGCAATTTAATAACGTTAAATTATAAATGAATAAAAATAAAACGAAAATCCATTTAAGCTATTAATTATCTTAGAATTGGTTCTTGGGATTCTGCCCATAAGAGTATGCCCAACGATTTAAAGAGAACTTATATAACAAATGACCAGGGCTGGCTAAAGAACATCCAAATCGTAATTTTAGTTTCCGAGAAAATAAGGATTTGATGATTTCGACTGGGAAATATGAAATATTCCAAATTTTTTTTATTTATAGAGTCTGATTTATGTGTCCCTAAAAGTATGCCTGAATTTTCAACAAAAGGGAAATTTAGTCATTGCAACAACCTAATCTGCTTTACTGGTGAGTGCACAGGCTATCCCAATTGCAACAAGGAAATGGAATTAACAATTAGTAACAAAACAAACTATTGATAAACCATTAAGATTCTGTTTATTGAATATATTCATTACCACTTTTAAACTTAAATTAATTAATCGGAAATTATGAAAATCTTTTGTAACCTTACAATATGTTGAACAATCTATTATGCTCGCAAAAATCGTACTTAGTCTGATAAATTGATGTTGTTGTTGGTTAGTTCACATGTATCGGGGTATTACTGTTGCTGTTGCTGCTATCCACTGAGCTAAGAGTTTCCGGCGTGGCCGCCTCTCTTGTCTGCAGACGTGAGATTTGGGGATCCCTTCGATCTCCCTTCTCCTTGCGCTCGCGATCCTTGTTGTGCTTATGCTTGTGCTTGTGCTTATGTTTCTTCTTGTCCTTCTTCTTCTTCTTCTTGACACTGCCATCCGCCTTGAATTTGGCCTCATCATAACTATCATCGTATCGCGTAGAGTCGCCCACATCGAGCACCGTCATCGAATTCTCATCCTCTGCATAGAGTTCCGTCTTGACACGCTTGGTCAGCAGATTGGCATCCGATGGTCCATCATCTGCAGGGGTTACGTTCAATTTGGTCTCGCTATCATAGGCCTGCACATCAATTGGCTCATCAAGCACTGTTATCTCCTCACTGCGCTCCAGCTTGATGATCTCGTCACCCACTTCAAAGGCTTCAGTTGCGGTGCGTTTAATTGTGACCATGGCAGGTTTCCTCTCCGCCGGTTCACTCTCTGTGGACTTGGTATCGCTGTGCTTTTTAAAGCTGCTGCCCGAATTACTGGTGTCTTTCATCAGGTCCTTGTAGAAACTTTGATTCTCATTCGCCTGCAGGCAATTCGGGCGCTTGCTGCCATAGAGCGCATAGTAGAGATCCACAATGTCGCAGCGCAGCTTGGTGTCGCAGGATAGCGTATTTATGCTCAGCCAGAGGCGATCGACAAGATTTGGTCGATCCAAACGGCTTCGCGACTCCCTTGTGAATGGAGGATTATCAATGAGTAGCTGGGCGAGACCATGTCGTGCCGCCGGATCTGGATCGGTCTCCAGCAGCGTTATCAAATGCTCCAAATCCTCGCTGCGTCCATCAACCTTCACAAAATCCACCAGGCACTCCATGGCCGCAATGCGCAAGTCGAGAAAGATGCCGTATTCCGCATAGCTTCGATAAATGTGCGGCAACGAGGGCAGGTGTCCAAACTTCTGCAGCTTGCGTATGACCTTCAGGCAGGAGACGGAAACCATATACTTGTACGAGGGCAAATGTTTCTCCATGTTCAGCAGGCGCGTCACTTCATCCAACACCAGTCTGTCAAAGCAAGAGAGTTGAATTCACATACGAAAAGTTTTCTAGCCACCACTCACTTGGCATCTGTGGAGAGGCTGTACGTCTTAATTTGAGTGCTATGCATTGCCACAGAGACAACTGGGGTGAGTGTCTCTCCCAACGCCTCCACCAGAGCAGCTTTATAATAAGCATCCGTATAATGATTGCGTGAATTCTCATTGTATGTGAAGAGATCGAACAGAAAACGCATCACCTCCGGCGGGCAGATGCCATGAGTGGTGCGCAAACCTACAACGTAAATAAATAAATAAATTATTAAATAGGTAAATATATCACATAAAAGTTCGCCCACTTACCTGCCATGCCTACCGGAATGGCTTTTTGCAAATAGTACTGCTGAAAGTTGGAAAAGTTATTCAGCTTGATGATGTGCGGCGCACTGAAGGAGCCAAAGAATTTTCGGTATATATTCAGCATGGCTGGAGGACCGCTCCACGAGGCCACCATTTGATTGGCTACCTTGGTGAGGCTATGTGCAGCCTGGCTACGCACCTTGTAGAAGCAAGACTCACTCTCAATGGTGTCAGTGAGTGCTAATCTAGTGGCATTTGTGGGATACTTTTGCAGCGCTTGTATCGCCTGAAACTGGGCAGTCACATCTCGTTCGTGTCGCAACTGATATTGCCACTGAAAGTCCGGCTGCTCAATAATCAAATCACGCAACAAAATCATCTCCGGATCGAGGCGTATCCAGAGCACAGGTGAGTCACTAAGGAGTGGAGATAAATATTATTTATATTAGTTGATTCTCTGTTTAAAGTTGTGTCTCAAGCATACCCCATGGCTGATAGATCCATGTCGACCTCCTCTCCCGTGCACAGTGGAATCTTTTTCTTCTTGTTGCGCCTGCTCTTCGAGTGGCATGTGATGTCCGCTTTTACCAGCGTATTCTCAATTTGCAGTGTATGCTTGAAGGTGCCATCCAACTCCTGCAGCTGCACCAGCAACGGACCATTGTATTTCCTAACACCACGTTGATTAACAAAATCCTGTCGTATCTCCAGTTCGATGGTGTTGCGCTTCCGATTGAACACCGATGTGAGCGAAAACTTTGCATGTCCACCCGTGCGCACCCATTGATCCATGAAAACGGACATGTCCTTGCCGGTCACTGTAAAAATTGCCTTAATAAAAATATTCGTGGAGATGAGCAACTGGGACCACAATCCGGCGCCAATTTTCATAGCTGCCGCATTCGTTGCCAAGACCAATTGCTTGTTGAACACCTGAATGAGCAGCTGCTGTCCAATACGATGCTCCAGCATGCGGATGACCAAGTGCGCCTTGCGACGCATCGCCTCCACATATTTGGGCGACACTGTATGCAGACTCTTGATGGGAAAATAGTGGACAATCTCCTGCTGCTTGCTGGCTGCAGCCGCTGGATTTGTGCTGGAGACGGGCAGAGGAGCCGGAGGCTGACTACAATCGAGTATAATGCCACCATATTGTTCCTCATATTTGACGACACGCGCCAGTTCCGTTTGCACCCATTGGCGATACTCGTTGTTGCCAAAACATTTGCGGGAATACAGGCCACATAAATATTCAGCAATGCCTTTGGCCAGCCACGTGTCTGACCAGTGATGCGAGGTGATGAAGCAACCGAAGAATTGCTCGGCCACAGCACGTGACATAAATGTTCTGGTCACATAGGTTTGATCGATAATTGCTATGGAGTGCAGCAGATTAACTGAGGCTACCGTCATGGTCGCATACGCACTGATGTCCGTGTCCAGTTCGTCTACAAACACCTGCTTGTAGCAGGAGAAGGGATAGCGTGTGGAGAGTGTCTCCTCAAAGAACTCGAACGCTTCGTGCAGATAACGTACAGTGTTCTTCAGCAGAGGCAACATGCCTGGCAGACAAAAGTGTGTCACTTCGTGCATATGAGGATCCACGTAGACCTCGAACGGACCCACTGCCAGGGCAATATTTGGAGCACACACCGGCGTGGAGACCGTATAATGAAACGTTTTCTTACGCAAATCCGGCGTCATAATCACCTCCACAAGCTCACCGCTCGAAACCGCTGTCAGATTTTTATCCACAGTGAATTCCAGACGCCACGTGCACGGATCCGCAAAGCTATCCACACAGGGAAACCAAAGACGCGTCGAGTTCTCATAGCAATTGGTGTACATGTGGGTACAATTCAATTGGGCGGTGTCATCCTCCGATGATGTTGGCGGCCTTACAAAATGCATGCCACTTTTCGGACTCTCCGCAGAGAACTCAATTCGGATGCGCAGACCGCGACCCTCTTGTATTAGGGAATAACCCTCCGGTGGCACTTGGATGAGCAGTTCTCCACAATTCACATCCGGATCGGTGATTTGTGCGGCAGCCAAATGATGCTTGGAATAGACGTCCAGCGATCGACTACAACTGCAAATGATGAAACACATTTAAATGTTATTAGTCATGTGTGTTAACTAACCTCTTGGGATCCTTTTGGCATATGTCCTGGAAGGGATCAAAGTAGACGAATTCCGCTTGACATACATCGTTGAGGACCACACTGTAAATGCGCAACTGTTTCGCATTGAGTCGTATCAGACGTAAACTTTCATTGTTCGGCACTATCGTCAGCTCCACCATGCCCTGCAAATATTGAGAAATTAATTTCATATCCCGCAAAGTTTATTAAATATATATATTACAATAATGCTGCGACGCTCGAAACTGATGCCAGTGAGGCTCACAACCTGATGCGCCGTGCTAACCAAAATAGAAAACCTTAATTAAATGCTTTAAATCAACAAGTGGCAAATACTTATAATTTGAATGGTCGCAGCGGTGCCTCGGGCACCTCGGGTTGTGTATCCATTGCTTTTTGCCTTTTATAATGCACACTTTATCCCTAAAATTCGTAAATACTATTCCTGCATTGTTTATTTTTCTTCACATTTTGCTTTCTTTTTTTTCTTCTTCTTCTTGATACCACCCTGACTAAATAAGCACTGCATAGTGGCAACATTATATCGCGCAATGCAGCCCTGAATACCAGCTTTAACACTGCTCATGCAGTGAGTGTAATTTTTGGGCACGCACAGAAATAATAAATAAATTACAGAATTTCGAATCATCACTAAAATTGCGTAGTTTAGTTGAATTAATTAAAAATTTTAGATAAAAGTATAATATGGATATGCAACACTCAAATTGCTGAGTACTGGAGAAATACGCATAATTTGCGGCGCAGAAACTTATGGACACACACAAGTGTTAAGATGTGAATCATCTATTCATAAGAAAGTTAAATTTGGATATTTCTCCCATTTAAAACGTATATTTTCCCGAGTCGAGTCAGCAGTTTTCATACAGCGGCTGCAAGCATCGTATTAGTTGCTATCATTTCGCAGCGCAAATCAATAATTAAAATTGTTGCAAATAGTTGATTAGATTAAGAAGTGATCAAAAAAAACAAAGACAACCAAAAAAAAAAATGTACGGCATCGATAATTATCCAAAAAATTATCATGCGAGCGGCATTGGCCTTGTCAATCTGGCAGCGCTGGGCTACAGCAAGAATGAAGTCAGCGGCAATGATAGTGCGCAGGGCGCTCCCAAATCGGGACTATACCCCTCGCTGCCCTACCCCACGTCGGAGTCGATGGGCGGCATGCCGTATGTGATGAAGCAAACGGTCCGTGCCCAAAATGCTGAATATCCCGGAGCCAGCATGGGCATGCCACAGCCATCGGCAACGCCTTATCCTGGTGCTAGTTCTGGCTCTGGCTTGTATCCGAAAATGCCAACGATGCCTTTGCCGTATCCATCGACACCGCTGGCGCCTATACCGAGTGCATCTCCGTATCCAGGTGCATCTCCATATCCAGGTGCAGCTCCATATCCCGGTGCATCTCCATATCCAGGTGCAACGTCGCCCTATCCCAGTGCTATGCCTTATCCGGGTGCCTCGCCTTATCCCAGTGCAACGCCTTATCCTCCATTGCCCTATCCCTCAGGTGGTGGCATGGGAATGCCAGGGATGCCAATGCCGTATGCACCGTTGCCAACATCGCCAGCACCGCAATCGATATATCCGTCGATGCCAACGCCATCCGCACCGCCACCGAGTGCACCCAGTCGCGAGGAGGAGCCATCGGTGGGCATCCAGGAGCTGCAGTTCACCAGCGTCAAAGTGCCCGAGAATCAGAATATGTTCTGGATGGGACGTAAGGCGACGGCGAAGGCCACCCGCCAGAGCAGCAAGCAAGGCGCAGATTTCGCCACGCTCCGTGAATCGTGTGTGTCAAATGGCACCATGTTTGAGGATCCCGATTTTCCGGCCAGTGATTCATCGCTGATGTACTCGCGTCGTCCGGATCGCTATATTGAGTGGCTGCGTCCAGGCGATATTGTCGATGATCCTCAGTTTTTTGTCGAGGGCTATTCGCGATTTGATGTGCAGCAAGGAGAACTGGGCGATTGTTGGCTGCTCGCTGCGGCTGCAAATCTTACACAAGACTCGAAGTTATTCTTCCGTGTTATACCGCCGGATCAGGACTTCCAGGAGAACTATGCGGGCATCTTCCATTTCAAGTTTTGGCAATATGGCAAATGGGTCGAGGTCGTCATCGATGATCGCCTGCCCACAGTAAATGGCGACCTGATCTACATGCACTCCACCGAGAAGAATGAGTTCTGGAGTGCTCTATTGGAGAAGGCATATGCCAAGCTACATGGCTCATACGAAGCGCTCAAGGGTAAGCTTAAAGATTAAGAGAGATATATTAAATCTTTATATTTATGTCATTCTCCAAATATCTGTTTTTTTTTCTAGGCGGCACTACTTGCGAGGCCATGGAGGACTTTACTGGCGGCGTCACCGAGTGGTATGACATCAAGGAGGCGCCTCCAACTCTATTTAGCATTATGACCAAGGCCGCGGAGCGTGGCTCCATGATGGGCTGCTCCCTGGAGCCGGATCCACATGTGCTCGAGGCGGAGACACCGCAGGGATTGATTCGCGGACATGCGTACTCCATAACGAAGGTGTGTCTATTGGACATCTCGACACGGAATCGTTCGGGAAAAATTCCTATGATACGCATGCGTAATCCTTGGGGCAACGATGCCGAGTGGAGTGGACCTTGGAGTGACAGTTCGCCCGAATGGCGTTTCATAGAGGATGAGCAGAAGGAGGAGATTGGTTTGAATTTCGATCGTGATGGTGAATTCTGGATGTCCTTCCAGGACTTTCTCAATCATTTCGATCGCGTAGAGATTTGCAATCTAAACCCAGATTCGCTGACGGATCAACAGCAGCAGAGTTCGCGTCGCAAATGGGAGATGTCCATGTTCGAGGGCGAGTGGACTTCGGGCGTCACAGCAGGCGGTTGTCGCAACTTCCTGGAGACCTTCTGGCACAATCCGCAGTACATTATCACGTTGGAGGATCCCGACGAGGAGGATGACGATGGCAAGTGCACCGTTATTGTCGCTCTCATGCAGAAGAATCGTCGCAGCAAGCGAAATGTGGGCATCGATTGCCTGACCATTGGCTTCGCCATCTATCATCTGACAGATCGTGATATGCAGGTGAAGCCACAGGGACTCCACTTCTTCAAGTATCGCGCCTCGGTGGCACGTTCCCCTCATTTCATCAACACCCGTGAGGTTTGTGCCCGATTCAAGCTGCCGCCTGGTCATTATTTGATTGTACCCTCGACCTTTGATCCCAACGAGGAGGGCGAATTCATTATACGCGTCTTCTCTGAAACGATGAACAACATGGAAGAGAATGACGATGAGGTCGGTTTCGGCGAGACAGATGATCGCATTGCACCCGCTCTGCCACCGCCGACGCCCAAGGAGGAGGATGATCCACAGCGCATTGCACTCAAGCGTCTCTTTGACAGCGTTGCTGGCGACGATGAGGAGGTGGATTGGTCGGAGTTGAAACGCATTTTGGATCATTCCATGCGTGATGTGATGGTCGGTGGCGAGGGCTTCTCGAAGGATGCGGTACGCTCGATGGTTGCCATGCTGGACAAGGATCGGTCGGGTCGCCTGGGCTTCGATGAGTTCGAAGCGCTGCTCACAGACATTGCCAAATGGCGGGCGGTCTTTAAATTGTATGATGTCAAACGTTCCGGCAGCATCGATGGCTTCCATTTGCGGGGTGCCCTCAACTCGGCGGGTTACCATCTGAACAATCGTCTGCTGAACGCATTGGCGCATCGTTATGGCTCCCGGGAGGGCAAAGTGCCCTTCGATGATTTCCTAATGTGCGCCATCAAAGTGAAGACCTTCATTGAGATGTTCCGCGAACGGGACACTGATAATTCCGATACGGCATTCTTCAATCTGGATGATTGGCTGGAGCGCACCATTTACTCCTAAGGAGACAGAGATTGAGAGATAGATTGAAAGAGAGATCGAGAGAGAGAACAGCTACTAATCAACATTCATTTTCAACTAATCCTAAGTGCCACGTTTACTTATGTACAATCTTTATATGCACTGATGCTAATCAGTTGATGCTCGGCTGCAATCATAAATGCAGTCACCCAATCAAGAATGTTTATCAAATAACAAATAGGGCTACAGTGGGGCTACGAGTAAAGCGGAAATACACATCCAATTTGTGTACATTAATTGTATTGGCCTTGAAGCGCAACACGCGGCGAGGTTCGACGATAAAAAGTAAATAAAAACCAGAAAATCAACAAAACAAATTGCCGGCTGTGTACAAAGGCATTATAAACATATTACTGCTACAGTAGTCGCTCGATAAAATGTAAAATTAAACAATGATAATTTATGAAACCCACTTTTCCAAAAAAAAAAAAAACTTATCTATTTTTAATTGTTAATGTTATAACTGACTTATGTAGAATAATTTCTACATGCAAAAGTATTTTAAGAACAGATTTCTTGTGTATTTCAAATAATAATTGTCATACTTAGCGAGCGACCACTGTTTCTGGTATATAGTATATAAATATATCGTGCTCGTAGTTCTCTCTTATGATTAATGACTAAATTGCTCTGAGCTCACACATATACACACACAGTCTTTGCTTTTGACAATAGCCATAAACGTTGCCAAGTACAAAAATGATGCAGGTCCATTATAATTTAGCAAACTCTCCAGCAGTCTGTTAAAACATATACCCCCATACATATACGAAACATTTGATGTACATTTTTCTACTATATATATATATTTAAATATCTGCAATCTCTTAGCTACAAAATTTGTTATATATTTGTTCAAGTGCTAATCGAACAAACACGATTTTTATTCTAAATACAATTTCTTTATAAACAAATCACTTTTAAAGCTCTACGAATCGAGTGAGCAAGAATACATCTGCATTTTTGAAAATATATCTACTTAAATACTCATTAGCTGGTTCATAAAGGGTAGCTTTAAAAGTGTATCGAATTAATATTGCAATTGTTAACAACTAAAATGTATTATTATGTATTATGCTGTTTATATATAATTTCACATAATTAAAACTAAAAAATTGTTGTGAGTACAATTATTTGACAACAACTACTTCGGTGGCACCCGTGGGCGGTCCGGTGGCAACTAGTGTTTCTTTCAGCTGTTCATAATTGAGATTTGATTCACTGCACAATGTTTGCAGCAGCTCAAGAAAATCCTCATACTCGAGACGCCATTTTCTGCGAAGAAAAACCAGAGATGAGTCAGTGATCTAAAATAGTTAATGATGCTGCTGATAAGTTTATCTACTTATATCGCATATAGATTAATCCGGTTTGAATGCGAGTTATGGGCTCTGGCATCAGTCCGGTCTGCGTCAGCCAACTGTCCAGCTGCGATAGCAATATGCTGTGGAACACCTCCGTCTCCAGCTCAGCCATATCAAGCTAAATAAAATATATAAGCATTTATATATGAATATATATGGGAAAATCCAAATTTGTTGGTTCACCTTGTAGTTGCAGTAAACATGAAAAAGTGAATCAAGTGTGTGCTTCTTGGGCTTTTCTTCGTCATCGGCCATGGTGAGTGGAAATCAGATTCCAACTAACACAAATTCTATATATTTCTATTTCTATTTGTATGATGAATGTGTGTAAACAAGAAATTTTAGACACTTAATAAAAAGCCAACGCAAATCACATTTTGTGTTTTATTTTTTGTTTTTATTGGGAAATGATTGCCAGGCAACTGATTATATTAATATTTCTGTTTGGATCAGAGGTTCGTGCCGCACCAGCTTGTGTTTACTTTGCCTGTCCGCCTCCTCCTCCGCTTGCACGTCCTCCTCCGCCTGCACGTCCTCCTTCGCCTGCACGTCCTCCTCGGCCTGCACGTCCTCCTCCGCCTGCACGTCCTCTTCCGCTTGCACGTCCTCCTCCGCATGCACCTCCTCCTCCGCCTGCATCTCCTCCTCCTTGTTTATTTTGTGCATTGAAACGCTCCACGACACTCTTCACGAAGTTCAGCAATTTGGGCAGTTTCTGTTTGCTGCTGATGTCACATTTGCGATATGGCGGCGCTATAGTAACCTCTTTCAGCACCACTATATTCTCCAGCTGCCAGCTGAGCTCATGCTGGGCAAAGTGCTCGGAGAGCACCTGCAGCAATTGATGCGCACGCGGCGTTGCATGCTCGTTACGGCTGCGCAACAGACTTTCACGTTGCACCAGAGACTGCTTCAAGCTAGCATCCAGCTGCAAGCAAAAATAAGTTATCGATAACATTAAAAAAGAATTAATAAATAATCTTCAGCTTACACGCTTGTAATTAAGTGGCTCTGGTGGATTGTTGCAGCTATCTGGCATATTGGCGTCCTTGATAATTTGCAAATTCCTGCAAAAGTTCAAATTGACTATGGCCCTAGTGCAGCACTTTTTGCCATTGCTATCTTTGCCATAGCAGTTGAGGGTTAACATTTTCAGGCGATAATCAAAAGCGTCAACATCGCCGGATATGTGATCCCCGAAGCAGGTCTCCACATGCAATTTAGTACCAGCAGGGAAAGGATTAAACGTGATTTTCATGATGCGCCGATGACTATGCGAAAAGCAATGAGCACGTGACAAGTATTACTTTCAACAGTAACAGCGTTGCCAATTGCCAGTGAGGTGCGTGGTGAAATTGTACAAATTCACCAACACAAAAATATCCCTTTTTTTGACATTTATATTTCCCATGTGGAAGAAAACGATTTGATTTTTTCGTTTTTTTATTTTTTATTTCATTTTATTTACAGTGTATGTGTATGCTAAATATATAACTAAATATAAATGTTGTATATATTTATATATTTCAAAAGTAAACCTTTCCTTGTTTTAATATAATTTATACGTTTTTTTAACGCGTTTTGCTGTCTATTTTGTTGTTGTTTGCACGAGCGTTTGGTTTCCTTTCTCTAATAGATTTGTTTATTTTATTAAATTGGTTTTTTTTTTGTTCTTCAAGACATCGTATTTAGTTAAATTGTATGTGTGTGTGTGTATATATATGCAGTTATGTACCTTCTTTAGCACTATTTAGCTATACGCTTTTTTTTCGATTATATCTAACGCCCCGAAAATTTATAAAACATACAATTTTTCGAGCTTTTTTTGGGCGTGAGTAAATTCTTAGTACAATTTTGAAGAAGCGAAATTAAACCCAATCAATTTTAAGCGCATACTCTCTCGAGAATAAATATCGAAAAATATGGAACAAGCACGAACAGAAAACATATTTATACAATTCAAAAAAAAACACAAACGTATAAAAATAAGTTTATCAAGTATAATATATATATATATGAAAAATGGCGAATAGGTATTTGTAAAAAAAAACACTTGCATTAATAGATGCTATAAAATGTGGGTGCAATAAGGTCAGTCGCTCTGTCGGTTCGTTTGTCTGTCTGCCAGTCAACGTTGTCTAATAAACTGCCTACAGTTTTTAGTTTCCCTTTGTTTTTTAATTAGCACTTTTAATGTATTCCACTTAAGCATTTACTTTTCTTCTGCTTTTTACTATATATTTTTTTGCTTTTTTGGTATTACGAAATATTGTTTTTTTTTTTTCTTCAGAATACGTAGTTGTTGTTCTTGTTGCTCTTTTTATTTGCATTTGTGTTTTTTGTTAAATTTGTAATTAGTTTTAGTCTTAATTATGCATTTTTAAAAATCACTTTAAATGGGAGAGTTACTTGCTGACGATTTAGCTAAGTTTAATATTAATTCAACACGAATAACTCTTGTAAGATGCGCGACAAATCTACTTTTGTTGTTTTTGCTGTTGTTGTTTGCTTTATATATTTATATTTTTTTTGAGAAGAATCTGCTGGCGGCGCTGCATATGAAAATGTTGAGAAATGTTTGCCCTTATATATTTGCTGTTTGCTTTTTGTTTTATGATAAACGGGTTTTAATATCAAAAGGAATGATATATATGCATAATATATATATGTATATATATGTATATATAAATATATATATATATATATATTTATAAAAATAAAACAATGCACTTTCATATTAACCGACGCGCCGCAAATTTTACATGGGTCCATCGATCGCGCTTACTTTAAGCCTGAAATAATAAACGGAACGGGCCGACGTGAGCATCGCAATAAAGAACAATACAATGTACACAAAGTACATGCCGCCATGATCCTGTTGATATAGAAAATACATAAGTATTATATGTACAATGTGTTAATTGAAGGCTACTCACATTTGCGTACGAGTACGTGCCCACGGTGAGACCAATGCTGCCAATGAGGAAGAGCAATGCGACAATGGCAAACAGAACGCCGCGACTGTTGGCGAAACGGGAACCCACCGAAGACACTTTCCTGCAGTGTGGACAGCGAGCCAGTGCGTTGTTATAGGTGTTAAACTGTGAGGCGTACAAGAAACAGATATTAATAAAAATAATTTAATATGTTACGTATAAGGAAAAAAACATTCAAGAGACTCTAAATATGGAATGTTATATTTTTCCCTTAGATCAGACAAACGTATATAGCTATACGAACTCAGTTTTTTCCGATCAGACGCATTACTCCATTCAATAACTGTTCATAATAACATTTCAATGTTCCCAATAAATTTGTAGCCTTAACTGACTGGGTGGCTTACCAAGAACGTGTCGGAGCAGTGGCCACAGGTGACGCGGCACATGCCCGGCATGGTTGGCACGGGCGGTGTCACTGGACTTGGAGCCAAATTGATAATACGCTTGCAATTGGGACGTGGACAAGCGATGCGCTGCGATGAGCTCTTGCAGATTAAGAGGCAATTGCAAGGACAGCGCACATACTTCTTGCCGGGTGGTGCATTCCTTATGGGCTGTAAAAGATGTATTATGAATATGGATTGGAATATGTTTGGAGCAGTACTTACAGTTGCCTCATTGCAGTGGGTGCACTTGACCACGTGTTGCTCCCGCTTCGCGGTTATGTCAATCATGTTTTGACAGACGCGACAGGTGACCATGGGCACGCCGCCGGTGCCACTGCTCTGATACGGTGGCGGTAGCTCATCGGGTCCAATGAAAGGCACCGATTGTGCCGTGCTGCCTGGATGGAGCAAAGATGCGCAAGATCGATTAGTTGGTGTACTTTTTGTGTAAAACAAATACATGTTGCTCCAGTTGCAACTGCCGTTGCACTAAAGAAGTGGCTGCCATTGCCACTGCCATCAGTATCTGAGCGTGGCATGCAAGAGACTGATTATTATAAAATGGATGGAGAATGGGAGATAAAACCAAGTGGGTCAATCAATGCTTAGGCGAACGAAGACAAACCGGCACTTAGACACCTCTGTGTGGTTTCAAACAAGTTGCAACTTTTTGTAGAAAACGAAAAGATCTTAGGGGAAAGAATACATTAATGGCAGGTTCATAAATTCCTCTTGGCCTTGAGCATGGACTGTGACATTAAAAGGGTGTGATCAGGTTCAGGGCAGAATAAAAGCGCTGCGAGATACAGTGGAGTAATCGGTGGGAGTGGGGAAAGGGACGTGTACACTCTGCAACAGTGTGTGAGTGACGATAATGGAAAACAGGCGTAGGATGACTCATAAAAAAGTCTCTTCGCCTGCTGATTAATCAGTTGAACGACGAACGACGCCGCTAGAATTGTTACTGACTCTGATATAAATGCGTAAACATAACAATAGGAGAGCTAGGCACTTATCGATGGTTGTATGCTCTCCTCAAGAGCTGTATGAAGAAATTGTTTGGTAAAATAAAGGAGAGTAACTTCTGAATATTAAAATATAATTGCTATTAAGTATTAATTAGCTTGTAGACCCATTTTCGTAAAGACCTCGATTAAAAGTGGCAAATAAACCAAAGTAAATAAAACAAAAAGTTTAGTAATTAATTTAAATAAAGACTTTTTATATAATGAAAAATTATGATTTCTATTAAGTATAACTGTTAGTTAATTCATTTTTGTGCTCATTTTTAAAAACATCTCGATTTAAAGTTTGAAATAAGCAGAAACTAATAAAATATAAAATTAAGTAGTTAATTTAAAAAAGATATCATTTTAATAATTAAAGAAATTATGTTAATTTTTTAAAGTAAGTTTCCAAAATTGACAAAATCAAGAAAAAAATTATTTCCCAGGCAGCTGTTACAAACCTTATGCTATAGTTGCAATAATCTGCGAAACAATAGCAAAATGCTGCGTATTCCAATACGAATTGGCATCAAGTTACGAACTTTCTGCAAATGTTGAGCAAACGGGTAGTTTATAATAACACCCCTCCACGCCCGCACTCCCAACAACACCCATACCCACCCACAGCAACTTCTATGCAGCTTTTTTTTTTATCATGAATGAGTCAGTTAGCACAAAGCGTGTTTAGAGGCAGACCTTCGACTGCAAATCGCAGCAGCAGCTGTAAAGTAGAGCGAACACTTGTTGGGTTTCCAACACTGGAGACAACAATCTCTGCCCGCATAGATCCGCACGCATGCGGGCAGTCGGACGAATGGGTGGTTGGTGTGAATGCACTTAGTTAAATCCATAGATTAGGGTGACCATATACGTACCGTCTTCGTTATTGGCAGCAGCGCTGCTGCCAGGATTTTCGGTGCCCTCATTTGGAAAGGATGGGTAAGAGGCCGAGGTGGGCTCGTCTTTGTTGATCAAGCTTTGTTTCTCGGGATCAGCCATATCGGCGTGGTATTTTTTTTCTTCACTTTTTGTTTTGCACCAAGCACAAGTTCCGTTGGTATTGCACCTAAATTGCAATTGTCGTTGTTGCTGCTGCTGCTTCTTCTTATTCTTTTTCTACACACCGCAACGCAAATGCTTCAACTGCAAATAAACGGAGAGAAAAAAACCCAGTAATGAAGAAGTGACACACAGGTTTTATTAATATCCATTATATGCATATTTTTTGGTACGACTTCTTTGTTTGATGGTGCATAGGCTTGTGATTTTTTGCCTACTTTGTTTTTTTTTCTTTTCTGTTTTCTGTTTCCACTCTTCTGCTAAATCCTCCCTTTTCGGCATGCTCCGCAATAATCAATTTTTTGGACGTTTCAGCCGGGTCGCTTTTATTGGTCCAGCGAACAGAATCGTTGTTAATTACTAACTTAGTTTATATACACAATGGTGCTAATTGTTTAATGTTTGTATGTGTATTTCGTGCTTGAATTTTACCTTATTTCGTTGAAAGTGCACTTCTGCTGCCGTCGACGCAGAGTTAAGTGAGTTGGTCACACTTGCACTGATGATTACTGTGGTCACACTTATCAGTCTGTATTGTGCAGCCCTGCAATAGCCACTGTGACCCTGGCGAACAGAGTCATTGTCGGCCAGCTGATTTTCGTGTTTACTATTTTTTTTTTGTTTTTTTAGAGCGGTCCGTAATTAAAATGTCGCAAAATAATTCCAAAGAATCATTTATAAGCGATCTAGAAGGTAGTACTGCAAAAATCAATGACAGCCATAACAGTAGCTCTAGTGATGCAGAGACACAAAGGATTAATCACACCTTACGACGCAAAACCCGCCATCGACAATTTACTCAAAGCTTCTCATTTAATCATTTGCCTTTGCGGATAGTTGGCGAGGGGGAAACGCAACCAGTTTCAAACAATCCAATTTCAATGCGAGATATGACTTTAAACGCACCGCAAATCATTGACGATATTTCCGATATAGATATGGATGCCGAATATCATATATCAAATGAAAGCAGCAGTGATAACACAGCAAAAAGATCCATTGTATTTCCTGGCCGCTCGTTGGAAAAATCCGATTTTCAAGTAAAGAGAACGATACGCAAACGTAAGACTCGTCGAAAACTAAATCGTTACAAAACAATGTAGCTATCATAATATAAATATATATTAAAAGAAAACAAAAATTGCATTCAAATTCAACTGCAACAAAATCATCGGCTGCATTTGGGCAGGGTTGACTACTACGTGCACTGTACAACACTGGTCCCAGGGCTACAGGTTGGCTTGTGCATTTCGGAGTAGTGGTAAATTTTTACAGGCATAACTTATTTATATGCGGTTTTTATGTAAATAAACCAAAGCAAACGTAGTCAACTTATCTGTAAAGTGTGAGTAATGCATTCTAAATAGCATTAAACTTGCTGTAATGTCGATTTAATGTTCCACAATGTTAAAAAAGTCGTGTGAAAATTGTGCGATGATTTCATTTTGTGCTGCTGCTGCGCGTTGTTGTATTGGAAACTTCGTCGTATCTTTGACACTGTTGTTGCTGTTGTTGGCTTAGGTACGGGAAACGCAGAGCCAAAGTGGCGTCGACGTCACAAATACAAATGTTTATTTAGCTGGCATGGCCAAAAATCAAACAACAACAGCAACAACAACAGCTGCTGATGAGAACACCTGTTTCTAATTGATTTTTCACATTTTCACTTTAAACGCTTTCAGATCCACAGACTATCAACAACTGTGTTTTGGCTTCATTTTTAAACAGTAGAAAATTGGTAGTTAAGTGCCACAAAACAGGCCAATTAATCGAATTTGTTTAGCTATTAAAAAAAAAACGAACGAACGAATATTTCGAACCCAGTTTATTTTACTTTGACCACCGATAGACAGAAACACAAAAAAAAAAGAAAATTATGGAGGCTCCACCGATGTTTAACAGTGTAGAGGATGAATGCAGATATTGGAAAGAGCGCTCCAAACAGTACCACAAAGAGTAAGTGAAGAAACGCTCATCGAGAACTCTTTCAACTCATATCAATATGTTTGTTGTGGTTTTGCAGATGGACAGATGTGAAACAGGAGTACGACGAATATGTTGAACAGTCACGAGAAATGGAGGCCGAAATGGACGCCACTCTGGAGCAAAAACAGAGTATAATCAAAGATCTCAGAGCCAAGCTTAATATGTTAGAGAAAGAGAACGATTCGCTTAAGGTAAAACATAGAAATCTAAAAAAGTAAACATATTATTACCTCATAAATACTCCATGCAGCTCAAGGTGGACTCACATGGCATTGAGATGTCAATGCTGGATAAACAGTATGAGACGGTGAAAAAAGAGCGCGATTCGATGAAGGAATATCTGCGACAATTGGAGCAGAAAAACGATGATCTGGAGCGTGCACATCGAATACTCAACGAGAGCATAGTAGACTTTGAAAAGATGTTGGACAAAGCCTATGAAAAGAATGCGCTCCTCGAGATGGAGGTGGACGAGAAGGAGATGCTGCAAGAGAAACTGCAGCGGCTAATGGACGAGACCCGCGGTGCGTTTTGTGATATGAGCTTAAATTCAAACTTTGTTTGACTGTGAATTCTGCTTGTAGATCTCAAGCAGGAGCTGAATGTCAAGGCGCGCTATACGCCAGCGAATGGCACAACAACAACAGCAACAGGAGTAGCAACAAATACAGCAAACACTGGCAACAGCTCGATGAATTCCTCAGCATCGCTGCCCAATGGAATTTTGGGCAATGGTGATATATTGCTGCAACATGACAATGCCGCCGCAACAAAAGCCAGCAGCGTTAGCGTTACTTCGCTAAATGGCAGTTTAGCTAATAGAAACGAATATAATCAACAGCAACATTCGCTTAAAAGTAAGATTATCAGTTCATTGAAGCAAACAAAACGCATCCTCAAGCTATCAAAATCATCTCGCCATTCCAAGCCAACCAATTTAATCTAGTTTAATCAATCACAATCAGAACATCCAAAAAGAAATTCCATATTGTATATATTTAAGATTAATTTTTTTGTTTTGTTTTTTTTTTACATTTCTGTATTTTTATATGCTCAAAATTATTAAATGTAAGCTAAATTTTCATGATTTGCAAACATTTCTCGTAGGCAGTGCCTGTGTATGTTTGTGTTTGTATTCGTTTGTCGCTCTAACTAATTGTCACTTGTAATTGTTAACTAATTGTTATTTAGACCTATAAACTAACCAAAGCTGTGTTTCTTGTGTTTGCTCCCTTTTTGCAGATCCCGAGAACCTTATCAATGGCAATGCTATGAATGCCAGCTCCCGCACAACGGCGCTCAACATTGTGGCCGACATGTTAAGAAAACTGAACGTAAGTTCCCCTTGATTAATACTATCCAAGCATGGTATATGGAACGCTTACTTTATATCTTTACCTAGAACTACCTATAACTGTTTTTTATTTGATGTATTTTTTTGTGTTTTTGTTGTGTCTTGTTTTTAGTTCAATATTTATTTCGTATGTTTTTATAGTGGGACAAGGCCTTGTTATGTCCTGATTGTCAAAAGTTTCGTTGCGCCTGCGAACGTGCCACGCTGTTGCCGCCCGGCAGCGAAACTAGTCTCTTTCGTCGCGCCTTTGGCAGCGGCGTCAGCAGCGATGCTCAGACAACGCCCACCAGCAGCGATGTCAGCTGGACAGATTGCAATAATCATGCTCCTGCTTCTGCTGCTCCGGCTGCAACGCAGCGTCGGAACAGTTTGCAAATTGGCACAAATATGTTTAGGCGTTTTGCGGAACGTATGCGCAGCATACAAAACTCTCCGGAGCCTCCGGCAGAGACGCCTCCATAAAAATTGCTAACAACGATTTTTGTAATTTGCTTTTTGGCTATTTAATTGGCGCTTGCATTTATATAATATGCTTACGTTAATAAATAACATTTTAATTTTGTAACTGTTTTTATATGTTTTTATTTTTTGTTTGTTTCTTTGTATTTTGTTGCTGTTGCTTGTCTGTCAACCGTTTTTGATCAACTTTTTGTTGTTGTTGTTTTGCAGGCCATGGAGACAAAGCTGAAGACATATCGAGAGCATGCGCCGCCGATGCATCCACGTCAATGACCAGCAGCCGGATTGGCGCTGCAACAGTCGCCCCTAACACTGGAGACTGCCGAGTAGCTACTGCCACATGTGGCAGCTGCACAGTTGCATCGTTTGTTCAGTTTTTTTTTATGTTCTAGTTTCGATTTTAACGTGCTTCTGTCCCGCCCTTTTTTATTTATTTTTTCATTGAATTGACTTGTAAAAATTTACTATACATTATTACTTATAAATCACACACAATCGTTTATGTTGTATGTGAATATATTATATATATACATATATATATATATATATATATACTTGAAGCCGATTCCACGCCCGCCCAACACTCACACACAATACGCCTTACTTGTATGTAACGAGAGAAAATACGTTAAACTTAAGTCGCATAAATTCTGATCTAATTCATCATGTTTAAGAGCATTGTTCAAATGGCTTCGTTTAGTCGTGGCAGCCGCGATTTTGCACATTCATGGAATGCATAATTAGTATATGTTCTTTATATATGTTTAAAATTAGTCATGTTCTAGTATTGATTGTTAATTTTTGCTCGCAGAGCTTTCGAAAATGAAATAATGTGCACCTAAACTTGTACACATTTTTGAACATGACTACTAGCCTAGCGAGTAAGTTCAAGTGAGATCAGCACACAGAGCTTCTGTAGAATTGTAGCTTGTAGTGCATCATAAATAAGAAGAAAGTTCAGCTGAGTCGAAAGTATTACAGCCCGTAAAACCATACTATTACACGAAAGCAAAACAAATACTCGTAGAATTAAATAGAAGGGAAGGAGAGACAGAGAGAGGTTTACAGAGAGATAGAGTGTGTGGTGGCAATTATCATTTAAGCTAAATACAATTGATGACTAATTTACGGCTTAGGTCGTCTCTTGCACTCTAACCCTAACCTTTCCCCAACAAATCCAATCATTTAGTTAAATTTGAACAGCGTACAAAAGAATTTCAACAACAACCACAATAATGACACATTTTTCGTTTTATATTTTGATGCGAATATAAAATAATGTAAAAATGCAACAGAGAAAAGAAACCTGTTATTATTATTATACTATATTACATATATTAAAATTGTACATTTATGAAACAGACAACAACAACAACGCATGATAATTTATAAATAAAGAGATAATTAGTTTTAAATAGAAACAACGCCGATTTCTTTCCATTAAAGTTAACATTTATCTTCTTCAAACATGTTATAATTAATTTGCTATGTACTTAAAATTGAATTAGCAAAATATTTGTATTCATTTCGTAAAGGAGATGGAGTTGTCTCTGGCTTGGTAGGCATGCCAAGGCCAAGCTGGTTAATGCCGCCACAGCTCACGGAGTACACACCAACCACCAGCCACACACTTGCACATCAACTCAACTCCTCTAAAGCTTTTGCTGTGGCTTTTCCCCTCTTTAGCACAGTTTTTTGGTGCGGGCGGCGGCAAAGTTTACCCCAGGATATTATGCTAATGCAGGGGCGGCATCTGCAAGGTAATCTGCCCCACTGAAGCTGTTGCTGGCCTTGCTATGGGGCTTGGGGTCTGAGTTTGAGTGTTGGGAAGTTGCTACTGCTGACCGTGAGCTAATGAAAGTGCTTTGGTTTTTGAAGTAAACAGCAGGGCGTCTAGTGTTTGGCATTTTGTGCAAATATTTTTCATAAGCAACAGCAGCGGAGACAACAATAAAAAAAAAACAAAAAAAAAGAAAAAAAAAATGGCACAGGCTTTTATCGAACGCACAGCAGTTTTAAGCACAACGAACAATGTGCAGCAGCAAGTGCCCATGGGCGTAGCCAGAAACTCAACAAGGGGAACTAGCATAGAACATTTGATTTATAGAAGTACTCTTATGTTTTCACTGACTATTTTAATTGGGGAATAAAAACTGATAAATCTGAATAAAAATGTCACAAGTAGAGTTCGATTCCTTATCGTGTTCTAAAATATCCTAGATAACTAACTTAGATACTCTTCAATGACGAAATAGACTCTCTGAGAGATCCACTAAATAAATCTCAATTATGACTGTTAGTCGTAAGCAGCACTTTGAATTCATTTTAGTAGTTAAATTGTGCTAATTTAATGCAAAGTAGGTTCGCGAAGTGAAAGTGAAATTAAATTAATGGTTTGTTGCTTGGGGCGCTCTGCGAATGGGAAGCGATTTGCTGTTGCAAAGTGAAGCTAAAGAAAGATTTAAATTATGCTGCCGCTGCTGCTTGAATGTCTATTATTTTGAATTTTAATTTGATTAGTTTTTAAGCGAGGGTAAACCCCTTTATGTGTGTGTGTGAGTGCGTTGCGTCTTATTGCAAAATTTCTAGTAAAAAAACGATTTTTTACACTTCGCTTAATGAAGATACGCTAAATGGATATCACAAAGTTGGGAATATATAGGTGAAAGGAGGTAATTAAGTTCTCTGTTTGTGTACAACAAGTTTTAAGTGTGGCTGCACCCTTCCAGCTAAGACCCTGGCTGAGTACACTTTCTATTGTCCTTGCAACACAGGCCGTTGTATGCTGGCAACCAGCAGCTGCAGCCATAAGCGGATTTCAAATGGCACAATGCAATTGGCCTTTGAAAGAATGGAAAAGAAAGCATCACTGACATAAAAGCTAAGCATGAATGAATGTGCGCGTGTTGAGTGTTTGTGTGTGTGAGTGTGTGTGTGGGTTGCTTCTATTTGTGTGCGTGTATGCAGGATATTTTTAAAAGCAATTCGAAGAATTTGCGCTCTTTTTGCTGTCGCCTTTTGCCTAATGAACTCCCAAGGGTAACGAGGGTAAATATACGTCAGCTAATTAACTGGGAAATAGCAAAACTACTACAAATAAAGCACCCACACACTAACTAGGTAAATATATACATATATAGCATATATAGTCAGCCAGCAACACTCATAACAGTTAGAAAACACATTTGGTTAAATCATTTCGCAGCAGCTCAAGTGTAATTGTTTTCGCATAAAAACCGAGCCAAAACAGATCATAAAAAGTGCTAGCAAAAAAAAAAAATAACTGCACACCTTCAAGCTGAAGATGAAAGTTTTCAAGCTGGCAAAAATACAAACAGGGTGTTGCTCTGTTATGTAATCAGCTTAAGATAGCTTTGTATTAATTCGGTTTTCTTTTTCCTTTCTTGTTTTTGATGTACGGAACGTAAGTAAACATTAAATGCAATGCTCCCATTTTATTGGGGCTTAAAAGAGAATTTTGTCAGCAACCACTTACCTGCTATCATCCAAAATTTCTGCCTAGTACATGACAGCATAATTGATGTTCAGTTTTCCATTTGCATAATTGACATTAAGAAATTATATGGCTCTTGGCTGCCATTCATATTAATTCATAAATATCTTTCGGAAATTCCTTTAGAATTAGTAGTTGCTCAGATAGCAAGAAGATAATCCAAATTAATTCATAAACATCTTTCGGAAATTCCTTTAGAATTAGTAGTTTCTTAGATAGCAAGAAGATAATCCAAATTAATTCATAAATATCTCTCAGAAATTTGTCTAGAATTAGTATTTTATTTGATGGCAGTCCTCATAATGAGGCTCCAGCGTTTGCTGCTCAGGCCGATGAAACCATTTAGTCAATTAAATAATGCCATTGAAGGACACCCTGTGGATACAATGTACATATATACGGGTACTTATATTGTATTTGGCATTTTACACGCTGTTAATATTTAACATGCGCGATGGCGTAAGATGAAGCGGCAGGTAAGCGTTAGCGGAAGCCTCGCTGTGGAGCAAGGATAATGATGATGACGATGATGATGCGGCTGTTGCGCCTTTGGGTGTTGTTGTTGGCGTGTCCTGGCATCGTTTTTGGTCTGGCCTAAACATCAAACAAAATCGATATTCGGGTGGTTCGTTGGTAAGTGTAAGTGTGTACAAATTTGGGCATAAACAAGCCACTGCGCACATACACACACACACACACACTTTGTATACATTTACATGACAAGAGGGCAGGGGGTGTGTTCTGGTGTTGTATACCCTCAGGTGGAGAACCTTGCTTTGTTTGAACGCCGCAGGACGCTCATTTTTCGTAATGAGTTTGCCTACTATGTGCAAGGTGAAGCCCAAAACTGAAGCACAGATAAAGCAACCCAACCAAAATCAACGTTAAGCAAACAACAACAAGCGTAACAACAACAGCCAGAGAGAAATATAGGTTCTGCAGTTGCTTTGGGATATTTTCGTTAGCTACGAAGGCTGCAATAATAAAAGCCATAATTTGCTGTAATACAGCACAGAGGACAGCAGACCTTTCGCACACACACTTGGAAAAAAAAATAAACTAAACTCTAAAACATGTCCTTCATAGCTGTAATGAGAAAAAGAGATATAAATGGAATCGCTATATTTTTCAACAAACAGTCTTAAATTCAGTTTGTGATTTTAAGCCAAAGTTACAACTCTCTTTACTCTATGGAAAGAAACTTGAATAATAATTTTATAATAATAATTTTATATGCCAAATTCATGATTGTTGTGTTTTTTATTTCTCAGTGCACAGGAAAGCAACTAGAGCTCATATCGAAGCTTGTTAACAGTAGCATTGAGCAATGGCCGCGCCGCCATCTTTGTTCTTGACTTCCGGCTGGCATTACATCCGGTGCCTGGCAGCTATACAAAAAACGACAAAAGATTTACAGTATAAATGAATTTGATTAGTGTTCGCAGTGCAGTTGTCTGGCGTTGATTAAATAAACGAGCTTTTAACTTGGATTCAAGTTGCATTCAATCGTCGCTACATTAATTAGTTACCTCAACTCGGACCTCATCTACGATAGAGGGGCGGGGTGGGGGGAGGGGGAGGAGAGACCGAGACCGCAAACACAAGCGCACATCATTAGCAGACAGTGAGGGGATTTAATTAAATGGAATTGCCAGATTGGCAAAAGAACAATCGATGAATCCTTTGAACGGTTTAATTGCGCTTCAGCTTTTGCATTTGATGTTGCAGATTGCTTCAATTATATGCCACATTGAGTTCTTACGTGTGTGTGCACGTGTACGTGAGTATGACTAGCTCTTTTGCTAATTGAACGCAATATTCAACATGAAATTGACTTTTCAGTTTTTTGTATTCAGATGCCGAAGGTTGAATCAATTGCCCTGTGAAACAAGCTGAAGCCATGTGCAATCTTACCATGGTCCCAAAGAGTCGCAACACAAATGGTAGACAAAAAAAAAAACATTGTGTGCGTAGGTGTGTGGCAAGGCCAGCAGGTACACAAACACACATACACATGCCCCACGAGAATGTCTGGCGAGACTCTCTGATTTATGCTTCACAAAGAGTACTCAAACTTACTCGCAAACAAACGCATACACACACACAAACACACAAACACACACACTTGCAAATAAGCTTATTCATACGTAGCACAATTTTTGAGTGCTATCTTACATTTTTCTTTTTCTTGTTTACTTGGGACATTCTAGTTTTTGTATGTTGCACGTTGGACTAGCAAATAGCCTGCACTCAACTTGAGTTGAGCAGTCAAAGAATTATGCATAGAAAGTATGCTTAGTTGGATTTTGATTATTTTTAGATGCATAAATCTGTTTGCTAAGTGACTGTTAAGAAATTTATTACACTTCCTTAATCGGAAGTTATCTGCCACATTTGGACACAAGCTTATGAACAAACAAGAGCAACTTGCTTCTTTTACAGCTCATAAAATAATAACGCAGGCTGCTGTTAAGCTAATTTAATGGAGACAGGCTCTTGATTAGGGGAGAAACTAAAGCTGAAGTGTTTTCTCTCGCCTTGTTTCGTTTGTTCTGGGTAAGTTTCACAGAAAATTGGCATAAGAAAATATATAAAATAATGAGTTATTCATAAATATAAATACACATTTCTACTATATTCAAACTATGCTCAAATATTGGTAAATTCAATTTTCATATTGAATACCTATAAAGTACAACGTTCCCATTCGATAATGAATATAATTTACAACGTTCAATGAAAACCAGTTTCTAATCCGCTTCGTAGACACCCTCGAGCCAAGTATGCCCACTCATTTGGGTGCAGGGTGTGAACGATACGAAAGCATTGAAATTTATGTTGCATACTTTTTGGGGGGTTGCGGCTTGTAAGCGTAGCCCAATTAGGCGTAAACAAATTTGTAGCTGCTGCCACTCTTGCTGCTCCTGCTACTGTTGCTGTGTAACTTGAGCCACTGAGCGACCACTAGTTGCTGTAAAAGTCCACAACGCCCGCTGCCCACCCCACAGCACGCCTACGATTGACATTGACAAAGCTGCTCACAGCGCGTGTAAATTTTTTTTTTTCGTTTTTGTTCTTTTTGTAAATAATTTGAACTATCGATACGCTAACGCTGCTGCTGCTGCTGCAGATGATGATGAGGATGTTGGCCATAATGATGAAGTTGGCAAGTGGTCTGACCCTGATACCAAACAAAACTTGTTGCTTTTTAGGCCCATGGTAGTTAATGTTTAGTACCGGCGGGGAATTGTTTCTCGTTTTTTTTGGGAATTTCCCTTTTTTCCCCTGCAGCGCAACAGTTTTTTTCCGTTATTTTTTTCGGTGCGTATGTTGGGAACTTCGTGTGTTTTGCCGAACTCCAGTTTTGAGTTAAAGCATTAGGTAAAACCAGAGCCAGAGCCAGAGCCAGCTCCAATCCAGAGTGACAGTCTTCTGGGGGACTTGACAGCGTTTACCCGTGTCCTGGCGCTAGGATAATCGCAACAATAAAAAAAAAGAAAAAACAAAAAAACAACACCTGCATATAGCCAACTATATAGCGTGCTGGTTTCGCGTCGCGTTGTGTTTGATTTTTTTGGGTTGGACTTCAACGAACTGCGAATCGTGAGTAAATAGATAATAAAATGCCTGCTGATGTTATTTACACCAAGGTATTTTTCGAATATGGCTTAAGGGCGAGCTTGTTATATGGCACTTAACTCTGCTTGTAAATCGGGCAATGTTAAGAGGATTACAATGTTGCAAGTAATTATTATCGGTGGCACTTTGTTGTAAGTGCTGTGAGGAATTAACTTTATTTCGATCTAGCCACGTTTTGACAACATATCCTGGGGCAACCGGAAAGCAGCTGTAAAGCAACAGGCAGCAACAGCTAAACCCTACTTTTTGCCATTTAGTTTTTATACACGCATACACGCACGCACACACACATAACACTCATACTGATGTGCGCTCCGTGATACACTTAATCCGACATTTACAATTTCTGCTTAAGGATTTATTTATGGATTCAATATGTGTACAACGTTTACTTTGCTGTGCGACGAAATGTATGTGTGTGTGTGTGTGTGTGAGCGTGTGTGTATGTATATATGTGTGTGTATCTTTGCGCATATGCTTCAATGCTTCCACATAGTCCACTCCATCCCAGCCCAATCTATTTGCACATTTGCATGCGCACACAACACAAAGCATTTTGAATACACGCATTTCAAATTTTGTAATTCATTTTGTAATGCATAAGGATATATAGATGGATGTATAGATATGTGCGGATACATAGATCCTTTGTGCTCGACAAGAAAAGGCAAAACCCAAACGACCTCGACTCCACCTCCCTGTCTTACTTATTCATTGAAGTTGCATTGAAAATGTGCTCTGAGGTGGGCTTACACCAACAGCAGCAACACGTTTTTTAAAACCAACATTTTATTTATACGTAGTACAGACGTCAGTTCTTGGGATGTAAACTATAACTACAAACAATCATAACTTTGTGAAAACTTAACCGATTCTGCAAAAGCATTTAATTTTTAGCGTTAACGTTTTCCATTTTTATGAAGACTACATTTAATGTTGTTAACAAGATTCTTTGTCAAAATTCGTGCTTTTAGGACTGGTTCAAAACTTCCCAGAGCCACAACTTTGTCAAAAGTTTGGGGCTTTTAATCATAGTTTGAAATCTAGATAAATGCTACATTCAAAGTTGCAAACATGACTCTAGCGCTAAATTACTGCTATAATTATATCCTTAAAGAGGGTTTACACGGTTGGCTCGAAACTTTTCTACGATATTCACTCGAGAAAGGTTTTAAAGCAGTTTCCAAGATATCTGATGAGAGTTCTCACATTTCAAGTTATTTTAGTTTTTATGTAAAACTAAAGGATTTCTTATTATTATTATAAATGTAAAAGGTTTGCAAAGCTTAAGGATTCTCTTTACTTATGCTTCCATAAATGTATATCATAAATAAATTATTGTTTTTTGATTTTCTTCAATATTTTAGATTAACAATTCCATACATATTTTATCGAAGTGCACAACTTTTCTACAGCTGGCCAAACCGAAAAAGTTGCTAAAAAGTTGATTTCTTACTGCTATTAAATACAAGTTTCTTTTAGATTACCAACTTAAAGGATATTGCTTTGGTGAACTCAAACTAACAAATAGGAAGCACAAGTTGTACGAAAGCAAAAAGTTATTCAATGCAAACTCGCAAAACAAACTTCAATTTAATCATTTCAAATAATGAAAATTTGTTAATTTTGATTCTAATTAAATAAAGCCATTTTGTGGTGAAGGCGCTGTTTAAATACATGTGCAAATTCTAGCTTCAAGTACAAAACAAAAGCAATAAGCAAATATTGAAGCCTAAATTTCAGCAAGCAAAACACTCGTTTTTGTATGATTTCAGTTTAATTAATTGCATTGCATATATCGTTTTTCATTTGTACAATTCTCCATAAATTGTAATACTTGATAACTGATTGTAATTTCCATTTATTGTTTGCCCCAATTGCCGGTTGGCTTAACCTTCTCCCCCCTTTTCACCGCCTACCCTCACTTGATACTGTTTGCTGCAGGGATATTTGTCTTGTGGTTTGTGTTCAAATGTTCAATGTTGCCACAGTCGGATTAGTTGTTAATCTTTATTGATTTCATTAGTGCTAGCACTGAATGTGCAGGCAGAAAAATGCACATAGAATAAAATGTTTTTCATCCCACATTTATGGGCGGCCTTGCAATGAGCTTGCCCCACAATATCCAGCTAGACAACTGACTATTTATAGAAAGCTGAACTCCCACATTTAGCGAACAATGAGCAACTTCCATCGTCATGGCGAATATGACGACAGCACAAGCGAATCTCGTAGTGGGTGTTGTTATTGTTGTTGTTGCAAATATAGTTGTGGGCTAAACAGATGTTGTTGTTGTTGTTATGGTTAGGTGCGGCCTGCGTGTATCGATAGAATGGAGAGCAAACATTAACAAGTGGGTGCAAAGTGACTAACAGTAAGGGAAGGATGCACAGCATAAGATACCCTCTGCTGGGCTTACCTCAATGATCAGCAGAAGTTGTAATTGATAGGCGATATTTATTTTTGCTTTAGCATTTTAAGTGGTTCGCTAAAATAAGGCTGTATTCATGTGTGCTGCTTACTTATCTTCCGTAGCTGCTGTCTATATAATATACAACTCCCCTTAAACATGATTGCAGGGTATTAAAGCTAAGCAAAGCAACAAGCGCAACATTATGATAAAAATCGATAAGGAAATCTACATTCGGTATAAGTTTGTTGTTCCCAAAATATCAAATATGCAAATATTTGCCCGTCAGCTACCTGAAAATAACGCTTAACTTGTTCAGCACTGCGCTCCCCCTCGCTGCGCATACATATGTGTGTGGTGTGTGTTTGTGTGCAGGGGTGACGGAAAATGCTCAATTTGGAAAGTTGGAGCATTTTTGGCAGTGCTAAATGCGAAGGAAAATGAATCCCAAGCGCATCCAGCGATTTGCCAGGCAATATGCCAAATTTGTTTTGCGTTGTTAGCTGGGGAATAGCTGTCACCTTGACACTGCTTCACATATATGTATGCACATATAAATATACATATATATTATGTATGTATCTACATTCATATATACATATATCGAGTTAATAACAACACAAACAATGCGGCGTAACATAAAGATCAAAAGCTTCAACGTGCCACTGTAAACATGTGCAAATATTTTAAGTTGATTTTATTACAATTTTATTTTGCTTCTTGTTTTCTTATTTTTGCAATTTTCTTTCCATTTTTTTCTGAAGTAGACAATATAATGAAAATATAATTTTCTATTGAATGAAAAAAGGCGTTGTGTGGCGCCTTAGTGCCACAAAAGCTGAAGTAAGGAAGATTTTTCGGGTCAACAAGGACTTTTCGGCACAGTTGGTCAGCTTTTGCAATTTGCTTTTTACTTTTTGTTATTCTTTCTTTTTTTTTATTTTGGGTTGCTTTACCTGCAGCTGTTTATCATAATTTTGTTGATTTGCTGTCTGCCAACAGCAGTAGCGCAAAGAAAAACAAAAACAACAACAAAAACAGTAACAGCAATAGCAACAAAAAAAGGGGCGCACCGGAAAGCTGTCAGCAGGACAACCAAAAAAGTTTCACAAGGCGCGGCCTTCCCAAACAAAAAACTTTGCCAAGTAAATTTAAATGGCCAAAACGAAAAAAATGAAACAATTGTAGCAGCAGGGAAAACAACAGCAGGCCAAGCAAAGATATTATTATGCGTATTTTTGGTAACACTAAAGACTCTAATACCCTCGAAAAGCTCTGCACGCTGCACAGGCTTTCAAATTTCCAATTTTGGGCTTAAATTCGATAACAGTGCGATTAGGTGCTCAATGGGTGAGGCACAAATATAGCACTACTATCGCTTCAGGCATATCAAAAGTAACTAAAAGCAATCATATACAAAAAAATGCTTAGCTTGCCACAAGCTTTAAGCAATTAGATGTGACGCATAATAAACAGAAAACTTGTGTGACAAGTGTAGCAACTGGGCTCAGGGCGCAAATTTCACACATGAGCTCGTCCCTGCAATTCCCACTGCGTGTCTTAGGAGCTATTGGTTTGCTTTGCGAGCGTATTGAAAGCGTATGGCTGGCATACTCTCACAGGCTTAGTGTATTAGTGTATAGTAAGAGTGAAGTTTTGTTTGTTGCCCAACGGGGCATGCGTCATTTCAAACGGTTTGCGCCAGGCCTTTCATAACTTTCTCTTCGGTGTTCTTTGTTATATTTTTTTTTGTGACTTAGTCTTTAGCATTTTGTGTAATGAATTGTTGTGACAGAATAATGTGAACATTGTTGCTGCTTTTGTTATTGTTGTATTGTTGTTGGTGCTCCCTCTTTTATTTTTATGGGCTGTGTAAGGCAATTTAATAAAATATGCAATTGAATGCGGAGTGGCGTGGCGTCAACTGTTGCGTCGGCCCTCAAGGGTCCACAAAATATGGGTCCACAACCAGTGGCCAAACAGCGGCGTCCTGCCAATTAAAAACATGGCGTCATGGCAACTAAATTGGCAAATGGGAAAATACACCCAACACACAGACACAAAAATGTTTATTAGCCGCAAAACGTTGCTCATTAAAAAGTTCGTCACGGCAAACAACCTGACGGCCAACTGGCAGCTATGGAGATGGCAACTGTAACTGGGATCGGGAGTTGCCGACTGGACCAACGTGGTCTGATTAAAAACTTTTTTGCTGCTTAGCCTCGATACACCCCAACGCGGCTTTAAGTTGCTTGGTGAGCCTGTCTGCCTGTCTGCCAACTTGCCTGGCTGTCTGATCTAAGCCCTCTTGTCTCTACGTGTTTTTTTTACACCCGCTGACAGTCCGCCTAATTATGGACTTTACCCAGCTCATCAACATCATCATCATCATCATCATGTTCTTTAGGTTTGATGCTTATGAAGAAAGTAGCATTGACGAGCTTAGAGCTTGTCTAGCTAACTTCTCAAACCGAACTGAAACCGATTAAAAGCAACTTTAAAAGTTGGAACATGTTTTTGGTATATTTACAAAGTTGCTCTAACTTTCATTTTGAAGTTTTAATGCACAAGTTTAATAGCTGCATCTATTGGAACTTTAAAGATATATAACCCTTTAAATTCTTTTTATCTGGCGATGCATTTTAAATATACAAAATGAAAGTAAAAAATCGCCAACCTTTTTTTTCAGCAGTTTTGCCTGCAGCCATTTGGTCCGCTACTTTGATCTTTTCATGTTGCCCTGATTGGGTGTATGTGTCTGTGTGTGTGTGTGTGGGTGTATGTGTATGTGAGTGTGTGGGTGTGATTGTCCTTTTTTTGTGTACGTATTTATGCGAGGCCTATCCAGTGGGGTCGTTAGTTTTTGTTTCTGTTTCTGTTGCTGAGCGGCACTTTGCACGCCCCAACGCTCTTTATGGCACTGTATGACATTTTATGGTCTTTCATGACTTCATCCGAAGCACGCACACAGATCCAAGTTCGAAACAGAAATCGAAACCAAATGCGCATCGAAAAACTGAATCGAAATGGTAATCCAAATCGAAATCAATGACCATATTAATATACAGACGTGCCCTCAACTCGATGGCAAATTGCACTCTTATGTGGAAATCCAGATAAGTAGAACAGCTCATAGCCACGAGGGGCGTCGACAGTGCTCTATAACCCCTTCTCATTGAGTAAGTTACATTTAATCGGATTACATTTATATAGATAGATAGATAGATTTATTTATTAGTTATTATTTTTATTATTTGGGTATAGTTAAGCATCTTTTGCTCTACCCCTTTGATTGAACTTCAGGCTACACCTTTGTCACACTAACATTTATTATTCTATTTTTTTTTGTGGCATTTAAAGTTTCTTGTGGGTTCTGTCTCCCCTTAGTTGAAATCCTTTCTACGCCCATGGCACACAAACAATTCTCATACTAATCAAGTGAGAGATTCAAGTGCTTTTATCTGTCTGTCTGCCTGACTATCTAACTATCTGGATGGCATCAGCTGAAACTGTAATCATTATATAGCTGACACTTCCTGTGTGTGAGAACAACGGCAACAGCTCAACGCATATTTACACTGCAGCATTGAGGACGAGGCGTACAGCTTTCATGCTGTGTCTCCTGGCTGGCTGCAGCATATTCCATTTAAATAATATATGGCTGACGGGGCACACACACACATGGTGCACATCTGGTGAAGGTAAAAGTTAAACATAGCTGACACACGTTTCATTTATTATAAAATATGCAATGTGTCTCTCGCTCTCTGCCTCTCTGTGATATCCTCGTTATAATGATCAACACATTCTTCATTTAATAATGCCATCGTCATCCATATTGTCAGTTGCATATTCATAGCTATGCGCTCAAGTGTTATTTGTCCATATGTGCAACAAACAGCAATGGCATCAGTGGCAGCATCAGTGACAGCATCAGTTGGGCAGCATCGGCTTTAAGTTGTGTCATTTGCATAATTATGCCAACTGGGATTGGGATATGTTTCAAGCTTTTTTAAAGGCTCACTCATCACAATGCGTAAATCAGCCTAATGGAATTCAAATGTAGCCGACACCGATTTGATTCGGATTGTTTCGAATTGATTCGATATTCTGTGATGCTTTTTAAATACGGACTGCTGCTGCTGCTGGTTGTCTGTCATTCAGCATCTAAAAGTCTTCAACACTTCAAAATAAAAATGTTGATTTTACGCAGCTGTTGAAGACCCATCTGTTCTACTAACTAAAAATATAATAGTACAAATCACTCTTGATTTTGTAGGTCATAAAGTAGGTTTAACGAAACAGTAAATTATATATTAGCTAACTTAATTAAGATTTAATGAACCGTACGGTCGTAATGCAAAGCTCATGCAGCTGCCAGAATCACAGTTAAGACAGCGTTACCCACAATTACAAATACAACTGTCAGTGGGGCAGAGACAGACAGAGAGAGAGAGAGAGACAGAGAGAGAGAGAGAGAGAAAGAGAGAGGCAATCAGACAGTTGGATGGACAGGTTGCTGATGGAGTCTGACGGCAGCGCTTGTTCCGTTGACAAATCATTTCGGTGCGACCGACGACAGCTGGTCGTAAGACTGACAAAAGCAAAACGGTTCGAGGGGTGCTGCTAAAAAGTGATTGACGCTTGCACATTACATCTGTGTCTATGTGTGATGTGTGTGTGCGAATATGAAACATCGAAATTCGTCAGACGGCAGCAGGAATGACAGTCAACTTATATATATATACATTTTTTACTCATTGCATTTGCCAACCATTTGGCATCCAATTTGGTTATGAATTTTTTAGCTCGCTCTGGCTGACTGGGCCACTGACAACTATGCAAATTGGCACAGAGCAGACCAACCATAAGGCCAGACTTGAAAATACTCCACATCACTCCACTTTACGCCACACACAACAACTAAATACAATGCAAACAGAGCCAAAGCTGCATGCAAAACTTTTCCTTATTGAAAAAGTTTTTGAACATTTGTCGTAATATTATGCAGGTCACCGGCGCGGATTGAACCCTTTTTTTTCGAGCCCAATAAAAAAAAATAAAAACGAGATATATACATATAAAATTGGGATTTCGCAGTGTGAACTTTGCTTTTGTCCATCCCAGCCACCCGAGCACCTTTATTTTGAATTTATTGCGCTCCTAAAGAGAACAAAGCAAATGCTTGGATCCGGAGGACCCAGGCTCCGGACAAGGACCCGTACAAGCACCCGAACCCCGGACTGGGGCACAACAGAACTTGAACGCGTTGATTGATTGTGTCAGTGGGGTGGATGGGCGATAACAGCAAACAGAATGTGTGGAGTGGGGCGTTGGAGTGGGGGTTAGCCAGCAACAGGGTGCTTGCTGCACTGAATTCATTCGATGGCAATGGCAATGTAAATTGCTTAGCTCCTCAGAGTGGCTGATGGCTCTCGGCGCCTGTTTGCATAAGTCAAGCCAAATGAAATGAACTGAGAAGCAAGTGCTTTAAAAATTTAAATGCCTGTTGACACAGGTGTGTGTAGTGTGCCTGAGGGCAAACAGATGGAAAATCAACGTGCTGGGCATATTAAAGCTCTTGGCTCCCATTTTAAATTACAGCCACAAAAATTGGTCGATTATTCGAGTGGCGAGCTGCTGCTGCCACGTAGACCAAAAAAATCAGCAACAAGTATGCTCATACATCGGCGTAGTCCTTAAGTCACTTAGGGAGCAGCAAAAGTATGCTTTGAAAAGTAACCAGACCACATTTAATGTCAACTTGATGAATGAGGTTCATTGGTTTAATGATTTCTTTCTGCTAAATAGCTTAGCATGTACAAATTTCTTGGCGGCCTCAACTCCCCTCCTCTGACTGCGCCCATGTTTGTGTGTGTACTACAAATTGTTGCGTATACGCAACGTACGCACGTTGCAGACAATGGCAGGGACAACGACGTTGTAAAAGTTTCTTTTTTTGGTGTTTCTTTTTGTTTTGTTTTTGTGGCTCATAAACGTAAAATGTACAAAATATCTTTATAGTAAATGACGCTTTTGAGGTTAAAAATAAATCAGCGACAGCGAAACGACCTCGCGGCGAATGCGTTAAAATGCGTAAATTTATATTGCGGTGCTTGCGTGTGTGTATGTATGTGATTGCGTGTGTGTGTGTGTTGCTGTTGTTGTGCTTTTAAAAATTTCCCATCAAAAGCGTTATTAAATGAGACATTTAATTAATTGCGAAGGCCTGGGCTGCAAATTAATTATGTAATCTTAGCACCTTGGGCAAAATGAGTGCTCTAATGAAATTTAAAAGAAGGCCACGCACAAGAGAGAGAGACAGAGACAGAGAAAGAGAGACAGAGACAGAGAGAGAGAGCACATGTGCCTACAGCTAAGTGTTCATATATTGAAAGCGCAGAAATAAATTAAATTGCATGCATTCTGGCGACGGGAACGCACTTGACAGTTGGCCACAAAGGCAAAAGCCAGCCAGCCAGCGAAGCTTAGAATTTTGAAGAGTAGGCGAGGGCAGCTCAACCAGTACACTAAGAAAAATACCCAGAATTTCAAAATGAATCAAACCCCATTACAAATAAAATACTATACAAACTGGGAGCCAAAGAAAGGTATTTTGCGAAGCTGAAGCTCTAGTTGCTCATGCTCTGACTTAATTTTAATATTATTAAAGTCATTAATTTACTATAGTTAAATAAATAAAAAGAAAATCTGCTACAAAAAATCTGGAAAAGAATTTTGTGATTAAATATCTGAAGCAAACAATCGAAATAAGACTTAAAGCCTAATCGAGTTGCCTTCGCAGCAAGACAGAAGTGCAGACGTCAACACTTAACTATGTCTGTGTGGATGACTATGTGTGTGTGAGTGTGTGGTGTACGTATGTGTGTGTGTGTGAAGTGCAGATAGAGAGTGCTGCCATAATAAACAACAAAGGCAACCAAAAAGCAATGTTTATTTTGATTTACAAACTGAGGCGGCGATTGAAAACGCCGCTGCAAGCGGGGCAGAGAGGGGGAATAGATGAAAACGAATACAGCAGCTCAACTTTTCACTTGACTACAAAAAAAAAATTCCAAAAGCGACGCAGGGAGGAAAATGTTTTTAGGCAAAGCGTTGTGCGAGTGGAAAACACAAATACAAAACACAAACACAAATATAAACATGAAACAGCAACAAAAACAGTAAAGCAACTCTCGCACTTGCTCTACCCACCCTCTCTCTCTCTCTCTCTCTGTTGCTCTCAATCGCTTGCACACACACACGTGGACATGTACATGGACACGGACACGGGCATAATGGGAAATGTAGAGCGTTGCTGCAAGTCCCGAGCTTAGCGCTTAAGCCTGCTGCGACAGGACATTTAATCTTCTTGTATTAGGTTTGGGGCTGGGGGTCTGAGCAGAAGCAGCAGCAGCAAGTTTCTGCCTTGCCAAAGCAGGCTCTAACAGCGGAGGGGCAGCGGAGCGAAACCAACGCCAGAGAGCGTGAAGTCAGCAACAGCTTCAAGCTTCAAGTGGCTGCCTGGCGGGAAGTCAATAGGTGGTTGAGGTGGGGAGAAGGGGTGTAAGAAATTGTGGGTTGTGACCAAGGCAAAAGGGTAATGCCAAAAGCTGTTGCTTTGATTTTTATTGTAATTCTCGGAATGGTTATTTTACTTTAACAAGCCCAATCTCAATCTGTGCCTGCGCTTGCTCTCGCTCTGTGTGTGAGTGTGTGTGTGTTTGTGTTTGTGTGTGTTTGTGTGATTGTTTGTGTGATTGTTTGTGTCTGTCAACTTAACTTGAGAAATGTCATGGGGCTAATATCGAATGTGTATCCCTTTGCAAAGTGTCCTCCATTCTGTGGTCTCGACGCAAATTGGCAAATCACAATAGTCAAAATATGCGCACAAATCTGTCTCTCTCTCATTCTCTCTCTCTCTCTCTCTCTCTCTCTCTCACTCTCTCTCGATATATATATGTACAAATACTCAGTGGTAAACCCATTCATTAGTAATGTGTAAAAGTGAGTCAAATAAGATTGAGTTTACTTGTTGCCACAAAAATTCTTACATCGATCTTTATTTCGGCTATTTAAGATTGCGGCTATCTCAAGAATATTCGGCTATCAATTCAATCTAATTGATTGCTTAACTTTTGGTCCAACTAAGTCCAATTAAGTAATATAAAGATTGAGTATTTAAATATTTTATTTATAACGCATATAACATTTGCCTGTTGCTTTAAATTTCTATACTTATTACGCAATGCTTTCCATTTGCTTTAAATGCCTACTCACTATCCTATCACTTATTTATTCAATTTGCTCAAATTATGTCAGGTTAACTTGGCCTAAGCTGTTGCCATTCTTTTCCATTCTCTAACTGCTCAAATAGTAAATGTAGAACTTGAATTTCTTTACAAAAATTGCTGGCTAGCAAACATTTCTCAGAAGCAGCTGCTGCTGTTGCTGTATGCAACAATTTAACAATATACTTCTTATATATATATATTTATGTATATATATACATATATATATATATATATATATAAGTAAACATCGACAGGACATGGCCTGCCCTTGGCGTAAAGTATGCCGTTAAGCAAGTCTATTCTTGTAAACTGCAGAGATAAATCACATAAAAGCTAAAATACCCTGCAAAATAAAAACTGACAGAATAAACTTCACAAGCCTGTAATCATTTCCAGTAAAATGGAAAATCAAGTGAGCAACTATTGAATTAACTCGGGACTCTAGAAAATCCCAACTGTTCACACGCTGTGACTTTAGAATTGAGTGGCATGAATGGGTCACAGATTCGATGCGGATGAGAGGTGTGAAGCAAAACGAAGCGCAGCATAAACGAAATTAATTTCCGGCCATCTCGGTGTGTGTGGCACAAACAAAAGCGCATCAGTCCGGAAATGGAATTAAAGCACCTCGATGGATGCTTGCGTGACTCGTAATTAGTGAGAGAGAGCACGATAAACTTATTTTCAGTTGAGTTAGACAACAAATTTTGTTTTATGCAAGCGAAGATTTATGAGCGGTATGCATTGAGTGCAAATTTGTACATAATGCAGTTCCGCGTGGTTTGACGTGCCACGTGCCACGGTGCCAAAATGATAGCAGCAAAGTGCAAAGCTCGAAACGTGGCCAAAACATTTCACGAGAAATATGTTGTTGTGCGTGTTCTGCAGGGTGTTGTGATTGCCTGCAACAGCTGGAGGCAATATGCAGTATACGTTCCACCTTTCTCCTGTTCTCGTTGTTGTTGTTGTTGTTGCTGCTGTTGCTGTTGCTTAAGTGCAGATGTTGTTGGTTCATGACAGAGCGAATGTATTCTGCAAATTGCATGCACTGCATTTTTATGCATTTTTCACAAGGATAAACTCCGGATGTGGATGGGCTGGTTGTCCAGGGGAACGCATTAAGCGCGTGCAGCTGTCCATGAAAAATGCATTTCAATATGTTTTTGCTACTTCGCTTCCCTGCCAAACAAACACTAATTAATGGCCTCGTTTTTTTTTTGTGCGCACACGCTTTGAAAATGGTCGCATAGTGGGAAAGGGGTCAGAGGTCAGAGGCAGAGAGATGATGCAGTCGGTTGCCAAAGCAACTGGCATCGGCAACAGCCTCAATGCCATTTGCACTGAAACTTCCCGTTGCCCCAGCTCCGCTCTCTTAAAATAATTACGCTTTTATTCAAGTGTAGCCTAACAGGAGGCGCACGAACTGCTACAGCAATACCAACACGAACACAGCCACGCTCTGAAGGTGTATTTATTTTTGCCAAGAAGAGAACACAATGTCAGTTCAGTTCAGTTGCTTAATTTCCGGTGTATTGTTTGAGCCAGTGAACTAATTAAAACTTCAGCACACAAAAATGGGCACCAGACAACATACTCAACTAAACTGACCTTGAGACTCTATTTATTGCCCTTTTAGTTTTGCCTGTCTGCCCTTGGACAAAAACTAGCAATCTGCTGCTGAATGCCAAAATCAATGCCAAACGTTCGAGTCCAGTTAAGAGCTCAGCTCTGTCAACTCGACCAGAAGTATTCAACCTTGTATAAAGGGCTTTATATACGAACTCGGCGACAACGAGCTCTTTTTATACCCTTTAGGAGGGCAGTAAAGTAAATAGCTCGACAGGTCGAGATTTAGAACATCTATTCTTACTTGCTCACTCATAACAGAAATTAATTAAATACTTTAGTTATTCAAATTGAAAAGTGAATTCTTCTTACATTTTTCAATACCACTCAAAATGCGCAAAAAAAATCTTGCAACATAGTAACGAATTTGTAGCCGCAAAAACCACATCATGCCGCATGCATGAGTGGTGCGAGTTATAACTGGAAAATGAATTATTTTCCGTATTGCGCATTTTTCTGTTTTGCTATTGAATTGTGTGTGTGTGTGTGTGTGTGTGTGTGTGTGTGTGTGTTTGCCAGCATTCGCCTCCTGAAGGCTTGGCTTTGCCATGAGGTTGACCAAAGCCGATTAGCGAAAATTGAATTTTCAATTTGACTCTGATTGCAGTTTGGCCAGCGCGTGACAAGGACTTTAAAAAAAAATGGGACTAATTTATGCAGCTTGAGTGTTTTGAGTAGTGAATCACTTTGATTTTAAATCTCTTAGCCCAGTAAAATGATGTGTATTTGAGTACTAAGTATGTGCTAATCTCCTTCAACTCAAACAGGTTTACCTGTAAGCCAATTTATCCCAATTTAGTGCAATCCATGTAAATTGCTCAAAAAAATATTAGATTTCATTGCGAAATGTGTTTAATTTGAATAAGCTTGTCCTTGCTTGGTTTCGATGTTTAGAGCAAGGATGCAGCTGTGAGGAATCACATAGAAATATTACTAAGAATATTAAAAAAAAAAATTAAAATTGAATAAAATTTGCCTAAAGTTGATTATTATTTAACATGAAAACAGATGAGTTACTTTGGTAAATTCTAATAAATCTACTAAATTTGTGATAAGTGTCGTATTTTTTGTAAAATTCAAAGAAATATTTATTTGCACAACAGTTGCAAAAAATCAATTTCTGGCCATTTTGTCTCTTTGTTGAGTTTTGTTATGCATTTAATGTTCAGTTGACTTTAACATATTCTCAGAATTGAGTTGGAAAGCTCGACTTATTATAATCTTCTATTTCATAGAAGAGCTCCGATTGCTAAATGTGCGACAGCTATTATCCTTTTCCTAGAAGCCGAGTCACTTGATGCTGTGGCCAAGGGCAAGGTTAAGCTTGGGTCGAGACCAGCAGATATAAAGGAAGGCACAAAATAAATATTGAATAAACAGCATAAAAACTATAAATCCTTCTTGGAATTTGCAATGATTCATTGACTTAAACCACAGCCAGTGGCCTCTCTGTGGAATCCATTGTCAATCCGGTTGCCAATGTCGACTAAGTCAAATTGCACTGCAGTTGTTACATTTCTCACCGGAGCCTCAATTTGGTTTGGCTTCTAGTTTTGCAAAACTTTTGTGGCAAAAATACTTTCAACAACTTTCTGCGGCCACTCTCCAAGTAGCTGACAACCTGAGCCCACTTGGACCAATGTCGAGTTTTGTCAATTTGTGTGATCCTCTTATAAAGTGAGTGGGTGAGTGTGCGTGTGTATGTGTGTGAGAGTGTTTTTGTGTGTGTATGAGTGTGTGGGCGCTTTTGTTTCGTCCGATTGTCATATTATGCGTTATAAATTGTATGACGGCTGTAAAACCGACTTAAATCGGTATAAAAATCAGAATGAATGCAAACGAGCATAAAAAAGCTTTTTCAAATTTACCCACGCATCCACACAACAAGCAATTTGGTGTGTGTGTGAGTGTGTGTGTTTGTGTTTGTGTGTGTGTGAGTATGTGTTTGTGTGTATGTGCCTCACCGCCCTCATCTTGTTTGTACGTTGTCTCCTTTTTATATTTATATCAAATATTTCCTGCATGCGTTCACAAAAATAATTTCTTTGGAGCATTTTCATATGCTTCTTACAAATCAAATTATAGGCACCTATGCAGACATGTTTGTGTTTGTGTGTATGCGTGCGTGTGTGTGTGTGTGTGTGTGTGTGTGTGGGTGGGTTTATTATGAAAATGCCAGGAATTACTCGCGTATAAAAGTCATCATTAATTTCTCTCAGACACTTTTCGTGACATTCATTTTTGAAATTTATTCAGCTCATTCATGCAGCTCAGCCGTCAATCGTGACATGCTGCCACACTCTCCCCACCTCCACCTATCGCAGACTGTGTTGCCCCAATTTTTGGTTAGCTTTTATGCTGTCTCACTTTTCAGTTTTTGCTGCAGCATTTTCTTTTACGAGTTCATCAAAGTTGTGGTCGATTTTTCAAGACGCTGCCATGTGACAAGGATAAACAAGGTCATAAAAAATGAGCGCGTAAAATGCGCCAAAGATTGCTGGCACAGATTCAAATTCATCGGCAGACAAGCGGAGCAGAGCTGCAGCCTGCCGAGCTAACAATGCTTGGGATTGGACCATTTATTATACATACGCCCCGTAGTGCATATTTGTTGCGTGATAAATCAGTTGATAGTCGCATGAATAAAACATGGACCTGCAAAGCCGAGGAACCAGGAAACGTTGCGTACTTGTTGCAGGTGCGATACTGAAACCCCACCGAGCTGTTGCTCAACGATTGAACTTGGCAACATATTGCGTTGGCTAACGATATTATCTTGTGAGGCACAGAGAGGCTGCATTTTAGCTGCCTAATTATTGTGCTTGACTAATGATATATTTTAGCATATGCCGCACATATATAAAAGCCACACAGAGCCTGGAGACCATTGTCTGCAAAAAAACAATGGAGTTAGCTACCTTGGGCTGAGACTAGTGCACATAATGATGTCGTTTGTTGCAGGTGCGAAGCCAAAACCCGGTGCGGAAGTGCCGGATATCCCGTATACTCTCCATCGGTTCCGGTGCCACATTGTTAAAGGCGCATGCAGGACATAAAAATTAAACTAAACGTCTTCAGACTCCTCTGTTCGGTGTCTGTCTATGTGTGTGTATGTGTGTGTGTGTGTGTGTGTGTGTGTGTGTGTGTGTGAGTGTGTGAGTTATTCTTCTCCTGTCGAAACTAATTTACTTGTCAGTTTTAATTATGCTTCGCTATTTAGCGAAGCGTAATCCACATGTCCATATACCATATCCTGTATATAACCATGTGTGTGTGTATTTGTGTGTGAGTTTGTGGTTGTGTAGCCAGTGGCATATTATTAGTCCATATAAATTCATGTCAGTCGAGTTTCGCTTTAATTAACTTTCATGTTTGCACTGGCCATTTTGTCTATTCGAGTCTAAAATGACTTTGCCACCCCGATTCCCTTTCTCGCCTGCTATTGGCAATTATGCCACATGTGGCCTTTTGTCATCGTTGGGCAAAGACTTCATTATTGTGGCTGTGTTGTACATGGAATTTCCCAAATACTAATTGTCCCACACAAATGCCCTGGCGCACACTTAGCCAATTTAGGTCTGTGTACAACCTAATTAATACGAAATTTGAGTTTTGACCAGGCTGACAAATCTGTGTGTGTCTTCACAGAAAATTATGGCCAGAAGAATGTAACCAACTGTTGCCTGACAAATCCTGCATATATTTCACTAACAATTTGAAGCTGATATTTGATTTTGCTATAACTCAATTCTGCAACAAAACAAAATTATTTATGCAATTTGAAATGTTTCTCGCAGTGAGAAATGTCATGTTTTAGTTTTCACAATAAGTCAACTTTTCAACAACTTGGCTTTTTTAATTTACAAAATAAGGAAAAATACTGCATCGATCCGAATTTTTGGTTATGGGTGGCCCACAAATGTATTCTTTTTATTGATTAAAAGGATTTGGAGTGAGCTCAAAGGAAAATCAGGAAACATTGCTGGTGTTCAGCTGCTAAAGTTTTGATTTTTATTTAGCCAGTCATTGATAAATTTTTGCTTTGTGAAAATCTGTGGCTGATGTTGCTGGTTTAGATTCAGTTTCAAGTCTTGGTGACTCAATTTGCAATTAAATTGTGCAAAGTGTGGTGGGAAGAGTGCTGAGCAAATGGAGATTGTGGGCAGGGCCAAGCAAAACGAGCGATGGCACATAAAATTGTTATGAAATTTCAAGCATGGCTTGTTTCTGCGGAAACGGAAATGATTTTATTTGTTTTTGTTTTGGTGCTGTTAGTTTTGCTTGCTGTTGATGAAATGTACAAATGCGCATAAAATTTACTCAACGTATTCTGATTTCTGTTCAAAAATTCATAAAGAACTCATAACAATCCAGTGGGCAGCCACTAAGAAAGGAGAAAGGAGACCACCTAAATATCCATACCAAAATACTATATACTCGCATATTATTTTATGCTCAATAACATCAAATTTTGTGTTGTGTCTGTTGTTGGTTGTTGGTTGTATCGCTTAGGCTGTGTTGCCAATACAAATTGCTTATTTGCCCAGCCGCACAACGGGCCAAATAAATAGATATTGTATGCATCGTTGAAAATTATTAACAACTGTGCATGTATGTGTGTGTGTGTGTGTGTGCGTGTGTGCTTGATTGAGTTCATGTATGTGTGTGCAAAGCCATCTCAGCGAGCTTGTTTTCAATTCAAAATTGCCGAATTTATGTGAATAAACAAGTGAAACGACAGAAACAGACAAATAAATAAGTAATAAAAAGTAAAAATGCTCTAGCCGAGAGAGTTCGATTGCAAAATACCCTAAATTCAACTCTTAGATATATCATAATGTCTCCAGTCTACTTATACTTGAAAGGCTTTTCACACTCAAAAATACTTCGATTTGTATTGAAATACTTGCTCCTTATACAATCAATATGAGAATGTGTTTTATGGTTTCAACTTAGGCATGTCTTAAGCTATCTTGATAAAGTGTTTACAGTTGAATAATATGTAAGGGTATATCTAGCTCTTGCTGTGCTTTAGATCAGCTGGTCCATACTGGCCGACAAAAGGACATGGCTAGATCGACTCAGCTGTTAATCCTGATCGAAGATAATTCCTTCTGCGTGTCAGATACAATTTGATTACACTCTTTTTTGACACATTTTATTATATAAGGACAGATGCTATAAATACCATCTTTATTTAAATGTGTGCTAACCTTCAGAGTACGTTTGTCCGCGGTATGCAATTGTTGATGTTCTGTAAACCTATTTCATATGCATGCTATAATAAACTCCGCACAGCGGGCAAGAAGCAAAACACACTTTTACTTTTCATTCTCCCTTTGCTGTTATATGTATATATATATATATGCTGTGGATCATCCTTAACAGCAGTATCTATTCAACAAAGAGTTTGTGAGTTGACAGCTCTCGAGTAGTAGTTAAATATGTAAGACTTATTAGGTGTATAAGGCTCACATAGCTTTGATTGGCACGAATGGATTCATGTAGAATATATACATACATAATATAAACTCTTGAAATAACAAACATGTTTCCTTTTTTTCCATAAATCGAAATAAAACACAACAAAATTTTTAGACTTTGGTTGATATATTTTGTCACAGATAAAGTTTTTAATTCATATTTCGGCAGCAAGTTTTCGTATGAGCTAAATATTACTTTCTGGCTTGTTGCTGTCCTTAAAACAAGAAAGAAATTTGTAATTAATAAAAAATTTGTGCATTTTGATTTCAGTCTTGCGGGGGTGTTGCTATCTAATTTATAATTTAATTGATAGTTGTCTTGGTGACATGGAAATGATACATATCCAAGGCAGCATGCGAAGTTATTAGTTGCTCGGGTTTCTCCTAGTATCCTACTAAATAAATGAAAGCAGTAGTTACTAAGTCGGCGCCATCTTCATTGAGATGAATGTGTGTTGTGGTAATTTATATAAATCAGAAGCTTTTATTTATTTCTAAGGATTGACAACACACACAAGTTTATATCAAATGAGTACAGACTTCAAACATAAAGTGAAAGTGAAAATTATACTATCACAAATAAGCTCAATGTACGATTAATGTTGGGTTGGGTTTATATATTTATAATACATATATATACATATACATATATATATATATGTATATATTCGGTTCAACAGACACGCTACCTGTAATTGCTGAAACTGAACCAATTCTAAAATCAATCAATTAGTATAGCAAGAGACTGTTTGGCCTTTGAATAAATGTTTTGGTAGCTTTCCAAGCAATCGAATTCCCAACTTGATGCATTAAAATGGGCTGCTTAATTAATGACAACGTGATGCATGAGGGTCACGTTGCCGACGCCGATGTCTGATGTTGAGGACCGTCACAGGTCACAGGTCACCTGCGATGCTTAATGTGCTAATAAAATGGCGTTAATGTTGTTGCTGTGCATACTAATTGCAACCAGACGGTGTGGCAAGGACAAACAGAAACGATGCCATGACTCCTTGGCACAATTATCCGCTTTTGGAAGCAACAAGCGTAAAGTCAAATCGGCTGCCAAATGGCCTCGCAGTTTACGCAGTCTTCTTCTTCATAAACAATCTCTCCCCGCCTCGCGATTGTTCCCCGCCCCCCGTTCGCTGCACAAAAACGAGACGCGCTTGTGACATTGACTGAGAGACCCAATTTTGTCTAACCGGCCGCCTTGGCTGTTGTCCTTGCAACATCCACCTACCCATCCATAGCCCATCCACCATGTCCACCATCATCTCCCCGCTAAAAAACAAACTGTTGCTTCTCAGCTGTTCTGTTCTATTCTGTGCGATATCCCCTCATTTTATGCTTGCCCCTTCGAGGCGCGTGCGCAGTGATAGGATTTAGTACAGCCGCAACCGGGCCTGGGATCTCTGCATGCGCTGGGGCGCAACAGTTTGGGGCATTCTTATGCTCGACTTGGGGATATTTGCTAGCTGTTGCTTCGCGTCCTCATCATCCACATCGGAGTCCGCGTCCGCGACCGAGTCTCAGTCTGTTTCAGGACTTCACTGCGTGCGAACGTGCGAGAATTCTAAGCGCATTCGAATCCAAACTGAATACCAAGTCGAGAACGGTCACACAGGTATACTTCACCTATATATATATGGGACTAACTCGAACGTATGATGTATACACCTGGTACATAAAGTTCACTCATATACACTTAAATGGCATCTTATATGCGTGTGTGCGTGTGTGTGTGTGTGTATGTCTGTGTGTGTGTGTGTGTGTGTGTTTGGGTGTGTGTGTTTGGGTGCATATAAAAACGCGTTTAATTAATGTAAAAGTGTCGCTGTTGTTACCTTCTTTGTGGACCATTATAATGGCAGCATTGGATACTTAGGGTACTCTGGCTGATGCCGCCGTGCTCTGGAAAACTCATATGCGTTAATGTGCCCATTAATTTTTCACGTGTCTACCATTATTGAGTGCTAAGAAACTTCAAATAAAAAAAACCCTGAAAAGTGTGCGTTGTGATTAATTGGAAATTATTTTTCGTTTTTTATAGTCGATTCTCGTTGATAATTGTGACAAGTGACAAACAAATCACGTATACGAATTCAGGTGAGGCATCAAACATAGCATTAAATCATGTCAGCTATTTATTAAACTAAACCAGATACTTCAAATGCTTTTAATTGGCGTATAGTGCAATTCAATTAAGCATCGCTTTTATTTAAATCAGATTTTGCTGGTTGTTTTTGTCTAATTGGCTTTGACGCAATTAATAAATTAAAAGTGGTCGGAAACATGTTGCAAAAATATGCAATATTTTTTTTCATGCTCAATAATATATTTCTCTGTCATATACTGTGAATATTTTGATCAAATTAGTTTGCATTGTTTGTTTTGTTTATTCAAAATGACCCTCATTAAATTCACATATGCATACATTCAACAAGAGCTGTTGTGAATTTTATGAAATTTGCGAATATTTTTTTCTCGTAACTTTATGAATACTGGTGATGAGTTGACGTTCAGGCATCCCAAATAATAAACGACTTTAATAAGTGCTCTTGCAGAGTTGTTGAACCAATTTTTATTTGATATTTCCCATAATCCTTCTTTCCTTAAAAAAAAATGTAATAAATTATTTACTGACAGTTAAATTTTATTAAAAAATTGAATATATCTGTCCACGAAAAATATAAATGGAATTCAGTAAAGTTGAGTTCCATCAGTTGACAAGTAGAGCTCTACATCGAAGTGAGTAAATACTCGAAAGTACTTCAGATGAAGAGCTCAATAAATATAATGACAAGAAAAAGTAAATTGTTGGAAAATCACTTTCCAGCGCGATTGCTCCAACTTCCACATCAAGCATCGCAATCTTTGTTTGTCCAACTATACACAAAAAAGGAAAGGAAAATAAACAGCGCTTTTTTTCCACTTTAGTTTGATGCAATTTTTTTATGGTTTCGCAGCTTGTTGCTTGTTGCAGCAGCAGCAGTCGCCGCAATTTGTTGTTTCACAAAACTCGGGCAAAACTTATGCAAATTTTAGCTTGGCTGTCGACGAATCAAAAGTTGTGAAACGAACAGAGGACAACGCGAGAGAGAGAGGGGCTGAGTTAAAAAGAGAGGGAAACAGTGAGTTGCTTATGCCAAGAAAATCTTGAACATGTTGCCAATTTTAAGCGATTTTAAATAACTCTTGCTGTTGCCTCTGCGGCTGTCTCTGCTGCTGCCTCTGCTGCTGCCTCTGCTGCTGCTGCTGCTATTTGAAGTGTCTTTAAATTATGTTTTATTTTTAGTTGAACAAAAAGCGAATTGCGCCCTGGCATAATATGTAATTCCCTTTGCCCAGGCAACAACACGAACAGCACAAAAGCCAAGCAACGCCAATGTGGCATAAAGGGTGAATGTGGGCATGGTGGGGATGGTGGCAAAGCGGCACTGTCAGAGGGGCGGGGCTGCAATTTAAAATAATTTCCATTGCTGCCCTAAATGACATTAAGCATTAAGTCATTTTGTGGGCAGGCAAAACTTACAGCCAAGCCAAGTTGGTTCTTTCAGCTCTCTGCCTCCATGTGTGTGTGCGTGTGTATGTATGCATGGTAATGTGTGTGTGTGTGTGTGTGTATGTTTTCACTTTGCTGTTAGTGCTATGTAAGTGTGTTGGGGGCGAGTGTGTAAATGCCATTGCACATTTTTGCATATAATTGAGTCAACAAACAGAACGACAAAGTTTCTGTGCCGCAATTCTTAATCGGCGCGATATCGTACATTATTTTTCAAAATAGTTAAGCAAATTAAGTCAACAACTCGCTTAAAGCCTTTAACATGACTGCTCAAAAGTTAAATGCTTGCTGCTGCTGCCTCAACTGCTTTATGTCCTTGGAAGTCTCTCGACTGTTATTTGAAATTTGATCATGATATGTATATATGTATTATTTTTTGGGGCACAACCTTCAATATGTAAATGTTTGGACAGCACACAAAAGGACACACCCTGTATACACGTGCCACATTTTCTGTCCCTCTGTGCATACAGCTGCAGCCAAATTATTATCCATCACATCGGCAACAATGCTCAATTAGTGTTTTGACACTCTCGCACAAAATTCAAATGGTATTCTTGTGGAAAATTTTTTGGGCATGCTCAATTAAGCATCCAACTCGCATCATTTGATCTTTCATCAGTCAATACACATTGCGTAAAATAATATTAAATTGCAGCCCAGGCATTGGAAAGCACCTGAAGCACACAGCACAGAAATGTTCCATGTGTGACCAGCTGATGAGTTATAAATATTTGATGTGCTCTGATTTGTGGCGCAATTTTGTTCCACACACACACACACACACACACACACACACACACACACACACACACACACACACACACACACACATACATACATGTACAAAACTCCCTTGCACGGCAAATTTAATTGAATTCGCTTTCAAAACTCTTCAAGAATAAAGTTTGAAAGAAATATGATGCTTACCACAGTGAAACTAAAAGCAGCGCTTCGATATTATGTACTCCAATTATTATGAAAAATAATTAAGATTGAAGCATAGCAAACGATATGTTGTCCAAAGTTTGATATTCATACAATAATTAATGATTTTTTGCTTATAGGAATATAACGCGATGAATTTCACTTGTTTGTTTGTTTTCAGTTTGTTTTTTAAAAATATATATTTAAAGTATAAATTTCTTAATTTTACATATATCTCAGATAAAACTATTCTTTTTCATTTATCAAATTTGTTCAAATATACTTTGATTTATCAATTTAAATATATACCAGGCCTCCATTAAAGACAACTTAAAATATGATGTGCAGGATAAGCATCCCAAGATATACTTATATTCTTGGCTTTCGTGTTTGGGACTTAAACAGAAGTAAAGATGTGTTTAGTGCTCATTTGATTAGGCATGAGATAATTAATGCAATTTGGGCCATATGTTTTGGGAGCCAAATTGAAATTCATACAGCGTGTGCACTAATAAGCAATTAAATTAAATTTTATGCACGACCGTCGAGCCGATCCATAAAAGCAGCCAGCGTGACTTAAGCTGGATAAAAGACGCCCATGGGCGTGATAGAATGACATTGTTATTGAGTTGCTATTAAAGCTGATAAATATACTTGAAGTTGAGCTGCGTAACAAAAACAGAAACGGAAGAAAGCAGAGAGCAGCAGCAGGAGGTAACACTTATTGAAAACTGATTACAAAGCACAGAAACAAACATATTTAGACACTGAGCTCAGCTCACAATGAAAGGAAGGAAGTTGACGCATATTGCCAGCCAATTAAGCCGCACAGCTAAGCAGATTGTGGCCAGGCATGCGGAAGCTGGCAACTGTCAGGCAACAGGCAGCCAGCACTTTGCTATAAGTGGCTTGAGATGGTCAAGTGAAGCACAGCGGGTCAGCGTTTGGGCTTGTTAGTCCAGTTAAGTTACGCTTTTACATGAGTTTTGTTGCACGATTAGCTTGCCGCACTGCATGTGGCACCATAATTAGATGTGTTTTAAGCCACATTTACACCGCTCTTTCTCTCAATGGTAAGCGTAATTTTATTTATTCAGCGCACCACGCACGACAACGAACTTGAATGCCTTTAGGGCCAGGCTCAGTAATTATGGCACGATTGTTATTGTTGCTGCTGCTGTTGTTGTTGTTGTTGCTGCCTTTGGCTGCAGTTAAAAGCAATTGAATTACGCCAGCTCATCGACGGCACTTGAGCTGCTTTTGTTTAGCCAACCCACAGAATATATACATATACAAAGTCAATTTTCAAGTGCACACTGCGGGCGATAACTAAACAAATTACGCAAGTGATTTAATTAAGCAGCTGCTATACAGCGATTCAGCCAGGTCAAAGCTAAGCCCCAAGCCCAAAAGTCACACACACACTCAGGCACACGCACACTGACAGCAATCGACCCCAATGCGAACTTGTGGCACGTTTCACGTGGCGTATGCGTAATATGCAAATGTGCGCTATACAGCTTGGCGCTGTCACTTTGAAGTGCTGCGGAGTCAAGGGTCGCCTGACAGTCTTAACGATTCGAGGCACTAACTAACTAATATTGGTCGAGATTTGCATTTGTCGTGAGTGAATACGCTCGCTTGACATGTGTTGCCTTCGACCCATATCACTTGTACTACATTACCCAGCCAGAAATTGACAAACGGCATTGGGTAAACTTGAACTCGAACTCCAACTCAAACTCCAACTCAAACTGGAGCCCGATCTTCGAATAATTAACAATGCAGCATTCCGGCATTTCGCCTACGATGCGTATACGTAATGTCTGCTGACAGCGCATCTAACCACAAGTTCAACTGCCACGAACAACTATTTTTGCCCTTGTACATATATGCATTTGCCATGCTTACGACTGCTTATTGTCCCGTTAACTGTGCATGACTGTCTTGCATGTGTGAGTGTGTTCGAATGTGGGTGTGTAATTAAGTATGTGTGTGTGTTTGTTTAATGTGGATGTAGACAGCTAAACGAGGGTCGTTTCTTGCCCAAGAAATAAACAATTTCATTTGTGTGCTTTGAGCTGATTCAACTGTAATATCGAAGCAGCTTTTGAGCTAGAAATGATTTTGAAGATCCAACATATGTATAACAAATATTTCATATACATATTTCAGATGTTTGTTTTCTATGTTTAACAGGATATTGAATAAGCTTTGAGCTGGAGTTGTAAGAAGCTCAAACATATACTTCAATGTACTTCACATAAGTATGTTTAAAAACGTTTAAATTGTATGTATTAAAAAAAAATACAAAAATTGCAAAACATATTTGTCGTATTTCTAGCATTTTTCTTTACGTATTTTCTAAGATAAGCCCATTTGTATGTATGTATGTAGTGGAGAAAAATAAATACAACAGCTTTTCGTTGACAATCATATTAAAAGTACACAAATGTATATATTTTTATATATCTAACATTTTGGCTACATAGTTCAGGTAATGAATTTAATTTTCAAATATTTTTCGCTAGCCACAAGTTCAGTATTTTTTTTGTATTTTTTATATACTCAGATACTCTTCAGGCAAAGATTTTGCTTAGTCGGCTGGGGAACCGAAAATAATATATTTAAGAAGTCTTGAGCTTATTTTATGTTGCACACTTTAACATTGGATATATTTCACGAGTTTTTCAATTAATGTGCTCTGAATTCCTTAAGGCATATTAAATTTTATTACTTTTACCAAATTTTCAGCCATACAGCTCACTTACATTCTCAGATTTGTCGCCAAACCACTCAAAGACAATTTACGCTTATAACCAGCGCGATTGCCTCTCACATGTGTGTGTGTGGGTGTGGGTGTGAGTGTGCGTGTGTGTGTGTATGTGTGTGTGTGCCTTATACGAGGCTGAGTGCTCAACTGACAACGTTGGCCGTTATCAATCGCTGTTTTTGTCCTTTTCTGCCAGGCGAACAATGCCAAATGAAGCAAAAGCAAACAAAACATGTGCCAGACGGACTCCTGCCACTGCCACAGCTGTTGTTCTTGCTGCTGGTTTTGTATGCGGCTAAAAGGGCCATCACTTTTTTTTTTTAATTGAGACATCGGTGTGTGTGTGTATATATATATGTGTGTGTGTGTGTGTGTGTATATATGAGCGTTTGTCTGTCTTACTTGACGTTTATTTTGGCTTGTGTCTGCGTTGGCTGTGTGTGTGTTGTGAGTGTGGTGTGTGTGCGATGTGCGTGTGTGTGTGTGGTGTCTGTGTGTGTGTGTGTGTGTGTATTGTGGGTATTTGTCTTCAGTTAACGCTTAGCAATATTTACTTGTTGCTGTTGTTGCCGCTGCTTGTGCCTATGTTCGTTTGGCTTTGGGCTAAAAATATTAAACTTACAAAGCTTTAGATACACACACAATGTTGAGCACATGTATGTGCTTATTTGTGTGTGTGTGCCTTTGTATATACACGTGTATTTCTATATGCCAAATTGTCAAATATAATACCAAAAGCAGCTACAACAACAACACAATAACAACGAAAATAATTTTCGCGCTTTGTGCCTTTCACGTTCGTTCGTTTCATTTTTGTTAACGTTTCGCTTTCATCATTTAATTTTGGCTGTAAGTGTGTATGTGTGTTGTAGCCTGCAAATCAATAAAAGTGACCCGTGGCCCCTCAAACACCTCTAACCATCTACCCTTACCCTTAATGATTACGTGCTGAGAGCTGTTCGCGTTTCGCCTTCTTCGATTTGTTACGTGGCCGCATTTATCAAATTCAAATTCAAATTCAGATTTAAAGTTGAATTTACGCTAATTTTGGGTATTGATATTTATTTGCTTTTTCTTATCATCATAATAATAATGATGATGATGCTGATGATGTTGATTATGATGTTGTGCAGCTGTTGGCCTGTGTAAATATTTTTGCACTGATTAAAGACCTTCTCCGATGGCTGAACATGAAATAAGAGCGATAATTTTTCACATTGTGCACATCGTGCCCCAAAATGAGAAAAGGACTCGTATTTCTCTGTATTTATCAGCCTGTTTTCAGGTTATGAATTTTAATTGGATGTGACTGTCTGGCCTTTAAATTTATATACATTTATTAAAAGTTTGGAATTACAAAAAGTTTGTTTTTCATATTATAAATGTAATTTAATGCTGTCATAAAACGATGAAATTTTTCTATCTTCGTACTTTGACCTTTAAGTTGAGTAAACAAATTTTGCTTTCAAGTGCAGCACAACAACTTTTGTACATTTTCACAGCATAGTAAGACTGACATTTATGTTAAAGTTTGGTTGGATAAACCAACTAAAAAGGTCTTTGATTAAATTAAGTGAATTTTCGTGTTTAGCTCAGTTACAACTAAATACAAAAGTCCACCATTATGCTTAGCAGTTGGAATGTGGAAAACTATGCGAAAGTAAACGAAAACTTTGAGAAACCATACAATGTATGTATGCCCGTGGTAAGGAAGATAAAGTGAGTTCATTTAACCATGTGTGGCATCCCAGACTGTTCTGTTGGCTTGCAACCTCTCAGCGTATGCGTAATCATCAAATTAATAATGGAATTTACATTTCCAGGGGCCTTAGTGGCATTTACGCTTACCTTTTATGTAAGAGCCCAATTGGTTTAGCCGTCTTACCTAAACAGAACTTATCATTATGCAGATGTAATCTATGTGGATATATGTATACACTTGGTGCTGCTTTATTGATTCAACGTTTGAAGTACAGCAGCACTCGCTTATGGCCCATAAATATTTAAGCCGCATTTTACTTATGCTCATTAGGTTCCGGCTTTAGGCATCAACTGCTGACCTAGTAAGATGTTTTTTGCCCCTCGGCCACCAAATCTCTATCCGCCCGGCCGTCAGTCCGTCTGTCTGTCAATCTGTCTGTCTGTCATGCTTTTAGGCGCTCCGCAGCACACATATAATGCCAGCAAGAAACTGCTGTCTCATATTTTATTTACTTCACCATGAAATGAGTCGAAACGCCAAGGCGAAGGAAGCTTCTAAATATTTGCACTAAATAGTTTAACATTTGCCCTGAAATTTATTTTGGTCTTGTTTCTCTCACGACTTACGACTTACCCATCCTCTTCTGATAGTTGTCGCAAGTCAATTTCTGTCCATCAGTCTGACTCAGTCTGACTGCTCCCTTTAAACAGCTGCTCAAATACGACCAACAACATGAATCCGTAAGTATCACCATCCACATCCACTTCAGCTGCCTGCACACAGTGTGCGCAAAAAGTACATTTCGGTAGACACTTGGAAACTTTTGGCATTTTGAATTGCATTCAATTTCAGTTTGACCAATTGCTGGGAATGTAAATGCAAATATTTTCACATTTAAAACAATTAATAAAGAGATAATGCGCTTAAGCACATTTTCGTTCAAAAATATGAACCTTTGGTAGCAAAAACAACACACGCAGAGTAACACTTACAAACACATACAGAACACACAAACACACACACACAGACACACACGCACACACACACACAAATGAATGGCGCAGTGAGAGCTCATTTAACTTTTTAATTGTGCAGTTTTGTGTGAAGCCGGCAACAGAATGAGACGGAAACGAAAATAAATTTAAGAGAAAACTCAGACCGGCAATAAGCGCATTAATTGCCAGCGCAGTGCTCCTGTTTGTTGCACACACCCTGGGAACACACTATGAATGATGGAGCTCAAGAAATTAAACGGAAAACCAGGAAATATGAAATTGCCATTAAATTTTTACGCTGCTGCAAGCAGTATATCCATATATATATCCAGCAAACTAAACGAAATATGTACGAGCCAAACTTGTTTTTATTCGTGAGTGAACACAGTGTTCGTATCGATATCAAATATTTAAAAAGAATTCCTTTAAATAAGCTCTGTGTACAAAAAATGGCTGCAATTCTGCCAAGCCCAAAACTTTAACTCTTTAAAATTTGTATATATTTCAAAGAGTACATTTTAGTTGGGCAGCTCAATCAAAGCAAATCTTTACTGTCAATCTTATTAAACGTATTGCTCTTTAATAAGAATTTGTTTAAAGTCTTAAATAATTAAATATTTTGACTAAATCAAAGTAGAATTCTTGTCTAGTCGCAACTGTAATTGGTTAGTCGATGTAACCACGCACGCTGCACTGCACAAAACAGGGTATCTCAAATGGTTGTCGAGTGCGTGCAGCACATATTGATAGCGGCTCAGCGGTGCGTGCATTTCGGAGTGGTGCAATTGAAGTGGCTGTAATTAAATGTTAAATATCTCTTTCTCTGTCTTTATTTGCAGTGCAATATTTGCGACTGAAGCTTTGCTCGAAATTTATACAACTGAGCTTGGCTGGGTGAGCTGTAAACAAAGAGAGCGAGCGTTAATTGGCAAACTAGTGTTGACATTGGCAACCGGAAACCGGAAGCGGTCCAGGAAACGGAAGTGTGAGTGTGTGTGTGTGTGTGCTCCATAGTTGGCTAAGCGGGCAGCAGCAGCAGCAGCAGCAACAACGGCAACAACGGCGGCCCGAATTTTTTCACGTTTGGATAGTGTCGAGGAGGCGAAACGCAGTCGCAGTGGCAGCGCTGTTGGAATAACATCCAGCGGTAGTGGCAGTGGTGGTGGTGGCGGTGGTGGTGCAGCAGTGGCAGTGGCAGCGACAGCGACAGAAGCGGTGGCAGCGGGTTCACCAGCGAGAGCTGGCAGCCAAGGCGGAACTTTGTACGGCGGATTGGCTGCAGCGGGTACCGGACTGGGTGGCGGTGTGGGTGTCGGCGTGGGCGGTGGTGTGGGCATCGGTGTCGGCGTGGGTGTGGGTCTGGGCAATGCGGGTGGTGTGCGTAATCGCAGCGCTAGCACAATATTCGAGCTAAGTCAAGGATCTCGCAAGTTATCCAGCGTCTCTGGCGGCAGCGGTGGCGATGTGAATGGCTACGGCGACAGCGCGGCAACTGCAAACGGACTGGGTGGTGTTGGTGGTGCGAGTGGTGTTGGTTTAACAAGCCGCAGCTTACCACAGGCATCGGTAACAAGTGCAAACAGCTTAGGCGTAAGCCTGCGCGAACGTTTATCTATCAGTGGAGCATCAACGGCGATTGGTGGTGCTGGCGAGGCGGGTGGTCAAGTCGGTGGTGGCGGTGGTGGCTCAGCACCAACAATTGGAGGCAGTGCCGGTGTGCCACATTGTAAACGGCAGGGCAGCTTCTCGAATGTATTCTCCAAGCTAATCGATGGTATGCCCGCTGGCACAATGTTCGCCAAGTTCAAAAGCGCCAATGTGGCGGCCTCATCCACATCCACACAGAATGTCGCCGAGGGCAATCCCATTACGCAATACTTTGAGATTGGCAAACCGGTCGCTTGTGCCGGACCAGAGCTCGTCTGGCGCATACACGATGGCTATCGCAAGAGTGACAACAAGGTGAGCCCGCTAAACAAACTATTGCAACTCTATCAAAATCCTCCCTTCCAACCTATTCTCTCTCTCTCTCTCTCTCTCTCAACTAGGAATGTTCGGTATTTATTTTTGAGAAAAAAGTGGCTGAGAAACTGCACAAGCCGCGCCGCAAGGAGACCATTACGGAGCTGCTGAAGAGCTCGGTAAAGACACTGGAACGCTTTCGTCATCCCAGGGTGAGTGCGCAAATAATGTAGAATAAATAACTGAATACAAATATTTGCTTGGCATTGCAATTTTTAAAGCATTTAAATAAATAGAAAAATGTTATATTAGAATATACATTTTAAAGTAATTTACATAAATTATAAACAACTTTCTGCTGTAGAAGAGGATATTTGCAGTTGATATTATATATATATATATAATTTATACAAATCACTTTCATTTACATTTTTCCATTGATCCAGATTCTACAAATCTATCACACTGTCGAGGAGAGTGCGGATACTTTGGCCTTTGCCGCAGAGCCCATTTTTGCCAGCCTTTCAAATGTGTTGGCCTTTCATGTGAGTTGGCTTTTGTGTTTATCTCTGTTAACGGTTCAGTTTCCCCAGTTCTGTGCGGTTCGGTTCCGTTCCGTTCAGTTTAATTCAACGTTCTTTCTCTGTGGGTAAAACTGAATGCAATTTTCGTTCCCATGTGCATTTTGCTAGATTTTAGGCTTGGTGGCTTTTACTGGCACCAGTTTCAATCAATTGTTGTTTTATGTCGTTTTTAGTCTGTTGTGCTTAGTGCGTCGGGCTGAAACTTCGTAGAGCATAGGCAGCCAGTCAACTGCACAGTTTGACTTCTGGTTCAAGTGTCAGGTAGCACAGAATGTTGGCAAAAGGCAGAACACACACACACACACACACACACACAGTCAACTAGCCATACATTCAAATCGAATTACAGTGCGTGCTGGCAAAAGTTTGCGCTGTGGAGACTGAACCAATAAAATGATTCGTTTTGCTTGCACAGCTCAGAAATTGATACACACACACACACACGCACATAAAAACACATAAAAACAATGCGAAAGTGAAGTTTTGTGCTTTGTTCCTTGCAAGACAATATTATAGTTTATTGAGGTGCAACAAAGAAGACAACAAGAACAATAGCAATAGCTGAAAGCAAGCAAATCGAGTCAAGGTAAATAACTTTGCAAATTGTATAGGTAAAGTTCAAAATTAAAAAAACGAGCCAAACAATATGTTCAAGAAAAATTAAAAGTAAACAAAAAAATGTAAAAGTTTGACATATTGAAGATTTTATACTCTACAACTATTTCGAAAATAGTTTTATATTGAAAGTGAATTTTCCATGAAATACTTAGGGAAATATTGTTTGATTATATTGAGCTTATGGCATAAGAAACGAGAGAGTTTAGGTAAAAATACAAATTAACTGCATTCTCTGTGGGATAAACTAAATATCCCACAAAGGAATGTCCAGTTATAGTTTAGGCCATTAAAGAGCAAAAGCGCCCAGATGGCCAAGCACCTTAATTAAAGTCATTGTCTGCAAAGTTTATGGCTTCATGACATAGTTATTTAACCCGATGGGAGGGAGGCTGTGATAAAGGGCAAAGAAAAGTGCGAGAAAATTTGAAAAAGCAATTGCCATAAAATGCAAACAGAGCTTTTTTATTCTTGGCTGGTGGGGTTTGGGCTGGGACGGTCTACGTGTCTGCCAATTCTTAAGCGCCACGCTGTCTTGCAGGAGTCGAAAACGTATGAGAATGCCAGCGTGGTGCCACCAGCAAGCGGTGGGGCGCCACAGCCGCAGTCAGCAACGGCAACATCGGGCGGAGCACAGCCGCAGAGGCCAGCGCATGCCAAGGAATACAACTTTTTGGATATGGAGCTGAAATATGGATTCTTGCAGGTAAGGCAAACAACTCCATTCCGTTATTTTACTGTTATATGCACTACGAGAAAAATGTGTCCATAGAATTGAAAAAGAAGAAATATATTTTTTTAACTTAAAAGTGCACCAAGAGCACTCTCGAATATGTCATTGGAAACTTTCATTATAAAATTACAACAAAAAAAAAACGTTTTCAAATAATGCTTTAAAATCTTTGTCGAAAAGATGTTCTGAAATACTCTTAGGAACCATTAGGTTATCAATTTGATTTCTGTATTTTTGAAAAGTAATTTAGACATTTAGATATTATAAATTTAATTTAATTTAATTAATTATAAAAAAGAAATCCTAGCTTATGGAAATTTTGGTTCTTTGTAATGTGATTTAATATTTAGATCTAATTTTTTCCTGAGTGTTGTCTGGTTGCTTATTGAAACGACCCCTCTCGTTACATCGTTTTTTTTTTAGCTGACAGAGGCTTTGTCCTATTTGCACTATTCCGGTCACGTAATTCATCGAAATGTGTGTCCATCTTCTATACTAATAACCAAGCGGGGCATTTGGAAGCTGGCGGGCATGGAATATGTGGGTGAGTTTCTAGCACTCCATCAAATTGAAAATGAATGCCAAGTGGGAAAACACAAAGTCAACACACCATGGAGCATTATATTCATATTTTTGTGTTGCTATTGCAGAAAGAATGAATGAGACTGATTTGAATAGCTCAATTCCGTGTCCGCCATGGAGCAATCGGGTCTCGAAAATGGCCCAACCCAATCTGGATTTTATGGGTAAATACACACAACAGCTCAATAACACTTCAACAACGTACCCAACTCAATTACAATTCATTGAAAACTAGCGCCAGAAACGCAGACGAGCTCCAAGTGCAGTCTCCTCAGCGATATGTTCTCCCTGGGCATGGTCATCTGTGCTGTTTATAACAATGGACGACCACTTATCCAAGCTGGCAACTCAACAAGCAACTATGCCAAGCAACTCGAAACGGTAAGACTACTTTTGCTTCTGCCCCTGCTACCTGAGCTAAATTAATTTTGTTCCTTGCGGGCATCACCCGATCCACAAAAGGCCTAGTGGCAATTGGTGGCAACACAATAAAAAAAAAAGAAAAAACAAGTTGAAAAGTTTCTGTGACGCTTGTTTGCCAGCCGTAATTAGATTCGCCGCTTTGTCAAATGCAAATGTAATCATAAGTCCACTTGAAACTCTAATTATTCAGTCAGAAGGCAGGACTCTGGCTGCAGGCGCCTGCCTTGGCCATGTCATTAAAAACTTTCGGCATCCATTTCAGCCAGTCCTCAAGTGTTCGACATCGGCCAGTGCTGTGGCCAAGCCTGTTGCCCAACTTGACTAGTACTTTTGCGCATTATATCATTTCTTCTCCTTTTCCAGCTGGATGACCATGTGCATAAGTTGATGCCACGACTGCCCATCGCTCTGCAGGAGGCCACATCTCGCATGGCCAGTCGGGATGCGACAGCGCGACCCACTGCCCAATTGCTGCAGCTTATCAAGTACTTTATGTGAGTAACAGTAGCCGAAACAATCTCAGTTATCTACCCAAAACAGAAACAATTTCACAAGTTACGTAATAAATTCCATAAGGGTTTGTCCGCACATATTTTACTTATTTTTCCCACACACTTATCACATTTTTAAAAAACTTTTTTTTATAAAAAGTTAAAGTGTATTTAGAAAAGTTGAAAAACTATAAAATGCCTTTTTTTGATATTTTTCAGAAATGAACTATAATAGTAGTAAATTTTTTGATTTTTGGTCACTTTGATATAAATATTCTTTGAGATATTTCTTTAAAAATTCGAGTGCCCCGCGCTCCGAGAACTTCTGCTGCAAATTAATTAACTTTTAACTAAACGCAAGGCAAGCAAAAAGCAAAAATGACAGCAATTTGCGCAGTTTTAGCAAAAGTTTTTTGTTTGAGTTTCAAATGAAATTGACACCTGTTAAAAACACACGCATACACTCAAGAGCAGACCCACGCAAACTCACACACACACACATACACTCTCACACACACACACACGCATTCGCAATCTCTAAGCCAATTTGTACATGTAGCTAAAATTCAATTGAAGCATTTACTTTTACTCCACCAAGGGCAACAAAAACACACACACAAATAGAGTCCATACACAAACACACACCCACACACACACACCCACCCACACCCACACCCACACACACACATACCTTAATTACGTCTGTTTGGTAAATGAAAACGGTAATCAGCCTTGAAAGACACAATGCGAAGCTCTTGAGCTGATTGTGAGCAGGAGAAAAGCGAACGAAGCGTTCTTCTCCTTTGCCTCTCCGTGTCCCACTTCCTTGCCTCATCGCTATCTGCTCTCTGGCGTGGAACACGGATTTATGACGACAGCAGCTGCTTGGCAAGGCAAGGCTGGCACACAGCCGAGTGCCTTCAAATTGACGGGAGAACTAACTCAACGGCGGCAGAGCGTACAAAAATATAAAACACTCCGCGAATGCCAGGCAAATAATGATGCACACTGGGAAAAAATATGGAAACTATGCCTGAAAACTTTTTACATTTTTCATGCGAATTTCGCACAATCATAACTTTGTCAAAAGTTACTTGTTTTTGATCATTGCTTGACCTCTACATAAGTACTGCATTCAAAGTTGGAAACGCGAAATTCCAATAAAAAATTTAACTTAATCACATTTTTCAGATTTATTTGAACATTTGCAATTTATATAAAAAATATAGTTGCAAATTGAAGTGCACCACTGTGCGACAACTGAGCGTCTGTTTAGAGAAAACTTGAAAGTCAAGCATGCTGGGCTGGCTTGTCTTGGCTTGTTTGGGGCTGGCGAAATCGGTTACTTAGCAAAAATAAGTGGACCACACGCCCCCGCGTTGCCGCCCACAAGCCAGAGATGGGCTAGGAAGCCAGGGAGTCAGTTAGTCGCTTGTTGGCGGCACTTTGAAGTTCATTTAAATGTTATCAAAGTTCTTAGCGTTTTTCGCTGCGTTTGCAAGTGGCTCGCAATTTAGGCAGATCTCGTTCTCCAGTTGAGGTCAAATTGGTATTTATGCTGATTATGTTGCTCAGCGCTAATCAACTGGGCAGCCTCACAATCAGTTCGTGTGCAACAGGGCGCATACGCACTATGATTTAAGGCCACAGTTATTGCTTAACCAAGCGCCAATGTTATCTCTGCCAATGCACATAATTTTACGGCTTTTTAACTTTTATGGCAATCTTTCAATTATCCGCAACGGCTACGCTCCAATATCGCATTGCGGAACTTAACCACTCGCAATATTTGTCAGCCTGCTGTTAGACTAATCGTTGCTGTCCGAAATAAGTGCACATCTGTGTAAAACTAAACACATTTTGGCAATTAAACTTCAGCCAATTACGTTTAAATAGCAGCAAAACTAATAAAAGCAAAATCGAAATAAATACTTCACACTTGATTAGCATACTAGTTTAGCGAGCTGAAAATTGCAAATCCCAGCTTTATTCCATTACTATGAATTTGTATGCAATTTATTTACATTTAGCAATTGTTTTAACGATTATTTGCATTATATGGCAAACATGGTTTCAAAAGCTTTAAATCAAATGTATTTGCATTTGTGTGAAATACGTAATACAATAAGCACTCAGTTCTTGCCACATTTTATTTATTTACTCTTTATTTTACTCTGGTTCAAAGTGAGAAAAAAAAACTGTGTTTGAAGGTGTGGAAAGTTGAAAGCAACAAGTTGTTCGTTTTGGCCATAGATAACTGCATTTATGTTAGAAAGAAAATCAAAAGACATGTTATATTTCTCAGCTGAGGCTATTTAATGTGACGCGTTAAATGGGCGTATTTATATAAAATGTCAGATGGACATTTTGCACTTCATTTATATGAAATTTTGTTTTATTTTGTATCTGGCAGTGATCCGGCTATTAATGCGTTGAAATTCCTCGACGTGGTCAACATGAAGGACACTCAGCAGAAGTCACAGTTTTACAAGACCACGTTGATAGAGGCGATGCCGCTGATACCGCGCGTAAGTAGCAATAAGTTCCTTGCCACCGGAAACGGATGTAACGTCGGTCATTTTGGGCTCAGTCATCTGACTGGTGCCAGCGCGTCCATTCATCATTTATGGCGTCAACTTAAGGAGCTGAACAACAATTTGCAACTTACGAGACCGTTTTATGACAGTTGGCAAAATGTTGCCACCAGCGAAACTTTTTGTTTCCACGAAATCCTCGTTGTCTACACCATAAACTACTTAGAAGCGATAGAAGCATTGCTTACTAACTGTTTTCGTTTGTTTATTTTTTGTATTTGTTGTTTTTGCAGAAACTCTGGTGGCAGAATTTGTGGCCGATGCTCAAGTCAGAGATTAACAATGGTGAGGTGCTCGCTGCTGTGCTGCAGCCCGTCATGCTTTTCGTCCAGGAGGCAACGCACGCGGAGTACGATGCCCTAATGTCCGCCACAATGAAGTAAGTGTTGCCACCGCGCTCATTATGCCACACACCCACACACACACACACACACAAAGAGTATACTTGTATACACTACTTAGGAGAAACGTTTAGCTGGAAAGTAGCGCTGCCCTTTTGTTATTATTGTGGCTGGTGTGGTTTGGCCACAGTGGCTTGGCGGTTGGCTCTGTGGTTGCTGGTCACATCGATAGCGCCTTGCCAGCCAAACAATAGGGCCAGTCCTCAACTTTTGCTGTGTGTGTTGTGTTCTGCTCCCACTTTCGAACAATTGAAGCACTCTTCTGACACTTTTTATTTAATTTTCATGGCGTTTTATTGCACAGAAACGCACACACGAAATGCAGACCAAGCGAGGCAACGGCTCATATTGTAATTTATAGACCACAAGTTGAAAGTTAAAGTTGCAAAGTTTGTTTGCTGCTATCCAGGGGAGGGTGGGGAGGTTGTTGAGGGAACGGGGCCAACTATGTCAGGACAACGCGCACCTTTTGTGTGACCTCGTGGCAGGCATACATAATTTAGTAAGCCGCAAGGACGCGCAGCGAGTGTCATCCAGAAAATAGCAAAAAGGTGACAAATTGCACCACTAAATTATTTAAGACCTGTTGCCAGCTCTCCGAAAAATGGAACTTTTATGTCTTTTAAAATAAAATATTTCCTGAATGTTGCTCGAGTACATTTTTTAAAGTCTTCTTTTTATGAATATACAATCAAATGTCAAATTGTGTATTCTATGCAGCTATCATAAATAAGCCAACAAATAACTTGCATTCATGTATCATACACAATTTATAAGCAACCCTCGCATTTATCAAATTTTTGCTTGGGGTCAAAAAAGTTGGGCGAATCTTATAAGACGCTTACTGACACTGTCATAAAAGAAGGTAATAACAACTTTTTGCACACTAAAACACACACAAGCACACACCAGCACACACCAGCACACACATGCACACACACGCACACATACGCACAAACACGCACACACCAGCACCCCCAACGACCAGTTGGTGCAACCATAACAAACGCATTTATTTACTTTGGGTTCATTTTTAATTCAAACATTATATAAAAGAGACGGCAAACTTTTTCCCTAATCAGATGAAAAAATATATATTTTTTTATGTATTTTCTTTGTCTACTTGAACAAAAAAAAAAATGAATAAAAAACACAGAATTGTCTACAATACACCGAAATCCATTCAGGCGAGCGTTACGATACTTGAGAACTTGCATTTGATTATTGAGAAAACGAAACCGGAGGATGTCACCACAGATATTATGCCAATGCTATTCTTTTCATTTGACGGCTCCACAATCCAAGTGCAGGTAAGCAGAAGACGCTCGAGAAATGCTGATGCCTTCAAATTGCCTGACTTGGCATAGATATGCAAATTAGTTAAACAGGCGGAAGCGAAATTGAATCGCAGATGTAAGGGAATGGGTTGACAACTGAGTTGGCGTTTCGCCTCAGCGTTGATTGCGTAATTACAACAGAAATTTCTTAATTAACTGTGGCACAAAGATGACTCTTAAGTAGCTCGCCTGCCACTTGAAATTTATTGCCTAGAAAGATATCCTTCATTTTGGAATTTTACCTCTCTGGCCTCTGTGCCAGGATACAGTTTGCGACACTTGAAACTCAAAGTCGTTGCAAGTCGATACTAAATAGAAATGGATACGCAATCTCTTGTGGCATGCTGAGAGTATTTCAATGTGGTTGAATGCCTTTGCTCGCTATATGGGAAATTGTACGTGTTTGCGCAATGCTAATTGTTATTCAAAACCTTGAAATATGAATAATTATTCAATTTACGCTTGAGAATTTAGCTTTCGCTAATTTAACACACCAGTGGATGGTATATCTGCAAATAAAACCCGTCGATTAATCATTATTATTCCACATAGAGCGCTGCTGTTGTTGCTGTGGGCAACGTTTTTGATAGCATCGATGAGATATCGATTCGTCGCATGGTTTTGCCCAAGGTCAAATTGGTATTTGAGAAGAATATAGCGGATCCAAAGATTGTACAGAATGTGCTCGTGTGCATCGAGCGCGTTATGGACCGCATGGAGCGCGCACAGGTGAGTTCAATTTGCGACACAACCAATCATCTAATAACTTGCGCATTTGCAATGATAATCCGCACAGGTAATGGAGGAGGTGCTGCCCCTGCTGGCAAATGTGCGCATTCCCGATCCAGATATTATCATGCGGACTGTGCGTAAGTACCAAAATTCTTGCCAAATCCAGTCTTATACTGACTGCAACGTTAAGAGAATTTCACTCACAGCAATAACCACAATAGCCAGCATTGTTGCTGTGCCCATAGAAACTAATTAAATTCCATAAAATTGCATCTCAGGCAACTGAGTGGGTGGGTTAATGTATCTGGGTGTACACTTAGGAAAAAAATTCGAGCATGCAACAAATACTAAATCGATTTTGAATTATTGATTCATTTGAAAATAAGTTAAGTTTTGACAAAGTTATAGGCATCGAAAGTTTTCATCCGTCCAACAATCACTTTTTGAGTGAAGTCGACAAAATTCTTATTAGGACTTTCAAGTACATTAGTTTTTGCAGTGCATTGCGGACACAGTAGAGTTTGTGTGGATGTGTGTGAGCTTGAATACCATGAAAATGGCAAGAGTTTGTTTATAATTAATTATTCCGAGATATATACAATTTTGCAGGCATCTACCACAAGCTGTTTGCGGACAAATCCTACGGCTTAACTGTGGAAACGATGGCCACCAATGTGCTGCCGCTGCTGATACCGCACACTGTGAATCCGTCTCTGAATTTCGACCACTATTGCTATCTGCTGGAGGTATGCGTTGCGCTTCTGAGCTGTCAGTGGAAACTGTGTTGGTAATTGGAAATTATGATTGACACATTTGTGTAGGTGCTGCAACAGATGCTGGAAGCCATCGATCGTCAGCAGCGCAACAAATTGAAATTGGATAATCTGTCGATGGCATCGCCGGAAAGGCATCGCACATTGCGACATCAGTTCTCGACGGACAACATGAATGCGCCGCCATTCAATATACCCAATTTGCGTATCGATCAGCGGAAGACATCCAGTGCCGAGGATATGGCACGCAAGAACTCTGGTGGTAAGTATTACTCCTACTCCTACTCCTACTCCTACTCCTACTCCTCCTCGTCGTCCTTCTCCGCTCCACAAATGTGCAGCTGCTCACAGAGCTAATGAGGGAGTTGCATAGTGAATAATGAGCTTAGCCCCGAGTAATGCGTAATTGAAAATTTTCAATTTTCGCATTTTCATCGTGAGCACAATATCCGAGGAACGTGACAGTTTAGCGTGTTTGGCCAGCTCGTTTGCCTAATCGCGGGAGTCGGACTAATTTGTCAAAATCTAAAATGAGCCATGAGCGACGCGGCATTTAATTGTATTATGCAAATTAAAATTGAAATTAAAACGAAAATGAAGAACGGAAAATGGTCAATTATAATAATCAAAGGCAGCCTCAAGCGTACAAAAAGAAGAAAGATAAAAAATGATGTGACACAGCAGATGACAACAAACGGTGGCAAACTGTCGCAGAGTGTGGCAGCCAACAGGTGCACCTGCGGCACACTTTAACGAACTGGCGACCTTAACGATGATTTATTATGATGTCCTTAATCGCTTGTAAAACACACAACGTGCATGCGTGTGTGTGTGTGTGTGTGTGCGGTGTGGGTAATACTGTTAATTTTGACGGAAATGCATGACTTGGTTGCAAGTCAAAGATCCTTTGAGCCGTGCTCTTCTCAACTGTCACGCCCTCATGTTAGCTCTGCAAATTGCAATCTTGTTGCCACACTACCCCAGCAGTGTGTTGTGCGGTGTCATAGGTCACGGCCACGGTGTTTGTGGTTATCCGTAAACAAACTGAAAATGTTGACGATTTATGCGTGTATTCATTTGGCCTAACCTCTGCTTGCTGTCTGCGGTTTCTCTGTGTACATACATGTATTATGTATACATACATACATGCATATAAGCTGTAGCTTGTTGCTTCACTGCCATCACATTCAAATTTGCGCTTCACTGCGTATATTTTGCAAAATTAAGTACACACCTTCTGGCATACAAGGGAGATTTCCTTTGCCCAAAGCAGCCACTGAGTTATTGACATTGCCAGACATTCGAAGGCAAGTTTAAAGTTAGTTTATAGGCAAATGGAAAATGATATTGGAAAATACTAATAACAAAATATATTTCATTTATGGACGACTGAATTTTCTAAAAGTTCTTTGTACATATTAAAACCAGCCGTTTGCCCAAACAAGTTCACAAAATAAGACCAGTAAACGTTGAAATTAATAAATACATTTGCAACGAATTTAAACGAAATATTTCTTAGCATTGTCTAATTGTTATTGTGCAATCGTGTGAATTATTTGTCAATATAATTATTCGTAATTGCATTCAGAGCGGATTGATGGGAAACCACAGAATTGAGTTGAATCAGTATTGGTTTGCCTGGCAATGCCACAGTTTACAGCTCGCTGTGTGCACACAGTCATGTTAATAACTTCTGACGCAAATTGCCACATGCATCACGCGCACAGGTAGCATAGGTTTTGCACAGGCAGAATTAGGGTGGGGGTTTGGGTGGGCGGGTCGTGGGTGCGGCAGCGTCATGCTTCAACTGGAGTCATATGCAGAAGCCGCAGCTGCAACCGCAAATTGTGCGAATGTCCTTGGCAGTGACAGCGACGCAAATACAAACATGGCAGCAACACAGTCACACACAACAGCACAAACAGTGCACACCCACACACACACACACACACACACACTTTGTGGCAGCCGCTGTGCACCTGAATTGTTTCGGGGCTTCAAGCCCTCTGCTCAGTTTTAGACTTAATTAGCATGCCTTGGTTTCGATAATTATTGTTGCTATGCGTGATGCATTTACACTGAGAGAAAAGCGAAAAGAACAGAAACAGAAAAGTACAAAATACCCACTGAAATACTTAAAATACTTAACAAGTGTAAGTCACAATGAGTTTTTATTTTAAGCACTGTAATTCTTGCTAGCTTTGTTTTCTTTTATTTTTGGAGCATATTAGGATTGATGAAAGATTACGTTATCAAGATCTTTCTGGAAAAAATGTGTGCTTTAAAGCAAACACAATAAAAGCAAGCTAAAAATAAATGTTCTCTGGTTGCCAGCTTTCAGTAATCAAGCTGTTGATCAAAGATATTCCTGCAAAAGAAAAACGTGCTTGAAATTAGATTGCCATGGTCTCTATTTGAGTATTTTTCTTTTCTTTTTCATTTTTATTCTCCACTTTTCTTTTCACTAAGTGTATATTTATGCTTATGCTCATTTGTATTTGTGCAGGCTCTGGCATGCTTGGCGGTTGGTGGTTTGGCTGTTCGCCTTCGTCGCCGGATAGCAATTTCCTGCGCGTCGGCAATGTGTTTCCCAATCGACGGCTCTCGGACAATACGCTGATGACACCAAAGATACGCATTGCACCATCGTGCGCCTCGTCGCCAGGCGGGACACCGGGGAGCGGTTTGCCCACCCGTCGGCACTCGAGCATTGGACCCCAGGAGCGACGCGGCTCTACCATCAATTTGTCACCGCCAACTGTAAGTTGTTTGCTTGTTGTTTTATATTTATTTGGCTCTTTTTATTTTGTTGTGCTTAGTGTTTATTTTTGCGAGCGCAATTTTTGTTTGTTGCGGCTGCTTCATTAAACATTCGGTTTACCGAGATTTTGATGCTGCTTCAGTACTCGGGACCTTTGTCTCTCTGTATTGTTTTTTTGACTGTCGACTGTTGACTGCCAATGGTCACGAAAAATGCTTTCAGATATTAAATTAAACAATTTTCATTTCAATGCGCTTTAAACCTTTTCATTTTTGATTTTACATTATACAGTGTTTTGACTTTTGAAATTTATATTGAAACTATATATAGCGCCTAGCGAGTAGCATTTAGCGTTAACCGTTAACAACAAAAGTACAGTTGACACCACAATACTTAAGCTAAGCTACTGCTACTTATTATTATAATAACATCAAGTCGCTCAAAAAACATATTTGAGAACAACATGAACAAGAAACATGCAGTTCTATATATATATATATATAATATTTATTTACAGTTATTATTTGATAGTTATTTATATTTATATAAATACTTATGATCAGCTCATTTCCCGCAATGATTTGACAAAAACAAAAAAAAAAAAACAAAGTAAATATGACAAAACGCTCTAACACACGCTCTTTTATCTTATCTTCACTCTCCCTAACCTAACATTCGCTCGTCTCAACACATAAATAAACAACAACAATAAAACACAAAAACCAAAAATATGTCGCCGTCGTCGTCGTCGTCGTTGTGTCTCATTCCTTTGCTTTTTTTTCGAATACATACACATATATCTTATATATATACCATAACATATACAAATAGTACGGCGCTCGTGGTAGCTCTGGATCGAGTCTATCGGTGCCCTCCACCTCAGCCTATGTTGTAAGTCTAAAAAACAAAAAACCAATAAGAAAAAATAGCAAAAAAGCAATTAAAATTGTCACCTGATAAACTAAAACCACCAAGAACAACACGCTGTGCTTCAGGTCTTTAGTATTATATATATATGCTATATGCAGCATCCCAGATATATATCCAGAGAGAGCAACGATATTGATTGAACTTGTCTTGTGGTATTTGTTAACTGTTCATGTTTTGCATTTATTGTTGTTGTTGTCAACATCGTCAAGCAGTCAACTTTGCACAACTTCACATACACACACACACACACAAACACACAACCGCAGTCACACACACAGAGAGAAACAAGCACACAAGCTGCTGCTACCAAAAGTATTTAGTTGTCTCTGAAAAGTATGCTACGGTTTTTTGGTGTGTTGCTCCCAAAAATGTGGCGGACGGAAGTTGTGCTCTCTCTCTCTCTCTCGTTCGTTCCAACTTGTTTCTGGCTGAATATCTTTCTGCCTGTATCACTGACTTTCTGTCTCTCTATCTCTCTCTCACACACACTCTCTCTCTCACTCTCTCTCTCAATGTCTGTCTATCAGTCTGTCTGTGCGTGTGTGTATGTCTCTTGCTCTGTTTGAATTTGTGCAACCGCAAAACTTCCAACTCAATTTTGGATATGAATTTGAATTTGGATATAAATTTGAAATTTTAAATGTGAATTGCTGCCTAACCAAATAGAATTTACTCGTTACATGCATAAATACATACAAATATTCGCTGTACTTGTACTCTCTGTACTTACCTTGACATACTGTTTGGAATGGAAATCTTTTTTGCCAACAACAATTCTGTATTTATTGTTTCTGATTGTTTTCTGTCTCGCTGTATTCAACTTTAAACTAATTTGCAACTCTCTTGATTTACATTTTTTTTTGTGTACAGTTATACGGTATTTCATTCAATGTTGTCTCTGCTACACTACTCAATATTCTCTGTGTTCAACAAAAGGCAGCGGCTTTTGCTCCGGGCGGTGGGCGGTGACCGTGACCGCCCAATTTGGCTGCTTATGCTAATGTGCAGTGTGTGCTGTAACCGTTGAAACCGTTCACATCTACGGTGTCTTGGTGTAAATTCGAATTTTTATTTTTTCATTTTATTTTTGTGTATGTTGTGTCGAATTTGCATTAGCTGTATTTTTTATTTCAAGAGGCTGTGCATTTTGTGATTTTAAATGTGAATGCAAAGGAACTGTAAGTAAAGGTCAATAATGAATTTTTTCCCTGTTAAAAAACTGCGCTGGTTTCCCATAAATAATATATACAAAAGCCTGTAAAATAAATTTATCGAGTGTAAATAATAATTATTATGAAAAAATGGAAACATTTTAAACGTTTCGTATTTGGCCAGGCGAAAAATAAAATAAAAAAAATGGTGACCAGGAGTATTCAACACAATTGAACACCAATAACAAATACATATACAAAAAATCCAACAAATATATAATAAGCCAAACTTTTTCATTAAATGTCCCGATCGATTGTTGATTTGATTTTATGTTTGATTTGTGCTCTTGTCATTACCACCAATACCAATACACCGAGCAACACACACATACACACACACACACACATACACACACACACTTATATATATATATATATATCTAAACGTAGAGTGTATTTCTAATCTATGTGCTTTTTTCCATTCCTGTTACTCGAAAAAGAAAGGTTTCGATAAGCGCGCATTTCACGCTGTGGATTCATCATACTACAAATCATATAGAGCTGCTACACTCACACACACACACACACACATACACATCACACACTCATACATGACTACTATGCATATATGCTGTATTTATATCATGTGTGTATTTGCGTTTTTCCATTTCATGTACCGAAAAAAAAATCAAAAATATATATATCGTCAAAAAAAAAAACCATAAACCGAATAAATTAATACGATTTGCAGCTTGCACGGAGCATGATCGTGAGTACACGTTTCATTATTTCGGATTTTTTCAATTGAATTTTATTTGGATTTCGCTCTGCCTTCTGCTTTCAACTATTCACATACATGCACACACGCATACATATATATATATACATACATACATAATTTATACATGTGTATTGCTGATGTTAAATTTTTATGTTAATGTAATTTGAATTTTTTTCATTTTTTTTTTGTGCGGGTGGTGGATAATTTGTTTTCGCTGCGAGCTCTAATTGGATTTCAAGCGAGAGTATTCGATTTGATTCACATACATGTGTATAGCTGTTCACTAAGCATTCATATGGATATATATACATATATATATATATGTATTTGTGCTAAAATGTTTTCGCTGTGGATTTTGGGCTCGTTTCGAGCTTTATTTTGTATTTTGTTTGTTTGTTTGTTTGTTTGATTGTTTGTATCAGCTATTGAATATACTCATTAGGTACACACAACACCTCCTCAACACTTTGTATATATACACACACACACACGTACTAAATTGAAGCACAGATTAAAAAACAAAATAAAAAAAATAAACCGCACAGCCTGCTAATAAACACAAAAGAAAAACAAATGAAATAAATATGCAAGCGCCCATGGTGACATGTTTTTAACTAATCTTCCAAAGAAATCTCCTTTATTGTACTCCCAAAAACAGGGTGGCTCCATGCCCAACACATCGAGCAGTGTCCCATTTCTATTATCGTCCAGCATGCAATCGATACGATCGCGTCGAACATCAACCGTATTGTCATCGGGTCCACTCGGCTCTGGTTCGGGGATATTGCAACAGTTGGGATCTGGAATGGTAAGACAATTTACATCCGTCTCTGGGACGGTTAGCCCGGTGCCGCTGTTGCGGGTGAATGGTACGCGCAACAGCAATCACAGCGTCAGCAGCGTCCGAAAGTGTCCGTCACTCAATATTACATTTAGTCAATAGTATAACCTGAACGAAATCGGCGAGGCGCAAGCTCCAGCTGATTACACCACTTACAATTACAGTCACATCAATTACACCGGCTACAACTACAGCAATAATCATAATAATACTAGTGTGCGCTACAGATCGCATCCACGCAACATCAATCTGAATCCGAATGCGCCAAATTATAGAAACTAAATCCGAATCGGAATCGTATCCAAAATTGGTTGTAATCAAAATACAAATGGAAAACATGACAAAATCTAAACAGAATATGCAAAATATATCAGCAAATGAACAAAAGTTGTATGCAAATAGGGGCAGAGGGTAAAATGATGCAAACCATATTTATACATATATACTCTCAATGTATGCTATATATATATATATATATATATATATACAAATATATATATATATATATATGTACTTAGTTTAGTCATACTACAATTAACAACAACTAAATAAAACCGCATTCAAAGAAATGTGCAAATCAAGTGTTGTTTTTGTAAATTTTATTAATTATATATAGTATAATTACGCATATTCGTAAATGTACAATAAATGTTAATGTCGCATTGAAAAAACATATCTGATAAATCGTAACGAAAATTATTTATTACATATTGATATTATATACATATAACTAGAGTACTCGAACTTATTATGATTGTTATAGTATTATGTACTTGGTAGAATTATTATTATCATTATTATTATTAAATATTATTAAATCTTATCATTGTACCGTACCTACTTATGAGTTGTTGCTGCGTAAACTCCATACGTGTCTTGCCAAATTAAAGGTAAACACACGCTCACACACACACACACACACACACACACCCACGCACATTAAAAAATTAATGATTCGAATATTGAATGAAAAATAAAAATATAATACAGAAAACTGTATTTGTTAAATTAATTGATTCATTTCAAACTGAGATGACTCCCACACCATGCCAACTCCCACACACACACACACACACACACACACATACATGTTGTGTGTGCACAATTCCAATTGAAGATCCAACGTAGTTTAATGTAATTTAATGTTAATGTGATGTTAGTTTTATTTAAAATTGTTTATTATTGTCGCTAAGCTCTCTCGACTTAAGCAATCAAAAATGAAATCAAAATTAAGTAAGCACATGGATTTTATTTAGTTTTTGTATATTTTTAATTTAATGTTTAAGATTCGAGAAGACAGTTGTGACAATCGATGCAATGATTTTGTTCTTCAGAAAGTGGGTTTGTAACATGGATTTGTTTGCTTCAAAAATCACATTTGTATATATTCCTACATTTTCATATATGTTGAGCTTAATAATTGCATGTGTTTTGCTTGCTTTTCAAATCGGTTGCAATCAGTTGATTGCAACGACTTTTTTCATTACTCGCAAGTGAAATTGAAATACATGAAAGAAATCAGCCAGTTAATGTCGGTTTAAAGAAGTGGTCGGTTCTTGGAATTGAATGTGAAAGTGATAGACTAAAGTTACATACATATGATATAATACTAAAGTAAATATAAATGGATTTAAAATATTTTTCTGACTATATAGAGTGGGAATTTTGAAATGCTCAAATTTGCTAAAGATTTAGCACTGTGATAAATGTGAATTATGAACTACTTCTGTACTTTAATCAATTATGCAATTATGTACAATTTAGGATCGGTACTATTCAATTCCGAAACGATGACCAAGCCGAACCGACATCACTCACATTAAATGCATGCTCAAATGATTGTCCACAAACACTGAGAATAATGACAACAACAACATTTGAATACACTCACTTATGCTCTTTACTGTACTGTACTTGTATTCATATTTGTATATAGTAAATGCTACAAATGGAATTGTTACGTATTTAATTACTATTTACTTGACTTGCCATTTTACTTTCTGCCCATCTGATTGCACAAGAATATATAATACTATTTATATATATACATATATATATATATACATATATATATATATATATATATATAAATATATTTATAACTGGAAATACAACTATCGCAGAGATATGAAGAGAAACGAAACAACTTAAACTATATAAAGCAGTAAATATAAAAATGATAATAAGTATTCGCAATACTCGGAAATATCTAATATCGTATTTGAATGACTGACACTGAAGGCGTGGCCCAACAAAAGCTGAACCGCTGGAACTACTACTAATAACTATAACTAAACACTAAATACTTGAAACTAAACCTTTAGATTGACTTAACGATGTTGTTATGCATTTTGTATTTCTATACTAAACTAAATTTACAAATTAAGTCATTGCGAATTTATATATTGTACACTGTAATTGCTATTTATGTATCCCATACATATATATATATATATATTTATATATGTATCCTACTTATATATATATATATTTACCGCATTTCTAATCTCTTTCTACGTATTTACTTTGGCTGCCTTTGCGCTTGTTCTACTCTTTTTTTCCTTTTGTTGCTTTGCGAAACCCTTCAACTACTTGAATTATTTATATATATATATATATATACCCTATATATTCCCTTTGTGTGTCTATGTTTAGTTAGCTATTTGTTTTGTGTTTCTTTCCTTACGATGTGTACACATATATATTATTATTGTAAGTTATATGTATATTTAAACTTCGAAATGTGCCTTAAGAGTTCAAGGGTATGTAGATATATACTTGATATATACAAAAGATGCGACAAAATAAATACATTTATCTATATACATGTGTATATTTATTGATAAGCGATAAGTATATAATATATATATATACATATGCTATAAGTCAAGGCTGGCAAAAGCCAATAATACCCAAATACAAACAAAGAACACAAACTCACCTTTCCCCCAACAGTTTTACCTTAGTAGTAGTTTTGTAGACACACACACACACACACGCACAACAACTCGCTCACAAACACACACACACACACACACGCACACATACACATACACAGAAAATCCTTTTATAAAAATAATCGTAACTAACTATCGATGTGTAGATTTTGCATTATAAAATCGATTGTAAAGTCTCCACAGCGGTAATCCCAATCCAATTCAAAAGGAACCTCGCGATTAGTAGTCGTATAATGTGTGCATGACTTTGTACCTATATAGTATATAGTAACAATCCCAAAAACAAAATAAACCAAGTGCCAAGTACAAAAAAAACATCCTAAATAGAATATAAATCCGTTAGTTGATGTCCTTTTATTATATTAAATATTATATATACTTGTAATAATCATGTGTAAACTTCCCCAATTTTCTAATCTTGACTTAAGTTTTGGTTCCTTCGTTGTGATCCATATACTCTATATATGTTTTGTAATGTTTCGTAATATCCGGTGTGAGCTAATCTAGCATACAATAATATCTCAGCAGTATAGCCAATTCCCCCTCAACCCCCCCAGTAAACGTAGTTAAATCATTTTAGCAATTCTATAGCTTATATTGATATTCAGATCGTGTGAAAAAAAAAACAAACTTAATACAACATTGATGGCCTAATTATTTTGCAACAACTCTATTACAGTATCAGCTATTCTCCGGACGTAACTAAAAATATTACACAAAATAATACAAAGAATATATATTATATATTTTTAAATGCAATTTCGGTCCATTAATGAAACACCAAATATAATCAACTTATATTAGCGCTATAAATGTATACAAATATTTACACAATACCAAAATACCAAAATACAAAAATACAAATACATTGTAAACGTCAGTCAAACAATATATATACATATATATATATATATTTATATATATTTTAATTAACTCTAAATGTTATTAGACAGCAAATTTTAAATGTCATCGGAGCAACAAATACTTAATTACAAAAAAAAAAAAACAAACATTATAAACAAATTTATATATGTATGTGCTTAGAGAAGAAAACTTTAAAAATGTGTCAAACACAGTCCAAGAAATACACTCGGAAAAAAGGAGTACAACAACAACACATCACCTCGTACATTCGTAACAAATACAAATATGCAAATCGCAATCAAACTATATACACTAACATATATATTATGTGTGAAAGTAAATACACGTCGCCTACTTGATACCCTGCACTAATTATGCATACCAACAACCAACAAAAGATACAAAACCATATCAATATTTTTCGAATTATTTAAACGTCATAAGCATACAAAAACATACCACATAAAAAACATCGGTTCACCGTTGAAATGCGACTTCCAGAATAGTGTTTTACTACTAAATTATAGAAACTAATTTGTCTGCGGTTACGTGTCAACTAAAACCCAAATATGTCAAAATAAATATTTAATTTGGTTTTTCTTAAGTTTTTTTTTTACCAAGAACCAAATCTAAGGATTGATACGAACTCGGAACAGAGCCACAGATATTTATGTTTAGGTTTGCAGCTTTGTTTAAGATACAACTGGACATTTGGAAGACGGCATTATACACTGAGTAAAATACAAATACACCCAGCTACTATTTACCTACATATCTGAAAGAAATCATGTACCTAATGCAAGGATACTACAGAAGAGATTCTCTTTAACTGGAAAAACAATATATTCTTAATGTCATCAACTTAAACAGATTCACCACCCTGGCACACTATGACAAAAACAAATTCGAAAATGTTTAGAAAACTACTACTAAGGTGAATACAAACAAAAAAGAAAGAAAAAAACACAGTAACCACAAATCACAGTAAACTCGAACAAAATGGACAGTTATTTCAGCTACTTGAGCATACAGGAAGTCAATTTGAAAAGTTTGAATATGTCTACATACATAGATATGTGTATGTGTGTATTTGGAGCCAGAGTCTAACTGATATACAAAAAGAAAAAGAAAAAAACATCTTTGATTAATCAGCAACAAATCGTTAAATACTTATGTATGTGAAAAACTTTGAAATTTGAATTTTAAAAAAATTACACACTCAAAAACTAAAAACAAATTCACAGCAATTTAAACAATTATTATTGTTGTAGAAGTTATAGATTAGAAAGAAAAACATATTTAAATTTATATGTATACAAGAGAACTTTATCTTAATATATATACATATATATATATATATATATAGATGTTTATATATATATAGATATTTAGTCGTATATGGTCTGTGCTCTGTTTATTATATCCAAGCAGAACAACACGAACGGGACAATCAAAATTCTACTGACGCTCTTACTTTACGTATTGAGTTAAACAAATTAATTGACGAATTTACGTTGTTGTTGTTGTCGTTGTGTTTGTTGATTTGTTAAATATGTATACTTATCAGCTTATCAATTGTGTCCACAATTCAACACTTAGGTTTAAATCCAGCAAACAATCAAACTGCATCATATCTCAGTTGCTTTTGTATATTTTTATCTTTAAGTTGAGACTCTTTTCAGTTCGGGGTGTTTTTTACCAAGCATATCGATATTATGATTATTATTAATATAATTTTGAATACGTATAAATATTAGATTAAATTAATTTTAATTAATGATTATGTAAACAACAAAAATATAAAGGGGAAAACCAAAAAGCTCAAACTGGACTGAACATTTAAGAATTATATTATATTTAATTAAATTAATACAAGCATAATTTTAAATTGAGAAGAAAAAACCACAAGAACAAGTGGTAATATTAAATGCGTATTTATATATGTATGTAAATCTGATTGTTAATGTATGTATGATCATTCAATTTTTTGTATGTGTAACAGCTTAAAACCCTAAAAAAAAAATCTAAAAATTAAAAAAAAAAAACCAAACCAAAGGCGTATCAAATCAACTCTGTCTTTTGTGATCTATTGTGATGCTAAACTTGGACTCCCCGAGTAGCACTCAAATCTTTTTATGCCTATTAACGTTTTAAACAAACTACTTCTACAACTATTCTAAACTCTAGACTACGCAATAACAATTGCTTGCTTTGGGTAAACGAGAAAACGAAACAAAACAAAAAAAAAAAACCTTGAAAACAATCATGCACAATAAATGATAAATCGGAAGAGGATAACTTAAAAAATAAAGAAAGAGAAAGCAAATTTGAAAATACTTTAATATACTACTACTTTCATATACACTACTTCAAGTAATTGTGTGAATCGTAAGCCCCTTGTTTTTAGATTTTAAATGTGCTAACAAATGTTTATACCACATAGTAAAGTATTTAATTATGTCTGTATTATCTATAAACAAATACGTACAATGGACAGACAGAGATATACAACAAGATGCAGGCAACCTATTACAATTAAGTAGGATTGAGATTGACATTGAATAGTTCAAGGATTGTGACAGAAATGTACGCGTACAATTTAACTCGATAAAACAAACAAACAATTGAATTTAAATGTTTAATAAATATGTGTGAAAATGACTATATGTAAACTCTACTTATTTCTTTAAACATTCATTTAAATTTAACGGATCCAAACTGGAATTGTACGGCTCTGTCGCAGAATTGTTCTTGAACTGGCGTTCATACAAATCGGCTCCCATTTTCCGAGTTTCATCATCCGAGCGCTCGGTGTTGGCCTCAGCGATGAGCAGCTGTAAACGAAAAGTGATTAGTATTGTAATTGCAGCAAAATTGGTATTTATTGCGAGACACACCTCAATTTCATGGCAAAGAAATGCTTCGCTTGCAGCGCTCATTTGATTTTGCGGCTGCCCTAGCAAAGCGTTCTCCAGAAAGCCATAAACCTCTCTTAGAAAACAAAGATATAAATATACTTTAGTAATCAATTAAAGATGACTGGTTGTTGCCACTTGCTTCAGGTCGATGCCACCCAGTTGATCCGGCTCTGGTTGCGCCTCATTACGGACTATGGCATTCATTACAGCTGCTGCTTCGTATTCGCAGAGCGTTGACGCGTTGGTGCTTTTCAGCAGTTGCAGCCATTGATTGATGCTGTTCAGGCTGCCGGATTCGCATCGCTGATTCGCAAGCAACTCGACCTCCTCGCTGCTGCGGCAAATGAAATCTGAGTTGATGTTGAAGTGATTGTAATAAACGAAAAAAACACATTTTGTTTGAGTTTACCAAACACGCCTTGTTTCTCATTTTTTCGACGTGCGGTTGCCACCAGATTGCTGTGCGTACAGCCATTTTTCTTCAGGTACTGCAGCACTGCGCGCTTTGTCTGCGCACTTATTACAACATTAGGCTTATTTTTGATTAAATCATCATCTGATTTCATGTTTTTATCGGCATCCATCGCAGAAAATTAGTTTGATTTGTTAACAGAGCAGCAGCTGTTGCATTTGAGTGCTGTCCACTTGCTCGAATGAGCACTGCAGCCCTGGTTGCTATTTCACAACAAACACTGTGCAGCAAGATTTTGTTAAGTGTGTTTGAAATATATATACAATCTGCAATCATTTTAATGCTTAACAAGTTTTATAAAATTAATTAATTCCCGGTTTTAATAAAGATATTGACTTTTACATATATTTTAAGCAAATAGTTTATTTATTTGCATAGCTGTTGTATATAAGCAATATACTTGTGATGTGTTAGCCGTGGACCAACGTTTGTGGACATGTGTAATTGACGGGTGTAGTTGAGAGCAGTGTTAAACTACGAGCGAGAGTGAACGGACGCACACCAAACAGCCCACCAGCACTGCAAATAACTCCTTTTGTTTCAAAAGAAATGTTATTAAATTAGCTATAGCAATAATATTAATAATTTAGACAAAACAACCAAGTGCAATACGTATCATATATACATAATTTGCTTTTGAAAAAATAAGGAACTGTGGGCAAAAGGAAAGTGCTTGTGTGTAGACAAAGAAAAGCCAGTTAAAGTGACTCACTGCAAAACTTGTCACTATCACTGCCAAATTTGTCACTATCACTGCCAGTGTTGCTGCGCTGCAATTGCGTCCGCATTGCGCTCAACAACAACGAATAAAACGAACAAAACAATAACAACAATAATAAAACTCATCGTCCCCCAACTCAAGGAAAGATAGAAAGAAACAAAACATAATGGCGGAGGAGAGGGTGGGAGAGAGAGAGCTCGAGGTGGGGATGCTTGAAAGACATCGCAATCACATTTCGATAAACACGGACAAACTAATCGAATGCACCTACTATGACGACCTCGTGAGAGAAACAGTACGCCGTGGATTAATCACGACCAAAATGCGGAGCATCATTGAGGATCTCGAGGGGCAGGAATTAAATATGACCGAAGACCAGGTGCAACTGGCGAAGCACACAAATTACTTCAAGAAGATCACTACACGTGGACCAACGGCCTATGCCGAGCTCAAGGCAATCCTCAAGAGTTTGAGCTACACGAAGGCACTGCAATTGCTGGAGCAAGTCGATCCGCGGGACAATGAATCATCGTATGTCTCCCTGCGACGCCATCACAACAATTACCCCAGTAGCAACAACAACAACTGCAATAAATCAACTGATATTGTTGATAATATACGTGTCTGTGAATTGCCGGCGAGCGAGCCAAGCGTCAGCCATGTGAGTATCTATCCATATCGATCCTGATCCCTTCATCCATCCAATTATGCCAATCAATTGAAGTGATTGATTATTTGTATTAAAATGTTTAAGGAATGCAAATTAACAGACACGGTCGCAACTAGCGATCGATAACAACTGTAATTAACATGAGCATAACATGACCATTCTGAGCATAAAACTAAAAATGAATAGATATCAATAAACTGTGGTAGAAAGAGTCTCCTGCATATTGTTAACTATTGCGATAAATGTTAAGCTATATTAGTATTTGCCAATCTCTCTGAAAAAGTGACGTCAAGTCTTATCGATCTATCTGATCTCTCGATACATTGTTCGTTATATCAATTAACAGAGTTGCTTAACATAACAAATTTAAATTTTTTCAAATCGGCATAGCTTTGGCGCATTATTCAGAAAGTAAATTTCTTAATCTTGTGATTGTGGCTGTTTTCTAAAAACAAGCCTTTCACCGGGATTTGAAATCCAGCGACAGCTAAAATCTAAAATAGGAGCTGAGCCCTAAATTTCATTAATTAATTAATTATTAATTTTCTATTTAATCCGTTTTATATTTTTGAAAAATTTGGTTTGACTTTTTTTAAGAGACTAAATTGGCAATAATATTAAATATTTTTACAATTGCAGCAACAGATTGTGACCGAGCCGATTTTAATGAAAGAACAAGTGATATATAATGATGTCAAGCGACCACTTGAACCATTTACGGCGCCCATTCGGGATCAGACCCGTAAGATGAAGCTATCGGATCGTATACACAAGTCTGAGTCGCTGGAGACATATAAGATGGAATCGGAGCACAATCGTGGCGTGCTGTTTATTGTGAATATCATTGATTTTCCGGAAAAGAAGATTCGACGCAATGGTGCGGACAACGATGCAAAAGCGCTGATACATATCTTCAGTCAGATTGGCTTCACCATCTTTTCATACGAGAATCTCGATCAGGAGGAGTTCTTCAAGACGCTAGAGAAGCTGATCAGATCGGAATATGTCCGCAACACCGAATGCTTTTTCATGGTCCTCATGACGCACGGCGAACGTGTCAGCGAGGTCGACCATGTGCAGTTCACCAATGGCTCCCACAGCAAAGTGAAGAAAATCATCGAGCAATTTCAGTCCGATCTATGCCCCAATCTCATTGATAAGCCGAAGGTGCTGATGTTTCCCTTCTGTCGCGGCGATCGACCTGATCCGGGCAAAACAGTCGAAAAGCTCCCGATAACGACGCCAATAGCCTGCATGAGCATTGAGACGGATGGTGTTCCCTTTGGTAATGTGCCCACACTGTCTGATATATTAATCTGCTATGCCAGCACGCCCGGATTTGAGACGCATCGGGATCGGGAGCAGGGCAGCTGGTATATACAGTCCTTCTGCGATTCGATGGCCGATCATGCACACAACACTTCCATCGAGGACATACTGAAGAAGACTCAAGAGAAGGTGGCCAAAATGCGTACGAGACGCAACCATTTGCAGACCGCCGCCTATGAGAATCACGGCTTCAGCAAGAATCTTTACTTCAATCCAGGATTTTACCCAAAGCGATCAACGGAGGACAACCGAGTTCAACACACAACACACCCTTGACTGATTCGCATTTTACACATGTTGTCCCCATCTATATCTACGTCTATATCTATATCTGTATCTGTATCTATATATATGTATCTCTCTAGTTGTATTTAAATTTGTAATTTTGTGACCCCAACTCTTCCATGTTTGCCAAGCCAATATAAAATACTCGACGTATTTTCCTTACAGTATACAAACCTATTTTTGTAAAGTGTTTTTAAAATATACTCGATTTGATTTTGATAAATACGAACTATATTTATTGTATGGGTATAGCTATTATCTATTTAAAATATCCTTAAATGATCAGATTAATCCTTTAGTTCTTCAAATGCGCCAATTGACATTGACTCATCTTCAAATATAACTGTGTTCCAGAACTCCAGATCCTTGTCCAAGTGGGTTTTGGCGACCGTCATCCTAGTCCCTTTATTTGATGCGCGTATAAAGGACATTTTCCGTGGTACTCGGGCATTTAAGTCATGGTAGTGCAGAACCATGCGCACAGTTTCCACACAGCACTTATTCCCCATTTCATCCTGCACCTGTTGAGTCATTTTTGGAGTCGATAGCTTGGGATTTTCCCTTATTTTCCTGCTGATCGTCCGCTCCTCCTCTTCGGTGAAAATCGGGTTTTCTGCCCTTGCCCTCAATCCGATTTGCGTCGACGAAGCGCCGAATGATGTTATACGTGGTTGAGTTGCTCAGATTGACCATTTCAGCTATTTGGCGATGTGAATATCCGTTCTTGTGGTGTGCCAGGATGAGTTTCCGTTGTTCAATGGTAGTCCGTTTGTCCATAGTCCTTGTGGGCTTATTGAACTCGGGATGCAGGATATAACTAAGCTGACTACGAAGGATTGATCTATTTATACCGAAAATAATCAACTTTATATAAAAAATACGGGTTTTATGGCACCCAGGTGTCCACAATGGACCTGGTCCAAATACGCGGTCCCCTAAAAGTAGGCTACATTTTTACATAATCCTACCTAGCAGGTGGGTAAACCTCAGTTCATTAGGGTCATTCATTCATATTGGTGGTTAATATATGTACCTACTATCGGTCTTTGGAATTTTTGAAAAATAATGAATAATTAGCTTATGTCAGGCAATTACTTTTTTTCTTTGACACTGTTTACTTTGAGCTGTTAGACACTGTATATGTACTTAGTTTAGTCATACTACAATTAACAACAACTAACTAAAACCACATTCAAAGAAATGTGCAAATCATATGTTGTTTTTGTAAAATTTATTAATTATATATAGTATAATTACGCATATTCGTAAATGTCCAATAAATGTTAATGTCGCATTGGAAAAACATATCTGATAAATCGTAACGAAAATTATTTATTATATATTGATATTATATACATATAACTAGAGTACTCGAACACATTCATTGAAATATTAATTGATCCAAACTGGAATTGTACGTATACGTAAACGAAAAGTGATTAGTATTGTAATTGCAGCAAAATTGGTATTTATTGCGAGACACACCTCAATTTCATGGCAAAGAAATGCTTCGCTTGCAGCGCTCATTTTATTTTGCGGCTGCCCTGGCAAAGCGTTCTCCAGAAAGCCATAAACCTCTATAAGAAATCAATGATATAAATATATTTTAGTAATCAATTAAAGATGACTGGTTGTTGCCACTTGCTTGTTTCTCCTTTTTTAGACGTGCGGTTGCCTCCAGATTGCTGTGCGTACAGCCATTTTTCTTCAGGTACTGCAGCACTGCGCGCTTTGTCTGCGCACTTATTACAACATTGGGCTTATTTTTAATTAAATCATCAGATGATTTCATGTTTTTATCGGCATCCATCGCAGAGAATTAGTTTGATTTGTTAACAAAGCAGTAGCTTTTGCATTTGAGTGCTGTCCATATACACATTCTGCGAACATTTTGAGAGCAGTGTTAAAATACGAGCGAGGGTAATCGGACGCACACCGAACTGCCCACCAGTACTGCAAATAACTCCTTTTGTTTCAAAAGAAATGTTATTAAATTAGCTATAGCAATAATATTAATAATTTAGACAAAACAACCAAGTGCAATACGTATCATATATAAATAATTTGCTTTTGAGAAAATAAGGAACTGTGGGCAAAAGGAAAGTGCTTGTGTGTAGACAAAGAAAAGCCAGTTAAAGTGACTAACTGCCAAATTTGTCACTATCACTGCCAGTGATAAAACTCATCGTCCCCCAACTCAAGGAAAGATAGAAAGAAACAAAACATAATGGCGGAGGAGAGGGTGGGAGAGAGAGAGCTCGAGGTGGGGATGCTTGAAAGACATCGCAATCACATTTCGATAAACACGGAGAAACTCATCGAATGCACCGACTATGACGTCCTCGTGACGGAAACAGTACGCCGTGGATTAATCACGCCCAAAATGCGGAGCATCATTGAGAATCTCGAGGGGCAGGAGTTCAATATGACCGCCGACCAGGTGCGACTGGCGCAGCACACAAATTACTTCAAGAAGATCACTACACGTGGACCAACGGCCTATGCCGAGCTCAAGGCAATCCTCAAGAGTTTGAGCTACACGAAGGCACTGCTATTGCTGGATCAAGTCGATCCGCGGGACAATGAATCATCGAATGTCTCTTTGCCTCGCCATCACAACAATTACCCCAGTAGCAACAACAACAACTGCAATAAATCAACCGATATTGTTGATAATATACGTGTCTGTGAATTGCCGGCGAGCGAGCAGCGTCCAAGCGTCAGCCATGTGAGTATCTATCCATATCGATCCTGATCCCTTCATCCATCCAATTATGCCAATCAATTGAAGTGATTGATTATTTGTATTAAAATGTTTAAGGAATGCAAATTAACAGACACGGTCGCAACTAGCGATCGATAACAACTGTAATTAACATGAGCATAACATGACCATTCTGAGCATAAAACTAAAAATGAATAGATATCAATAAACTGTGGTAGAAAGAGTCTCCTGCATATTGTTAACTATTGCGATAAATGTTAAGCTATATTAGTATTTGCCAATCTCTCTGAAAAAGTGACGTCAAGTCTTATCGATATATCTGATCTCTCGATACATTGTTCGTTATATCAATTAACAGAGTTGCTTAACATAACAAATTTAAATTTTTTCAAATCGGCATAGCTTTGGCGCATTATTCAGAAAGTAAATTTCTTAATCTTGTGATTGTGGCTGTTTTCTAAAAACAATTTCATTAATTAATTAATTATTAATTTTCTATTTAATTCGTTTTATATTTTTGAAAAATTTGGTTTGACTTTTTGTAAGAGACTAAATTGGCAATAACATTAAATATTTTTACAATTGCAGCAACAGATTGTGACCGAGCCGAATTCAGTGAACGAACAAGTGATATATAATGACGTCAAGGGACCACTTGTACCATTTACGGTGCCCATTACGGGTCAGACCCGTAAGATGAAGCTATCGGATCGTATACACAAGTCTGAGTCGCTGGAGACATATAAGATGGAATCGAATCACAATCGTGGCGTGCTTTTCATTGTGAATATCATTGATTTTCCGGATCCGAAGAAGAAACGTAATGGTGCGGACAACGATGCAAAAGCGCTGATACATATCTTCCGTCAGATTGGCTTCACCATCTTTTCATACAAGAATCTCGATCAGGAGGAGTTCTTCACGACGCTGGAGAAGCTGATCAGATCGGAATATGTCCGCAACACCGAATGCTTTGTCATGGTCCTCATGACGCACGGCCATCGTGTCAGCGAGGAAGACCATGTGCAGTTCACCAATGGCTCCCACAGCAAAGTGAAGAAAATCATCGAGCAATTTCAGTCCGGTCTATGCCCCAATCTCATTGATAAGCCGAAGGTGCTGATGTTTCCCTCCTGTCGCGGCGATCGACCTGATCCGGGCATACATGTCATTTCGGCTTATGAGGCAGTGTTCGAAATGCAATTTGAGATAAATGGTGTTATCTTTCATAGTGTGCCCCCACTGTCTGACATATTGGTCTGCTATGACAGCACGCCCGGATTTGAGACGCATCGGGATCCGGAGAAGGGCAACTGGTATATACAGTGCTTCTGCGATTCGATGGCCGATCATGCACACAACACTTCCATCGAGGACATACTGAAGAAGACTCAAGAGAAGGGGGCCAAAATGCGTACGAGACGCAATGAGAAACATGGCTTCAGCAAGAATCTATACTTCAATCCAGGATTTTACCCAAAGCGATCAACGGAGGACAACCGAGTTCAAACCACACACAACACACCCTTGATTGATTCGCATTTTACACATGTTGTCCCCATCTATATCTACGTCTATATCTATATCTTTATCTGTATCTATATATATATATATCTCTAGTTGTATTTAAATTTGTAATTTTGTGACCCCAACTCTTCCATGTTTGCCAAGCCAATATAAAATACTCGACGTATTTTCCTTACAGTATACAAACCTATTTTTGTAGTGTTTTTAAAATATACTCGATTTGATTTTGATAAATACGAACTATATTTATTGTATGGGTATAGCTATTATCTATTTAAAATATCCTTAAATGATCAGATTAATCCTTTAGTTCTTCTTCGTCGGCTTCTTCCTCCAAATGCGACAATTGCAATTTGCCCGCAGCGCGAGTTCCACTCTTGTTCTTCGGCTGTTTCTTGGCCGTCCTCTGGCCAATCACATATTCGGGCATAATTAGTTTGGAGCCTCTCAGTTGTGGCTTATCCACCTCGGCGTCCTCCAACTCATTGCTCTGCAGTTGCTTCAAGTTGCGATGCAATTTGCTCTTCTTCTTGAACTCAACCTTGCGCGCTGTGCCAGGTTCGTTGTCCATGTCATCAGCTGAATCTGTCTGTGCACGCTGTGCATCCATTTCCCGTAGAAAGGATAAAGCTGCCGCCGAATTGGTCTGATCGGAGATATCCACATCGGAGAGTGAGTACTTCTTCCATTTATGTGGATTCACTTGATAGTCGGGTGTCTTACGGGGCTTGAGGCAGCGTCCAATGGGCAGCTCGGGCTTCTTGAATATGCTCTCCTTGCCCCGCAGGCGACGTAGTTTCTCATCCGTCTCTGTCTCGACGAGATCTGCTTTGCCAGCTGCACAAATGTTGCGACCGTGATTCTTTGCCCGTTCGAGCGCATTTATTGTGTACGGCTTGGACCGCGTTTGATCCAGGGCGGTGCCTTTGAGCTCCTTGCTCGCATCATCGAGGCATGCAAAGAGTGCATCGCGTTTTGCACTAAATTCTTGCATTTTTTGGTTTCTGTTTATTTGTTGGAATTTCCAAAATTGTGCTGCCAACCTGCTCAACAGTTGCACAGCTGTTGGGACTGCCTGACAAAATGTGCGCCCTTTGCAACACTCGTTAGTGCCGGTGTGTGCTCTAGCGACGGAAAGTGTTCAGAAGCGTGCTCTGCAAAACATTAATTTCTATAAGTTCAAGGTGCTTATTTTCATAAATAAAGTTATAAATGGGTTTAAGATGGATTTAAGAGTGAGCGTGTGAAGAGTGGCAGGCAGCGTCGATTGAAATTTACATAAATCAGCAAAGCGAACACAACCCTAACTATTCCATGTGGTTGAGCGCAGCACAAGTTTGTCTGAAATATTAAATAAAAATAAATTCGTTGGTTGAATTTTTATAATTTTAATTGAATTGTAGTAAAATAACGCATATATGCTTAGTAATATCGCACATGACTAGATTTTCTGAAATATTTTACTATTTGCGTGATTCATGCAGCCCTGTGTGTCAGTGTTTGAAAAGTTCGATAGAACAGCTGTTTTCTATTTGTAGGCGACAATTTCATTATAAGCTAATAAGGAAACGTGTTTTATTTACTTATATTTGCTCTGCAATTTAAAATAATAATAAATGTGCGCAAGCAATAAGCAGAGATAGAATGTCGCTGCAAACAGCTCTGGCATTTATATTCACCATATTAGCATCCGTTAGCATTGTAGCTGCAATTATATTGTTGGGTAATATTTAAATAATGGGATTTTCATTTAATACTTTTCAATGTGAATTGCTGAATAACATATATTTACTTAAATGTTTTATTTGCAGGCTGGTTTTTGATCTGGAAGGCATTTCTATCGAAATTTCGTCTGGTGCGGGAATTGTTGGGCCAGGAGGAACCCGAGGAGCATCATCATCACCACCAGCAACACGAGCAAAATCAAAACGCACGCGGAGCACGCAAAGCGAGACGCGATTAAACAAATATAAAATTGTATATATATATTATAATTAAAGATAAAATATTCAACAAGGATCAAGATGAACATACGCTGTGCCAAGCCCGAGGATCTGATGACAATGCAGCATTGCAATTTGCTTTGTTTGCCAGAGAATTATCAAATGAAATATTATTTCTATCATGGATTGACTTGGCCCCAGCTCAGCTATGTGGCCGAGGATGACAAGGGCGGCATCGTTGGCTATGTGCTGGCCAAAATGGAGGAGCCGGAGCCCGGCGAGGAGAGCAAGCATGGGCACATCACCTCGCTGGCAGTGAAGCGTTCCTATCGTCGTCTCGGTCTCGCCCAGAAGCTGATGAACCAGGCCTCCCAGGCGATGGTCGAGTGCTTCAATGCCCAGTATGTCTCGCTCCATGTGCGCAAAAGCAATCGTGCCGCCCTCAATCTCTATACGAACTCCCTGAAGTTCAAGATCATCGAGGTGGAGCCGAAGTACTATGCCGATGGCGAGGATGCCTACGCCATGCGTCGCGATCTCCGCGAATTCGCCGACGATGACAAGACGACAACGGCCGGCAAGGAAGCTGGCGAGGATCAGTCAACCAATGATAATACTAAACACCACACGCACAGATCCGGACACAATCACAGCGGACACGATGGTCATTGTTGCTAACAAGGAACAAAAAACATTTAAATACACAAATTGATAAAAATGAAATGCAAGCGTTTTTTTTTGCATTTTTTATTTAGGTTTTGTATTTATGTACTAAAAAACATAAAACGTAATTAAAATTAAAAAAATTACTTAAAAAAACATTTCAAACTTACTGTTCTTTTTTTAAGGATAAAACAATTGAAATACTTCCAGAAAGTGAGGAAAAAAAAACAATGAAATGAAGCCGGATTTTTTTAAATTGACACGAAAAAAATAAAAAATGCAACTACACAAAAAATACTAAGACATTTTACTGTTCTTTTTGCGCTTGAAAAACTCCTTAAGTGCATGTGAACTTTTGGCTTTTTTTTAGGCTTATAATTAATACACTAAAAAACATAAAACGTAATTAGGATTAAAAGAAATTACGAATTTTTATTTTCACTTTTAAAATTTAATTTAACATTTAAAGTTTTTTTTAGGACTGTCGCTAATTGTTTGAAATTTCTTTGGGATATATGCGAAAAGTTTTGGACCGCAATGTGCAGCAAAGTGGAAACATTTCTGGGGCAAGTGATGACTTTCGCGCCAAAACTTTTGGGTTAGCCTTTGTTTTTCAATTATCTACTCACAAAAGTTTTATGGGGGTTTATTTGTGTGCTAAATTACCGTTTTATGGTTTATGTGGTTACCAACTGTTCCCAGCTGCGCACTTCCAGTGGCAAAAAGCTCGGACTGCTCGCAGAAATTTCCCCATAATCAGGTACATTTTGTGAGCAGAGAAAGACCTGCCGCAACAGCTGTTTTGGGGCCAGGCACGTGCACTCAGTTGGCGCCAAAGACAAACCAGTGAGAGGAAGTCCTCGCTGCGTAGAGAGTTGTGCCCAATCAAAATCACAGCTGTGTGTTACCAAACGTCAAACTGATGCTGCTGCTGCTGCTGACGCCGCTTTGGGTTTGGCTTCAGTTCGTGAGGCGCTGGCTGAGCGGTAACGTCACGGTCGCGGATATTGTTATAGTCAAAATATAGCCGTATCAATAAATAACTAAAATAAGCAACTAAAACGTGTACATTGAGAAGCAATAAATTGATTTTTACACACAAGATATTATGTGCATAAGTCCCAAAACAAAAATTCCAATCTGCCGTTACAAAGTGCAGTGCTGTAAAGTATTACAATCTACGCGTGTGTGTGTGTTTGTGTGCGTGTGCGCGCGTAAAAAGTGAAAGCAAAATGAAAACAAACAGTGAAAACCGACTTTAAGAATTAAAGAACCAAATGTGCGATAATCTGCTAAATCAGTAAACAGAGAAAAATGAAAATGAATGCAGCACAATGTGTAAAGTGAGATGAGACAAAAGGACTCGAAAGCAGCTGTTATTGTTGTTGTCGGCAAAACGGGGTCAAAAGTTCGTGTGTAAAGTAAAGTGTTGGACGCCCGACAACACTGTCTGCCTAATTTCGCCGCATCCACTAACTAACTGACAACACTAATACTTCTTAAAAGCTCTCAAGTGCAACTGTTTCTCATCTGTGTGTGTGTGTGTGTGTGTGTGTCCGAATGAGTGCGAGTGTGTGTATAGTGAGTGAGTGTGGGCAAGAAAGAGCAAACGAACAGAAGACGCTTCCCAGACAAAAGCCAGCGTCAGACAAGTGTACCCAAATTGCCTACGGATATACACATATAAAATATATACTGCACACATAAATATATATATGTACATATATGTATGGGAGTGTATTTGTGTTGTAACACAAAGACAAAGTAGGCCAATTCGCGAGAGAGACACAAAAAAAGCATATGGCAAAGTGCAACAAAAAGAACCAAAATAGAAAAAAAATAGAAACAGAGGCAAAATTACTAAAAACTTCTGCCACATTTGTCAATGACTGAGCGAGAGGCCAACGGACTCGCGTGACGCTGAGCATAACGAAACAATAAAGGAAATAAGGCGCTATCTCCCTCCCCACCCACTCTTCAGCTGCTGCTTGTGAAGGTAAGAAGAAGAAGAAGAGAAGAAGCCGTTTTACTTCAAAGCCAACTTGAACAGCGGGTGTAATGACATTTGTCAACGACATTATGCCAAATCCCCTCACGGCTCGACTCGCACTATTCCCTCCTACCTAACCGCTCGCCCGCACCTCACCGATTGTCACACACAACCTTCCACAACCTGCCCATTGTTACAGTGGTCGCTGTCAAATTAAAATACTTCCCTTACACAGATGAGACACTGCTGCCAAGATTATTTAGTTTTTCATTTAAAAAATATATATTTATATAAAATATAATAAATACAACAAAAGGATTGCAAATTCAACATTTTTATATTTCGAAACCTTTTTATAGATTAATTTCGATCATTCTCGTTAAATTTAACTTTAAAGTTTGTCGTTTTAAGTAAAAATATGTTTATTTATTCAAGTTTAAATCGCTGACTATTATTTCACTTGGATAATTTCTATGGAAGGGTTTTAGGAAATTCCTTAAGCTTACATAAAGGGCTGCTCAATAATAATATGATTTTTAGTTGCTGGCACTTGGCACTTGGCTGTGTGTTGCACCACTGTGGTGTCATCGGAATGCTCATCATCATTATTATGGTCTCTGTCACTGTCAACGTGGCTTGTGTCGTCTGTCAGGAGCAGAGAGCAACAGACACCGACAAGTAAGGAGCAATATGTAAAGCCATGTTTAAGCAAACATTTTCTTCTTTTTCTGCTTCTTTTTCTTCGGCTTCTACATCTTCGTTTCTTCTTCTGCTTACATTCTGGAGTGTTTAGGACTTTTACGTGCTGGCTAAGAAGACGTCAACAACTTTGACTTGAGTCTGCCATTTGGTCCTCGCCACATGTCTTGCGTTATGTTTGTGAATTCGTCAAAACTCTTTGAGCGGACGGCGGCGAAGCCACGGTTTCCGTTTCCTGCTTTTATCAAATTGATGTTTGCCACTAATTAAAGTTATTTAGCTGGTCGCTTTCAGCAGTCAAGCAGTCAAGTAGTCGTCCTGTCTCCGCAATCTTTCATTCCCCACTCTCGACGTGTTCCGTTTGAAGTGCTTATGGCTTCAATTCAATTAAACAACTGGGTCAGCGTCGACCGCATTGCTAACTGGGTATTGGCCCTCCAGCTTCTATTCTTTTTTCGTCTGGCTGAAAAATCAACTAGCAGCGTAATTAATTTCCAGCTAAAAGCCCATCAGCAAATGCATCGTCAATAATTATAAATGCAAATTCTGCTGGAGAAAAAGGCTAAAGTAAAATCAGTGTGCACTTAATGCATGCTAATCCAGTTGAATGACAATTTAATTGCATTAAGTAAACATGTTTTTGTGTTTGTGTTTGTGTTTGTGTTTGTGCCACGTCAGTGTCAGCTTCGATCAATATTATTATAGCTAGATATTTTGGCAAAAAGGGATTTCAATTTGCCTAAAATCCATGTTAACAACAAGTCGGAATGTTTTGCTCTAGTAGTAGATATCCAGAATACAGTTTATTTACATGATAAATGATATTAGCTTACAGTTATTAGTTTGCTCAATATATAAATATGTTTTATATAGCTTAACCAAATCTGATCAATAATATGTCTGGTTTATTACATATTAATCGTATTAAACCATTGTTGGTAATCGATTGTAATCGACTTTTGATGCTGATCAAGAATATATATACACTATGACAGATGTTTCTCTGCCTGTTCCATGCTCTTCCACAACATTAACACACCCTTTTGGCCATTTGTAAAGGGTTCAGGGTATAAAAGGTATGAAATTCGATTTAGTTTTGGCAAGTTTATGGATGTGGAAAAGTTGCCTTGTCAGAAACGGACATCGATAAATAATGATACAAATGAAAATGCAAAACATTGCGGAACATAATATAAAAATTATAAAAATTGTTATTTTTGACAGAAATAAAGAACACCAAAGTTAAACGGGGAAAACTTTTCACACAAACCTTGAAAATATTTAAAACGCATATAGAAAATTACTGTTAAAAAACCAAACAACAACAAAAGTGAAAGTCAATTCGGAAAATGTGCGAATTGCAAGTAAATTGCTGAATTAGAAAAAACAGGAAATGTCCATTAAACAAAGTCTCTTTTTTTATTGTATTGTAGCCTGTTGGTTTATGTGCCGATTAGTTACACGGTGGTTGGAAAAGAGGAGAGGAGAGGAGAGGAGAGGAGAGTGGCGAGTGGCGAGTTGTGTTAAGAGAAAATGCTTATTCATTAATAAATAAATATGAAGCCAAAGAACAGCAGCGCAAAGTTTGCGTTAAGTTTTCAGCAACATAATTTTGCAAACAATGAATTGGACTTGGCGCCTAATATTTATCCGCCATCGATTTAAATGTCACGTCGAATTTGTCCGGCGGGAGTCAAGTGTGAAAAACTTTGGTGCGAAGAAAAAAAAACTTTTCTTTGGTAGATACATATATATAAATTCTTTTCGCCAGACAAGGCTAAAGTTGATCAATGAAATTAAGAAGATTTATGATTGCCAGTTGTGCAAGTCTCAAATGCATGAGACCAACGCAATCCACACGAAAATAATCCCAAAAAATACGCTATATACACACTGAGAGAAAAACAGTCGAGGCGCGGCGGGAATTGAAAAGTTTTTCAAGTGTCATCCGCTCGCCATTACTTTGAATTGCAGTCATTTCGCTTAATGTGCAGGAGCGGGCCCCAGGTTGGCGTACAAAAAGGCCGGGCCACCCAGTCAGCAGCAAAATAAATACAAAAATAAAACTTATAATAATCAGCAAACAAAAGCGCGTCAGATTCTATTAAAATCGAAAGAGGTTTTCGGGTTCAATTTGGACACAAACAGAAGAGTCAAGTGAAACACAAATTATGTTAATTTAAACTGAAGGTTCGGGGCAAAGTGTTTAAGCGCTTGCAACGCACTGCACACAATGGCAGGAAGGCGGCTATTTTCCTTATAGAATGGATGCTTCTGGGTTACTAACAATGGCCGCATTTCCCAACTCAACTTAACCGAATTTTCAAGCAGTCTGGACAGCTCCACTCTCTCCGGTTTCCGGCTGCCTCTTTTGCGGCTGTAACTTACGGTTTATTTGAACAAAGCCGTGAGGGGTTCAAGTGGCCAAGTCTCTGAAAAATGGGCCAAAATCCAGCAGTGGGAATCACTTTCTTGCCTTTCTTCTGCTGCTTCTTCTTTTTTTTCTTTTTTGGCACACAATTAAGGCTTAGGCACGCTAATTTTTGGTGCTGCAGCTTGAACCACACCCGCCTTCCGCCTTCCGCCTTCCGCCTCCCACCCCACCCGGAAAACAGGCAGCATTTTCGTTGTTTACATTTGACAATCAACGAAGAAAAAAAATTAAATATGAACCAAGCCAAAGACGCCCAATTGTTGTTATATAAGCAAAAGGTGTTGCCAAGGGGCATGGCTTAGAAAAATGCTGCTGCCAGATGTTTCTTTAATAGACCTTCACACCCACACCACTACGCACCCAACCAACCCCCCTCCTACACACACACACACACACACACACATACACACACACACATACACACACACACACACTCACACACACACACTTTAAGCTAGACGCAAGTGTGACAACAAAAAATGGTCGCAAAAAATAAACAAGTCGCTTGACGTTTGCTGAGCCCTTTGCTTATCGCTGCTGTTATAGTTACCGTTACACCAGACAAACACTGCACGAAATTGTTCGCTGCTTTAGATAGCAGATTGATTAATATTTAATTTCTTACAAAAAGTAAATAAAATGTCAAACACCGACAACAAAAAAAACTCCACTCTTTGCGGAGCTCGGCTTGCCTGAGCTCTAAATGATCATTTCTAAGTTGATTAATCGAATATTATGTGGCATTGACGACATCGACACTGTCATCAAAGAGTTTATCTTTCTCGTATGGGGCAAATTGTATTTAGTTTTAGTTGAAGCACAAGTTGCAATCGTCATCAGTTGATTACCATAACCCAAAGTTGACAGAAAAATAAGTTTTAATATTTATTTTAGCTGTATGCAAGTATGAATTCAAAGCAAGCAGTCTGAATATGTTATGTGGAGAAAATAATGAACTGCCAATTCTTTTCGGTCAGTGTACACACATCATCAGACTGCATATACATATGTGTAGCGGGCCCGTCACATGACCCGCATATCATCAACCGGCTGCCGTTGGCCTTTTGGCAGTGCCCTCCAACAACAACTTAACAGACATAACAACAACAAAAGCAAGCTGGAAAAAAACACGCCTTGGTAAATTTAAACAACGTAAATGGAAATGGCGTTGAAAAGCAGGAGGAAAAAAGAAAATTCACGCATTGAACGCGTTGAACCTTTTTCCGTTTTTTATCCCACTTCGTTTCCTATTTTTGCTTCGTTTTTTTTTTTTAATAAAATGTAGGCAAGCAAGCGGAGCAACCGAATCAGCGCAACACAGCAATAGTGTAGCCTGCTGCTTGCCACATCCTTGGTGGCAAACTATTCGAGGCGTCTCCCAGCAGCAGCGGCAGCCAAATCAAATGCCCAATTTGCGATATTGCGCATACGCCGCGTGTGCTGCCTAGAAATGAAAAATGTGACAAATTGTTTTCTGACTCCTTTTTTTCCTACGTATGTTTTATATTTCAGCTTCTCTTTTTTGTATAAAGTAATTCAGTTTAGCAGGCAATGACTCAATTGGGCGCATTTCGTATTTGCTGTTGTTGTTGTTGTTGTTGTTGTGGTGGGCGGTTCAACTATTTCAATTAGGCCCTGTCGCAAAATTGTGTGAAAAACATTTCCCTGGCGAGCAACACGCTGCAGCAGTTAATTAAAATTTCGTTTACATTTTTGTTTTATGGTTGATGTGGGCGTGTGGATTATTAGTGTGTGTGTGTGCACAGGTGTGAATGTGTGTGTGTGTGCACAGGTGTGTGTGTGTGTGTAATTGTATTTACTGCTTAGTAAATGGGCGGAGTTGTCAGTGCGGCTTAAAGGTTGGTCAGCTATTGATGGCTATTGAATTATGGTTAAACATTTGGCCAAAATGCGTTAGTGTGTGCGAGTGTGTGTGTGCGTATGTATGTGTATATGTGTGGATATATGTATATATATGTGCATATATGTGGATATATGTGGATACATGATATATGATAATTAGAAAGAAGTCGCTTGCGCAACAGCAAAAGTCAAATGTAAACAAGACCGCAATTTTATTTAGATTTAAATATAATTTACACATACACATACATATACATAAGTATGTATATATATGCGTAAATATCTCTTTTATTATGTATATTCTTATTTTACTTATAACTTTTTATTCATTTCTGTGCTTTTGTGTGCGGGGGGAGGCTTTATGCTAATGTGACTGGCGACTGGTGCTAATACACAGCGAGAAAAAAAAGAATGTGGAGGCGCATTTGTAACTTTGCATTTAAAAAAGCATTATGTTAAAATCTGCCTACGGTCATAGTCAGCACGGCTGACAGCGGAGAGTGTGAGAGGGGGCTATGAGGTGTGTGGGTGTGTGGGTGTGCGGGTGGGTGTGTCACGATGCGCAATTAGATTTCCGCTAAAGCGGATTTCGTGATATCGCGTGACTTGGCGGCCCCACAATTCAGAGTCAGGCGACAGCCAACAGCAAACAGCAACAGCCACAACAGCAGCAGCAGCAGCAGCAGCAGCAGCAGCAGCAGCAGCGGCAGCGGCTTTGGATTATGTTTAAAAATCAGAGCGCAAAATTGTACAAAATGACAACGACAGGAGCAGCAACACGAGCAGGAGCAGAAGCAGGGGCGGGGGCGGGGGTGGGAGTGGGAGGCATATTCCGAGAGAGAGAGAGAGAGAGAGAGAGAGAGAGAGAGAGAGAGAGAGAGAGCGAGAGCGAGAGATGGTTGTGAAAAGCTTTAGGGAAGCGTAAAATGAAAACAAGTTTGTTGGGCGCGCATGTAGGGCGACGTGGCTTAAACCCAGAATGGCAACAACAATTACGGCGACAATAGGAAACGACATGAATAACAACAATAACAACAACAACAACAACAAGAATAACGGCAACAGCAACTACAGATAGCGGCAGATAAAAGTGAGGGGAAATTATAACAGGCGCAAATATCAAGCATATTAAAAAAGTCAAGCTGAGTGCAAATGCTCGAGAAAAGCTCGTGCGAATCTTTGCATAGGACAGCAGCCGTACCTACCAGCCATTGTCTTACGCCAACTGGGTTGGACTGAGGCGGGTGGAGGGAGTGCCTGGTGGAGCACAATGTGATAGCATCGACAAGGGTCCCGCACAGCAGCAACACTTTGGCCTGACACTACAAACAGTCGAGAGCTGTCGAACTAGGCGCACAATGAGCGTGAATTAATGGCCAGATACGAGCTGTAACTCAGCATAAGTAGACTACAGCATCCCAACAACAACAACAACAACAACAACCTCAAGCCCAACCCCAAAACCCAAACCCAACCCCAACCCCAACGAACAACTACAACTTGGACATGTACATGGACATAATGGCGCTTGCGGGCCACTGGCCCGTGTTCTCTCTTTCTCAACGGGGGCTTCCATTGTAAATGGGTCAAGCGACTCTTATCCACTACTCGAACTATGCATAAAGTATGCCTAATCTTTGTTTTATTTTACCGATCACTCTCAGTTGTGCCATTCAACAGGCCTTAATTGTTGTCCAAATTGCTTTAATTATTTCCTTAGCATGCTTAATCTACAGATTAAAGTAACATCTGCCAACTTGCCAACTTTACTGTAGCTATGCAAAACTATCTAAAAACGTTGCTTGCCAATTTTCGTACCTATCTTTCATGGCATCGGAGTATTAAAAAATCAATTGCAATCAAGAGTTAATGTGAAGCGAAAGCCATGACTAAAATAGCCTTAAGTCCGGACTAAATTGCAGCCATGTCAGAATAAATGTGAACAAAATGCAACAAAATCTGTGCAACTTTCAGAGCCAACAGCTAAAATGTTGTGGCTAAACTATCCTTTACAAATTATACCTGTCTCGCTTACAGTGATGCGGTTGTAATTTGATTTATTTAAACATGAAAATAAGTTGACAATTTTGCATAAAAACGCTCAACTTTTGCACGTGCAACTCTGGTGGGAAATGGGGAAAAACCAAAACCCACTTGGGGTGCAGGCGTCAATTTTGTGGCGAATTTTGCTTTGCACCAGCAGCGGGTGAAATGTCAAAATGTGTGCGTTGCGAAGGGCTTAATTTATGCAGCACAGGTCAGCTCAACACACACACACACACACATGTGTCTGTGTGTGTGTGTATGTGACAGTATAAATAACCCTTTTCATGTTTGTCTTTTGATGTTACTGCGGCATATTTATTTTAATTATTGTTCTTCTTTTTTTTTTTTGACCCAAAGCCTTTTGGATAAAGTTTTGGAACTGCATTTTATTAGCACAAAAATTCATTTGCATTTTATTTGCGCTCTCGTTACTACCAAACTGTAATAACAAAAAGTTGACACATTTAACAGTAATAAATTGGCATTACATACGCATACATGTGTGTGTGTGCGAGTGTGCGTGCGTGCGCTTGTGTGTTTGCCATAAGAAAATAAATACCTAAACTGAAAGGCAAACAACAGACGCAGAAATTAATGCAATTTTTAGTTGCTGTTATTTCATTTGCTTTTTTTTATTATAACTTTTTTTTAATGCAGTTTTGCGGATGTGATTAAATCATACAAGCACAATGTCGTAAACACACATATTTTGACAGAGGTTGATGTTGTTGTCACTTGTAACTGCGTACTTTGCAAAACTTTCAACGTCAAAAGTTGTCCTGCTTTTGGGCGTGTCGCCCGAGGGGGGTTTTGGCCGCGAAGGACACCCACAGCAAATTGGCCATGCTGAACATTGGTCGTATTGTGGACAGCTGCGCAGCGCGGGGGGTGGGTGTGCTGGGGGTGTTAGAGTGAGGCGTGGCCTTCGGGGCGTGCAACACAAATTCGTTTAGTTAAACTTTTTGTGCATGCTCCTTAAAATGCCATAAAGTGTGGCAAACGTCGTCGGAACAAAATTAAACAGTTGCTATTATTGCTGTTGTTGCTTTTACGGTGCGAGCTCGAGCTCGAGCTTATTGCGGCAGTTAAGTAAGTACTTTTTTAAAGCCATCTATAATTGAACAGTTAATTGAACTACTTTGGAAGAGCACTTGAAGCCGAGTCAAACAACATTTTAACAGTCTTAGAATGTTCACTTTGATTTTAATGGCAAATATGGTCATTTATAAAAATAACTGTAACTTACATTTAAACAACAATTCAAATATGTCGTAAATTATATATGAAAAACGTAAAAAAAACATAAAGTTTCATCAAAAATTTAATTGAAATACATAAATAAACAAACGAAAGTTGACAACATGAAAAATGTGCATCTATTTGAATGATGAATAGTTTACGCAATATATCAAAATATTAATTTATAGTTATTTAAGAGATATGAAAAAAAGAACAACAAATAAATGACTGAGTAATGCGATTTAATTAAAGTACAATTATAATTTAATCAATTGAATTCATTTACAATTTTTTCTATAATTTATTAATATGTAAAGTTGAAATTAAATGAAATTGTTACATTTGTTTCTTATTTATGGGGATGTAAGCAAATAAGTATTTTATTTTCAGTATTGATTTGGAATGGAATCATGAATATGAATGCAAGAAATGTTGGGCAAATCAGTATTTTAAATGTGCATCTTAATATTGAAAAATTTGAATGGATAAACAGCTAAAAAGGATATATATTTTCTATACTTAATTAAATTAGTTTAACTTTTAGTTGTTGACTGCAATGGCTTTTGTATTAGTGGCGTCAGCTGCGGCAAATTGATGGGCGACATTTAACATTATAGCTCATATCGGGCAAAAACAATTTACGATAGTTCCTCGAATCAAAACTCGGGCAGTTCCTCTATACTCGCAGTCGTTTTATGTCTGGGTCATTAATTTGAGCGCCCAAATTAGCAGCTGCTGTGAAATATATGCACATATATATATATGTATAAATATATGCCAGAAGTTTGCTCGATAAAATGGTGGAAACTCGGCAACCCCACAATTTCACTTGCCCCTCCCCGTAAAACACACGACTATAAAAGCCAAAAATTTTCGTATATGTGTGGCATTGTCGCGTACCTTTTTTTATTGACGTAATTTTATGCCGAAACTAGCTGGCGGGCGGGCGGTCGGAAATGGAAATGGAGGCGTGCCATTTACGAAAGCTATCCCCTTTTTTTTGGGGTTGGCCTTATAAAAATTCTATGCAAAAATTTGAATTGACTTTTAACGACTTGGCCTGTACATATTTACATTTAATTTGTATAACATTTTTGACGTTTTACTTTTCTTTATTTTTTTTTTTTTTTGTATTTTTTATTGCGAGTTTTGCTCTGTTGCGTTTTATTTTTGTATTTTTTTATGCTCAAGATTGTCGCTTAATTTGTTGTTTGTTTAAAATGTTTTTTATACGTTGTTTTTTGCGCGCATCGCTCAAGCTGAATGAAGTCATTAAAACTTTGGACTATTTTAACAGCAAAAAAAAAAAAAAACACACAAAAACAGACATTTTATTATATACATTTATATTTATTTGTCCAAGTTTATGACTGCATACACTTCGACCGCACGCCCCTACGCCCCCATTGTACCCGTTTTTACTATCATGCTGCTGGTGAAACTCAAGCTAAAGCTTCACTTGATAAGCCACTGCACAGTAGCTTTAAAATCTTGGACAGTTGTTGCTGTTCCTGGGGTGGGGTGGAGTGGGAAGGGAAGGCGTGGCGAAGCGAGGCATAAGCTAAAACTTTGCGTTACAGTTCAAATTAATAGGGTCAAGAGGACGCAGGGCGGCTGTTGCGGTACGCAGGACGTAATAGTCGCTTTCTGTGGCACGCTTTTGCTTTTGACACATAATGACTAATATTCGTTTTATTTGTTTTTTCTTATGGCCAATAAACTAGTGCTTGCTGCTGCAACTTTGGACGAGAGGTAAATGAATTACATAATCAAAAGGCGTTGGAAGTAGGGTCAAGATCAAAGGTTTGGCCGCATGGCTTCAGGGGCCAAATTATGGTCAACGGACGTGGTTCAAAACAACACACAAAAAAAAAAAACAAAAGTAAAACTCGTTTAAGATGAAGACAACAACAACAACAACAACAACGACAATAATAACCCCAACTAATTACGAGCTAATTAATAATTCAAATAATGTGCTGTTTGCGTCCCAAACATGAATACCAGCATCCCACTTGGCCTATACGGAATATATACAAAAATATATATTCGAGCAGCCCTTTTGTTGTTGTTTATCTTGATTAGATGATGGCCGTCCTTCAGGCTTCAGGGGTTAATATTTTTTCATTTTGCCCGCTCACAAAATGAATATCTACGAGCATTAGTCAAAAGAGCGTAAAGAACTTTGATTTCCAGGGCGGTCTACTTAAATATGCAATTTATCATCGGCGCAAAACTTTTACTTAGTCGACGTAATTAATGCGAATGCAAAATGTTAATGACAGACTTGGTGCTGGTGCTGGTGCTGGTGCTGGAGTGAAACTTTTCACTTTTTCTAATTAATTGAAGTTAGATGCACAAACAGCAGCACTAACCAGTTACCAGTTACAAGCTAGCAACTACAGTTAAGAAATAACTGTTGCCAGCCACCCAGCAGGCACAATGCACGCTGCGCAAACAGCGAAACATAGCAAATGACAGTCAGTTACAGCTTCATCAATCAGCTGGTGATTTAATATGCGCGCTGAGTGCACGTTTATGATATATAGTGTAACGAACGGGGGGGGCAAAAAGCGAAACAAAACGAAACGAACAGCGGAAAAATAATAAAGAAGAAAATGCAGAAACAAGCGAGGGAGTGTGACAGACAGAGAGAGAGAGAGAGAGAGAGAGCGAAGTACGCGCAACGCTGCGTATGAGTTATATATTAATTATTTAAGCACTCGTTATATTCCGCAATGCGCTGCTCACTTTTCGTTGGTGTTGGCTGTTTGTGCGTTGCTGTTGTTGTTGTTGTTGTATGTTGCTGCTACTTGCTGCAGGCCAAGCCTGAATGACTGGTCAGCCAGTCAGACAGTCAGCGCCAGTTTGGTCTGTTTTTTGGCTCAGTGCAGCGCATTTGTCTGGCGTCTGTCGCATCGGATTGGGGCCATTTGTGTGTTAAAATACCCTGTTATGTGCGGTACTTATAAATTATATAGCTTGAACTGACGCACCAGCACACTGCCTAAGTCTTAGCTGGAGCTCCTATATAGAAACGATTCCTTTTAAATTCAAGTATTGGTGAACTTGATGTGCATAAATGCGTTCAGCACATGTGCAAGCTGCTATGTGTTTTTAGGTCAAGTTATCCCGTTTGACCACAAAGTCCTTTTATGCCCTGAAGCTTAATTGCTTAATGGGCGGAAAGGGGTATAACGATGTTGTGCAGATGTTGTGTGATAGCACAGATGGAAGTACCTCCAACCCCTAAGGTATATATATTCTTGATCAGCACCAACAGCATACTATGAGAGCTATACAGAGGTGTAATCTCGTGTAGCACTCTCAGATCAAGTTTACTTTACATTTTCAATAACTGTTCCCGCATCGCTAATATCGATTTCCGATAGCAATAAAATCCTCTATTTCGATAACCGAACCTTCCGTATGAAATATATCTTGACATATTTGATAAACTGTACAAATTTGATCAAGATCAAAAGTTATTGTTTTATTTTATATTTAATATTGTTTTTTTTTAATTTTTTATTTCTTTTTTGTGTATCTGTTGGATTCAGGGTATGTCCTAGTCCAGCTCTGTGCACAACTGTATTTTTACTTGCTGTGTTTGGCCTACAGTGTTGACCGCTGGCCTGTTTTTTAGTCAAGGCTCAACAAAAAAGCCGTACATTTATATGTGCGTGTGTGTGTGTGTGCTTGTGTGAGTGTGCTAGTCTCGCGGCGGCGTGAAATTGTTTACATTTCTGCGCTGGCCAGTGCCCGGTTTTTCAATGCGCATAAATGGAAACACATAGTTATGATGTTTTTTATTTGGCCACAAATGGCCCCCACCTTCTCCAAACCCCGTTCCAAGTCATCGGTTCCTTTCTCATTCCGTTGGAGCAACTACTAAAAAGAATAAGAGAATGCCTGTCGCTTGCTGTTGTTGTTGTTGTTGGCCAGAACATTCCGGCCACATCAGAGTCAGAGCACACATCAGCTAAGGGAGCAAACGAAATGAATTAAAAGCGGGGCACATAAAGACGACATGGCCATCGTTTACCGTATTGGAATGAGAGCCACACTCTGTTTTCTCTCTCCCTCTCTCTCTCTCCCACTCTCTCTCTCTCTGTGTCTGGCTATCTAAAGTATATTTTCCCGTTTATTACTGTTGCTTTTTGTTGCCGCTACAAAATGCTCCCCAATGCATCGTTAAGGCATAAAGAGCACTAAACTGCTTTCAGCCATGAATTATGCTTTAATTGTGCACGCATTTTAAATAAGCTCAACTTAATCACCGACAATATTTGCACTCTATGCCTCGCCTCGCCTCGGCTAGTTATTATTGTATTTATTGGCCCGAATTGAAATGATTTTTAATGCCAGCTTCATTTACATATGCATTGAATTATTATCATGTAATCATATTTTTAAATAACTAATTCGAATTTACAATTCGAATTTAAAATGGCGAAAAGCTGGCCATAATTAAAATGCATTTTAAGCCATGTTTACATACGGCCATACCTTCAAAATTACGTTCAATTAATTTCATAAAATGTAAAAGTAACCACGACATTTATGCAGTTTAGAAAGTTATGTGGAAAACATTAAGAAAAAGAAGTTTCTTACATTTTGTACACAACTTACGAGTCTTATTTCTTATGAAGTTTTTCGCTCGTTACATGCGACTTTGCATGTACTTGAAACTTTTGCGGGTAGGGTATGTGGCAAGTAATGTGCTACCTCAAATCTAACAAATGTTTGCAAATAAAATGCCAGGCTACTTACGTATACTTTACGACTGAATGTGCAAGTATTTGTGCTTAGTTTTGTTCTTCATGAGAATTAAAAAATGCCAGGCACCTTCTCAGCTGCTTTTCAGTGCTGTATTTACCCCTAAAAGTCGCTGAAAGCAGGCTCTTTAACTGCCAAGACGCAAATAAAAACTTAATGCAATGCCAGCTGGAAAAGTTGCTGTTGGTATGTGTGTGTGTGTGTGTGTGTATCAGTGTGCGAATTCATTCGCCTAATGAATGCGCCAAAGTGAAGTGCGCAAAATTGAAAAAGCACAACGACGAAAGTAAAATGCTGCAAAATGATGAAAATGAAGCGCAATGACAGCAACAGGCGCAAAATCTGAATAAATAATAAAAACACACACACACACACACAAAAAGGGAGTGAGAGAGTACAGCAAAGGGAAAAGTTATCCAAGCAACGAATACAACACAAAAAAAGAATAAAATAAGAAAATATTGAAATGCTGATTAAGTTTGCTTTACGCTGATTTGCTTTCGGATTCAGATGTGGCTACGAAATCAGCATTTGCCTTTGCCCGGGCTTAATTTTAACGCCTTGTTGGCTTGCTGTCCGCAATCAACAAAGCGAAAGAGCTGCCACAAATGCAAAATCCAATGAATCAACTGCTTAATTGTTGCTGCCAGAGCACAAAAAACTCAAAACGAGTAATGCAATTATTAAGTAACTCTAGCTGGGAGTACACAGCATATTCCCTAGCTTCTTTGCTACTATTTATTTTTTTGGTTTTTAATTCTTCCACAATGGAATTATGCATAGCCCAGATAACTTTAAAGCAGCATCAAAATTGTTAGTTAACTTTAGTATATATATATATATATATATTTCATTTAACTTTCTGAAAACTTAAAAGCATTAACAAAATTATTACGTAACTCTAGTTGAGTTTACCCTTTACGTAGAACCCAAACCCAAACGAATAATCGTAAATGAAGCATTTTTACTGGCTGCATAAAAGCTGTGCTTATTTTATATGATATGCAAAATAATTAAATAAACTTTTCAAAAGTATAAAATTGTGTTTGAAGTTATCCAAGACGTTAATAAAAGTGTCAGTAAAATGATCAGTGTAGGATTTAATGTTGGAGTTGGATTGAATTATGCGAAAAGGGCTTTAAGAGAACTATTTCCTAGCTTCTTTGTGTAGATAATAGATGTGTGCCTAATTTCTATATATTATATCTGACTTTCTGATAACTCAATAATAGTAATACAAAATATTAGCTCACTCTAGTTGAAAGTAGCCTTTCTATTTCATTTTCATTTTCTGCTTCTTTGTGTTTATATATTTCGATGTATTTATCTTACACTCGGAACAACTTCTGACAGATTTCAATCACACCAGCTATAAAAGTTTTAATGGGTATGCGAATCATAGTCAAGTGAAATGCAAATAAATGTTTCACAACAGTTCGCGTGCAAATAAGTAGATTTAATGACTGAATGTTGATTTGTGTATTTGGAGAGGGTGGAAAATGGTAAAGCGCTATGATGGCAACATCTTGAGCTCATTTACTTTGGCTCCACGTGTGTATAAGTGTGTATGCGTCTCTTTGTGGGTATGTGTGTGTGTGTTTGTGTATGTGTTTATGGGAGTGTTGGGCAGAGGCTTTTGTTTGCTTGATGGCCGTAACAAATTAAGCAGAGATCGAGACACGTGTTGCTTTGATATTTGATGAGCAAAAGTTTCAATCTGGCGCTCTCCAGCAACAACAACAACAACCTGTGAAAGTCAAACGCAAACAAAGTTTTTGCCTCCCGCACTATATGAATATTGATTTATGTATGTGTATGTGTATGCGCTTATGTGTGTGTGTGTGTGTGTGTGTGTGTGTGAGTAAGCAATTATAGTAATTGCTTGAAGAGGCGGCTCGTAGAATTCTGTGCAGAGGATTTATGGTCAGCGCTCGCCGCTTCATTAGCATAAAAATCAGATTACTTTCGCCATAATGTGCATATTTAAAATATATGAATGTCTCTTGGCTGGTTTCTTTTTTTCTCGGTCCCTCTCTTTTTTCTCGGTCCCTCTCTTTTTTGTCTGCTGTTTTTTCTCCTGTGATTTTTTGTTTTTTTTTTTTTTTTATTGTTAACTTGGCTTGTTGATTCAAATGAAATATATTGTTATGGCAAACACGCAGGACAGCCGGGACATTGAGCAGGGACCCTGGAGGCGTCTCGCTGCTTGGCAGCTTTATTAATTTATATTGTTGACTTTTATCAGCAGTAGGGCCCAATGCGCGGGCCTGTCAATGTCAACGCCGCAACATCCCCAGCCTCCAGCAGAGCCGCGTCCATGTCGCCTTATCAGCAACACGTGTAATGAATGCCTAAACTGTCATTATCACCTTCTGAATCGTGTTATGTTTTTCGGTTGTCATGTCAGCAAATATTGTGAAAAGATATCCGCCCCTACCACATACCGCATATCTTCTTCCGTTTTCCCCATATTAAATGTGAACACCAGCAGCTCGACGTAGAAGAGAGCTCCTCCACATCAACATTTAAATTGTCGCCTCTGCTTATGTATACATATGTATATGTATATATATGTGTGTGTGTGTGTGGGCATGTGGTTAAGTTGAGCGTGTGGCGGCCTAAGCCGGATGCATTTCTGGACGGGAGGGAGAAAATAAAGACGACCGCTTTGTGCCTGAAAATTGCTTAGAAAAAACGACTTGGCAACTTTAAATATTTTTCTTCTTTGAAGTCCTAAGTCCTTTGTGGGACAAAGGTTATCATGATAGCTGCTCAGTGGAAACTTATGGCATTTACGGCTCTTACTATTTATCCCCACGTTATGCGGCTTGGCAAAGTTAAGAAATTATTTTTTCTTTATTCGGTAACTCAATTAAAAGGAAATACATTATAAATAAAAACATTTCCAAAGGAGCGACTTACGAATATCATTTTTTATATTCCCATCCCATCTTAAATGTGTACAAAAATAAAACAGATTAAAAATAAAAGTAAGTAATTAAATTCCAAATTTAAACTGAAAGAAGGGAAATAATTAAAGTACACAAAAAAAATGTAAAGTCGCTTGGAAAAACCCAGAAACGATTTAAAACTCAAAATATTATTTATTAAGTATTAAATTTGTATATTATAACACAAGGCACAAATTATTGTGAATTGAGACAAATGGAATGCGAATCTAACATTTCAATGAATATTTTAGCCACCTTCTAGTAGAATAATGACCCACTCCACAAGTGACATAAAATGGGCAACATGAAATATAATTTTGTCACTATGCCCCAGGCTCAGGCGTTGTATTTGAGACAATTATCTGTGGCAGGTGTTGGCTCGTTGCGGGCTGCTGCCAGTTGCCTTCGTTAGACGCATAACTCATACACACCGTTGTGGTGCTGGCGGTTAAGTGTGTGTGGTGTGTGTGTGTGTGTGAGGGAGTGGGGTGTGAAACCCAAGCTCATGAAAAGGAGCACGCTTGCGTTGCTGCTTGCAAACACTCGCGGTGTACATTCTTTATATTTATGCGCTGGCACATCTAACACCACAGCAACGCCAAAGCCAACAATGAAGTAGAGCAATAAGTATAACAGTGAAAACCTCACGCAGTATTGTTGTTGCCATCCATTGTGTTGTTGTTGTTGTTGTTCCTGTTGGTGGCCCTGTCGTCTGCGACAGCGCAATAAGTCATAAAAAGCGAAGAGAAAAAGTTGTAAAGGGCTCTTAACTTTCACTTTCATCTTTGTTGTTGTGCTCGCTTGCTAGCTGTGTTACTCTCCAGCTTGACTCGCTAAATGAATGACCAACTGACTGACTGACTGAATGAATGACGAGCTGTGCTCCTTCTGCACTCCCAGACGGCGCTTAACTTTTATGATGGCCAGCAGCAGCAGCAGCAGCAGCAACAGCAGCTCCAAAGACCAAGACACAGCTACCTACCATTGTATGAATAGCCAAGTGCGATTACTATGCCCCCGTCCCCAAACGGAAAACAGAGAAAGGGGGGGTCGGCGGGCGGTCGCATAAATAAGAAAGCAAATGTAAGTGATGGACTTTATTTTAATATTGGCCGCGAACCGGGAACGCGAATGGGAATGCGAAAGCGGATGCGGATGCGAATGAGAGACTCGCGCGAATGCCGCTCTCATTCACATTTTGTTGAATATTACGAATTTTGCTTTCACTCAACGTTTATAAGCAGATATATTATATATGTATGTATATTATGCTCTGGCTGGCTTGCTTTTTTCTTGCGCTTTTTTTGGTGTTGTTATTTTTTCTTTTTTGAGGCTTTTGCGCTTAAGTGAAATGAAATGACGACGCTTTATGAGATATCTCAGCGCAGCACTAATGAAAATATGTTTCGAATGTAAATTGGGACTTTCACTCGGGGGTCTCTTTTCGGGCTCGGCTTTTACGACCGTGAGGACCTCGGACTTCGAAACTCGGACCTTGGACATTAAGCCTCGGACCACAACGATATCCGGCGCCTAATGAATTTGTCAAACGCTCTTGACCCACATTCTTTTGCCCATCTGCCCCCGTCTTAATTCCCTCTTCGTCTAGACACGGGACGCCTTATCAGCGCCGCTGAGTGAGGACAACTGTGTGTGTGTGCTGGACACGCGCTACCCTTTTCAATTTGCTGATATGTACAATTAAATGCGCCCCACTGTGATAATCACCAAAGCACAAATCAGGCATCATTCAGCCTGTGGCACCTCCTCCCTTATTATTCGCTATCTTTTGACACTGATACCCGTGCCACTATTCCGAAATGGGATTTATTACTTTGATGTGCAGCGTGCTAAAATAAACTACATATTTTCAAACAATCTGTTTTCTTTTCTTTCTAGTTTTGAACTCAGCTAAATAGCTTTGGTTTTTTACCAGGTGAGGGTATCCAAGGAGTCTTGCAGCAAGCGTGTCAGCTGCAGTTGCCACAGCAACAAGAATTTCTGCGCAACACCATGTAAAATTCGTGGCCAGCTTGCTCGCTGGCTGCTTATCACCGCAAAGTAGCGCGTTTCCACATAAATCTTTGGCCTGATTTATGCCGTTGGCCGACATTGGCCTTAAATTTATCACAGCAGTCGCACGATGATAGCTGCTGCCGGCTACCCAAGTCAGCGGGCCACGGTCATAGGCAATGTCCTCTCCTGGGCCTATAGCTGGCATCCTTTTCCAAAGTGTCGGCCGTCTTCAAGGCAAACAGTCAGGCCCGTAGCCAGCAGCAGTATGTGTCAGTGTCCGGCGGAGCGTCCTGTGTGCGTCCAATGTGGCTGTATTTGAGTGAGCTTAATTACCATTGCCGCGAGTTGGCGCCTCGATGGCATTTTATGTGACTTCTGTCGGAAATTAATTTCCGTGTGGCTCTCCGTGTTCACACTCGCACACACAAACACCATGACAGTATGCAAGGATATGCTGTTTACTTAGTATGAGTGGAAAAGCATTCGTGGCGCGTCGTATTTGCCTTTAATTTTGTATGAATAACGGAAATTGGCGGTTTTCCGGCATTTTAAATTGCAATTAAAGCGCTGCCAAAATGCAGAAGTGCAACAAAAGCTTAGCTTTGCGGCTGCGGTTTGCGGCCATTTGCGTATTGTGCTAAATTTAATATTTTTTCCACTTTGTCCCCAATAAGTAGGCAACACCTTTTTAACGCATCGCTCACAAAAGTAGGCAACGAAAATTCGAAAGCTTTTTCGCATTAAATTTTTGTTTGCTTTTTGCCAAACCCAATTATGACGGCAAGTGAAAAATGAGTTAAGTGTTGGCAATTCATCATCAAGCGACTGTGATTGGATAAGCGAGGGCTGTTCATTAAGTACGAATAGCTTGATTACATTTCTCTGTTTGTTGTTGTTTTTGTTGTTGTACAAAAGCGACTTAAATTACATGGATAACAACCATAAATTATTTGCAAAGCTGTCCAATTTGAAATGTAATTTAAATTAAAGCAATCATAAATTATGCTTAGAGGCAGAGTTGTGTTGTAACAAGCAGCTCATCTAGCATGTTGTTGCAATCAGCATCTTTTACGTAGCTAGGTGCAAATGATGTGCCCCAAAACAGCTTACAGCTACAAGCCACTTAGGCCGCAAATTAAAGCCAAGTCGGCAAATATACAACTCCTCGTAATGCTGCATGTGCCTTTTAGCAGCAGCATATTTGATTATGTCAGTGCTGCGCAAATGGGACAGAGAACGTCTCGACGACAGCTGTGTGCCGCTTATTGCCAATTATTATCCATAAATTGCGCATTTATGAGGCGACCTACTGGACAATTGGGATGGGGAACATGGAGTCCGCTTTGGCTATGTTTACCTTTTTGGTGCGGCGCCTCAGCAAAATGTGCTCGCATTTTGCGTCTAATGTGGCCCATTAAACGCCTCGACAGCTAGCCAAAAGGCAAACGCAATTGTTGCACACTAACTTCTGCTTCTGATTGCCTTTTAGGTGGAGACTGTGCAAATATTTGGCCGGAGGTTAGCCACTGTCAACAACTTGCTTGTCTCACGCACTAAACATGACTTTGTGCATGCGCAAACAAAGATAAAGAGCAACAATCTTATGACTGAGTGTATTTGCATACGAGATACTCTGCAAGACTTGAATGAAATGTAGTCTGAAATTGCATTAAGTAGCGAATTGTGAATATATTGTAAATATAAATTGAGCTAGAATTAAAAATGGGTAAACAGTGACTGGAGTTTGGAATCGATTTATGTAGATCAGAGAATAACGTGGAACTTGTAAATATATTTGTATAACAATGCAGAATCAGCTAGAATTAGAATTAGCTTCATATATGAGATTGGATTTGATGAAATACATATGTATATTACAATATAACTTGACTCTACTCTATTAAACTGCATTATGTCGGCAGCACAATGGAAATTGGTTTCAAATCTACATAAATTCCGTGCTACAATTTCCTCACACATTTCTAATTTGCTTAGTGTATTTTTGCTCTCTGATTTATTTCCACCGGCTTTCGTTGGGCTTAGCATATACCATTTGTTGTGTTTGCTACAGGGCAACTCTTACAAAAGGCGTTAGCTTAATTGCATTGCTGAGCGGCTTTGTGTCGGCTTAAGGTCGGCTAGCACTGATTTGTTTTGCCAGCTCCAAACCAAATGAAACCAAACTGAGGCCTGGACACGCCTCCCCTTCGTTGGGTAGTAAATCAATGGGGCATATGCGATTGGTGGCGCAAACAAACAAATTTCCCCGTCTATCAATGCATGGAGAGCACTTTCATCGCACATTTTTCACATTAACTGGTCGCGTCGTGCTCGTCGTCGTCGTTGTGCTTGTTGTCAGTAATTCTGTATGCACAGTCAGCTGGCAGGACAACAAATCACTATCTATGCCACAGCAGGAAGTGGAAGCAAGCCAGTAGAGCAGAGTGCCACACTAGATAAATAAACAGTTGCGCTTCGACTCGTTGATTGATCGACAGACGATTGCAGTTTGTTTCCTCGAAATTGCATTGGGCGGAGGGGGCGTGGCTGGTTAAAGGACATGATAATGCGACTGGCCGACAAACAGTGACAGTGAGACAGAGTAATAACAAGCGCAAGTTGTGTGTGAAATACATTTCGAGTTGCGTTTTAACATAGTTGCATTAAAATAGACAACCAAATTTCAATCCTATTGATCGTTTTTCATTTTTATAGTAGAATGATTGCGGACCTTCATCAGTCTTCTCATTGGGAATTTATTGCACGTGATGCTGCTGATTCCCTAAGGAATGTTACTTATTTATATTCCTACATTTGCACGCTAGGCATTGAAGAATCTGGGATGCATAGACGATGATTCCGGTTGCGCATGTTGATTTCCGTCTGCTGTAGCACAAGCTTAACTTTCGATTTTCTTGTGTGTGCAACTGAAGAAGAGCCAAGAGTCAGGACGCAGGAGGCAGGGGGGGCAGGAGGAGGCAAGCAATTCCTTCGTTTTTTTGCATTTCTCAATGTTCGACTTTCGCTCTGCTGAAGTTTTATGCAGAGTTCCTTTTTCTTGGTTATCATGTGCTTGATTTATGAAACTGTTTTTATTATTTTCATATTGTTCGCGCTACGGGCGGTCTAAGCAAGACGACTTGCCACAAAACCATCTCCGCGACTCGCTCCTGCTCCTTTCGATGTTATTTCAGAAATCACAAGAGTTTTTTCCATAACATTCTACTTCTCAGTTCGTCTTCCCTTTATTTTCCCCACACTATTCCTCGTTCAACATACTCACTTGCCGCATCGTTCGTTTTTCTCCCTCTGTTGGTTTTGTTTTTGTTTTTTTTTTATGCGTTGCACCAGAAATTCGTATTCCATTTTGTTGGCCATGGCTGCAAACTTTTCAACCAGATTAGAGATAGTGGCAGAGGGGGGTTCAGCGGTGTTGAGTTTGGCGTTGTGGAAGAGTTCCAAGAGTTACTGCCGTTGCATGGGATGCACGATATTTCTTACGAGCTCTCAAATTTGATTTTTGCTGTTTGTTGTGGAATCTGAAATGATTATGGAACATTTTACATTCCATACATCCCAAACGTTCCACGATCCCCTGGCTCCCAATTGTATATTCGCCCGTCACTCGACAAAAGTTACATTATGCGCTTTGTTGGTCAACACAAATTTGTTGGGCTGCTGAAAAGTTTGTTGGTCAACAACGGAGTCCCATCGGAATAATGCATTCATGCAACCGACTTCACAACGTCGCACAAATGTAAGCTTCATTTTGAGAATTATCTCAAATGGCAGTTATTATTAATGCGATTTACAATTTGCAGTTCAGGCACAGCGGGCGTAAAATATTTTTGGTAATAGGCAAATTTCCAACACATCTTCATTAAGATTTATACTGGCTGAGTTGGTACGAATTTTGACAATTTTCAAAATCACAATTTGAATTTACTGGCATTTAATGGGCACAGTCCAAACTTCAAAATGACATAACTTCGTCAAAACTCAACTTATTTTAAAAAGCGAGGGCTTTTTGATCATAGTTTTACCCCTAAATCAATCGTACATTTAAAGTTGAAAACGTGATTTTAGGTCGGAACATAAGTAAAAATTACACCCTGAAAATCGATATATGGGCACAGGTCGAAACTTCAAAATGCCATAACTTCGTCAAAACTCAACTTATTTTAAAAAGCGAGGGCTTTTTGATCATAGTTTTACCCCTAAATCAATCGTACATTTAAAGTTGAAAACGTGATTTTAGGTCGGAACATAAGTAAAAATTACACCCTGAAAATCGATATATGGGCACAGGTCGAAACTTCAAAATGCCATAACTTCGTCAAAACTCAACTTATTTTAAAAAGCGAGGGCTTTTTGATCATAGTTTTACCCCTAAATCAATCGTACATTTAAAGTTGAAAACGTGATTTTAGGTCGGAACATAAGTAAAAATTACACCCTGAAAATCGATATATGGGCACAGTCCAAACTTCAAAATGCCATAACTTCGTCAAAACTCAACTTATTTTAAAAAGCGAGGGCTTTTTGATCATAGTTTTATCCCTAAATCAATCGTACATTTAAAGTTGAAAACGTGATTTTAGGTCGGAACATAAGTAAAAATTACACCCTGAAAATCGATATATGGGCACAGTCCAAACTTCAAAATGCCATAACTTCGTCAAAACTCAACTTATTTTAAAAAGCGAGGGCTTTTTGATCATAGTTTCACCCCTAAATCAATCGTACATTTAAAGTTGAAAACGTGATTTTAGGTCGGAACATAAGTAAAAATTCTAGTCTGAAAATCGGTATATGGGCACAGGTCGAAACTTCAAAATGCCATAACTTCGTCAAAACTCAACTTATTTTAAAAAGCGAGGGCTTTTTGATCATAGTTTTTCCCCTAAATCAATCGTACATTTAAAGTTGAAAACGTGATTTTAGGTCGGAACATAAGTAAAAATTACACCCTGAAAATCGATATATGGGCACAGTCCAAACTTCAAAATGCCATAACTTCGTCAAAACTCAACTTATTTTACAAAGCGAGGGCTTTTTGATCATAGTTTTACCCCTAAATCAATCGTACATTTAAAGTTGAAAACGTGATTTTAGGTCGGAACATAAGTAAAAATTACACCCTGAAAATCGATATATGGGCACAGTCCAAACTTCAAAATGCCATAACTTCGTCAAAACTCAACTTATTTTAAAAAGCGAGGGCTTTTTGATCATAGTTTTACCCCTAAATCAATCGTACATTTAAAGTTGAAAACGTGATTTTAGGTCGGAACATAAGTAAAAATTCTAGTCTGAAAATCGGTATATGGGCACAGGTCGAAACTTCAAAATGCCATAACTTCGTCAAAACTCAACTTATTTTAAAAAGCGAGGGCTTTTTGATCATAGTTTTACCCCTAAATCAATCGTACATTTAAAGTTGAAAACGTGATTTTAGGTCGGAACATAAGTAAAAATTACTACCCTGAAAATCGGTATATGGGCACAGGTCGAAACTTCAAAATGCCATAACTTCGTCAAAACTCAACTTATTTTAAAAAGCGAGGGCTTTTTGATCATAGTTTTACCCCTAAATCAATCGTACATTTAAAGTTGAAAACGTGATTTTAGGTCGGAACATAAGTAAAAATTACACCCTGAAAATCGATATATGGGCACAGTCCAAACTTCAAAATGCCATAACTTCGTCAAAACTCAACTTATTTTAAAAAGCGAGGGCTTTTTGATCATAGTTTTACCCCTAAATCAATCGTACATTTAAAGTTGCGATCATAGTTTTACCCCTAAATCAATCGTACATTTAAAGTTGAAAACGTGATTTTAGGTCGGAACATAAGTAAAAATTACACCCTGAAAATCGATATATGGGCACAGTCCAAACTTCAAAATGCCATAACTTCGTCAAAACTCAACTTATTTTAAAAAGCGAGGGCTTTTTGATCATAGTTTTACCCCTAAATCAATCGTACATTTAAAGTTGAAAACGTGATTTTAGGTCGGAACATAAGTAAAAATTACACCCTGAAAATCGATATATGGGCACAGGTCGAAACTTCAAAATGCCATAACTTCGTCAAAACTCAACTTATTTTAAAAAGCGAGGGCTTTTTGATCATAGTTTTACCCCTAAATCAATCGTACATTTAAAGTTGAAAACGTGATTTTAGGTCGGAACATAAGTAAAAATTCTAGTCTGAAAATCGGTATATGGGCACAGGTCGAAACTTCAAAATGCCATAACTTCGTCAAAACTCAACTTATTTTAAAAAGCGAGGGCTTTTTGATCATAGTTTTACCCCTAAATCAATCGTACATTTAAAGTTGAAAACGTGATTTTAGGTCGGAACATAAGTAAAAATTTCGGAACATACGTAAAAATTACACCCTGAAAATCGATATATGGGCACAGTCCAAACTTCAAAATGCCATAACTTCGTCAAAACTCAACTTATTTTAAAAAGCGAGGGCTTTTTGATCATAGTTTTACCCCTAAATCAATCGTACATTTAAAGTTGAAAACGTGATTTTAGGTCGGAACATAAGTAAAAATTCTAGTCTGAAAATCGGTATATGGGCACAGGTCGAAACTTCAAAATGCCATAACTTCGTCAAAACTCAACTTATTTTAAAAAGCGAGGGCTTTTTGATCATAGTTTTACCCCTAAATCAATCGTACATTTAAAGTTGAAAACGTGATTTTAGGTCGGAACATAAGTAAAAATTACACCCTGAAAATCGATATATGGGCACAGTCCAAACTTCAAAATGCCATAACTTCGTCAAAACTCAACTTATTTTAAAAAGCGAGGGCTTTTTGATCATAGTTTTACCCCTAAATCAATCGTACATTTAAAGTTGAAAACGTGATTTTAGGTCGGAACATAAGTAAAAATTACACCCTGAAAATCGATATATGGGCACAGTCCAAACTTCAAAATGCCATAACTTCGTCAAAACTCAACTTATTTTAAAAAGCGAGGGCTTTTTGATCATAGTTTTACCCCTAAATCAATCGTACATTTAAAGTTGAAAACGTGATTTTAGGTCGGAACATAAGTAAAAATTACACCCTGAAAATCGATATATGGGCACAGTCCAAACTTCAAAATGCCATAACTTCGTCAAAACTCAACTTATTTTAAAAAGCGAGGGCTTTTTGATCATAGTTTTACCCCTAAATCAATCGTACATTTAAAGTTGAAAACGTGATTTTAGGTCGGAACATAAGTAAAAATTACACCCTGAAAATCGATATATGGGCACAGTCCAAACTTCAAAATGCCATAACTTCGTCAAAACTCAACTTATTTTACAAAGCGAGGGCTTTTTGATCATAGTTTTACCCCTAAATCAATCGTACATTTAAAGTTGAAAACGTGATTTTAGGTCGGAACATAAGTAAAAATTACACCCTGAAAATCGATATATGGGCACAGTCCAAACTTCAAAATGCCATAACTTCGTCAAAACTCAACTTATTTTAAAAAGCGAGGGCTTTTTGATCATAGTTTTACCCCTAAATCAATCGTACATTTAAAGTTGAAAACGTGATTTTAGGTCGGAACATAAGTAAAAATTCTAGTCTGAAAATCGGTATATGGGCACAGGTCGAAACTTCAAAATGCCATAACTTCGTCAAAACTCAACTTATTTTAAAAAGCGAGGGCTTTTTGATCATAGTTTTACCCCTAAATCAATCGTACATTTAAAGTTGAAAACGTGATTTTAGGTCGGAACATAAGTAAAAATTACACCCTGAAAATCGATATATGGGCACAGTCCAAACTTCAAAATGCCATAACTTCGTCAAAACTCAACTTATTTTAAAAGGCGAGGGCTTTTTGATCATAGTTTTACCCCTAAATCAATCGTACATTTAAAGTTGAAAACGTGATTTTAGGTCGGAACAGGTCTTAAAGCGCTCTCAACTGCAGCAGCTGGCTTCTTCGATGGTAAATAAAATTGTGTTAATTTTCTTGATATGCTGTGCAAAAAGAGTACAATTGTTAAAGTAACTCAGCTAAAGCGTGTGCAAACCAACCAACCACAAAATATGATGAAATTTCTACGTGTCTTATTGTATTTTAACCCAAATACTTCAAATGTAATTTTTGAACAATTTTGTGGCAATATTTATTTGTATTTCAAGTCAATGCCTTAGCGGCTAATTGATTTGAACATTGAAGCAATTTAAGGAGACTTTACCCCATCTACTCTAAAATTGATCGAATTTGAAGGCCCGAAAAGTGGATGGGTGGCTCTGGATTTGTTCGACTCAATGGATGTACAAATGCCAGTGGCAATCGTTGACATTCCTTGTGGCAACCACAACCACAAATACACTTGTCGTTTACACGCAGCAGCCGCCTACTTACTTCTTGCTTTGACTCGCGTCTCCACTCGGTATTCAGTTGCCACACAATGAAATATTAATAAATTCCATTACGAAAGAAAACACACTCGAGTGCACAGCAAAACATCAATGGCAACAAGCGTTGGGGATTGAAAGTGGAATGGAATTGAATGAAGATATACTTACGACGTATATTATTGAGGCATCGTCATCTAACAATCACTGAAAAGCGGCGCTATGATTCCGATTCCGTTTGCGATTGAGATTCATCCGACTCTGAATTTTATTTTGTTGCCTCTGTGGCAAAGCATTTTCCTTTTTGCAACACACACACACGATTTTCTATTGAAGTGGTTGGCAGGGAAGCCTCTTGCTGTTCAATTGGCAAAATACTTGCACTTAGACACATAGTTCTGATGAATGTTTGCTGAGTGTTGATATTTTAAAGCCTCATTTTCATTGTTATCTATTTTAGCTGTTTACCTTGGCCTGCAATTTAATTGACTTTACTCAGCTCAACTGTCGCTTATTGGCTCGGACACGTGCCAACTATTTTTAAATGACAGCAATCGCAATAATATTTGATGTCTTAAATGACTCGTGCCCCTTCGCACTTCTCTGCTCATCTGCTTTGCTGTGTTCACAGCTTTAGGCAAATGCTCTTGCTAACAAGACCGAAACTGGAGGGCAGACGTTGCTGGCTGCATTTACAATTAAACGCTAATGGCATGTGAAAGCCAATTTTCAAATGTATACGCAGTGAGAAAACTGAGTTTACTAAGTGCAAGGCAATAGCAACTTTTGAGCAGGGGAGTAAGGGGCATGCGGTGGGGGTTTAACAACAACAATGCTGCTATTGAGGCTATTGCTCTTGAGTGGTTCTTTCAGTTGCTAGCCAAAAGTCGTAGCATACTTTTCAGGGCACACAGCAAAGAGTCGAGTTTATAATGCGCACCCAACTATTGTGAACTTCTGTGCAGACAACCGCTCAACATTGATTCCCAGCTTGTAGTGGAGGGGGGGTGGTGGAAATTGTGAGTGGTCGCTTTTGTCTACTCGCTTGGCATTCATTTAATTGCTCAAAGCAAGAGGCAAAAGTACAGCAAAGCAAAAGCTGCGCGCATATTTGAACTGGCCGCAATGTGAAACCTTTTATTATAATTTAGGCAAGGCACGCGGCTAGTTGAGGAGTTGGGGCATTGACGCCGCTCGAGCGGAAACCACTAACCCCAAAAGAGACCCCATCGTGTGCTCTATATATCTATATATATAAATATATATATATATGTTTATATATATATGCGCGTGTGTGTTTAGGCTTGTGCGTGCCAATGTTCATTGATGTTGACCCAAACTAAAACCGCAAATAACGCAAAACACAAACAGCAGCAGAAGCTACAACTACAACTACTACTACATGACAAGGCCACTAAAACCATGAGGCTCAAATGTGGGCGTGGCAAAGATCACAACAACAACAACAACAATAATAGCGACAAGCAGTCCAATCATGTCCAAATCCAAAAGCCACAAACAATTAAACAAAATTGCAAATTAACCGACGACCGACGACAACAAGAAAACGAGCCACGCCCCCACCACCATTTGCGGTATTTTGGATGGCATCAGTAAAAATGTCAAATGGAAGGAAGTGTAGGAAATTGCCTATTTGCAATTGTAATTTATTCATGTGACTTAATATGCCATGAAGCGTCAGGGCTCCAAACAAAGCGACAGGCTTCCAATTGTACAAAACAATAATTTTCTCCCCCAAATACATTTTTTTTTGTTGTATTTTTTGTTTGTGTTTGTTTTTGTTGTTTGCTGTCGCTGTTGGTTGCAGTGGTTTGACTAATGACTCTATGTCAAGGTCAGTGCAGGATCATCGCCGTCATGATTACTGTGCTAGCTGGATTTCAATTACGAGTTGCGCCCAATTTGACCAAATTAACATTAACTTTGACAAAGCATGCCCAAAAGTTTTCGAGATGAATAAGCAAAACAGTCCACAAATCGTATACAATGAGCTGGGGGAATTAGTAAGTTGATTTTCGGAGTGGATCATAAAATTGGAATATGTATGCATATGTATAAGGCATGGCTTATAGTTAATGATACCGCTCCAGAGTGAATACGTACAAAATTTAAGTGTGTACTTCATGGATTAAGTGTCTCCATTTGTTAGCTGAAAGTAATCCCTTAGTTTTTCATTTAATTTTGCTATTGCTTAAGTCGAAACAATTACATACGTTATATGCTTTGTACATGTAATTGTGAACTGTAAAGATTTGCATTAAATTGAATTGAACGAGTTAACCTGGCTGAATTCTCGAATTATCAATTAAAATTTAGAATCTTTTACTATTCATTTGCTTACCGTTGCCACACTCATTGCTCTGGCAAAGCACTTAAAATTGCAAACAATGCTTGCCTGCTTCTCTGGCTGGTTTGTTGCAACATGCTGTGGCTACTTAGGCGTACGTGCTTAGTCCTTGCTAATCCGGTGGCAGACTAAATTGGCTATAGATAGCACTTTTATGTCTCAACATTCAAGCAAATCGTTGGCCATTTAAAATGGCTTGAGCAGCCACACACACTGCACACATTTGATTAGAAAGGACAACAAAGTGGATTTGCTTGATTGGCAAGGCCAAAAACTATGGTGCGACATGGGGCAGACTGGGGGCGTGTTTGGGGCTGATGGAGACGAACAATAAATGAGCGTCCATTTGCGTACGACCACGTTGAAGATTGACGCGCACACAGAAAATAGAGAACCAAATTTGTGTTGGCTGTCAAATTACGTAAACATTGTCATAAATGAAAAATTCATTCAGCAAACCACCAACGTCGCCGCTCGTCGGATTTCATTTGCTGTTGCAAATTTGTCAAACTCGTCGGGCCTTTTTTCTGAACAGAATACGGGATACTGGATACTTGTGTTGGGGCTTAGTCGCCGTCGGGCTTCACATGAGACTTGGGCTTTGTTTTTGTACTTTTTTTTTTTGTTGCTTTTTTGTGACACGCTGTTTTGTTTACATTACTGCAAAACCGCAAATTGCCGTCTATTTTCTCTGCACTGTTTTCATATTTCTTCTTTTTTTTCTTGAAGAGAGCTGCCTTTTGGACTGTATGGCATGTGGAGCCTTCTTCATGCCGGCGTCTGTCTTGGGCGCGACATATTAATTATTCATTTCGATTTTTGGTTTACCAAGAGCCTGCCATATTGAGCAGTGCGTGGTGTTGCTGGCTTGAAATTTGTTGGGCTGCTCCTTTCTTCTGGTTACTGGGAGCCGCTTGTGATTTATAAACACGAGCCGCACTTTTGGTGATTTACTGCAAATTGCTTTATAATGTTATATAAATTTTGTTGCTGCTCATGCTGTTGCCGCCTGCTGGTGCTGGCTGCTGCCTGCTGGCTGCTGGCTGCTACTGCTATTGTTTCAGTTCAGTGCTCGCCAGCCTTTGAATAATTATGAAAGATGCAAGGAATGCCAGAGAACAAATCGGTTAAGAGCTCCGCCAAATGCACTTTGAACTCTCACTGACAGATTAAGTGTACGCACGACCTTTTGCGACACGCATCAACCGCCTTCTGCCTGGCGGCTCTTTGGCTGGCTGTTTATGCAAATAAGGCGTTAATCCGTTAATTTTTACGTCGCGATTGTTGCGCTATATGCTATATGATATTTATTTTATTTTATTCTGTATAAAAATATTTAATGCTTGTTAATTTCGCAGCATTGTGCTTAATGGGGCTTAAGCCTATTAGGCATATAATTTGCCTGGCTCTTGAAGCGTTCCCCCACAGCGTTATTAATTATTAAAATACTGCTTAATGATACTTAGTTAATTGAGCACACGCTTTATGATTTTAAACCCCTTAGAGAGCTCGCTCAAACTCTTTTTATTCTATACAAATTGTAAGTGATTTTCAACAGTTTAATTTCCAATTTATTTCAATAATTACTAAATGCAAATGCGACTTTAATTAGCTCAAATTCTTCACACATCATATTGCGAACGAAATTGAAATCAATTTTGTATTTAACAGAACATCCTTGGAGTGAAGGTCATTTATAGATCTCGAACGAAAAACGCAAAGTATTTGTTGACTATTGCTCTGTATGGAAGAGAATTTAGTAACAACAACAACAACAAAAGTAAAAGCAAAGCTTTTGTCTGCCACGAATTACATGCACACGAGTTGAATTTTATGTAAATTTTTGTGTATGGCTGATTCCTCTCACATTTTTTTATGCATATATTTTTTTCTCTTTTTTTGCTGCTGTTACTTTGCCTTGGGCTGGGCCTTTTTTATATTGTATAAATTTTTCGTAGCTGAAAATTAGAAATGTTCCAGCGCGTTCAACTTCACTGACAGTGCGTGGCAAATTGCTTTCCGAAGTCTGAAGTCTGGTCCATACACACACACACACACACACATACACACACAAACGCACACACAAACGCACACACGTAAACGCCACACACAGAAATAAACCAATTGCTAACAATAATAAAATTCCCATTTTTTTTTTTTTTTTTTTTTTGGTTGCTCCTTTTCCGTTTTCCGATTTTAAGTACAGTGCACAGTCACAGACAGGAGAGAGAGAGTGAGTGGAGAGGGGTGTGGTGGGGGGGACATGTTTTAATTTGCATGAACAGACGACGAGCACATAATATCTATGCATTAAAATTATGCACATTGCCGCAACCAAATGGCAAATAATGGCAGCCAGATACTAGATAAATTTGAAAAAAAATCGAAAATGTTCGCCGAGAATAGAAATTGTATAGCTGTGCGTGTGTGCACATGGCGTATGCGTAATAAATTCACCCGACTCTCATTATTCTCACATAAATGCCACAGAATCGATCAGCCAGCGTCCCGTTGCACATTCAAATGGATAATGGTGCATAATCACAGTGGAACTGGTTTGCGGTGGGGGGTGTAATGGCAGAGGGGTGCTAACAATTACCTTAATTATGCTTTCAACTCAAAGCCGGATATGGTTGTGTGTAGAGCGGGGATGGGGGCTGCAGTTAGCCAGATAAGTGAAAATAAGTAACTATTTCGTAAATTAAATTGCAGGGCTGCTGCTGCTGTGGCCCTGGCCAAAAATCGCGTAATTGAAAAATAAAAAGCAAGTGGTGCCACAATGAACCGCCAACCACCCAACCACCCAACCACCGAACCACCTACCATTGGCCATATCATTATGCAGGCGGCGTTTCATCGTTATCGTTTTACTCTCATTTCCGTCTTTTCGTTTTTAGTTTTTATACCCTGCAATCATTTTAGATTTGTGAAGAAGGCAGCATGTAACTGGCAAAAGTTTTCCAGTTCATGTTGTACCTTGTGGAGACATCAAGAGGCGAGAATTGCTTGAAAACTTTGCTTATTGGTTCGAATTTCCGACTGTCATAACTTCATCAAAACTCAACTCAACTCAATTTTCAAAAGCATACCAAATTAATAGTTGAAAACATGATCCTTGACTGAAGCTCGCACAAAAAATGTGACCCAAAAGAAAGGCATTCAGGGACAGTTATAGAGTTTACATTGCCATAACTTTGTCGAAACTCAACCTTTTTTAAAAGCAACAGTTTTTTAGTCATGGCTTGTCTTCACGAATTTTCCCACATTTAAAGTTAAACTAATAAGTTGTTAATAAGCTTGGATATTTGCTAGTCGGCCATTGTCGACTCGAGCACTGTGTTAGTTGTACTTGTTTTTCATTTAACAGTCACCGTGGCAGAGGCGTGGCAATGAGTGCATTTGACTTTGTGGCAGCTGCTACTTGAGCTTATGCTCCTTCATGCCATCAATCCAGCTGGTCTATTGCCACCTCTCATCTTCAGCTGCTTACCTACACTTTAAGCATCTTTGTCGCAGCAATACTTTTCGTGTCAGTCCACTAACAGAACTTAACTGCTGCTCTATCTCACTCATACATATACTAATCCCTCTTTCTCTCTCTTTCTTTCTCGCTCTCTGATACTCTTTGCAGCCACGTAAAACAGCAGCCGAGCAATAGAAAAGGCAAACAGCGAAACGACGTTGCCCGTTGCCGGGGTCATAACAGAGTTGCCTTTTGTGCCCGTCTGGCAATTGGCCAAGTTAATAAAAAGCACGCCGATAATGATGTTGCTGCTGCAGCTGCTGGTGATGTTGATGATGACGCTGCTAACTTGGTTATTGCTGCCAGCATAGAAATTGTCAGCAGAGTAACGCAAAGACAGACATAAAACAAAAGAGACTCGCCCAGCCTCGTACCCTTAAACGTCGTTCCGTCGCCCAGTACAGGCCAGGAGCAGGGTTTACTGCACTTCCGGTTGTTGTTCCTGTCGTTGGTGCTGCCATCAACGCCAACGCCATCATGCCTCTCCAAATAGCCAAGAGCATCTGCGTGGCCTGGCTGCTGTTGCTCGTAGTGATTGTACTGAGCGGTAAGTACCTCAACCAAACCCCGCCCGAAAAATTCATAGACCTTTCCCCACCCTGCCCGTATGCTTTATTTATGCCAGCGGCCAGCGTTTGGCCAGAGACTTTTAGTTAAGTTAAGTTTTTCGCTTTTATTGTTGCCATAGGTAATTGTTGGCATTTGTTTCACGGCAAATGCTTTGCCCGCCCTCCAGGCGGCTCCTTGTGTTGGAGCCGTACAAAACGGCCGGGTTTTTGTTTCAATTAACAATTAGTTTGTGCAAGCAAAACTTTTGCTGTAGTTCTGTCGAGCGGGCCAAAGTTACCGCAAAAAGTTATATGCATTGCCATTTTCCATTTAATATAATAACATTGCGTATACGTCCCGTGGTGGATCGATGTCGTCGCCGTTTGCAAAGGGAAAAGCCTGAATGCATGCACACATATCTCATTTCGAATGCTACAGTTCAGCAACTACAAATATATATATATATATATATATACATAAGTACATGCATATATATATAAATTATATACGTACAATACAAATGGCAAATTGCTGGCATGCAAAGTGAACCAAATCTTATGGAGTTGCGAGAACTAACGAAACGAGACGAAAACGTGCGATGCAAGTTCTTGTATGTGTGTGCTCGAGGAACTACATAATTTATAAGCCAATAATATACGTCAACTAACTGAATGCAGTTGAATTCAATTTGTCTACATCGTTTATTGTTGCACTTTAGAAACTTTTGTTCATTTTAAATGTGAAACAAAATACGCATAAGCCAATAATACGATCGGCATTAATTATTGACTTTTTTTCTTACTTGAAGTTGCCAACAACTGCAGACAATAGTAATTAAATCTATTTGTTGGGCGATTGTTATTGAATTTCAACAATTGAAATTGAATAAAATTGGGCAGGCAAAAAGTTTGGCCTGCAGCATTTTCGAGTATGTGTAAAAAAGAAATGCAAAAAATACACAGAAAATGCTTTGTGTTTGGACAGGATAAAACAACAAAACGACAAAATGGTCAACTTATAAAGCATTTACATTTCGTGCGGCCATATCAAATACGATATGCAAAAAAGTTGGCAAATTGCGCATACGTCACGTGCGCCAAACAAATTTGTAAATTGCTGTGCAAATTTAATGGGTGGATTAGTAATGCCAAAGCAAAAGATTAATACGATTTAAGCATGCTTCATAAAAAAATTGCTACATACTTGATTAAGGCCAACTGTTGAAAAAAAATCAACTACAATTGATTTAATTAACAATTTGTACAGTAAATGGCCCATTTTAAATGTGTTTGATTTATGCTTAAAGTGCGGTAAATTTATTGCAATCATGCAGCAACAAATAACTCCGAACTTGTGAATGGAACAATTCAAAAAATGCTCGAATTAATTGCATTTACAGCGAAAATACAAAAAAAAAACATGCTCAACGTATATTTCAAAATTCAATTAAAATAAGACAAAATGAAAAGAAAAAAAAATGAAAAATGGGTGACTGCTGACAGCGACACTATGCAATTTCCGTGCAAGGGCGTGCCAGGTGGGCGTGAAAATAATTAAAGCGCTGCAAAAGCAAACATTGACAGCAGTTTCCGCTTGATGGAGACTGTTTTTTTTTTTTTATTCTGTTGCTATTTATGGCGACAGTTGACTTCGGTGTCCGATTAAATTACGTTTCTATAGTAAATAAATTTACTAACTGCGTTTAGATGTGCACAGGTGTGTTTGTTTTTCGTGGGAGGTCAATTGTATAAATGGAAAAGTGAGGTCTCACAGCAGTGCAGTCTGTAGCCAGCAGGCGAGTGTCAATTTAATTAGCACGACCAACGCTTTTAATACAAATAATCCCAATACAGCATGACCAATGCTGGCAGCCAGCCAACAATCAATCAGTTGGCCAATATATCAATCAGCGTTGGAGGCGCCAACAGTTTTGTTGAGTGGATTTGTGTGTTTTGTAAAAAAGAGAGAAAAAACCGGAGCAGCAACAACATGAAGAAGTGCGATTGAAGAAAATTGGCAACTGAATGCTCTGCAAATTTGAAGATTTGAATAAAATGAGACTTTTGGCAAACATGGCTAATGATTCAATTCAATATACTTATTTATGGCAAGGGTAATTAAAATGTTCTAAGGCAAAGTTGGCATTTTATTTTGATTTTGTAAACCTTTATTACAAGTTGTAATTTTGTATCTTATAATTGAGTTGTGAAGTTTACAACAAATTGAAGAAAACATCTCCGACATCAGTCATCAAACAGAAGATACACAAATAAAATTGGTTTCAATATACATTAAAGTATCTCTGTGCTGAAATTTATGGTTTGTCAGCTTAACTCTGGTCTTGATTTAGTACATATTTATATATATTAAATATTAAACTTAACTTTCACTTCATCTTGTGCAGCATCGCCGACATTAGATTAACATGCCCATTGCCCTCCCCATAAAATATTCAATGTTGTCCTTAATAAATTGCCAAATTCTGTTAGCAGTGATTTTCAATACATCACACATTTCTGTGTAAATTTTCACGTTGATTATGATTGATTAAGTGGCCATGTGCCATAGTTGAATATTATTTATGTGGCTGCAATGCATAAGCGAAAAATGCGAATTGCTTGAATGGGCGAATGCGATTGTGATTTGAAAATTATACAAAGTTGAATTTACGAGAGTTGTTCGACGCTCCATTAAAGCAATTTTATTATTAATATTTTGAAGTTGGTCAACAGCACACTCAGTTTGCACACATACACAGAAACTGGTCTTATTTGTGCCAAAGTTGTATTTGTCCAGGCAGCAGGAGCGCAAAAATAAGTCAAATAAATAAATGCATTGGAATGAAATTCAGCGAGTAACGTAAAGCAAACGTGCCAGCTCGCTCGGCAATAAGCCAACATAGACGGGCGCAGCAGGGGCAGAAACAGCAGCAGAAGAGGTTGGATGTAATGGGGTTCTGCCTGAAGTTGAGTGGTTTGGATGCTTGTGCGCGGTCGATGGTCAAATATTTGCAACAAACTTTTTGGCCTGGGCCAAGTCATTGAACGTTGTTTGGCTGGCCAGCAAACTCAAACAGAAACACACTCTCAGCCATAAAACAAAATTGCACAATTCGCGTCGTGCTTACAACAAAAAAAAAATAAATAAAAAACAGTTAAAGTGAATGGACTTGCAAATACCCTACACTTTTAATGCCACTGTGTGTGCTGTGCGCTGCAAACCAAACTAATGTATACAATATACCCAAAAAAAAAAAAAAGTATTGTATATCTGTATACATATAAACCAATAAAAAAGTACAGTGAGCACTCTGCCAAGTGGGCAACAGCAGCTGAGCCTGCCACGTGGGTAATTGAGTATGAATGTGGAATGTGTCGAAAGCGTTTTTGATATTTGCCAAACAAAACGCTGCTGGCATGAAAAGACGTGAATAAAGTTACAACAAAAAAATTGATAGCAAGGACTTGAACTTCTGCACCAGGTAATTCACGTATGTGTTAGTGAATGTGTGTGTGTGTGTGTCTGTGTGGGTGGGTGTGGGTGGCAACCGAACAAGTGGAAAATGAATTCGATACATTATCATGACGTCAAGTCGTGCTGGGCATGGTGGACTGGCCAGGCACCGAGCCCCCCAAACCCGAGGCCAAAGTGGCTGCCAAAAAGTATAAATTACGTGTAATGTCGGCGCTATATACGCTATATCGATGGAAGCCATTTCTTATGCGAAACACCTGCAGCCGAATCGTGGACAGACCGACAGGCAGACAGACGGGTCAAAAGCAAATGTGCGCATAAATGAATTACCAATGAACCGCATGCGATGCTCTCTACGTGCCACATTTCATTTTCAATTTGGTAGCCGGAGAGTAGTGCGTGTGAGTTTGGTTGCTGGCGGGGACGGTTGTGCTAATTTGTGGGTGTGTAACCAACTTCCAGATGGTCTAACATAGGCGAATGCTTAACCATTTTGACAGATGCGTTGCACAAAGTGCTCGAAGAGAGAGCAATTGAGGTGGAGGCAACTCACAGTTCGACAGCCTACATAAAAGCGCAATTTGCGCCATTATGCGTCGAGTTCCATTTGATTACAACACGATGACAAGCACAAACGCACACACACACACACACACACACAGGCACACACACACAGGCACACACACGCAAGCATTCCAGTTGTGGGCGTGGAGTAAAAGCAATTTCACTAAATCTGCAATTGTTATGTCGCCTGCTAAACAACTCACTTTGTTCCTCTCGAGATGATGCCGACTGCCTGCTGCTGTTTCATCTGCTTCTGGGGTGGCCATAAAAGCCAAACATTCTCACACGTCAAATATTTATATTGCATTGCTCTCTTACCACTCATTGTTGCTGTCCGCTTGGCTGTGCAATATGATTTGGGTATTGATTAAGCGCCAATTGGGGGTTGGCTCTGCCTCTCAATTACTGAAACGCTTTATTTATATACATATACTAATATGTATACATATATATGTACATACATGCATATGTATATGTGCAGTCCCATGTGGTACCTCATGTCACTCAGTTTTAGTACATTTTTATGGTACATTGTAAGAAAAAAGTGAAGAGTATGCGGAGTAAATCATGCAAACGCTTTGATGACGTCTATTGGAACAGTTTATAGTCCTAGTTAAAATGTTTATAGCGCCAAACTTTACGGTGCAGAGCAATTAAACATAATAGTCCTGTTGATCAGACACAACCCAAAAAGGAGAGAGGAGTATGTCTCTTGTTGTTGTCTATTTGTCAGCTTACAAAATTATGATGTTAATCAAGTGCTTTGTTAGAAATTTGTTAGTACTTAAATCTTACTGAATTATTTGTCGTAAAGACAACAATATTTTATGTGTCTACAGACTTTTTTTTTATCTACTTATTGCTGAGCACGCAAACACTTTTAGTTTATTATTGTAGTCACTCTTTGCTCTACATATATAAACAAATAAAATAAAATAAACATTTCTCTAGCGTTCTGCTTAACTATTATCAGACTCATCTCATATCGACAATCTTATATAATATAGGAGCAAAAGTTGCTTAGCTCTTGCCTTAAGATAAATCACAAAATTCAATATTTGTAAGCTACCCAACATTTGTTGCTGTGTAACTGCTGCCGGCAATTGATGAGCAGTGATTACACATTTTTCTGTTTATTGGTGTGGCGTTTAGTCACTGCGTACGTGAGTGAGCCACACTTATAAGCACACACACACAAACACACACACACCCACACATACATGCACACACACACACACCCACACACATACACCCACACACATACACCCAGAGTCACCAATTCTCACATACAAATGTGGTTTGGGGCATTTTTTCGACTGGTGTCTGCTTGTTGCTGATGCTGCTGATAATTCCCAGGAGTGCACTTTACGTGTTACTGCCTCATGAGTCACAATTGCGCCTGCTTCAAATACACTCGAAACTCAAACACAACAGCACACAGAGAAAGTTGCTGATAGTATAGATGTATTTGTATCTACATTCATTGAACTTTTGGCAGCGTAAATTTGAGCGATTGCTCAAAGCGCCTTAGCATCCTTTGCACTACATACATACATACACCGATACGTGCACACATATGTACACATACACACACATACATATATTTACAAACATATTAAGCAGAGCATTTCCGCTGCAATGTTTACTTGAAACAAACAATTTCCGCAGCTAAAGCTACCCCCAGCTGAAGCTGAAGCTGAAGCTGAAGCCGCAGCCGATGCCGAAGCATCTGTCAATGTATAATGCCAGCCTGAGCTGTGCTCTATTTATGGCAAACGACTTCGCATTGATCCAACGGAAATTTATTGATGAATTTCATTTCATTTCATTGCATTCATTTCATTTCGTGTGGCTCATGCACACCTCTCGAAATCGCTTTATTTTCAGCTGTGCTCGCTTCCTTCACCATTTTTGCTGTAAACCAGAGTGCTGAAATACAATTCCCAACTTTTAGCGCTTTATTTGTTTGTTTGTTTTTGCTTTTTGCTTTTGCTTTTACTTGTTTTTCACTCGTCAGCCGCTAGTTAAAGGAGCCCCAACATTTATATTGCCCTCACCAGCTGCCTGGGAACAGTGGAACGTTGCCGGCATCTAAAGTGGTTGCGATTAGTTTGCTAATGTTGTAATTTCATCAATGGCCACCGGCGAGGCAGCTAAAAATCATCAGGTACTTGACATAGCCGGGAGACCGCAATTTGCTGGTCGGTGGCTGATGTTGCTGCTGTTGCTGCTGCCCCATGATTTGAGCCACTAACGAACACTCATCGAGTCAACCACTCCACGAGCTAACTAACTTGGCTGACTGGCTTGGTTCAAGTTTTGTTTCTGTACTCAACTTTCGTCGATTCATTGATGTGAGTGGCTTTTTATTTGCGAGAAAATGGCAAATATTTCTTTTTTTTTTTCATCCACTTTGCTACGTACATACATATATATATATAAATGTATTTATTTTTTGTGTTTTCGTATTTTTCTTATTGAAAAGGAAATAAACTCATAAAAAGTAATTTAGCCATAATGCTTTTGGTCGAGTTAGTTACTTGATTTGCAGTTGCGAATAAAGTTTCGCTTTATTAATTTTGATGCTGAATCCTATTGTTGCTGTTATTATTGTTATTATTTCTTTTGCTGTTGCTGTTTTTACCACTCGGCCACTTAAAAACTTGCCTCTGTTCTGAAGTTTGCAATAAAGCTGAAAAGTTGATAAAAACAACAACAACAACAACAGCAACACAGATGCAGCATTTATATTGCGGTTTGCTTTATGGCAAATTTAATAACCGCAGACTGATTGGTCCACTTATTTGGGGTTTATGTTTTTTATGCATTATGAAATTGTCTTGGCAAGTGATTTTGATGCTATTGTCTCGTTTGGTTTGCTGTTGCAAATTCGAACTGATTTCGTTCAAATTAAATTTTGCGTTTGTGCATAACATTTCGCTACTTATTGGCAGTTGGTGTTGAATTGCCTTTGACGTTGATCTGATCTGAGTTTGGTTTTTAAATTCAACTGACACGCGTCTAACATGTCAACCTCAAGCTAAAATAAAAGTACGCAAAAGACACACTCTCGAACACACTCATGTACACTCTAACACCCACTCAGTTGGCAGCGCTGGCAGCGCTTTGAATCGAGTTTCGCAATTTGCTTCATTTTATTTTCATACCAAAATTCAATTAGTTTTCAATGTTTGCGACTGTCTTGTTAACTGATACACGATCGTGTTTCATTTCATTTTCCGTAAATGTGTATTGGTAGTTTCTCATTTTTCACTCATGGCCAAATAAACAAACGCTTAAAGGCTAATGCGGCGCATTGATGAAGGTGGAGCGACGAGGAGGTTTCGAAAGAGAAACTTGGTAAAAGTTGATTGTTTTTCTTTGGGCTGACTTTTGGAGGGCTCTGTTTGCGGCTGGGCTCCGTAAATTGTAAAAATAATTAAATTTATTTACGTTCGCCTTATTTAATTGCCGCAGCAGCTGCGACATTGCCTGCCAAAATAACTGTGGCAAAACCTAAGGCGCTCGCTTTCAAAATGTCTGCCACAACTGAGGGAGCAAAGTCCCCGCTGGACATTCGCAAGCTGCCCCTCCCCACGTCTCGAAATGAGTGCGCAAATGGAAAGCAAATAAATGAATAACAAATAGTTCAAATAAATAAACAAACAAATGCAAACTGAAATAGAGTTTTCTTCCGAAATAGAAAGCATTTTAAAGGGCAACTGAAAAACGACGAAATGTTCATTTTCGTAAAATCAACTCTTTGCCTTCATTATGCAGTTGTAGTTACTGTTGCTGCTTCGTTAGTGTTATTTATTTATTTCAAGTCCTTCGATTCTATTGATACCGAATATTCGCAAATTGCCATTTGCAGCAAAGGCCAGGAGGTAGGGCGTTGCAACGGAAACTGTAAGCTTATTAAAAGCCACTAAGTGATTTTTTTCCCTGCACCACTGCGAAGTGCTTCTACAACTAAAATGCTCAAACTTACAATTGTGATCCGAATGGAGGTAAAAGAGTTCTTTGCAGAACTGAGTGCTTCCATAATATATACTTTTCCATAACTCCCTCGAGAAGCGCACATTTATTAAATGTCAACTTCTTGTTCTTTAAATTAGTAGTTTTCTTTGAGTTTTCTTCGAAATTTTCCGTGCTGGTTTGCCTTGGATTATTGCATACGTTTCCCCATTTTCGTCCAATTTTCCCATGGCGCTCACTCCCCTGCTTTAGCAATACAAATATTTATATTGATGCTATCTCGTTTGTTCTTGTTATTGTTGCAATTGCAGCTGTTTTTCATTTGATACTTCGCATAAGTTAGGAAAATGTCACGCAAAAATGTCACTACCACTTGGCACTCGATGTTGTCTTGTTGTTGTTCTTCAGCGAAATAAATTCGATTCTCTTGTTTTTACCATTCGGCCACAATTGGTATGCGTTGCCTGCCCGCCCTACTAGCCCCCTTGCCACTGTCTGTTCGACTTGCCTGACTGTTTTTCATGCGCATTCAATGAACCATAAATTTCAAAGTGCCGCGACTAGCAGACACGACGGCGGCGCTCAGCTAAAACAGCAGCAACAGCAGAAACAACAGCATCATCAGAAACAACAGCAACAACAACAACTACAACAAGAAGAACAATAACAAGAACACTGAGTGAAAATTGTTTTAAAGTTATGCAAAGAGTTTTTGACCAGAAGCTGAAGTTCGTGTCATGGCCATAACCGTTTCGGATACCTCTTTGGCTATTGCTGTGCTATGGAAGCAATCGCTTTGGAAAATCATTTCTCTAATTGTCCTGCAGCTGCAGCCATGGTTAACCAATGCAAAACACAAACAGTCATAAACACTCACACACACAAACACAGTAAGATACAGATATTCATATAAGCCGGCTTATAGGCAACACTTTACCAGGCACCAATAAAAAGAAATGCTACAACAAAAACTATCATTGAATACTCATTGTTTTTTGCTAGGCGTACATACAGACAGAGAAAGTGAGAAAGGCATTGCAGGAGAATGAGGGAGAGAGTGACAGAGAGGGAGAGCGAGTGCGGCAAGGACAGGAAAAACATTTTAGTCGATGATATGTCTCTTTCTCTTATCTAGCAAACAATTTTATGCTTCCGCCTGAGCGACAAACAATGGAGCGTAAATATTCGAAAAGCGGCACAACAGCAACAATAGAAATAAGGAATAATAGTTAGTTTTAGGGTGCGTCGAATTTTAAGTACACTTTTCGCAATTTTTGATATAACCAAATAGTTATGAAAATGTTTTTGGCAAAGTGAAAGCATGCGAAAAATGTGATTTAAAAAACATAAAATAATAAATGATACATCAACCTAACAAAACATGAAACTAGCTTATGGCCATTGAATACTATAGTTAGCTGAGTACATAACAGAGCCAGTCTTCTGCATAGATCTATATACATATATAATTGAAAAGATAATAGAATACAAAATATTTAAACTTTAATTCTACCTAATGAAACAGTCGGCAAACATGTTGTAAGGACTATGAGATAATATAGTAGAAAGAGAAAGTATTCACAGGTTGAACAGGTATATATATATATTTCTACATACAAGAATTTCACTCTCATCTTAACAATTTGTTCCAAACATTTAAGACCTTTCGTAAGAGTATTGAAAACACTGTACAATGCCAGGCAAACAATGAGTTGTACACAGCAAATTGTGCAAATGAATGCATGAGCAAATGAGTGAATGGGTGAATCACTAACTGACGGAATGACCGAATGAGTGTGCGAGTGAATGTGTAAGTGTATGAGTGTATGACTAGGTAAGCCCTGATGCACGTCCGGTGCAAATAAGCAGGCAAAGAAGAATCGCCTAAAGCTGAGGGCATTGTTAGGCTATAGAGAGACAGCATAGAAACATTATAATGGCACGAGCAAAGAGGATAATAATAACAACAACAACAACAACAAGAGCAACAACAACCAATAGCAAAAACAGCAGCAGCAGCAACAACAACATCAGAGACTAAACGAGTAGTTGATAAGATTTGTCTACAACATTTTATTGTCCTTTGCTTTTCCACTTTGCTTGGCTCGTTTCAGTTTTAGTAAAATGCTTTTTTGCACAATTGTCATCATGACCCTTACACACACACACACACATGTGTGTAAAATTCTGAAGGTGTTAGTGGAAGCTGTTTTGCATACTTTGCGGCGCTTTGGTATTGTCCAAACATTTGCAAGTTGTGTGCTCTCTTTTCGTTTAGGTGCTGGCCAAAGCAACGAGAGTAAGCGATAAATAAATACAATTTGCTTGTTCCCTTTATTTGCATTTAAGATTAAGCAGATAGAACACGGAAAAAATCTACCCAAATGAACATTTGTTACGCACAACTGGTAGCAAAAATATTATGCGCACGAATCGCATTTAATTTTAAAGCCACATAAATTCGATGTGGAGAGCCATTGCGGAAAAAAGTGTGCATTGGATGGGTTTGGATGGCAGCTCTGTGCGTCCCTAAGAGCTCTCTAATTTGCTTTGACGGCAGACATGTGTTTCAGGGCTTTGTCTTTGTGCGTACCAACTGTAAAACCAAATCCAGCTAAGCGCGATGAGAAGGCGAAGCAGGATGCTGCATGCGCCATCCAGCCTAATGAAAAAGCTGACGCGATGACAACGCACTGACGATAACGACGATGAGTATCCAGGCTCAGCACCAGTTAAGACCAGACCAAACCAGACAAAACGCCAGACTCCAGACCCAAACCGAATCCAACCCGAACAGAGCAGCGCGCATAGCAGACAACCTTTTAATTAATTTCAATGCGCGGCAAATGCAGCAGCGTTCTGACAAACACGTGCACCACATCACACAGCCCACAGCCCACAACACACAACACCACCTTGCCATCCCTGCTCCATATCCTGTGGCTATTGGCATGCGTATGTGTGGAGTGAATTTAGTGATGAAAACTTAAACAACTGTTGCCAACGATTTTAATTTGTTGTGGCACATAATTTGATTTGCCATGTGCAGCCAAGAGCAACAATGCACCACCTGCTATTGTGGGCATGCCACCCTCTTCCCTCCCCTCCCTGTTATGTTTCACAGTGGCTCGAAATGTGTTTTTTATGCTGCAAGTTGCAGTGATAACGAAGTGGAATACACACGATTTATTTCTTATATAATACTTTCTCAGTCATGGTTTGACCTTTATAATAATACTACATTTATAGTTGATAACACGATTTTCAGTCTAAGTACAGGTAAGAAATATGACTTCATAAAACTGAACTGATTTTCCAAGGAATACTCTTTTTGCATGGTTAAACTTTATATAAATACTGCATTTCATAGTCGACACTGCATTTTTTTCTCATTGTTTAGCATCTGCTACATGTCGTTTGCCACTGTGCCACAAGCGTAACCTGTGAAAACAGCACACATTGTTGCAGTGGTAAACTGTAAGACTGAGCCGTCAACTTTAACAACGCTTACCAAACTATGAGCCATGTCGAGCATATTGTTAACTTTCTGACTTCATCTCATCTTGGGCTGTCGTCCTCTGTCAACCCTCTCTCGCTATCTGCCTGTTATCCACTGGTTGATGCCGGCTGCCTGCTGGATCATTTCCGACTGGCAACTTTGTTGCGTATTTACATATTTATAAGTTGCAGAAGAGTGGTGCCGTGGTGCAATGCTGTGATGTGCAGCATTTACCTTTTGTTTTTGCAGTCTCTGGCTACCATAATATTCTACCGATTTCCAGGCAATGCCTCGTCAGAGCCTTGGCAAAAAGTTTGAGCAGTTAGTTCTGGCTGCGGCCAAGTGTAATGCAAATCGCATGCATTGTGCAAATTTTCTGTGTGTTGCAACAACTTAAACACTGCCAGCCGCTCGTCTCAAGGTGTTTGACTTGTGAACGCTGGCATATTGCCTAACCGTGTCCTAAGTTATATTCCTGTTTTATTTTACTACTCGGTACCATATTGTGTTTAGTAAAAACTTTGCACAGCTTTGCTTAGCTTACGGTTGAACTGGCATGAAGAACGATAACTTGAAATTACCATTGGTTGGGGGCGTGGTGTGGCGTTGACATTGCCTATCATTTTAAATGCTCGCTGGGCACATGTGGCGTATGCGCAATATGTTGCAATCTCCAATTGCCTCTTGCCTTGTGGCGCTGGCAATTCATTTTCAGTTTAACCCTTTGCACCCACACACACAGAACAATGGCCAGGACATGACCAACCCACTGGGCTCACACGCTCATGCATATAGAAAGGCTGCATTAAATACTGCGTTGGTGTCCGTATATAACAATGGGTGTGGTGGGTGTGGTGGGCGTGATGGGCGGTGCGGTGGTGTAATGGTGTTGGGAGTTCCCCACGTTGTCAACGCCAATACAGGTGCGCACAATGCAAACGAGTGACATGCAAATGCTTTCAACAACAATTGCAATTCATGCAGCCCCTAACACACCCACACACACACACACATGCACACCCACACACACACAATGTCAGGCGTACATGGCTCGCTTCACATTTCGTTTCATTTTTTGAACGTCGATTTTCGAGCTTTCGTTTCTTGCAATTTCGTATTTTTCTTCATTCTTTGCTATTGTTGTTTTTGTGTTTCGCTTGTTGCGTTGCGGTCTGTGTTCTTTCATAGTATGTGTGTGCGTACAAGCAGGTGTACATGTACACTGACACACACGCACACACACATATCACTGACCAAAGATTGCCCTTAAATGCGACGACAGCTTCTGCTTCTGTTTTTCACAATACGCTAATACCCTGCATCATTGTAAGAAATGCTTGTCATTTAGTTTTTACCTTTCTACGGTTTCTGTTTTCAAGTTTTCCTCTACTAGAAGCTTAAGCTTAAAAGTTAGTTTATCCCCTACGTCTGTTTGAACCGTATGCATATATGCAGGCGTTATTTTTGTTGATTGGCTCAGGCTTAAAGTTTGTCTTTTCTTATGGAGTCGGTTTGAAAATACCAGTTTCTTCTCGGTTGCAGCTTATGTTTTGTTTTCTGCGTGGTATCTTATGCCTAAGCCTGCCATTTTTCATCTAAAATTCCTGTTGGTTAGCAAACTGTTTTTGTTTACGCCAGAGATGCTCATGTTGATGCTGATACAGCATTTTGTTGCTGCTGCTGCTCCTGCTGCTGCTGTCGCTATTGCTGATGTGGCTGCTGCTTCACTTACTTATGCATTCACACTCAAATATGCAATGCGCCACAAAATTGCAATTTCCACTAAGATTGATGAAAAACGCCAGCCACGCCTTTTGTCGCCTCTGCCCCACGCACACAGACACATCTGCACACAATAGCAATGGTTGCTGCCACCACATGCATCATCAGATGCGAGCAAATCATGTCATCAATCGAATTTCAAGCGATTATTTTTGCACGTTTCACAAATCACGGCAAAAAAAATGCATGCGTGTGCGTGCCGCTATGTGTGTGAGTGTATGTGTGAGTGTAAAGATGTGTGCATGTAAGTTTGGCTGCATTGCAAATGGGGACGCTCACAATACGTTTCGATTACGCATTCAAATTAAATTGATGTCGCCGCGCCTGTTGTTGCCGCAGTAGCAAGCGGAAGCGCTAACAATATGAAGACGCTGCCACACACACCCCTATGAGCACCCTCCCTATTTCTCTACCCTCCGGCGCTTAATCCCACTGAGTGCATTCAGGCAAAATTCACGTAGCAGGTGGCATTTTACAAATTGTTCCCCTGCCGTTCAAGACTTTGAAATATGCAAGTATTTCATAACTCAATTTAGGGCCAATTGCAAACCTTCTGCATATTTATGGCCAACCAGCCGCTTTCGACTCTGCTATAAACTGTTACCGAATGCGGTCCTTGCATATTTGAAAATACTCTGGACATAAGATGATTTAATAGCAAATATTTTAATGTATATGTAAGCTCTTCATAAAATAGCCAAAACAATTTGCCTGGTGCACTTAAATAGTTTTTTTTGTTGTTGCATATCTATATATATAAATATATTTATTGAGCTTGGCACTGTTGAAGCTTCGTGCAAATTATAAATTACATTAGGAAAGGTTGCCAGCAAGGCAAACCCCGATTGCATTGTTCGTATTGTTTTCGTATTTCAGTTGGCATTCCGGTGTCTACCGGAGTGTAGCTTAAATGCAAAGCCAAGTAATTGGAAATATAGTAGAATTGCCCGCAGGCCATAAATTCCATCAGTGGCTGCAGCCAGAGCAGTATTTGCATCAGATACTAGTTTATAATCTAACTGTTACAATTTTGGCCATACATAATTACAGTATTCAATTACAACTTCATAATTCACCAATGCTAACTGACTCTACGCCGATACGCTTATGGATGTTTTGCATGTGTGTGTGTGTGCATAAATAAGCCTTGTAATTAGCTGAACGTCTGGTGTGGCAATCAGCGTACAGTTGATGTCCCAAATGCCACGCGCGGCACATGCATCTTGATTAAATGATGATTATGCAGAGTTGCTGCTCGGAAAATGTCTTGTTAATGCCAATTTGCGTCCATTGTTAACACTAATTTCCATTGTTCACTAAATAGACATTTGGTTTAAAGTAACTTCAAGGCTCATCTTAAGCATACTGTATTAATTACATTAAAATGATTTTATATTACATTGCAAAATTTCAAAATCATTATTCAACGAAATAAATTGTTGATTTCTACTTAATAAATTGAAAGCTGGATTATTGTTGGATGCTATTGACAGAATGAGGTTGAAAGTAAGTAAAACATTCAATTCAATAGTCTTACGAAGGCTAAAATAAATATTTGCAGCTTTCAAGCAGTGTTTTTCTCACATTTTCTTTATGCTGCTTTGAATATTGCAAATCATGCTTTCAACCATTTTGCTTGACATTTTTCATAAAATCTTTAACAGGAGAAATATATTTTTAATGAAATGTATCTCTTAAATAAATATGTGCTATTGCTTAATACTTAAAAAACAATTATGTTTGCCTAATGTAAATACATGTTTGATGCTTATTTATAATCGGTTTAAAAACTAAATAGAGTTTTTGCGCAATAAATGTTTACGATGCATTATGTTGTTTAAGCCTCAGAATGTACTACAAATTAGACAAGGGTTGTGCGCAAGTTGCCATTTCCATAAAATATGCAGCTAATTACGTGCAACTTACTTAAGCTCACAGGAGCTCAATGACAGGCAACAGCAACCCATGAGCGACAACGACAGCGACACAACAGAAACCAACAACCAAGTCTGTCAGTTCTCTAATACAATATAATTACGGTAAAAATCAGAGCTGACAAGCGCCATTAGGGTGCGTCGCTAACGTCTTGCCAAATGAAGTTGAGAGCGATAAAAGGGGGCGTCAGAGAGGATGACAGAGTTGGTAGGGACCCCGGCAATAGTTCGTAAATCTTAACGCCTTTAAGCAGGCCCCAAGCCCAATTGTCAATGACGTTTTGTCGTCATGATTACGACTCTGGTTTCCAAACGTGGCGCAACTGCTAAGCAAGCTGCAGTCCAAAATGATCGACTAAGAGTTATCCTAGAGCTAATAGTTACGTTTAAATATTTACATTTGCAAGCAATATTTATTCAATAAATAGCTATAATAAAAATGTGAATTCAGCTATTAATCTTTTGATTTAGTTTTATTTGGTTTTATTATTTGTAAACAATAAGCGAAATAGGAAACATGTTTTTGCCATAAAAAATGCAGTTAAATACAAAAAATAAAACCCAATAAATAAAGTTTAAAGCGAAATAAGCTCAGAATGAAATGAGAGCTGTGAAAATAGTACACTTCAAAAAGAATGCGGCTTAAACACATTTTCAATTAAATAATGAAAATAACTGCAGCCACAAGTATGCTTAGTATTTAATAATTAAATATGAAAGACATGCGGCAAATATTAAAGCAAAGAACATACAAATAAATATAAATATATATTATTTTTATTTGCTGAAAAATGTTTGCACCCGTTTTTATTATGTAAATGTGGGCAGAAAAAACGTAGACTTTTTTAGTCGAGTTAAATGTATGTTTTATATTTTTTAGTTACTGTTTACAACTTGCGACAATTAGTTAACTGATAAATTCATATATTTGCGTTTTGCATTTTTTTTAATTTTTTATTTGCAATTAATTTGTTGTCATGTGTGGATTTCAATATGCTACAACGATTTTACTATTTTATAGTTAAATATTGAATACATATGATTTGATGAGAGGATAGATAGTTGCTTTAGATATAAACTAAACGTTGACTATATTTATTGCACCACAGATATTCGTAGCACATGGCAAAGACTGGCATACCTTAAAATGCTGTAAGCACAGGGCATAGATGTGTGGCTGGAGACAGCGTGGCAGCACGACATTGGCAAGAACATTGAGGTTGATTCGCTGTTTCCTGTGCTGTGCTGGCAATTACAGAAATTAGCTTTCGTTTTTAATTTATTATCGCAATTGTGCGTGCTTCTAATGGGGCGACAGGCGACAGTTCGCCAAATGGCTGAAGGCGACGTTCTCTCCCCCATTCGCAGCCCCTCCTTTGGGGTCCTTGTTGATGCCATTGCTACGAAGAATGCCTGGGTTGTCTGTCGACCAAAATTAATGTGCATATAACTTACGCTTTAACGGAAAGTATACAGCAGTGAGTACAGACGAGAGTTTGCCCCATTAAGATTGCAACGTTTCGTTGCGGGGGTTTCATGCATTTTAAAGTCTTATAACACACACTGCTTGCATGCAACCTTATGGCCATGTGGAACGAAGTGTGCACACTGTAAAATATTTATAATGATTTACCAGCACCCACACAAGTAAAAGTTTTCTGTGCGAAATGAAAAAATGTTTTACGGCAATTTTGGGCAAAATAGCCGCACATAATGCACAGGCCCAGAACATGCAAATTGCAACATAATTGAAACAAAATGACCAAGAAAAAAGAAAACCAGTTTTCAAGGAAGAATGAAAAATATCGTTGCCTACCTTTTGGAGCCAACCCCTTGACGAAGCTGTTTATTTATTAATGTGCCGTGCTAAAAAACAATTAATAAAGCGCGCTTAGTTGTGACGGCTGGGCTGTGGGAAGAGGGAAAGAGGTGTGGTCGCGATGCTCAAAGCACTTAATGTCGTATTTATAATGTTGTGTTTTTGGTCAGGCCACAGTTGATGGTGATGTTCTATCTAGCTGATGGTGGCAACCATTTATAAAAGGCGCTTTGCTGGTGGCGTATGTTTTTGGCTGTTGCATTTGCTGCTAACCGTAAACTGCGCATTAGTGTGATTGCATAACATTTGTACACATACGCACACACACAAACACACACACACACACAAACACATATGAAGTGGGAGTGTGAGCAGCACACGCGAGCATCTCGTAAGCAACCTAAATTCGCTCTAAACCAAAAGCGAACCAAAACCGAAATCCTTATGTATGTTCAGCTGCTGTTGCGGCTACGTGCTGAATCCTGCTGCAACGGAGCAGCTCAGCAGCATATCAGCATTTGGGTTTACATCCCCAAAAAGTTTGCACAGCACCCACAATATTTTGCTGAAAACTGGCTCAGAGTCGTTGATAATTTAAGTCGAAAATTTCAAGGAAGCAGCTCGCACGTAATACTCAAAAGTAGAGATATTTGCACACACACAATCACACACACTCAGACACACATATAGTCACACCAGGAAACTGCAATTACAACAAGTGCAATGCAACAACAATGAGAACAACAAAAACAATGGCATCTGTAATCAAAGCAGAGAAAAAACGGGGCGAAAATTGTTAAGCAAAAATGTGTGGAATGCAATTATGCAACAGTCCAGATGAGAGGGGATCTGCTGCACAGGGACCCTTGCAAGCTAAATGAAGGCGCACACACACACACACATACAGTTGGTCGTAGAAGTTTACAGACTGGCAGGCACAGAGCCATAAGTAAACTTTGCTTGGCTGTCAAACAAACCGAAAATGAAATCATTGTCAATTCATAAAACCCGACAAAAATTTTACAAATTGCATTTACATATGCTACAGCAACAACAATACAGACAAACACAAACACACACACACACACACACACACATGTATGTGAGCACTTAGCCATTATGTTGGCCATTATGCTTCATTTGTTGCGACGCCGCTTGACACACATACGAGCTGGAAGGGACGATGCTGTGGGCGTGGCCGGACCAACTGAAGGTGCCAGACTGAGGCTAAGCCCCAACAGCCACGTCGTTTATTTAAGATGACAGCAACAGCAGCGGCAGCTGCAGCTGCAACTGCAGCAATTGACACCCCAACGGGCAGCAGCAATACTGTGTTGCGGTCAAGTGTGCAAACATATTGCTCGCACTATACACTTAAATTAAAAATGTTTGATTGCATTTCCCTTGCAACAAGACTGATTTCTGTTCTATTTTTGAAGCTGGCTTTACTCCAATATCTAATTTCCCATTGCTAATTTAGCTATTATAAACATAATCATTATATATTGTACGCATTCCGTTTGAAATTTTAGGCACAATTTCAGAGTAAGTATTTTTATTCACAGTCGCTTTTTTTTTTGAGTGTACGTAAGCGTATTTTGTATTTGTGATGCTTGTGTCGTTCATGTTGACCTTGTTTTTACGCTCTCGAACGTAATTGACATTTATTAATTGGAAAACAATAATTTTGCGTCTGTGTCAGCTGCCATGCAGCAAAACCGAAAGCTGTATTTGTTGCAATGCCGCTTTTGGTTGTGCATGCCAAGCGGACCAAAAAAGCCAGGGCGTTGCCAGTTACGATGATTTATGAATCGCTGCAAGTGTTTGGGGTTGTTGGTTGCTTACTTATGCGGCCAGCAGCGATTAAATGCCGTCAACAGCAACACCGGCAAAAACTGCGCCCAAAACTTTTGGCAGCTGTGCGCTCGTGCTGCCCATTAAAAGCTGTCAAATTTTAATGTTTTACATGGCAAACTCAAAGTGCTAGCCTGAAAACCAGAAAGCACAGCAACAACAAAAACAATATAATCAGCGATAGTTAGCTGTGCGAGGCACCTGTCTGACGGAGGGACAAATCGACCGACTGACAGACGAAGAGCACTATATCGCTATCCTCGCCCCATAAACATCAGGAGACTTTAAAACTAGCGACCGCATGTCTATGTCAGCCAACGGGGCGTATGTGTAACGGAATCCCAACACGCGATAAATTCATTAAAGAGCTGCTCGCATAGCAAACTCAAATCTGGCTAACATGTCTCGCGGGCAACGTAAAATACCAGAGTGCTTGCACACACGCATACACACACACACACACACACACACACATGGACACACGCACACACATATACACACAGAGAGTGTGTAAGAGGCACACACAAAAAAGCATTGCATACTTTCGGGCACGTTTATAGATTAACACATTTTTACTGCTGAATGTACTAATAAGGCAAGCATTTCCACTTTCGAGTTACCCCCAGGAGGCATATATATAGACCCATACACACACAGACACACACACTGACACATACAGCAGTGTCAGCTACAGCAGCCGCAGCAACTCGCTATCGCACTCATACACGAACTGTGTACTTTCAAAATTTATAACGCCAGCCACCAACAGTAACAACAATAAGGAGTCGACAGTGTGAGAGAGAGGCTGCTGCCTGGCAAACAGTCCTTGCCAGGTGTAGGAAAATGTTAACAAGAGCAAACAACGCGAAAATATTTCATATACTGCACAAGGCCTTACCGAAACCCTTACCGAACACTGCCGCCCAAGCAACCCAGCCAGTTAAATGGCAAACCTTGAGGGAATTTTGCTACTGCGGCTCCTCCTTCTGCTCCTGCTAGCCTGTTTCGTTGTTGTGATTTCCAAGTCTGGCCATTGAGTGCTCGTAGGGTGTACGTGTGTGTGTGTGTACCTAGCCAGGTAGCTACGTGCCTGGCACACGCTACGAGATCGCAGCAGCTGCTATTGCTCCTCCTGGCTGCAGCTGTTGCCCTTCAGTGCTGTGGTGGGTCGTCCAGCTCAGACTCGTATCTGATTCGACAGGCAGCACGAATAGCGAATGATTCGAGTCGACTTGTAATTACCACTGCATTGTGCACTTTTTATTTCCCGCTTGTATGCTTTAACTTTTCCATTCCAATTGGTTTTCGCTCGATGTTCCCCCCCCCTCTCTCTCTCTGACTAACTGTCTCCGTATCTCTTCAATTTGATTAAATTACTGTTTAAACATTATCGCTGATTGTTGCTTTAACTTGGCCCCTGCCACAAATATCGCGGCACAAAACTTTGTTGAACGAACATGTGCATGCGGTAAATACTTCAGACTGCTGTCAGGCACGTATTCCGCCGACTGTTCAGCAAATAAAGCTCTGATAAAATCGAACGATAACTACAAAAATTATTTTGTTCTTATTGCCAAATTATTGTTTACCAAGCTCAAATTAAAATAATTTTTTATCAACGTAAGCAATTTTATTTAATTTTAACACTTTGCTAAATACATTTTCTTGACTACGCAAAGCAGAATAGTTAGTATAGTTTTTGAATTAAATAGTGTAATTAGTTATGAAAAACGTGATTAGAATGTATGATATTAGACATATGTTGTTGATTATGTCTACATATTGCAGGGATTCTCTAAGAACAATGTTTTTGAATGCCTCTCAGAGAAGCACTGCTTATATTTTAAGCTATGATATTCAAAGTCCACGTCACATATTCTACATTTGAATTTATCTGAATGTTTGCCATGGTCGCCTGCTAAAACTTATTTGTCTGCTAATGAAATGTTTTTCTATATAAAAGCCTCATCAATTATGTGCAGACATTAAATATTATTTAATATACAAATTTGAAAAGCGTGCTTTAAATTGTTAATAAGCACCATTATATTTTGCACAAACAAAAACAAATAAATAAATAAATAAATGAAAAATAAGAAACATAAAGGAACGGAACTGAATTTTATGCAAACTATAAATCGAAATTTCAGGCAATAAAATATATCGCTGAGCGAGTGGTTCAGTAAAAAGTGTTTATTAATGCATTGATGCTCGCATACAAATTTCAATTTGATACAAACCATTTGTATTCGTAGCGCTGGATTTTCGATGGCATTGGAATACAAATTGCAAATTGCATGCGCTGCCAACTTAAGTTAAAGGCAGCAAAATGAGTGCTGAGCGAGTACTGAGAGATCTCGAGCCGGATTCTCTGATGAATTCCAGCAATTCAAAACGTGACTGACGCAATGACTTATACACATTACAGCTCTTCTCTCCTTATAGTCGGAGCCATAACTAAGTGCCACTACGTAACTGAATAGCAACGGCACAAAGACAGACGACAGAGATATCTATCAGTGTGTCTATGTCTGTATGTGTGTGTGTGGAGTGAGGGGACAGCACTCGTTCACTTATACAAACACATAAACTAAGCACACGAGTAGTTGGCACTTTTAAGTCATTTGCTGTATTCGAATTCAATCCAAAATGCGACCATCAAAACGAATGGCCACTCAATCAAACAAGTGAATCAACTGAAGCAGCTGACGTAGCTAGAGACAAGTGCACGCTATATGGAATAGAAGATTGTGGGGATATAAGGATGTTGGGAGGGCAGAAGCTACTCGGGCACTTGGGTCAAGTTTTGTCAGGCAGCACGCGTACGGCAAACATTTTGGTCTGTGCAACTCACCTCGACAGCTTGCATATGAAACGGAATACTTGGACTTGGGCAAAGTTATGTGGACTTGGATGAAACTATGTGGTTAGGAATGTGCTTCGAAATTGATTTATTGAGATTGTTGCATTTTTCTGATGAAAACGACAAGCATATAAAATCATTTACCAATTAACACTCGTTGTATATTGTTTGATGACTTCTTTTTAATACATATTTAAACTATTAAGAGTCTTAATATAGACTCAATTATTAATACTAATGCTAAAATCCATAAAATTCTACAGCTGGAGGGTATTTTGAAACCCAGACCAAAACATTGCTACTGCTGCATAGCAGGCAGCTTTTAAAGTGCAAGCCTGGCACATCAGCACCGGTTGCACGTTTTGTAGATCTGCCACCAAATTCGTGACGGCCAAAGTGAAGCTTTTGCTAAGCCATTAGACGCCTCATGTCTAGTCGAAAAAATAAAACATGTTTCCTATATATATATTTTTTTTTTCAAGCGCCATTTGAAGCAGACGTCAAATCGTTGACGCGAAAAGCGCGACATGTTGTTGGCTCTGTGTTTGTTTTGTTTGTTTGTTTGGTTGTGCGGGAGGGAAACTCAACTTTGGCATTGGTTGCACACATCGATTTTATTTGCAGTTGCTGCTTTTTATTTTCCCGTATTTTAGACGGGGGTGGGTGAAAAGCTCAGTTTGAAATCGGCCTGTGCAGCGATATATGATGCCATTTTGTAAATTATTTAAAAATGATTTATTGTAAGTTTGTTTACACTTTGCAATGCGGTTGCAATTTTGGCAGCAGCTGTGCGTCATATCGTTATAAATATTTCATAGTTCCGTTCAGCTCAGCTCGGCTCGAAAGCAAGTGCAAAATCCAGAGCACAAATCTATTGTGTGTTTCATTTGAATTTAATATTTTATGTTGCCGAGCCGGTCGAGCAGAGCTATGAGTTACCCTGTAGCCAAATTTGGCCTAGACTAAACGGAGAATTGAGGCTGTTGCTCAGGTGTATATACCCCAATTTTATTATCCATTGAGTGGTATTAGAACAACAAGTCTGAAAGCTATAGCACAAATTGAATTTGCAATCGCTGTTTGAGTTTGCCTTTTGCGGTTTGTGAATAGAAGTGCGATATTTGTGCGTGTGATTGTTTCTGAGTCAGATGTCACTTGCATGGCGTGCAATTAAAAGTTTAACGACAATTGCCTACATTGCGGTTATCTACTATTTGCAATCAAGATGCTGCCTTGATTGATTAAGTTTAATGAATAATGCAAGACCACACAAGACACCTGGCAATCAAATACGAAGACAACTTCAGAATCGATTGCCATAGCATTTTCGGGGGCAAAACCGATAAACATCAATTGTCACTGGAAATGGGCGATAAAAAGAAATTTCAACTTGAATTTATGACCAGATGCGTTGCAAATTGTAAAGCACTGCCACAACTATAAATTTAAATTGTACGAAAGATACGCTCCGAAACAGAACCCAAATATTTAACACACACAATTAAAATACGACAGCATCGACAAAAATCACCCAGAACTAACTGACATTCTAAAGCATCGAGCTTGACCCTTTTCCAAGCCATTGAATTGATTTCTGACTGCCTAACACATTGACAACAACCATAAGGAGGAAGATGCGTTAGAGAGAGAGAGAGAGAGAGAAAAGTCTTTGGAAAATGTGTGCCGGAAAATGGCAGCAGCAGTTTGAGTGGAACGTCTGCTTTCTTAGTTACCATTAGGGACTTGAGCTTGTGATTGGAAAATCTATGATGATCATTAATAAAAACAAAAGAACATTTTCGAAAATGCCAAAACAATAACAAAAAGCTAACGACAGGATAGGACCACTCTAATCAGGTCACAACGTTGGCAAATTCAGATGCAGATGCTGCTTATTATTCCTGTTCTTGAGACTGGCTGCTGCTCATGCATTATACGCACCACTTTAGTCCTTGTAAATATTATTTTAATATCTTGTCAAGCAGCCCAGGCCCAACCGCTCTTGCGCACACATTCCATCGACTTGCTGTTGTTGGCTTGCTCTTAGCTGTTGGATGTTGGCTCTTGGCTGGTTTCTTGCTGTTTTCAAACTTTGTGCAACAAACAATGCTTCATTATAAGCTTCAGCGCCGAGGCCAGAGGTGATAAGCCCTGCCAGAATCAGGCATGGCAAGACAGCCAGGAAACATACTGCCTGTATCGTATAGCAAACTTCATTTTATGCTTTTAGCTTTTACAGTCTCACACACACACACACACACGCACACACACAAGTCACATGCTTGTAGTTTGTATGAAATTTTACGAATATTTCATAATACGAGTTATGTGTGTGAGTGTGTTCTTGTCGTGTTGTGCTGTGTTGTGTCGCAACGTATCTCATGTTTTGTCAGACGAAGTGGCTATGCAAAGACAAACAAACCAAAACACCAACAAAAGCGTTGCACAAAAATTTGTCAATCAACTTTAAGGATAACAGCTTGCACAAAGAGCTGATGAAGACTAAAGACAAAGGCCAGAAACTTTGCTGAATGCCATTGAAATGTTAATTCAAAGTGTTCCAAAAGCCGACACACAAATTGAATGCTTTGCCATGTTCTCACAAATCTAACTTTCATAGATTTAAATTAAAATTTGACAAACTTGGTAAATAAATATTTAGTCTTGTATTCAATAATTCAATTTGCATTTTCCAGCCAAAGGAATCCGAGCGTTATTTAATTACTTAAAAGAATGAATTTTAATACAAAAAGGAGCAGCTATTTAAAGCTAAAGGCTGATATTAACTGAAACAATATTTTCCTTGTTCGTATATAATTGCTATCGAGTGTTTGATTATATTTTCACTTAAATTCAGAAGAGTCTTGCAATTATTAATTAAACCGTCAGTGCATAACTTTAAATGGATTCACATAATCAACGCATTAATTATTGACAGTTTCAAAAGGTTTGCTTGTACAAAAAGAGAAATATAAAAAAAAAGAATTGATTGTTCTGAATATAATAGTGGATCGAGAGTAATTTGATTGTTAATCATGCGAACAATTAGAGCACTTTCTGATTGAAGCATATTAATGAAGTGCATTAAAAATAATCAACACTGAAATGTGAAGAAAACAAATATGACAGCTGCGCCGTCACTCTCAAACACGCACACACACACACACACACACACACACACAGTAGCCACATTTCAATTTTCGCCGTGTGCGCTGTAATTTGCTTGGATAATTTATATGCATGCCACGTTGCGAGTATAGAAGATGCTCCCACAACTGTTCAGCTTTAGCTTCAGTTACTGGCTGGTCTCGAGTGCGAAATGAAATAAATTTTGCAGCATCATTTAAGCTTAATTAAGATGGCAGCCGCAACCGGCGAGAACGTTGCTGGCAACAAAAGCCGCGCAGTGCACTGCGCAGCACATAAATAAATGAGTAACTGAGTGGTTGAGTGGTTAAGTGGTTGCCAGCAGCAACAGCCAGTAACAGCCAGCAACATTCAGCAGCGTCAACCACCGCATCCACAAGCGACGTTAAGGTGTCGAATGCATATGTGAGTGCCTGTCAGCATGCCGTCGTCCAGTTGAGCTTCAAAATGAAGAAGCGGTGGACGATAGACTACAATGACAGCTCATTGAGTATATATTCAGCTGTTTCATTTGATTTTCAGCCAACTCATGTTTGCCACGCATAAAACTACTTACACAATGTCAAAAGACATCATTATTTATGCTGGCGTGCACAGCAGCAGCATCAGCATCAGCATCTCCCGCCAGTCTGATCAGAATTGAGCTCGTCATGTTGCATTAGTAGCAAATTAATGGCAGCAGGGGCATCACACTCTCAGCCGACACACATTTCACAAGGCAGCTTAATTTCAGGCGCCGCATGTTGATTTTTAATTACTAACACACACACTCAGTTGCTAGACGTCAAAGCCAATAAAGTGTGCCGGAACGCACAATGCCATAAAATACAATTAAATATGTCTCGAACTTGAGACCCGCCCCGTAAGCAGGCAATTAGCTTGGCAGCAAATTCATTGAGCCACAAGTTCAAAGTGTTGCACGCTACGCATCATTTCTAAGGCATAGAATCAAATTTCTTTAGGCAGAAACTAAGCATATAATGAATGACAAGGAAGTTTACTTGACTAGCTTGGGGATGTTCCTTTCAAGTGTGTGAATAAATCTTTTCTATGTTTGCAAATTACTGTAATTATTATCACGAAATGCTTAACAAAATTCAGTGCAAGCTCATTTACTGTTCATTTTGCAGGGTATACGGAAATATGCCCAAAAATAAAAGCCTGAAAATTGCAAAAGTTTTCGTAATTGCTGCTCGCCGACGTCCTGCGCAAATTAAACGCAAGTATGCAAAGTCATTTTATGAAAAAAGGATGACTGCCAGCCACCCAGCCATACAGTCGGTCAGTCAGTCAGTCAGTCGGGCGTGCCCAGCCTGCGTAATGATTAAGCAAACACTCAATCACCCCTGCCCCTCGAACACACACAGACACACCCTCTTCACATGTATGAGCCTGAAATGAAGCACATTCAGCTAGGGCAATTGAGGTTTTTTTCTTGCGCCCTTGCTTTCTGCTCGACAAAGCATTGGATGACTTTAAAGTCGCTTGCGCTTGCCGGGCATCGTACACAAAAAATCGTAGCACACTTTTATGGGCAGCTGTAGTTGCAGTACACTGAATGCAATATTTACTGGAAATTTGCACAATTTTCTGTGTCAGTTGTATTAAGCGTATTAAGCTTAAGCATCTATCATGCATATGACACGCCCCATTGCCTACCGCTTGCATTCAACTCATGCATACAAATGCGCGTCATATGCCGGCAACCTTTTGTTTAATGAAGCCGAAGTTGTAGGGCGGCCCCTTACACATATGTATGTGGGTGTATGTGGTGAGAGCGTTTCTATGAAAGTTGGTGTGTGTATGTGTGTGTGTGTGTGGGCTTCCATATGGAAAAAACAGTTTTCGAATGAATGCAAGTTTTAATCCTTGAAATATGATTTGAGTGCAAATATTTTTGCATAACCATGAGCTCGACTCTTCTCCACACAGTCAGTTGCGGTTTTGCCGCTATGTTTGCCCCTCCGTGTGAGTATACGTGTGTACGTACGGATTTTGCCTGCCTCACATGTGATGTAAGCAGTGACACAATTTCGCTTCTCGTCTTGTGCGTGTGTCCGTTCGTGTGAATGTGTGCACTTGTACTTGCCAACCGCAAACACTTCACTCGCTTGAAGGCTGAAGGCTGCCCTCCGCTAGGTCGGGCCAACAGCTACTACCTTTAAATATCCCCTTATCCGCCATGCCACATGCGTTCATTTTTGCAGCTGTCTGCGGTTTTGAAATGCATTTGCCCCACCACTCCACCATTTCACTGTCCAGTGGCCTGCGCTGATGCGCTTACACTTTTAGTGGTTCATTTCTAAATTGCAACTAAAGAGTTGATAGTGGCTGCCTTTGCGGCCACTTGTACACCATTCGACCATGCTTCCTGCCAGAGGGTTAATGAACAAAGTTCCTGTTTGGGTCAGGCTAAGTCGATGACAGTAGTCAAGCTGGTTGAGTCCTGACAACCTCAAATGTATGTATTCCTGCGCTGAGCATCTGACTGACATTTTTAAAGTACATTTTTTAGTATTTCAGTTACATACTTTTTGTAATATATACATATATGTATATTTTTTCTGTTGCCTGCAATCAAAAATATTTTTTCCTGTGAAAAGTTGCAGGACGTTTATTTTGATTGTTGGCTGCTCTACTTTTAAACGTTTGCCGACGAACGCGGTGAAAAGATAAAATGCAGGAAAAACACGCTTGCTAAAAAAAAGTAAATAACTATTTACACAATGTGTCGCTGCAAATAGACACATTTGAAATTTTTTTATTTTTCTTCCTTTTTGACAGCACAACTCTTCACTCGAGAGATAAAAGATAAATCTCTAAATACTTGAAGAAAAAAATCGATTTGTAGCAACTGCAATTTTAAGAATTTTTGGCAAATTTTAAATTGAAAACCAAGACGACATGTGCCGTTTTAAGTTGCTTTTATTGTAAGTTCTACTTATAATGGAGCACATTGAATTCAAACAAACAAATGAGAATCACACGATATTTTATTTTTGTAGTGCGCAGCAACGTGTAAACATAAAATTTCTTCTTAAGGTACAAATTTCTTTGTAATGAGTTCTGAAACCTTAACGATTTATTTCTAATTATAATTCAATGTTTCTTTTCTTTCTTTTGTGGCATTCGCTGAAGATATGACAAATGGCGGAGTGCATGGACCCATCGAGGGCTACAACTCGCTAGATGAGATGACTACGACACCGGCAGCGGTATATACGATGCCCACCGCTGCCTATACGCATCCCAAATGGATGGAACCATACTTTGATCCCTCAACGCCCCGCAATGTGACCGCCTTGATGGGAAAATCCGCATATCTTAGTTGCCGTGTGCGCAATTTGGCCAACAAAACGGTGAGTAAGAAACGGCTGGTGACTTGTAAAGTTTTTCTCCTGTTTGTGACGATCCGCTTAGACTTTAAAATTTTTGACATTACCGCCCTCTCGCATTCTCAACTGCCTGCTCTTAACTGTTAGGTTATGCTCCATGCGCCTCAGCCTTTTGGTTGTTGTTGACTTTGTTGATTTGCCAACCTGGTCGACTGTCGAGTCGCGTTTTCCAAAATTTAATTCCCCTAGCATGACTGCCAAATTTTTAATTAGTTACACGCCCCCGTCCAACAAAATGGGCTTCAATTTTTTTTCATTTGTTTTTCGTGTATTGTCCTCAATGAACGTGCTGTGCGCGCGTTGAGGGTGTTGAGGGAGCTGTACTTGTATAAGAACCTTTTCTTGGGCGCCTACAGTCGTCCTAAGTCGGCATTAAGTTGTTTTGTTTTGCTCAAATTTAGAAATATTTGTATTCTGTTCTGCAAACGCAACTGTTATTGCAATTGTTTTTCCTTGTTTATCTGCTTTAATTGCGTCCCCGCCACGTTGTCCCATCTATTAAAGAGACACTCTGCACGGGCAAAGATGCTCCCTTGGCAACCTGCTGTTAGCTGCCGCTCTTGCTGGGACAATAAGTGAGAAAGCGGCCTATTTAGATTGTGAGACACCCTGTATTTAAATTGTTACAGTTGACAGTCATTTATGTCGATTCTTTTCAAATATTCTATTCATAATTTTCCATTTACATTTTAGTTTTTTATTGTAGACCAAAAATTGGTGTACATATGAAGATTTGGTTTGTATACAATGAATTTGATGTAATGAAGGGTATATTGACCCAGTCTTCTCAACCGAGGGCCAAATATATGCATACTCATATGAGGGCAAACAGCTCTTCACAACAAATTTTTAATTACCTTCTTTGTAACATTTAATAAGCACAAGGACTTAAGTCGCTTATTATTAAAATGATATTTTTGCGACTGTGTTTGAATAAAAATGTTGAACTGAATGTGTCAGGAATGCCGTCTGGTTGTGACAATTTGTATCGGCGTCTATCCAACTTTTTTAATATGCGTGACGGACAAGTTTATGAATAATTAGGCACACCCGAAAGTGTTGCGCACTGCGATTAATCACTAAAGTGCCCCCTATACCGGCTGCCCCGAGGTGACATGGTGCTATGGGGCTGGAATCTGCTTGGTTGAAAAGATTCGAACGCTCATTAACAAACAATGCGAGGCACGCTGCGCAAAAGCAAACAAACAGCAATCGCTTCAAATGCCAAAAACCAACAAAGTTTTACGCACACGCCCTGAACTACCGCAACACTTGACACAAATGGAAGCAGCAGCAGCAACGGCAACTAACAGCAGTAGGGAATGAAAGGGCAGCAGAGGCAAAAGGGGGACTTGCAGCAAACGGGAAACTTTTAATTTCTTGCCAACACACAAAACCGAGTTGGCGGCCACACGTCAGCGACTAAAGTGAGATGGGCCAGGCCCTTAAAGAAGCAGGGTGAAAGGGAGCGGGTGTCCACAACTGCTATTGCTACGACAACTCCAAATACAACAACAACACTTGCAATTGCATTGAAGCGTGAAATTATTTAAACAATTTTCGTTGAAATCGCACTTGCCGCACGCGTCAACAGTACTTGGCGGTGTCCAAGAGGAGAATACCAAACAACAAACCCGTAACCAACTCAGCAGGATATGTTGTATCAGTGTGTGTGTGTTTGTGTGTGTGTGCACGCAATTGCAATATTCCACATGAGGCGCTGCTGCTAATATCCTAGTGAGAAATAGTGGAAACTGTCGAATGAGTGCATGTGCGTGTGTTGTTAGTTGTTGTTGCCGATGTTATTGTTGTTGCTGTCGCACAGTGTGCACTTGTTAATTACACTTTAATTTGTTGCGTAAAATGTTTGTTTAATGGCGGCCCTTGTCGACATGTTTTTCACACTTTTGTATACACTCAATGACGTCGACATTTTGGTTTACACCCAAAAAAAAATGGGCGTGGCGGATCTCAACCCGATGTGTGGCAGCCCATTGTTTAGTATGCAACAACATTGCGTATAATTAAACGCACGCACCCAAAAATTTCAGCCACGCCCAGGCAACTTTATTTAGTCAAGTTTTTGTCGTGCACAGCGAGTGGCAACTGCGATAATTTTGCATTTACATTTGACTTAATAAGTTGCGCATATCAAGTGCCAGAACGAGTCACACAAGCGGCAGAGACAGGCGGAGACGAGCGAGTGAGAGAGAGGATTTGGGGGGTGGAGGAAAGTGATGTTTAGAAGGCAGCTTACAAAGTTGCATCTCAGCGCAGCAACTACTTAAAAACTTTGTTATAATTAAGCAAAAGCTAAAAACAACTCAAAAACTCGCCAGCATCCAACCCCAAAAGAAGATCCACTGAGTAATGACTAACGAACACTAACGCACAACACTAATGCATACACACAAACACCCTCAGGCACACGCACACGCACACGCACACGCACACACACAAACATGCTTTAGCTCAAAGTCAGATTTCTTAGGGATTACAGGCCCCAGAACTTTTCAGCTCATGCGTAACACATCAAGTTGCTCATACGTTATGTGCGCCGGGCCAAGGTCTGCGGCCAATTTGATTGCTCTGGATGAGATACGCGCCCATTAACAATGCGAGGAATACACGCGTTGCTGGCTGATTAATCGCTGTAAGGTCCTTCAAGCGATACGAACAGTATGATGGACCTGCACAAAGGGAGTCCTTGCGTACTTCATTCGAATTTGATGGCATTCCGACGGCAATTCAGCTTTCAATTCCTGCATTTTTAATGCCAACATTTTACATCGGGCCATAAACAGAGAAATTTTTAGGCTGCTATATGCCCTGTTCCCCACAGCTGAAAAAAGGGTATAAGGAGAGAACCCACATGTAAGGGCCACTAAACCGGAAAGATTTTGGCACCAGAAATTACAAAACTTTTACGAAAAAAACACTAACCAGCTTAAAAATGGAAATTGAATTTTTCCACTTTGATTTTTCTTTGAATTTCAAAATAATAATTTAATTTAACAAATAACAATATTTATTTTGAGAATTCAGCTCAGCTGGTATTTTGGCAGCTGACATATCTCTCTTGCCGACTGGTTAGATTGTGCAATATTTTCGGGCTCTGACCAAAATGCCTTTAGGGTATTTTGCCGTGAAAAACACGGAATGTTATGAGATAGCCTTTTGCCACATTTGATTGACATTTTGTGAAATTTCTCTGTTTTCTTTTTGTGTTTCCTTTTTTGGTGCTTATGCTGTGCGGCAGGTATCCTGGATACGACATCGAGATATTCATATATTGACAGTGGGCTCGTACACGTACACGTCCGATCAGAGGTTTCAGGCAACACATCATCAGGACACCGATGACTGGACGCTACAGATAAAATGGGCCCAGAAGCGAGATGCGGGCATGTACGAATGCCAGATATCAACGCAGCCCGTTCGCAGCTATTTCGTCCGTCTCAATGTTGTCGGTAAGTATGCATTGGAGTGTGGGTTTGACTTGGAGCATGTAGCTCGAGCTATAAGCTTGAGTTTCACATCGGTTTGAGTTTGAGTTGAGAGCAGTGACTTTGGCTTTGGCTTCATAAAAAAATCAACCATTTGTCGCAAATAACAAAAGGCAAAGGACAGTCGCCAAAAAAAGCAACAAACAAAAAAAAGTTGTTGAGCAAATAAATTACAGCAAACGAGTGAGCAACACGCACAGCGGCGGCAACGTCGACGACGACAACGTCGTCGGCAGGAGGGCGTCAAGTAACGTCGAGGACTTGGTTTTTATACGACAATAATTTCATTTTATCTTGTAGTTTATTATTCTACAGTGTCAGCCAGAGGCCTGCCTGCCTGCCTGACTGCCTCCTGAATGCCTGCCTCCTGTGAGAGCCTCCTGCCAGACTCCGCTTATGTCAGCTTTTCTGTGTCTGCCTCGTTTTACCCGCGTTTTTCAAGCATTTCTCCTACTTATCCCATCTTTTTTCTCTTCCAATTTTTTCTTTTTTTCGGTTGCTCGTCGTCTGCACTTTTCATTGGTTTTCACTGTTGACAGTGCCAACGGCGACCATACTTGGCGGACCTGACCTTCACGTTGATAAAGGCAGCACCATAAATCTCACTTGCACTGTAAAGTTCAGCCCAGAACCACCGGCCTACATATTCTGGTACCATCACGAGGAGGTAATTAAACTTTATTGTTACAATTGTCACGAAAATGCGTTTGATTTTTTTTTCTTCTTTAGTTGTAACTTTTGTAGTGGCTATTTTGCCATCGTCATCTTGGCAACGAGTGAGCCCTGTAGTTAATTAATTTGATTTGCATAGTTTTAAGTTTTGCCATAGCACATTTAATTAACTACAAATATAAAAGTTCGTCAAGCAAAAGATTTCGCAGCCCCTTAAAAGAACTTAAAGGTCAAAAATACCCGCAGCCATTACTTTGACAAAACGGTTCCGACTATGGCATTTTGACTATGGTCAAAATTGAAATCACGACTCTGACTCGAAATTCATGGTGAAATCCTGCCTTTTAAAAAGAGCTTTGGGGGTTTAGTCAAACTTTCTACAGCCATAACTATTTCAAAACTTAACCGGTTTTAAATTATCATGAATTTTTGATCATGGTTCGAGCTCTAGATAAATGTTACATTCATAGTTTGAATGTCGTGTTTTTGATAGCAAATAACTTATCAGCAACTCCATCGCAAGCAGCACTCACATCACGGAAGCTGAATCCCTTAATGCCTTCCCTTCAACAGGAGAAGCAACTCTCGTGCGCGGAGCTTATTTGCGAGCCGTCGTCGTTATTTAAAGTGGCAGCTGTTGATACTTTAATAAGTAAATCAAGGCAGTTGCAAGCACAACCGCATGAGCTGCGTGTCCTGCGTGTCCTGCGTGTCCTGCGTGGCAACCGCGATGTGGGTCAATGGCGCTTCAGTGGCACGCCATTTTAATACTTTAAGCAGCTGAGCAAATTATAAAAAAAACAATTGGAGAGAAGCAGCTTGGCGCATCCAGGTGGCTACATTATACCTAAACCGTTGGCCATCAATTACTTGTGTTAGTTTCAAGCGATTTAAGCAGCATGAAAAGCCTGGCTAATTGTGCAGCATTAATAGCGCTTAAGTCGCAACAGGACTGGTGCCAGTTGCAAATCGAGAACGAGACAAAGCGAGAGAGAGAGAGAGAGAGAGAGAGTCCGAGACGTAGTCGTAACAGTTGCTGGCTAATTGCAATGTAAATGCCAAACAAAACACCGACGAAAAAATGGTGTATGTAAAAAGTGGACGCCAGAAGGCAAAGAAGGCAACGTGTTAAAAGTGCACAAATCCTGCTGTCAACGGCTGTTGTTGCTGCAGTCCTTGCTGCTGTTGCTGCACACTTCTTGCTGCCACTTTTATTTCTGGAATTTTCTAATTAAAATCCTTGCAGCTCAGCCCAGAGCCACGCGCCACAATTGTGTGCCTCTGGGCAGGTGCCGGTCCCTGCATGAATGTCAATGTGTGCGGCATAGAAGGGAGTGTGTGCAGCCGCAACCATAGCACAAGCTGCCGTCCTTGCCCCTGCTGCACACGGATTATTTACGATCCATGCAAATTTGCTGTTAATTAGTTTAATGGATGGCTAAACTTAGTTGATGCACTTGCTGTTCCTGCTCGTTCTCTCAAGCACTCGCTGCCTCAATGGTATGCACCACTTTTCTTCTATCACTCACATCCCCTTGCTAATTGTAATTAACGTTACATATTTTCTCTTGCACGCTCAACGCCGTTCAAGAGTATTTTGTCCAGGTTCAACTCTTCTGCTGCACCTTTGCTGGCATTGACTTCTAGCCATCTAGTCGCTTAATTAATCCCTTCGTGAGTTGGTGTTTGTAACTTAAGAGGATAAAATATTAAAAATGCGGAGTGACCGTGATATACACATGCTCCATTTTTTAAGTATTGTCAATATTTTATACAGTTATAAAAACTACATACATATAGTAGTAGTTTTATAAAGTGCACCAAGTGTTGCCAGCAATTTTGTGTCTCACAATTGCCTTCATATTCTCGATGTCTTATTAATGATAGATGATGATTCGATCTTTGATCAATTAGATAAATTAATTGATATATAATGTTTTATTGAATATATGTAGTTATCTACAATCTGTTCAACTTGATAAGCTACCTTTGCAGAAGACATCATCAGCTTTATTTATCGCTTAAATGTGCGGCCGTTGGAAGTGATTTAGCTGTGTATTAGCTGACTGTCAAAGCAGGCTTTGCGTTCACAGTATACAAATGCCAGCAGTATCAGATGCGAACGACACTTGTGCCACATTGTTGTGTCCTGTGTGGCAGACATTTATACACATTTAACATCAGAGTTTTTTTATATGGACGATTATTGTGTTGGATAGTGCCTGGGAGAATGGGTTATGGAATATGCTCATTTTTACTAGGCACTCGTTTTGCACAAATATTTCGTTTTAATGTTGTTTTGCTGTTGCCAACAGCTGCAATTGCTTGGTGTGTAAATTGTACATTTTTGATGCAGCTCTGTCGCAAAAGCCTTTTCCAATTTTCGGATTCACTGGCTGTCAGTTGCCAGTTGCCATTTACCAGTTTACCCATTCACCAGTCTGCCAGCCTGTCACTGTAAGCCGTCGCTTTCATTAACCAATTTGCCTGCAAGCAAGCCAGCCGGCAAGCAAGCAACAACAACAAGGGCAACAGCAACAGCAACAGCCACAGCCACAGCAACAACAAATTATAATACAAATACGGAATTTATGCTGATAGCGATGACAGCAATGGACTATAATGACAACCAGACTTTCGTTAGTTCCGTTCCCTGATAGGCAAACTTTTTATTTGTGCCTGGGCAAAAAGTTGTTATGCCAAAGTTTTTGGGCATTGTCATTGTTTTTTATATATCGAGCATATCTACAGTTTCATAGCGCCAATTTATACATAGATATAGATATTGCTCGGTGTACGTTACGTTTCCCTATCGTCATCACTATCAGTGACGCCAACTTTTCTTTCATTTTTCATATTATTGCAAATGCCGTCGATTAGCTGAGATTATACAGCAAATTATGCGTCCTCCAGCTACAAATGCTATCACATCCAAAATGGGGGCGTAGACAGCTGCTTATTTCTGCTCGACTCTATTCTGTTCGCAGTTCGTTTGTTGTTGCCTCCATTTTCTTGTCGCTGTCAGCGGCATGATGTGTTAATGTCAGCTACTTGCTCTCTGCCCTCTGTCCTCTGTACTCTGTCCTTTGTACTCTTAGTCTGCCTGCCCCCGCTCTGTGACTCTCTGAACTTTCTGTATTGGTATTGGCAAATTATTCTGGTATTTGTTTTTGTCGTCGCTTTGAGCGTCTGCCTCATTTTGTGACTCAATATGCAGCTCGGTTTGCCCTGCTGCTATTAGCAGCAGTCGACATTTGACATTTGTGCCCTTCTACTACACTCGGAGAAATGGTCATGCCTTGCAAGTGCACTGCAAGTGGATAAGAATTGCTATCGCTATATTGTTAAAATTTCGGAGTACATTTAGCGCTTGAAATAAGTAGAAAGCGGAATAAAACCTATATTCAAAATAGCAACAATCGTGCAAAAGTCACTCTTTGACCATCTTGACCACAACATTTCTTCATTTCTCTGTGTGTATGAATCACATTAATCGATAATGAAGTTGAGTGTGATGCTGCTAATATTACTGCTACGTATCTATCTTTCGCACAGAATGGCATCATCATAATGAGGCTGTTGCCAGCGATGTTGCCACTTGCTTTTATCCTAAGTAAACCGATGTTGGCCTCTGCTCTCACTTGATTAACATAATTTTTGTTACTTATCGCCGTCTCCCTTCAACAACCTTTCAGCTTTCGTTAAGTCAACTTTAATCAGGCGCCCAGGCATTAAATTCCAATTAAAATCGCAATTTAAAACGCATTTCGGGGGAACAAGGGCCTGTCGCCATTGAAAAGTAAACAAGACGCGCATGTCAGCATGTTTCGCTGATTTGTAATGTCTGTCAAGAGCAGCTGTTGTTACCTTATGCCCCCCCCCCCCCCACCCCTCCTCAGCATCTCGCTGCCTCGCTGGCTGTCACACGCATTTGAAAATTACGGAAAAATAAAACAAAACAAAAACACATATTATGAAATTTGAACATCCGCGTTAAACAACAAGCAAGCGGGAGCGGCACTCGCTTATTATTATTTGCCAGACCAAAGTGCCATAAGAAAAACAACATTTTCCTGCGCCCCACATTGTTTTCACATTATGCTTGGGGGGCTGGGGAGAGGGTAGGGGCTTTGATGGCAATGCTGTGACTACCGTTACTTACCCCGACTTTTGCGTAATGCTCTTCCATTTGCAGGTCATTAATTATGATTCATCAAGAGGCGGCGTGTCGGTAATTACCGAAAAGGGCGATGTGACAACCTCATTTCTGCTCATACAGAATGCAGATCTGGCCGATTCCGGCAAATACTCGTGCGCTCCCTCCAACGCAGATGTGGCCAGCGTTCGTGTGCATGTTCTAAATGGTAAGTACCATCACCAGCAACATTCACATACAACGACAACTACCACTAATCACTACCACACTGCAACATAATGACACACACACACACGCACACACACACACACACACACACATATATTTATAGAGCATTCATCTACACATACACTAATGTATGCAGCATAGGCTGTCCGACAGTGTGTGTGTGCTCTCTGCTGAAAGTGTTGCATGCAACTAGACGCTGCAACAGCAACAATACCAGCAACATCTTGAACACAATGTTGCTGGACTATAAAATGTCCTGGATAAACAATTTTGTAAATAAGTTTAAAATTTTAAAACAATTGAGTAATTTACCACAACAAGTAAATTAAATTTAAATTAAACTCAATTTGAGCCGCTTGGTGATTTAAGCCAAAGTTTGTGGGCAAACATTAACTTGAATTTAATCGGATTAACAAGCCTCCCCTAACAAATGACAGGGTATTAAAGTAGCACAAATTGATAATTGTAAAAGCGTTACACATTAAGTGCCAAAGTGCCTATGCCGGCTGCAGCAGTAATGCTGCATGCCTCCCGCTCTCTCTCTCCCTCTCTCTCTCTCTCTTTCTCTGGGTCAGTGTTTTTGGCATTTTAGCAAATTTGTGTGCGATTTGCAAAGCTTTCAATGTTGGCCCCGGCATGGGGGCACCCAAAGCGACAGGCGACATGTTTTTGGAGCTTACGGCAAAAGGCAATTGCAAAAACGACCCGAGCCTGCTCCGCCCGGATGGGTCAGTTTATGAAGTCAAACGGTGCGACAATGTTGCATGTTCTTGTCAGGTGATTGACATTGCCCCGAGCGCAGCCAACAGCGAGCGGTAAGTGGCAATCGAAATCGCAATGACAAATGTGGGAAATCAGCTGAAGGCAAGCGATGCACAGGTGAATAGGGAAATGGTTTCTCAGAAAATAGAAATTACCTAGAATATCTAGAACGCTCCGGGGTGGTGGCAGCGGATATTGTTGTGTGGCTAACTGCCACAAAACGATACATCCGCCATCGATTTGCCACAGTTCCGGCCCGGCGACTTGTAGCTGAAATAATATATATAAATTGATACATATATAAATTGTAGCAAGCGCTTCTACAATTTGGCTTGATTTCCACGAGGACTGGTCACAAAGAGATGCATGCAGCACATTGTAAACGTGGCCCCAATGTTGTTTCACTTGATGTTGCCCCAGGCACCAGTTGTAGCTTCCTCGTGTTTTTGGGGCACAAGTGAAACACACATAATCACATCAATTATGAGCAAATTAATTAGCACACTGCGGTTAATTGCAGGCAACTAAATGGCAGCCTCCAAACATACCACTGGTCTCCAATGGAGTGAAATAGGGGGGGGGGGGGTGGCATGTGGGGTTGGCCAAAGACGTATCCTTATACAGCATCTGTTGGCGGCGACATTAACAAATTGCAATTGGGAGAGCTGGTAAGGACTGGCAGGGAATACTTGCAATTTGCCAGCATAATCGCTGTCGATTGGCGTAGATTTGACACAGTTAAAATAAATTACGTAATTGTGAAAGGGAAAACAACAACAACAATAACAACGAATGCAAACCGCACAACAATACAATGCCACTGACAGCACACAGAATGGCATGCAATTTAAAGCCGGCTCCGCAGTCCGGCATGAGGTTAGACAGAGAGGGTGAGCGAGAAAGTGAGAGAGAGAGAGAGGGAGAGGGACAGATAGAGGCATACCCCCTAGCCATCTGACACGTTTTTCAATCATGCTAACGGCGCCATGGTGACCACCAGGGCCCGCATTCCCCCCGTATCCCTTAAGCCACTTCCTTTCTCTAGCCAGCAGGCTGCATGCCACAAATGGACCGCAAATGGCAGCATGCGGAAATCCATGCTGCAGTTTTTGTAAACGTTTGCCAGCCATTATGCATGAATGCATAGAAATACATGATGTCACACACACACACACTAACACGCATTCAGGTGCAGAAAGGGTGGCAGCAAAATAATGAAGTGGCTGGCAATGCAAACGACCCGACACAGGCCACGCGTTTACAATCCAAATACCACAGAAAAACACAATTCTCTACCTTTATTCAATATATCGAATTCCATTATACTCTGCACTGTTTAAGCAATTGTTTCTCTTTGTTTTGTGGCTGCAATCGATTGAAACACACTACATTTAAAGCGAGAAAATGTCGTTGTTAAACAAGTTAGGCAGCTGCATCGAGTATTGAAATGGCAGCTTATATTTGATCACATTTTTGTGAAATGCTAGACAATTTAATAAGACTACTGTAGCATGTCTATAACAGCAATGGTTTGAAATATGCAAATTTTGTGGATTTTGTGGGCACCGCGTGCGGTGGCTGTTGCTGTTGATGATGTTGGTAGTGTGTGCGTTGTTGATTGACACCAGCGACCAATGCCTTTTTATGGCAACGGCAATGACTAACAACAGCGAATATCGGGCAAACCCTCACTCATGTGTGTGTGTGAGTGTGTGTCTGGGTTTTGGACCAACAATGTGACTACGATTGCTGACAGGACCCACAATTCTCTCGTTAATGGCATCAGAAACAGCAACAGCAGCAACAGCAACAGCAACAGCAGCAGCAACAACAACAACAACAACAGCCGTTGTGACAGCCGGACAAAAACCCAGGCATTCGCTCGCGTTGACCAACGTAGTACAACAATGGAACGTGGCCTGAACTTGTTGGCCATGACTGACATACACATGCCGGTCATGTCAGTACGCATTTGGCATAGCAAACTGCAACAATGAGACGGACAGGCAGGGAGAGCCGCTGAGAGGGCAGCACAGCCAACCTAAGGCAGAGCGGCACAAAGCTAAGCAGATATTTTTGGGGCTTATTGGTATCCAGAGTTATGCGAAACACTCTCAGACAGAGTGGAGTGGTGCGGTGGTGCAGTGGCGTGCAAGCGTATCAATAGTGTGGACAAGCAATTTCTAGCTTTTCTGCAGCCAAGCCAAGTTTACAGCTGTTTCATTTACAGTCAATATGCGTTTGCAGCAGTCGTTGCTGAAATCGAATAATTCTCGTTAAGTGCAAAGCATGCAGAACACTGTTCAACAAAAATGCGACTCGTAATTGTTAGTTTGCGTTGATTTACATTTTCTATTTGATTTTATCTCGGACTTAAAGTTTTCTCTAAGAATACATTTTTATTTTATTTTTATTTTTTTAAAGTCTCGTTTTTCGATACCACGTACATTTTCAACTTCCTTTTTGATAAATAATTGAACTGGAATTTACAAACTTTTGTGCACGTCTTCGGATTACGCAAACCCATTTATTGTTTGTATGCTCGAATGAACTTAGAAAAAAAACTGAGCTAAAAAAACCCAAAAAAAAAGTACATTTAATTGAGAAGAAAACCAACTTCGAGTATTTCTCATGCAATTGAAATTGCTTGCAACCAAATGCATTCCACGGCAGCATTTTGAAGCCACTGTGCGTTGCTCCTCTATCAAATGGGATACTGAAAGATTGAATTGGTTTTGCCTTGATTTCGCTGTCACCTGCTAAATCGCTTTGACTGCTCTTCAATTTGGATTAAAATTGAGTATAATGAAAATTTGCAAGCGCTGCGTGTTTCAAAGGATACGCCTCGTCTATTCCTCGTCTCCTGTTTTGGCCCCTTGATGCGTGCCCCATTCAATTAATGTTTGTGATATTTTAGTAGTTTGGCACATGTGGCAGCTGTTGCTGCGGTTATTTGTGGCCCACACAGGATGAGAGGAAAAATGTTTCCATATTGATATTTGTGTGATAGGGCACAAAGCCTTCAGCCGTCAGCCTGCTGCCTTCAGCCTTTAGTCTGCAGCGTAGTTTACACTTGAGAAATCAAACGAAAGCCCCACTGACCGAGAATACATATCGCATACGATGGCAATCACAATCGGGACAAATGTCCTGCCAGCTGCTACTGTTCGAGCCGTCTGCCAGCATCAACAAAACGAACAAGTTGAACTTTCGATATACTTTTAGCCAGTTTGAAATTTTCTTGGCCGTCTGTATGGCGCTTTTGTTGTCTCACCGCGTGTCCTGTGTGTTCTGACCTGGCTGAACATCAACTCCCGCCTGCTGCAGCACCACCTGCACTAAGGCCAAATGGCGTGCTACGCTACACTTTCTCAAACACTCCTTAAAATGCCAAATGCCAAATGCCAAGGAACCGTCGGAGACGTAAAGCCTTGACCTGCTGCTGAACTCACAGCGCCAGGACTTGAAACTGAAGCTGAAGAGAGAAGCCTACCAACATATCGGACTGCCAAGCAGCAGTGGGTTCAATTCTCAGTTCTCATGGTTCGCTGCACGTATCGGAGTCATTGGATAACCTAACCCTCTGCCCACCTCCTGCCACCTCTCCAAGCTCACACAGAATCCAATCCTTTGACCAAGTTTGGCTCAAGCTGCTTGTGTGCAGGGATTAGCTTTGTATTTTGTCACAGGAAATTACATTTTGCCTTAAGGATGCCGGAGCGCAAAAATTTCATTCGTTTCATTGTTTGGCGTGTGTGTGTGTGTGGTATGTTCAAAATGAGGTGTATGTCCTGTGCGGATTGCGACTCCGGCTACGACTATATGTTGTCCTGTTATCTAATCGCTTGTACGTGTGTAAATGTGCTTGTGTGAGCTCAGGGTTCGTTTCGCTTTCATCTCATCTCCTGGCCAACTGCTCCCCCATCTTTCTCACCTGGCAAATTCGTAACTTTGGCTCCATTAGTATTTACATTACAACTAAACTACTACTACATACATACATACATCCATTTCCGGTGTGTGTATGTTTTAGTATCTGCTCTCGTGGCTGCAATTCCTGAGCCAAATACCGGACTAACAACCGAAACTTTTCCTGTGCACAAGGATATCGCTTCGAAATCGTTATGTGTGTGTGTGCGTGTGATTATTTAAATGACAATGATTCTTGTGTGTTGATAGACGACAACTAATACACTGTCCGAAAGCAGTCAACTTTCATTTTCGATGTGTGCCAACGGAAAGTTAAACAAATTGACTGAGCACACGGGGGAGTTGGGTGGAAACCGGCAGTTTGGTTAGCAAGCAAATCCGTTTTAATTATTTCGCTTCACTGAAAACGCGAGCTTGTAAACGGAATAATAAAGACGGGGCAAGTGCTCAAATGATGATTGACTCATTAATAAAATATTAATGGAGTGAAATATGCAGGGGGAAAGGACTCCTGAGCAACAAATGTGGAAATGTGAAATGTACAACTTTAAGTTTCAAATTAAGTCAAGTTGTGTACGAAATTGATGACATATTAATAAACAGTTGTCTAGTTGTTGGCTTCATCTTATTATTTATTATTTATATTATTGTTATTTCTACATTTGCATTTTATAACAAGCATTCCGTATTATTAACATAAAACTTGTTCGAGTTTTCTTTGATTTCCCAACTGATTGACGTTTTATAGACACTATATGATGTTTGGCCTAGTTCATTTCGCTTAGTGTACTATAGCTGGAGCTTGGGCTAAAAACTTTAGCCATAACTTATGATAACATTTCCGTGAGCCGTAGTCTTGCAATGCCTGCCGGCCTCAGCTCCCCCGCTTACCGCACTGCCTCAGTTCTGCCTTGCCGCTATTCATGTTGATCCAATCCTTGGAGATTGCCGTCTAACATAATTTGGGCCATGTTCTACGAGCCACTGAAAGCCGCAGCAAGCCTAACCAACTCCTTTGCAACACATATACACACACAAACACACACACGCACGCACACACACACGCAGCCACGACCATATTTATAAATCCGCAGCTAATAATATACGGCTTTTGTTTATTAGATTCATATGTTTTGTAGTCAAGTTGCTTGAAATGTGTGTGTGTGTGTGTGTGTGTGTGTGTGTGCGGGTGTGTGTGTATGGGTACGTGTGTGTATTGGTGTGGCACTCATTATGTTTGGTTTTATGGTCGCACTGCGTGCTCCAATAGACCCCCAAAACACTCCCTCTGCAATCATCCCCGCTTCCGCCCGCTTATTGGCGGAAGCTTCTGCCTGAAGTGATTTTAATAAAATTGGCAAGGCGTGTAGGTAAAAACATGTTGGGTTGGGCATGAGTGATGAGGGGGAGACTGGCATGTAAATCCTGACCAGAAATCGCTGGCGTTAGCACATTTTTTGTAGCTGTTGCTGCCTCTGTTCATGCTGTTTGTCGCCCAATGACGAAATCGTGCACAAATTGCATGATTTACGTAATGGAATAAATAAAATAAATTGCTTAATTTACTGATAAATTACTTGGGCACAAAGGCACAGGACACGGGTGTGAGCGCGTAAAAGTGTATGCCTATGGTTGACACACACACACACACACACACACACACAACGTTAACTTATTAAACGCATACCTTTTCATAGTTGTGTGGTTGGGGCCACTTTTGCCTTTTTACTTTGGCACTTTTTGTGTGAGATTAATTTAAGCACAAGGACCAGCTGTAGGCAACACCACACTCACCACACACCCATTCACACACAAGCACCCACACACACTATTCACTTATGCATATAAAAGAGTATAAACTATGTCTACTTAAACTACAATAAAGCAACAATGGCAGGACATCCAAAGTCCTGCACCTGGCCACAACCGGCAACTGGCCTTATCCTGGCTAGCCTGCTGACCCGTGCGACGCATTTACAGCCATCCATCCAACCATACCCAGTCCCAAACCCCAACCCCAACCCCAACCCCCAACCCCTTTCTCCATCTCGATTATTTACAAAAGATTTATGCCAAAAGCTAATTTCATGGAAAAACGTATTGTTCTTGCCTGCTTGCCTTTGTTTAGGTGTGTGTTTGGGTGTGTGTTTTGTGTTTGTGTGTGTAGTTGTATGTGTTTCCAGGTCAGCTAAAACTGGTCAGTTACGTTGCGAATTATTGTTGTTGTTGCTGTTGCTTATAATCTAATTATTTATGTTAATCGCTCTCTAAAGAAGCTCAATATATCAAATTTCCACAGATTTATTATGTGCAGCCAACTATAATACAAACTAAATCTACTAAAAATTTATATTTATGTGTACCTCAGCTGCACGTAATAAATATGCACACACATATATATATATGTATATATGTATATATAAATGAATTTACGCTCGACTAGCTAATTATTATAATCCTTTTATTTTGCACTGCTCCATTAAAATGGATGTTAATGTTCGTAAATTGTGCGGCAGATGAATGTATATACACCGTATGTATACGCCGTAGTTTCATGATATAATTATGTTTTATTCGTTAAATGGAGTTTGGAAGCCAAGTGGCGTAAGCCCTATCGTTGAACATGATTGGCTACGTTTCGCAGCTGACTTGGTCGCATGCTCTTAACGAATTAATCGAAAGTCATTTGGTCGTTGCAGCTGCATGCACTTCACTGGAAACCAATGTGCATAGTAACAACTACAACAAACTGCAGCAACAAAAATCACTTTAGCCACCAAGCGGCAATAATAACAAAAAAGCAGAGCAATTGCAATTTGCCCGAGCTAATCTCAAAGGATATGTGCACAGCTGTAAAACAACTCTAGCTCTCTCTCTATCTCTCTCTCTCTCTCTCTTCCTTCCTCATACACTGCCTCCCTCCTACTTTCTCTCTCTCTCTCTCTCTCCTGAATTCCCTTGCCCACTCCGTTGATTCCTGCATAATGCCCTTCTCTCAATGTTGCTGCTGCTCTGCGTGCAGTTCGAATTTTCAATTGAATTCTACTTTTAATATGCCCCTAACTGTGCGCATATAACTGTTTTTATGTGTATATCTGTGTGTGTGTGTGTGTGTGTGTTGGTGTTTGTCTGGGCGCCCGCACACTAAGCACTTGTGTCAAAGCGCCATCTGACCCCAAGTTGATAGCTGACCTCAGATAGCAACAACAACTATTCAAATTGTACACAAGTCTGAACTCATTTCGGGGCTGAGCTGAAAGCGGGCGTCAAAATTTAATTAAAATTTCATTTTTTTTTTTTTGATTTTTCGATTCGTTTACCCACTGGATAACTGCATATGAGAATTGACAGCATTAAGCAGCACCAGTTTTATGCACTCAAATTTTGGGAATTACTTGTAGCAGTGGTGCGGTGGTGCGGCGACGGCGGCATAAACTCAATTATGACAACTGAAAGCATCGCAGCCAGTACAGCCAAAGATAGGAAAATGCTAAAAAAAAAATCAAAAAATAAAAAAAATTCAATTATCTTGGCTCGGTCTGTTCGCCAAATGCGATTGATCGCCCACCTCCGCAGTCCGCTTGCCCCTGCAACTCGCTTCTCGCGAGCATTTTCCAAATGGACATTTTGTCATTTCCAAATTTGTCACTTGACATGCGGCAGCAGCAAAAACAACAACGACAACAGCAGAAGTGCGGCCACTTGGTATTGGTTGTGGGTGGTTTGTTGTTGCCGCTAGTATTGGTATTGTCGGTTCGTTACATCGGCATTCGGTGGCATAATGTTGGCTTTAGCATTAACGTCAGTCAATTCCCCCACAGTCGATGTCCTCGTTTGTCCGACTGGTGACTTTTTCACGAATGTGATTTGAATATTCGTTCTTTTTGTTTGTCGGTTTTTCTTTTTTCCTTTTGCATTGAATACGAGTAAAGCGCATCAATCATTCAGTTGAGCATCAAGTGAGCTGAAGTGTATAGTAAATGTCACTGGCGTGACCAAAGGCCAAGGACCAAGGGCCAAAAGCTAACATACAGCATGCCACATGCTGAGAACGAGACGGGAAGCGAGTGAGCGGTAATAGTTGCCACGTAGCCAAAGTACACGTACCAACTCCGTGTCCGGGTTTCTCGCTGGGCTTTGCACTTCCGGTTTGCACAGGCATTTCCGTTCGCCTTCCAAGTAACTGGTCTGAGTCAATGGCTTCTTTAACCTTAGAGCTATGTGCTTATGCGTCAGCCGTTTTTACGTATTACAAATTGAAGGGCATTACAAATCCAGCAAAAGCACCTACAAAGAGATATATACAGATTTGTCAACAGTCTGCAGAAAAGGATTTTTATAAAGTAACTTAGATGCGAACTAACTGCACAATATCTCTAAAAATTGTTGAATTTACAGTTCACAAACTGTGAGAATATTGGAAACTGGTTCAATATTTAAGCTAACATTCTTTAACAAACTTTAAAAGGAAAAACAGTGTTTGACTTTTTCCAAAAACTGTACCCAGTCAGTCTGGAACTTTAAACTATTTTTGGTAGTGTAGAGATGTGTTTGGGTGTGTTTATTTAATAACTGTATGTCTCAATTTGCCGGCCTCATCGTTGTTGTTGTTTTCGTTTCTTGTTGTTATCATTGCAATTACCTTTTTGGCCCTGAGCCACATGTGAGCACGTTGAGTCTGTACTGTTGCTGGTCGTTCGCTTTATGCCTGTTGCCGGCCTGCTGTGTGACTTTTGTGCAGGTGATTTACCCGGTGTGACATATTCATTTGTTGGACATTTTGATTATTTCAAACGAACCGAAAATCCCGTTAGGGTGAGCTTGTCATTTTGGAAGGTGACAACTTCTGCCCTCCAACTCGCACTGTCTCACCATAATTTTGTCATGTCTCTTCCCTGTGTATGCCATAAATGGCAATTTGCTTGCCAGACTTGAATGGAATTGGAGTTGGTGTTTGTGTTTGTGTTCGAGTTTGTGTGCTGTTATTACCAAAAATTGCATTTGGCGAATTAATTAAATACCAATTTAGCTGACAAATTCAATTAGCAGTTACCCATGGGCCAATTTACATTCTCTGCATTCATTCAGCAAACACTTGTCAATAATTGTGTTTTTAATATTCAAGCCACAGTTTGATTGTCATTGTATATAAATAGCTGGCCAACCAGCTCTCAATTTTAATAAAATACCACTTCAAATACTTATCAGCAGAATACATATTTGTGTAACTATTTTATGTTTCGAATACCAAAAATCTTGAGCAAACAAATTTGATTAAATATAAACATCAAGTTTTTATCTTGATATTTTTTATTTTGAATACGTTGAAAGAGAAATATGCATAGCATGTCACGGATATTCCCATAGCAATGGTACTCTTAAATTTATTTGGCATTTATTCAATAATTTCAACAATATAGGCATGCAAAAAACACACAGAAGAAATATCTCAACAAAAATTTCCATTTACTCCCTGAATATGTATATCTTGTGTGTATTATTGCTTATGTTCGGACTCTTGTTTCGTTTGAATCAATTGTGACGCCAATTTGTTGGTTGATTTCATTCGTGTTTTTGTTTCGTTGTACATTTTCCCAGGGCTCACACTTCACCTCCCCTCAGACAGCATACTCTGGCCAAATAGTTTTCAGGCATTTGCAGAAAAATACGTACGTGCAGCATATCCAAATGAAAATGTGGAAAACATATTTTTGTTAACAATTTTTTTCATAGCTTTGTTGTGTATGTTATTTTTAAGCCGTAGTGAGAATATTTTTGAGTTCATTGTTTTACTGTTGGATATGGAGAAATGTTTATGTTTTTGCTTACTAAGCTGAGCATTTGTTAGCATTTTATTATCGGGGGCGGCAGAGAGAGAATGGGCTTAAGCGCTGATGCTGGCAGCCAGCTGCAATCTTGTTTTGATTGACCAACGAGCAGCCAGCTGGAACAAAATTTGAGCGAAGTCAAGAATTGAAATAGATAAAAATAAAAACAGAGCAGTTGTTAATGGAAAAATGAAAGCATCTCTTGGCGGTCAGTTGGCAAGTTGAAGGCTGCTCAATAAAATAAAATACAAGTGTAGATAAAAAGTGTTTTTTGGGTGGCACTTGTGTGTTGTGAACTCTTTAAAGCACAACTGCACAAAATTTACTTAAACTTAAAAGCATTTGCTTTTAATTAAAATTTTCTACTTGAAGCACTTGCAAAAACCAACACATACATAATCAATTTTAGCTATGCAATTTTAATTACAATTTGTGGGCGTGGGCTTGGACATGCACACAGATTCCTCTTTTGGGTGTGTGTAAATAGCTGTATAATGGATATGCCGCTGTTTAACCCAAGGGGTAGGCATAGCCCCGCCCAGTTCTCATGGACAGACAGTGTTTGCAAGAAGTTAATACACATGCCACATGCAACAAATTATATTTATCGCGCATCGCCAAGCATCAAATTATAACCGCAGCAGCAGCAGCAGCAGCAGCAACAAGGATCTTAACGAGAATGCGGCTGTTGCTGCTGCAAATTGATGCTTAAGGACAATTTTCACTTCATTACACGATGCTGCTGCTGTTGGCGCTGTTATCGACGTGGCTCTGGCTGTTGCTGTTGTTACCTTTTCATTTTTTTTTGCGCTACTCCTTCACATTGCCAACTATTTTTCATGCAATTTTTTCTGCCTTGGTCGACGATTAATTCTTAAGTGTGTAGCTTAAGCAGCAAAAACATGGGACAACATCAGCAACAACAGCAACAGCAACAACGACAACGACATCTGTAAAAGGGACTGTATTTGCTGGCACCGTGAAATTACAAATTGCGCCCGGCGGCCAAAAGATGGCGCCACCACTGCCCACTGTGTTCACCTTTGCATACCTAATTTAATAAGAAAAAGTGCCAGCCGTTACATCATTTAAAAGCAAACCCACACACTCACACACACATACGTCGCCACACATACACGCGCATAATTAATTGTGATTGATAGAAGAAATTACTTGCCAGCGGCTTGGCGGGTTTGCTCGACCGGGCTAAAACAGATGGCAAGCGGCATCAAGCCAAAAGGCAAGATGAAAAATCATTTTACAAACTGTCCCATAAGCCAACACCTATACACACACACTCACACGCCAATACACATGATCCGCATACCCACACACACACACCCACATACACACAGCGGCAAATGGGACATCATAAAGAAACTCAATTTGTTGTCGCTCGAGCGATTTGTTTGCCACGCAAATGAACAAAACGTAGAAGCAAAGCAAAAATGTCCAAAATGTAGGTGTACGTGCAGATGTGTTGGTGTATGTGTAGGTGAATGCGAGATTGCATATGCAGCAAAAAAGCGTTGGCCATTTTAATTTATGTCGCTCCGGCAGCGCTTGGCTAAGCTGCTTAACATTTGGCCCAAAATGCCCGAAACCCCCCGAAGGGACTCTGGCAATAACTGCTTTCACCCACAGCACGGCTGCAGCATAACCTTAAAATATATAGCCAAAGACTAAAAACAATGGCTTAGAGCCATCTAAATGTGTGTGTGTGTGTGTGTGTATGTTTGAGTGTTAGTATAATTCGCTAGCAAATTGAAAATAAACGCTGCACGTTGACTGAAAAAACTTTCTGCTTTTTTTTAGCCTCTCTTAGCCGAATGTGTACTTGGTTGTATGTGAGTGTGTGTGTGAGTGTGCACTTCTGTGTGTGAATGGATGTGTGGCTGACTGTGTGAAATTTGCGTCGCTAAGCTGCAGACACTTTTACCATGCCAACTGTTCCAGCTTTTAGTTTCTCGTTAGATTCTCTCATAGAAAATTCCCAAGCTTACACCTAAAATATGTATGAAAAGTTGTGAACAATTATTGATGGGACTTTTAATGGCATAGATGCACTTCTAAGTTTGTTTAAACTATTGGTTATCCTTAAATTTTACTGACTTATTTGCACTAAATTATTTGAACGAACGTGTTTCTGAATTTATGAAATATTTTCAAATAAACCAAATATTTTATTTTTGTTTATGTTTATTTAACTACAGACAAAGCATGAGGAATTTCATATGTTGTTCAAGTCAGTGCACGTGCTCGTATGTCAAAGAGATAATGAAGTGCATCTCAAGTCAGAATCAGATACCAGCGCCAATTGTAATTCATTCCAGAAGCAATTACTGTGGCTCTGCACTCAAGCTGTTGTGCACCACAAAATTGTGGCTGAGTCTGCTCCTCGTTTCGTGTTGCGACCAACTTTGACAAGTTCTTGTCAGTTTCCATTTTCCAGCGTTAGCTTAAAGTTCGAGAAATCAAATGACCCTCGGTCAGAACGAATTTCTCGATTTTGTAGATAGCAGAAACGATGTCTTTACGCTCGGACTCAGACTCATCTCTCTCATGTCAAGGTCGCTCAACTCTATTCGTGCTCCATTTCAGTTAAATGGATTTGTGTCGGTGATTTGCAGTGGAAATTGGGTTCGAAAACGTTGCCCAAATGTGCTGCTTGGCTCAGCTTCAATTTATTTTTTCTTTTACCTTGCTCTTATGTTTTAGCTTTTTATATCAAATTGTCATTTCGCTTATCGATTTACCTGTTGTTGCTCCACAGCTCCACAGCTGCGATTGCTAAACAATTGTTTGCCTTTTCAAATAAATTCAAAGCAAGTTGAAAATGTTATGCGAAACTTTTATAATTAAACGCTTAGCGCAGTTGGATATTACTTGGGTACGTGCCTTATTCTAGTATACACCAAGTTTTTACCAATTCTTACAGTCCAAGAGGGTTTTTCTAATTTAAAGTTGAGCCAACAAATTATTGCAGCAGCGGAAAAACTCACGCTTTCGCCAAACTTAAGTAAACAAATAAATGTGTAAGCTTGACTAAGGATAACAGTCACGCCCACACGCCCAGACTGCTGCCAGTTGGCCAGTGTGCAAGTTACGCTCATTACACACTACCAATAGTTACACACACTCATACACACGCACACACAGCACTTTAGCCGGCAGCACTTAATTACAAAATGGTTTTTTTTCCAACAACGAAAGAAGCAGAAACAACGAAACAGCTGCCAGCAACCCCTGGCTAAACTTCAATCTGTCTTTCCGTCTGTCTGCGAGTGTGCATGTGCGTATGTGTGTGAATTGCATAAGATGTAGCATTGTTATTTAGCTTGTCTTGTTGCTTTTATAATGCATTGCAAGCAGCTGCAACTGCGCCTCTGCCGCTTGTCAATTGCAACATGCGACGTTGCGCTTTTTGTGCCAATGATGATGAGGGTGGAAACCGAAATGAACCTCATTTTCCTCCCTTTTTTGCACTCACTGTCACAGGCAGCTAGCTTAATAGGGTTTTGTTTCGCCTTTTTGTTGGCTCAAACATTTATGCAACCCACTCGCACACAATAAGTTAGAACACAACCACCCAACCCAACCCTCAACCCACTTCTTTTTTTCCTATTCAAGCATCTGCGCTGCTGATACCCTGTTTCTGGATAGAAAACGAGTGCATTGCTTTAATCTATACTGCAGACTTCTAACTAATCAGGCAAACCCATAAAATGTATACATTTTCCGGGCATAAATCCCACAAAATATTAATCTCTTCGAGCTTAAAAAAATGAGTTGAAATTTAAGCCCGCTAACCGCTTACTTTTTGTCTCTGTTTACCTTTACCTTTTCTATTGTTATTATTACCTATTACATAGCTGCTAGCTTTACACATTTTTGTCTGATTATGTTTTTCTGGGTTTTCCCAAGCTTTGCCCTTTTTACCAGTTTATCATTTTCCATTTTAATATCCCCGGACTTATTATATACATTATGTTATTTATATTGTTGTCTCTCATTGTAAATTTTCAATTTAATTACTTCATTTTAATTGTATTTAATTTATTTTGCAGCTTTCATTTTAAATTAAGACCGGTTTTGAAAATTGGGGACTATTCTCCACATTAAATAAATAAAAAGTCATCATCCTCTTTTACAGCCATTCTCAGGTTTTAATTACACTGCGAACAGAGTACCACATAGCCTGGTTAGACTGCTTGACATTCCTTTATTTTTTGCATCAGAGCTGTTGACTGTTTTAAAATTATTACATGTTATTTATAATGTAAGAGTTGGTTGCTGTTGCTGGCTGTGTCGCCCACATTCCTCATTTTTTAGGCGACATGTACTTGCGCCTGCTGCTTTCAACAAAAGAAATGTTGCAAATTAAGCGCTCGGCTGCATGTGCTGCACAAGTTTTCAAGTGCGCTACAAGCCAAACAAAGCAACAACATCAACAACAACAAAAGCAATAACAAGTGCAGCGGCAATTGCAGCAAAATTAAATAAAAATTCTCATGTTTCTTTGTGTGCCAGGCAATGCTCAGACCCACAGAAACAGACACATACACACACATACACACACACATACACACACACATATACACACTCACACGCACATGAATAAATTTACATAAGTACATGCATACATATCGCTGTCTTGCTCGTAATTGTATTCCAACATGTTTGCCTCACGTTGCGTATACATAATATTTTATTATGTTGCCGCATTTTAAATGCCACAACAAGCGCTGTGTGAAAATATGTCATCGTTTTACAAGCGCTTTAACCGTACAACTTTGCTATTTTGGTTGCTGGTTTGGTTGCACCTACCCTTCAACTGCCCCCCCCCCCCCCCTCTTCCTTTTCCATTATTATTGAAGAGCAGCAAACCCATTTTCGAGTCGGTTACTTGAAATTGGATTAAAGTTGCTGGCGTTACAGCTCTCTGATTTTTTATTTGCTTCGATGCGAAACTTTTCAACAACAATCCACTTGACGTGGGCTTTAATATAAGTCCAGTTAGCATGCCAGTGGACGTGAATGGCTTGTTATCGGTGGAGTGGGGATATTTGGAGTGTCCAGACTCATTGAATGCACACGACAATATCAGTAAAAATGCTGGTAATAATATTTGAGGTGCTCCGCAATGGCGCCTTTCATGGCAAATGTAGTACACGTTCCTCAGATATGCTTACACGCCCCCACGCGGCAACCTCTTGCTAAGTAACCTGGCCTGTCTGCCACTTACACGCTTGGTATTACCAAGCCTCGATAGCGTCGGCCAAGCTCCCCAAACAGTCGGCCAGCAAAAGCTGACCCAGAATGCAACTTGTGCTGGTTAGCTGACTCAGTGGGTAAGTGTGTGAGTGTATGTGTGTAAGTTGAGCTGAAGTTGCAATGTTTTACTAACCACAAAATGCTGTAACTAAACGCGCACTCGCACTCATTCTCACACATATGTAGATAGTGCTAGAGGACACGGACGACATATACAGACAAGCACTACTTATGGAGCACTTGAATCTGCTGCTGCAGCTGCACAGGTAAAACTTCAGCTTGTTTCACACATATACACACCTAACCATACTCGTTAAGTTTGCCAACTTTGCAGTACACCACAGACACACACACACGGACGCACACCCACAACATATTGTTATGGCCATGCCAAAGTTCTTGGCCCCAAAAATTGTCACCGGTTTCTCCGGTTGCAATGTTTAGCACATTGACAGCACAAACTTTAACTAAAAAACGAAAGCCCAAAGGGCGAGCTTAAATATTAAATTGCTATAAGTGTGTACGAATTTTGTATTTAATCTAAACTTTCTATGAAAAGATTGAGGTTCTTTTCAAATGAATTTTTCCCTAACTCACAAGCAAAACAAAGCAGCTAAATGCATTTAATTAGTTCCTCAGAAAGCTTAACAAGTATTGTTAGAGATTTATTTGAAATCATCTAAACATCTTTATGCAAAGCATAATATTTTGAAGACTCCCATTTTCTAATTTGCTGAGATAATTCCGTTTTCATTTCATTAATCTGTTTACTTGTTGCATTAAGAGCTGTTTGTATTCTTAATACAGATCAAAAGAGCAACGAATTTAACCCAAAGAGCTTATGAGGAACAAAAATTCTATAAAATAAATGTTCATTATTGTTCGTTGGCTTGCTAAACATTGAAACTAACTTGAAGCTTAACTGGCACTTTTGGCGAATATTTTAATCAGTCTGTCAGTAGTCAGTCAATCAGCCTGACATAGGCTAACGCAACGCAATCGGCATAATCCTAATTCAATTGCTTGCTTAGAGTAACCTAATGGGTCAAGCCACACAGGATCAACTCAATTGACGCAAAAGCTGCCTGTCGGCCTGCCTGGCTGCTAATGTGATGATTTTGTTGTCAAAGACTTGACTGGGACTGGCTGTGTAATCGGGCATCGAACGTCAAGAAACTAATTACCGTGTGGAAAGGATTTTCTGTGTTGTGGCCCTGTGGCCTTTTGCTAGGCAACGATTCGGAAAGCATGTCTGCAAATGCTTTTGATAAAATTATAATCGTTAGATAATTCAGCAGAAAAGTGTTGAAACAAAATCTCTTTCATGCACACGACAGCCGCAAAAACTAATTGAAAACAAGAAATCTCTGGTGTGTTCATGCAGGCAGCTTCCAGATAATTTAAATACAACATTTATTTCAGCAGTAGATGCTCGCACTGACTTCAGTCTTAATAATCATACACATTCCACAGTTTCGTCTGCTGATGTGTAAAGTACAAATGTTCTGCATTAGATTCTGTTCTTTTTAGACTAACTTGCTTAATTCTTTTACGTAAATCCGTTCGATAACGAAATAAATTGCTTTCAGCAAATGCTTAGTGCATTGATTAATAGCAGCAACAAACAACCAGCAACTGGTACTCCAATCCAGCAACTTCTGTCCACACACTTTTCGCCTTGTTGGCTCTCCCTATTTATTTCTTTGCTGATGAGCGCACATTTGCTCAAATGTGTGTGTGTGTGTGTGTGTGTGTGTGTGGGTGTGTATGTGTTGGGGGATGTGTATGTGTGTTTTGTACGAATTTAATTGAGTGCTAAATGGCACGTAAACTGATAGGTCAACAAATATACACACACACACACAGACACACACGCAGACATTGAGTCGGACGAAAGTTTGCTGGGACAAGGCGTTGCCAAGGACATGCGCTACACACTTGAAGTGTGTGCATCAGGACTTTGCGCGGCAAGGACGAGCAGGCACTCACCTAATTGTGTGGGCGTCAATTAATTTCAATGTGCATAATGAAAACTTTACATTTCTTGGCGCACCCAATAAGCATGAAATACTTTTCTCAAGAGTTTTTTTCCTCCTTTTTTTAGTAATAATTTGTTAGCATTAGCACCGCAATTTGTTTGGTAATCCTCATTTTCGGGAGCTCGAACTCCACGCAGCCGCTTTTGTGCTTGGCTGAGCAGCAAAGCCTTATCCTTAGTGTATCAATGTGGGTGTAAGTGTGTGGGTGCATGTATGTTTGGGTGGGTGAACGTCAACACGTGCAAATAAAGCATTAAAATAGTCCAGCCACAGACATTTGGGTAGCAACGTCAAAGATGCCTTGACCGCAATGACTGAAATGAGAATCTCTGCTGCAGACTCTCTCCCTCAAACTCAGTATGGGTTTGACTTATACAAAGAATAAGCCACACTCCAACACACACACACCAACACACACATACACACCAACACAGACATATACCACACACTAGCCACATTCACATATTACAGCAGTTCAGTTGGCTCACGTCTCAAGTTTATCAAAACACAGCAGGCAAAAAAAAAAAAAAAATGGCAACAGAAAATGAAAGGCTCAGAAGGCAAACCTACGCGTTTAGATAGAAAAAGCTGCAGATAAAGGACGAAAGATAGCAAATATAACTGTCCGGTAAATAATAGCAACAAAAAAAAGCAACAAGAACAACAACAAGCAGAACAAGAACATAACCACACTTAATTCATTCGTGATTTATATAATCCGCTTTCAGGGAGTTCAAATGTGGTTTTTTGTCTTGTGGCCTCACACAAAACTAAGTGAACTATTTTTGCGGTCTTCTGTCGGCTGTACAAAATTGCCAAGCGTTGCACTGTGTGCACTCGCTTTTGACCCTGGTTCTCAATTAAAAATTCTTCTTGAGCGCTGCTCAAAATTCAATTCAAATTTTCGACCCAGATTCTTGTAAGCCAAGCAAAACCGCTGATAAAACACACACACACACACACACATACAAGCACACATACTCACACACAAAAAATTGGGTTTTGTCGCAATATTATAGAAAGTTGGCTAAGCCAGCCAAAAACAAGTTTTCTGAATTTTGGCTCGAAACGCCATTTTGTCACTTTGACAAAATTGTTGCCACTTTTCCAACAGGGCTCAAACTCAAAGGGGGAAGACAAGCACTGGCGGGGTTAAATCCCAGCCCAACTTGTCGTTCAAGTGACATTCAATTATTATTTCAGGCTGAGCAAAAACTTTTGCAGCCAAACGAAATTTCAGCAACAAACGAGCAACGACAATATTGTTAAAAGATAGTATTACAAGTAAACAAATGTCGGACCAAATAGCTACCCCACCAAATAGATACTCGAACAGACTAACTGACAGACAAACAAATTGAAAGACAGGCGAACAGATAGACAGTTAGATAGTTAGTTGGGAGAAGGGGAAGAAGGGCCATAATGCGTATTTGCGCATTAAAGCCAAAACTTTACAAACAGTTTTGTGTGCCAAAAATAAAATCCAACGCAAAATCGTACAGAAATCAAAATAAAAATTAAATGAAAATCAAAACTTTTCAATTGCTTCTTAAGCAAAGGGAAACACTGACGCACAGCGAAAGCAGACAAGGAATTAAGAAACTTACTTTTTTTTTTTTTTGTTCTTAAGCTGACTTTTTAACCGATAAAATTTCAAAGATAACAGCCCATCACGTTGAAACTCTGGAATTTCGACGATGCAATTTAACTTTATTAAAGCCAGAAACAGAAACAACAAATTTGAAACACATAAAGCAGGATATAAAGAGATCAAAGCCATGTTTGGAACTAGTGAAAAACAATTAGTTGAAGAGGGCAGATTATGTCAAAATATTCATATTACCAAAAGCCAACGCTGAAAATATTAACTGAAATATTTGTTGGCATGATAAATTTTAAGTTAAGAGGCTATTATAGCTGAATGGCTGGCATTAATGTTGGTGCAAGTAGAAGTGCCCTTAATTTGGACAGTGCAGCTTAAAATTAATGACAAAAAGGTAAATGTCAGCGCAGAATGATAAACAATTCCGAAACGCGAAAGGCTCAGCTTTGTTGCTTTTTTTTTGTCAACCGCAACGTGTGTGTGGCGAAAACAATAACAGGATGGGAACGTGGATAAGGACGAGGACGTGAATAAGGACGAAGACGAGTGTGTGAACGTGAATGTTTAACGTAGACGTATACGTATACGTGGACTGCGACTCGAAGAGCGGCTAAGGACGACAACAGCGATGCATGACTTCCGGTTTTTGTTCGCGCGCTAGTATTTTCCGTGTCCTGGCAGCACAGCCATTGCGTGCCCGACCGTTGTCGCATATGCACATTTTATTTATAAACTTTCTCTCGCGACGAAATAAGTAGCAAAATAAAAAGCGTCCAGCTTGGTGCGCGCTGTGCACCTTAACGTGACAGAGCTCCCTCAGGCTACTGCCTCTTGGCTCACCCCCCCATTGGGGGTATGTATTGCATGTGCTGCGATAAAAGTGGTAAAATACTTATCAAGCTCAAGCCGGATGTGCACAGTGTCAAACAGCAGGGGAAGGAGGTGGGGGAATGAGAATGGCAGCGGGTGCAGCGACAGCAGCTGCGAATAGTTTTTGTACTGACTGTAATATAAGCGGTAGTTTAATGCATAATTGAAAAGCACGCAAAGTTAAACAATAGAGGCGGGCTCGAACGGAAACGAGTCCGGAAAATATACGTGACTCTGTGAAAATTGAAGCAAACTCAAATACGGCTACACTGCAATCACAATCAGAATCTATTAAAGTTGAAGTTTAGCTTAATTTATTTTGTTCGGGTTCTTGCATAAGAAACGATAAATAGATACAGTTATGTGAACATAAATTTAAATATGTTCAACAATTGAAATATTGTCATAAAAATCTATTAAGTTGCCTTCCCTTATTTAAAGTCCAAGTTTTTTCAACAGTGTTGCAGCCATAACAAAGGCCAGGACCTCACTTCACTGACCATGTTGCTCGTGTTTGACTTAATTTACGAGTCACAATACGAGACGTGACGGGGGTGGAAAACCTCTTGGGAAATTTTGTGTCAAATCACAATTTAATGGCAATCAACATTTTTTGCTATTTCGCACTTGCTTGCACTTGATAATGGTAATTATTTAACAATAAGTGTGCAATGGAGCACGAAAGCAGCCGAGCGCGCTAATGAACTGTGTAATGTTTTTACAATTATACGCAAGTGAAAAAATTGAATAGAACACACACAAAAAAAACAAATACAAATACTCAAGCAAAGATTTCAGTTGAGCGGTTCAAGAGTGGTTCAAATTGTAAGTGTGTGCAAAAGAAAATATGCGAGAAAATGCTAATTGAATGCCCACTTTAGCCAAATCAGGCTAAATCGGCGCTTAGTGTCACACTTGAGATGCACTTACTACTAACTCCTCTCTGTCTCTCTCTCTCTTTCTCGTTCTGTCTGTCTCTTTTCTATTGCCTTCTTTGCTCTTGCTACTCTGGCGCACAGACATCAAACATTACTCGTCTTCATCCGGCGACTGCACAAACAAAACGCGCTATAAAATGTAAAAATACTGCCAAAGTATGCAAAGCTGCTCATAAAAACACTCAAAAACTAACGTGCATTGCAGTCAACCCAACAACACAACTGTTGGCTACTGTTGCCTGCTGCTTGCTCCACCCTCTTCTCGTCCTTTTCCTCATCGTTCGTCCTACGTGCGTGTTCCTTTGTCTGCGCTTCGGTCTATGGCTGTGTTTCTGAAGCTAGTAGCTACTTGCTTAGCTGCTTCCTGCCGCCTTTGCATGCCCGCTTGCTTCCTTCCTGAAAATCCATCAGCGCTAATTTTGCATATTTTACTTGGTTGTTACTTTATTTTTTTTTTCTTATTTTTTTTTTTTGGTTACGCTCTTCCACTTTATGCGCTTTTATTTGGCTTTGTCGAGGTTTGCGACTTGTGTTTTCACAGCCGTAGCCCAAAGATATTTTTAGGCAATCCGTATTCTGTGGCCTTGTGCCTGCCCTCGGCACAGTTCTGTTCTCAGCTCAGATGATGAATTATGTGCGCCACGTACGTTATTAATAATTCCTGTCCTGTCAACAAATACATTGTGTTACATTCGCCCACATCACACTTAACTCTGACGCCCGTTCTCCAAGTATATCCCATTTCTGGCTATAGGCTATTCCACATTGCGTATGCGTAATATGTTTATTTTCAACGCTGCGGCCAGAAATTTATGAAGCAGCTGCTGGCGCAGCTCAAACCGCATCAAAAACAAAAACAAAAACAAAATGAACTAAAACTGAAGCTAGTGGTTAGCTGGACAGGGGAGTGGAGAGTTAATAGAGGGGAGCTGTGCCCAGAGATGCGCACGCATCTGCCGCAAATCACGTTTAAACACAACACAAGACGGACGCCAGATTGTGACCTTCGATTTATCTGCAAAGCATTTTTGCAATATTTATGAAAAGTACTTCAGTTAAGCAAGAAATTGAACAAATTGAATTTTAGAATATTAATTCAAGGTATATATTTTCGTGCTACTCTTAATTTCATGCAGTCAACCAGAATATTTATAGCTATCACGATCCAATCACGTTAGCAGCCATGTAGCAGCTGCTACATTGCGCATACGTCGCGTGTTCCGTTGCGTCATTGGGCAGCTGGGCTGAGTTGTTCAGCTGCTGGCTGAGTGCTGCGTGCTGCGTGCTAAGAGCTGAGAGCTGGGAGCTGAATGGTTGCCATGTTTGTTTGCACATTGTATTGAGTTTCAAGTGCAAAAGTTAATTGCTTGAAAAATTGAACTCAATCAATTACAAGGGCACACACAAAGCATATGTGTGTGTGTGGGTGTGCTAGCGTGTGTTTAAGGCGTCTGCTCCCTTGGGCTACACTTTTATTAATCGTACAGACACACAGACACACACACACACGCAGACATCGCATGCACACACCCTTTGAGTATATGTAAGTAAACACTTAATATTGGCAATTAAATTTAATATATGCTTCACACTCTTATCAACGCCTGATATTGATGGGTAATTTTCAATTTTTGTGTAAACTTTTGGCAGCTAATTTAATAACGCAAATGTAATTAAACTTGAGATTTCTGTCAGTCTTCAACTGAAATTTGCTAATTATTTGGTGTGCTGTCCGTATTTGCATTTGAATGCTCAAAACAACTGACAGCAACTCAAATGTCGGTAGTTTTGCAGCAGGCACAACTGGGCCAACTACATAAACAGAAGCTGTACATTAATTAAATAATGTGTTAAGCACAGGCACACACACACACACACAGCAAACAAACACTTATATGTGCAGAGGCCAAACAGAGCGCAACAAATAAAGAGACAAGCAACAACAATGACAACAACAACAACAACAATAACAATAATAACATCTTCTTGGGTTAGCAGCAAACTTGACACAAACACAGACACAAATGCACACACTTATTGAGGCCAACTGGTTGCATTTATTAAGTGCTTATTGTTCAACAACATATTTAACATCTAAGCTACAGACAATGCAATAAAGTTGAAATTAGTTCGGGCCATAATTTCAGGTGAACATCCGGAGGCAATGCAAACGGGCTCATCCGGCTGCCAGTACAATTGGCTGACAATTGTCATGCTGTTGGCTCTTGTGCTCGGCTACAGTCAGCGCCAGCAGCAGCATTGTGCTGCCACACTCGCCACACGGGGCAGTTGCAACAGACATGGTCTCACTCTCGCGGCCAGTGACAGTGACATTAAAACAACAACATCAACAGCAGCAACAACAGCAGCAGCAACAACAACAACAGGAGCTGCCACTAAACGCGTCCTTGAGCTGTCCCCAGCGGTTAGCAGTAACTGTCGCGAGGCATGCCACGCCCACCCGAAGCGTAGCTGCCACAGATGATCGCTTGGAGGGGTGGTAAGCAGCGTTAACTAATCTATTTTGTATCTATATATCTCCACTAAATGTATGTGTATGTGTATGTGTGTATGTATGACTGTCTGGGCCAGCTAAACACTTAACTAGTTAAGTCCATTAAGGCCCACTTGCCAGTTCCAAACTAGCAATTCATATATTCAAATTAATGATGGCTCACTGCTGGCTAAAGCACCGTTGCATAATCCTCACACATAGAGCGCAAGGATTAACATTTAATGTGTATTTTGTATAGTTCCAATAAGCAAGCATGTAAATAACTAACGCAAATTTATTAACATAAATGCAACATCAAATGTATCGCTTCACAATAAATAAGCAACAAATAAATAAAAAAAAAAACCCAAAAAAAATCGCCAGATTTTACAATACATGAATAAATATGAGCGTGCGAGGATGTATTTTATAATTAGATAAAGAAAAAAAAAAAAGAAAGAAAAACGAAAAACGAAGCAGCCACAGGAAAACCAATGCAAAGGCAAAAAAGACAACAAAAAGCAAAGCTCGGCCATTGAGTGGCCATAAAAATGAATAAATTAATTGCCATATCATGCAAATAATTGCGCAGCACACTTTTTCCACATCAGCGGCAAATTTATCCGATTTTTTCCACCAATAAATACCAATTAATTTATAATTCCCATAAGGCAAACAAAGAAATAGGCCACTTAGTGTTCAAAATTCAAAAAAAAATTGGAAAAAAGTCTCCAAATATTGTATATTAATTGTCATATTTCCTTTAATTTTCACTGCTAATTGTTTTTGAAAATTGACTTTTATTATTGATAACTACTTTTATGTAAAAATTGTGACATCATAAGTGAAGTGCTAAATCTATTATTATTTCATTTGTATCGCTTTGGAATTTAATTTGTATTTTAATTAAATTTTAATAAACAAACATTGTAAGTTTTGCAATTTGCGTAAACGCTCTTAAAATTTATCAATTAATTAAATTTAACAATTTGCTGACAATGAAAATTGGTTACTTAATAGAAGTGTCATTGAAACGCCAACAAAGTGTGCATAAATATTTTGATCTGAAATTTAACATTTTTATTTGTCAAACACAAATATAGAAAAATTAACCAATTATTGGCCACAATATTATTTAAATTGGTAATGTAATTAAACCTGTCGGCTGCGCGTTGTGATTTACAATTTTACTACAATGAAATTAAAATTAAATCTAATCTTAGGTCGCATTATAATTTATAATCAATGTTGTTACTGCAATGCAGGCAATTATAATAATACTCATAACCGTTTACTTTTATTCCAATCAACATAAAATGTAACAATAATGTTAGTCATATATATACATACATATATATAGATAAAAATGCATACATATGTCTGGTTAATTGTAACATAATATATAATTACCAACCATTATAGCACAGCAGAGAAGGTCTATGTACAAAGTATGTGAACAACTTCCCTTATTTGCCTTCAACTTTCAGTTCAAATGTTGCTCCTTAGACAAAAGAAAACCGATAATCTTCCCATTGTCAACCCATAATTCCGTCAAGTGTAAAATGCATAACTAACCGTAACAATTCAAATACTCAATCAAAATGTAAAACGTTTATAAAAGCTAATTATAAATAGATGTATTCGAATATATGTAAGTGTGTGTCATGCATATGCCAGCCAATTTGTATCTGTATCTCAGCATTGGCAATAACGAGGCATTTGATAGGTAATATTAACACAGCAAATTATGATAATTCCAGTTTTATAGTAGATCAGACAAATGCGCATTCCTGTACGATATATAAAAGTTAATTCGAACTTTGTGTGTATGAGTGAGAGAGAGTGTCTGTGTGTTTTTTGGTATGCCTGCAATTTCCCAATAGATAAATAAGCTATGTACTTAATATACTAAATATAATAAACATGCATAGTTATTAGTTATGCGTTTAAATAAAGCAATTGATATGTATGAAACGAAACTTATTTATATTTAACAAACACTTTTAACTGTTGAAATAAAAACAAAAAAAAACATAAAGTAAAACAAAAACCAAACATAACGCTCTAGTCAAAATATGTATTATAATGTAGTACTATTATACGATTTATAACTGGGCAGTCGAAATCAATAACAAACACAAATGAACACGCTCGTAAGCATAACATGATATATAGATGCATTACAACAATAACAAATACATAGAAACAACAACAAAAGCCATATGCAAATGTCGCCAGTAAAATGCAAATGCAAAAAAATTGTTACGAAAAACATTTTCAGTCAACAAAAAGAAAACAAATGCTGAAATTGTGAATTTGTTGTTCTTGTAACATGTGCTAAAGCAAAAACAACAAAAAGCAAAAACAACAAAAGCAAAAACAACAAAAACAACAACCACTATGTATATTAAAGAGTGCAAAACGAAGAACGATTAAAAAATTTTTTATTTAAAAAAAGATGCAATTTACGTGTTTTGATATTATTTGATTTGGAAGGCTTACACAACAAATTGAAAATTGAGAGCTTAAATCGTGCGTTTCGGGGTCTTCATTTCTTTGATATGAGATACTCAATTATTTATGCAAAACTACATTGCATTCCCCGACCATTCCATTCTGATGACAGCTCTAGGAAATGCGCAGCGACAGGCCAAGAAATGAAAAATAAGCTGCAACGTATGCGTGTGTCACATGTAATCTCTGGATTATAGACAGCAGCAACAGCCAGGCAGCCCAGGACAGCACAGGACAGGACGAAACCCTCACTCCAACAGTATCAACGGGCGCTTGGCAGATGGGCATACTTGAAAACTGGGTCAGCAAATAAATCGAAGAGGCTTAAAAGAGGAAAAGTAAGAAATCAACATTTTCCTAACCGAAATGTTGCATGCCCTTTGCATTCAGGTAGCAACTCTAAAATGCACACATGTGTGGTTAGCAGATTTTGGAATCACAAGCATGTCTTAAAGGTTGCGTCTTGAAATTTTAGCATATTTGAACAAAGCACAACTTTTTAGATCTTTTATTAACTTTAATCCTTAAATGTGGTGAATATTAAATCAAGTGGTCGATTGATTACTCATTTGATTTATGGGTGCTAGATGTCCAAATTAAGAAACCACTTTTTTATTTCGACTCATTTCCGCTCGCTCAGCGAGTGAAGCTGTTTTCTTTTTATGGTTTTTAGCTGACCTCATAATATTTTGAGCACAGTTCAATAGAGTCGGTCCTTGCGTTTCAAATGCACCATGTCGTTGGAAAATCTTTAAGGATTTGCTTTAGTTGGAGTTAATTTTGTTAAATGGACATTCGCTTTTAAGTCAAGAGTATCCGGAAGAATTTCTACAAAAAAAATTACATAATCTGTTATAGCTTGACCACTTAAAGAACTTTCTGTATGTCCATCGGAGCACAAATAGAAAACAATAAAATGGACGAAAGTTCTTAAAACAACTGACAAATTTTTTAAAACAGAAGTTACAAGCGACCAACTGCTACCAACTGGCCAAATGACATCCACATAATCCTTGTGTTTACGAAGATTTGTAGTTTCGACGTTTAGATGACTCCTTAACTTTGAATGGGTTGGTCCTCGCGATTTTAATGCACCTTGTTCTTTAACCATCTGTAATTTTATAGCCGAGCTAAAACCATTTTCTTGTCGCCGATGTGCCCATATAAGTATGCTGCAGTTTTTCATGCTTGAAGTTAGTTTACGTGCAGCAAACTAATTTATGTCAGAAGTGCATGCACTAGCTATCCTTAAAAGCAACCCACATTTTTAGCCCGACAAAAGGGAAATACACGAAAATTGTATATGCTTCGCAAATGAAAATGAATTTATTAAAAGCTCATAATGAATGCTGCACAATAATTAATTAGCTGGAACCTTTAACACGTTTTCTATGCACGCCTAAAAGTATGCAATGAATTAAAAAGCAGATTGCATTTTTTCGATAATTTATTGTGTACTGCTTGCAAGCAGAAGCCGCTTGTACAGTTGGCAAACCTCAATAATAAAATAAAGCAAAGGGTATTTAAAATAAAATATGCGCTTATTCCAAATACCATCAGTATCAAAGCAACACAGGAATCTTAATTGAAATATCGAAATACATGTGTCATTAATGAACACACACGCAAAATGGTAAATCCAAGAGGATGAGAGTGACACAAGCCGCAAAATAAAAAATGAAATGAAATTGCGACAACAATTTGCGAACGCACGATTGCAGCTGAACGCACCGCAACTGTAATTCTATTAAAATTCGCCACAAAGCAGCGCTAATCCTTCTGCATGTCCGCGCGGTAAATATAATCAGGTTGTCCGCAAAATGGGCGCATGCAAACCAAATTCGCTCTAGGACACACAATACAGCACAGAATAGCAATAGAGAGAGCGAGGATTTTAGAATTTGTTTTGTGACTGCGTTGGCATAAAAATCTTTTTACGCTTGCCTGAGTCCAAATTGATGTGCGCTGCTTATGCAAATTTTTGTGGTTGCCTAAGCAAGCGTCGCAGCGACTAGGCTCTTGTTGTCCCTGCGCTTCTTGACGGACATGGCCAACACCATGTAATTTTGGTCTGATAGATTTTATTTAATGGCCTGGCATTAGCCACATTTGTTGCCCAGGAGCAGCAGCAGCATTCTCGATATTGATTTGAGAGCGGTCGTGACATCAACAACAGCAACAATAACTATGAGGCTTGAATTTTAAGCTGCTGCCTTAAAGCATACACATAGGCATAGGCACACACTTGCACACGCACACACACACACACAGAAACACATAGGCACCCACATACGCGAAGCAAGCCTGAGCTCAGTTTTTCACATTTATTACCGCTACAATTTAGCAGCTTTTATGCGCTAATTTTTGCAGTACATTTTAGGGATGAGGGCTGACGGCATTTTATGGCTTCTAATTTTAGCCAACAGTGCGCCAGTTGAATAAATGACCCGAAAGATAAAGACACCAACCTCGAATTGTCCAAATTTGTATGCTCTTTTGTTCATTATAGAGTCAAACACAATTAAAAGTTTCAGTAGGTAAGATATATACAACTGAGAATGCAACTTGCGCTATTGTTAGGGCTTTTTGTCTTCAAATTCATTCCATTTACTACTATCAAAAAGTGAGATCTTTTCAAATGACTTGCCCCTTTTCATAAAAATAAAATATGAGAATATTTAAAATTGGGTATTTTTGGTAGTCCCTAAATGTGGCAATAAATAAAAATAAATATTCAAAATGATTATATTGTTAAATAAATATGAATAGTTAAGTGCTTATTTATAGGGCATCCTTTCATCCTGTTCAATTCTCATCCTTGCTGACCTGACGTTCATTGTGTAATGCAGCGAATGATAAAAGTGCCCGATGCGATAATACATGAATTTGTGTCTAATAGTTTTGTATGCATTTGTAGAGCAGATTTATGGTTGGCGTGTCTGCGGCTGTGTGTGTTTGTTTGAGAGTGTGTGTATGAATTGTCAAGGACTATGGGTGTTTTTTTGAGGGCATGGTAGGGTGGAAAGTGGAAAGTGGCTGCTGCAGAGCCGCATGAAATGCCAGTTGAATTATAGACCATTTGAATGAAATTATTTTAATTGCGTAAATCACTTTGCAGCCAAGTATTCAACAAAGCGGCGGCATTTGGGGCAGCCTTTCCATGTGTGTGTGTGTGTGTGTTTTTAGGTGCGTGTGTGTATTTGTGTGTGTGAGTGTGTGTGAATGGGTGGGTCACTTATTGGCTCAATCCCATTGTATGCTCGCAACTTTTTAGTTGCATAAACATGCCAAATGGGCAGACAGCAACAAAGCGAAAGGGGAGGTAGTGTAAAAAGAGGCATGGCTAAGGGTTGGGTAAGGGTGCATTGGTGCATGAGCGAGTAGTTTTTGAATTTGGAAAACTGACAAAACAACAACACTTGAAAATTTAAACAAATATTTCAGCTGGCATATTTACACTCCATTCCAGAGTAATTGTTTTCGCTACGTTGACTACACAAATAAATACGGGCAACAGTTGCTACACAGACTAAACAAAACAAACACCAGCAAATGCACTGCTCGAAAATTTTAATTAAATAAACAAAAGACAAAACTATGTTAATTTCAAGAGAGTTAAGACTTTATGCCTCGTATGGGTACACTATGCAGTTAATTTGAATATACTCCTCAAAGCGGCTGCACTCAGCAACAGGGTATTCGAAGAGCAGTCAATGCAATAACTCCACGGGGAGCAGTCGAATGGTTTCGGCTTGATTATGATTGCAATGGCAACCATAATTTGTCAAAATTATCGGAAATATTATAAATTAATTTATGTTTAGTTTGCAACAAGAGAGCGAAACACGATTATTGTTTGTCTCACGTTCCGTATGCATGATATCAAATACATGCACATATATATATATATACATATGTATAAAACTAAACATACAAAATGTAAAGTGTTAATAAATATGCAAAAAGCATTCCATAATTTATGAAATATTCGTTGGCAATTGCATTCATAATACATTGCAGCTCTCTAAAACAAACTTCATTCTAGCATTCATTTTGTAAACTTTGTGCTTTGTAAGTGTGTGTGTGTGTGTTTTTTGCCATTGCTGCTGCTGTTGCTGCTGCTGATTTGAACAGTTGCTTAGCGCTCTGAGGCGTGACCCTCGAACACTTTGCTTTGAATATGAATTGCTGCAAATATGCTCGCAGAATATTCTCATGCACAAAAGCTAAGCAAAACACTTTGGGAAAAAAAACTACTCAAGTTGACCTCTTCCACTCTTTGGACACCCACTCAGTTGGCCCTCCCAATTTTGATTATTGTGTTGTGTTGTGTCGTAAGTATTTGACTTGGGTTTGTTTAGCTCTCGAGTGGTTATTGTTGTCACTGAAGCATAATGCATGCCAGAGCGATATAAAGATATGCGAGGCGATGCGATGCGATGCGAAACGACACCGAGCATGATAAATGGCAAGGCTTAGTCACAAAATAAAGCCTGAAAGCCGGTCCCACACGAGCTATAATGTCCTTTGAACATTCTACTTAAAGAGCATTTGTCAGACAGCAGACAGCTATCAGCATTCAACTGCACTTATCCTTAAGCATGTTTACAACAGCGACACGGACTTCAATCAGCTGGCGTTGATAGTTAGTGATATTTCGCGGGAATTGCATACTCATACAGTCCAGTTAATACTAAGAACTACAAATCTCAAAGCAGCACTTATTGACAGAAAGCTGCTTATCAATTTTTGCAAGCTAGAAGAAAATATTTATTCCTAACATATTTAAGACACATTTCCATCAACAAATATTTCCTTTTACCGATTTCGACCTATTTGAGGTACTTTCTATGGTTAACATTTTCTAAGGACACACTGTTATATTGCCAGAGCAGCAGCTCTGTTAAATGCGGTTTGAAACTTGGCCAACATAACAGTAGCACTCAACGAATCCGTAGTTAAATACCTAACGAATTTAGCTCACTTAACGAGAGTTGTTTGTTTGATGCATAGTTACATTTTCTATGGGCACGCTGTTATACAGCCAGAGCAACAACTCTGTTAAATGTAGCTGGAAATTTTCCTAGCAAAGTTAAGCCCAACGAATTTAGGTCACTTAACGAACGTTATTTGCTTTCTATACAGTAACATATATGTTAACAAAAGTAGTGAATTATTTTATGATCAATGTTATATTAAGGATGTTGATGAGTGTTCACGGTCTTTTACATGCTGCTGTTAAGCATGTGCACATACCGGTCGTACAAATTAGGTTCGTGCATAGGTTAAATTGCCCTCAGCAAAGCATACTTTTAGGGGCATTATTTTAAAGGCCTACAGACGATAAGAGAGAAATTACAAAATCCTTGATCCTCAGAAACTGCTTTATTTGATGTGTTTAAAAATTTATATCCAGTCAATATCCTTAAGGGTACGGTTGCGCTATAGCTTTACAGATTTTTCGAAAGACACGGTGAAATAGAATCGCAGGATTCAACTCCATGGAACTTCATTAAAAGATTATATGTTCATCGAAGAAACCAAACACTTGTAACATCACTAATAACAAAAAATTGAGGCATATTTTTAGGAATCTATTTTTAGAGGCTCACAGGCACCAGGAATATGGGTCATCAAATAACCCAAACAAAACAATGTTTAACTAAAAGCCTGGCAATAAATCGCAATATAAAATATATTTTACATCATGTATCAAATGCTGCTGTTAATTCGTACAGTGCATATTTAGTATTCTTAATATCCTTAAAACTACGCCAAATGCCCAGCCGGGACAAATAAAACTCTTTCTTCTCGGTAATTTGAAGTAGTTGTTCCGCCATTTGAAATGTCTTTTGCGCAGCAAGTAATCAACTCGAAGCATAAACGAACTGCTAGCTACGCCCACTGCTCCAGCGGCGGAGATGAAAGAGGAGACCAGCACACAATGGATTGAAAGTGTCCTCGTAGATCACCGTGCTCGCTATAGGGCTCGGCCTGGCTTCAATCTGAGAAGACACGCTTCACTATGGTTTAATTGCTTTAATATAAGCCACACCCACGATGCCGAAAAATTCATCTTGCACGCACATTAGAAGTGATATCTCGACGAAGATGACGGTGAAGATGAGGCGTAGGATGAGGACATAAAAAGGGAGCGACGCGGGTGGAGCGGCGGCTTTTGATGTGCAGGAGGATCAGAGCAGGCAAGGCAATGGGCGCGCTGTCAATTGCGGTTGGGATGCAAAGCGGTTTAGTTACGCTGTTGACCCCCCGGATACCCCCTGCCCTTTTACTCTTACTTATCCTCAGCGACGAATGAAGTGTGTAATTTGAAATTAGCTGAGCTCAGCGGCACCTTTGTGGTGCACCTGCTGACACCGTGTCCTTGTCCACGGCTACTCAGTTACGCACCACAGCCTCAAGGCCAACGGCACAAAGGACTCCTGTAGCTCAGAGATGCATTATGCATTTGTATGTATTAATCTTAAGTTATTGATTTGCTTAGTTGAACGTATTAGCATCTAATTTGGATTTCGTGGCAACTTCATTCAGTTTTCAACATCGATTTGCATGTTTCAAATTAATTCGTTACCGATTCAAAAACGTAAAATCAAAAGCAGAATTTATGACCGCACACATCTGTATGTACATTTATAATCTGACTAATTTTAGGATTCATATCGAACATAACATAGCTGAACCAATCGTCTGTGATTGCTGCTAATCAGGTTTTCTTTGGCCAAATTGATTTCATTTTCATATTTCAATTTCGAAACGACGCGAACAGTCGCACAAAATGCAAAATCAGTAAGACCAGTAGTCGCGACATGATATAAATTAACTGTTTTGACTTTGTGAAATGAAATGCGGCCTCTTTGAAATTCCAATTCAAATCGATCTCCAGCACCAGCCCCCCACCAATAAAATCAAACAGTGGGTGACCAACAGAAAAACAACTAAGAATGTCATGGTTTGTGCTACTGAGGCTATTAGATACCCTAATATAGATATAGATATAGATATCGATAAAGATATAGATATAGATACAGATATAGATATAGATATAGATATAGATATAGATATAGATATAGATATAGATATAGATATAGATATAGATATAGATATAGATATAGATGTAGATATAGATATAGATATAGATATAGATATAGATATAGATATAGATATAGATATAGATATAGATATAAATATAGATATAGATATAGATATAGATATAGATATAGATATAGATATAGATATAGATATAGATATAAATATAGATATAGATATAGATATAGATATAGATATAGATATAGATATAGATATAGATATAGATATAGATATAGATATAGATTTAGATTTAGGATGTGGATACAGATGCAGATATAGATATAGATGTAGATACAGATGCAGATGCAGATGCTGATGTTGATGTTGATGCTGATGCAGATACAGATGCAGATACAGAAGCAGACATTGCTAGATAAGATTAAATTCGCTAATTCTGTACCCTGTAACTGGTTTTTATTGTGTCAATCTTTTGCTTGTGAAATACAGCATTCGCTGTAATATAGGGTATGGAATCAGTGATATTTAAAATACCATTGAAAGTAGCATTTTGGCTTTATTTTGTTGGTTATGGGCCGCTGTGGTGCTGACCATATCTTTAAATCGTTAGAGTTGCCAGCGCACCGATTTCTTTTCGGCTTAAATGGTTTATGTGCGTTTGCAACCAGTTTAGACCGAAGTCGAAGTCGAAGTCGAAGCTGAAGCTTAAGCCAAAGCCGTTGCCTCTTGCTGTTGCTGTTGCTGTTTTCGTATTCAATTTAGACTTTTAGGTGGGACGTGGCCGGCGCCTTTGAAGCGTGCATCTCGTTCACCACGTGCCGTGCCCCACTCAAATGCTGACGCTGACGCCGACGTCGGCGCCAGCGCCGAAGGCGACATCAACTTCTCAGGCTCCTCTGAAGTCCGCTTCCGACTGCGCTTTTGCCAGGAGCGGAAGGTGGAGGAGGGTGCGATGGATGCCGTTACATTATATGCCGCCACTGATCGCTGATCCAATGATCCAATCAAATCAGCCATTTGAATTAATAAACAAAAATGTTTATTAATATATACACAAATATTGTTTTTTTATTATTAATAAATATTCATTTTGATTTCAGCTTGTTGTTGTCGCTCTCAAGCCAAGTAGCAATTTCAGCGATTTTAATGAGGTGCTCATCATTTTACGATTTAATTATGCCTTCATTTAGTAGCTACTGCTAATAATGTTGTTGTTGTTCTTGTTGTTGTTGATTTCAGTTATTAGTAGTATTTGTCCCATATCAACATATCAAAGACCGAGCCCCATTTGTTGTGCCTTAATTATACGCTTTTTTTTCGTCTGTTTTTGTTTAAATTCCTAATGAATGCCCCATTTGGTCGATCGGCGGGGGTGTCGGTTCGGGTCTTTTGGGGCAAACGGCTACTGTAGGCAGACATGCGACAATGATTTAAATGATAACGAACCCAATCTGCATAATTCCATAAGACAGTCTGCTTGTGGCATTAAGGAAAGTTTATATGAAAGGGAAATCAAAATGAATTTGAGGTAAGCCAAAAATAGCTCATTTATGGCTCAATTAGCACAGCTATCTGCCAATTTTATAAATATTTGACTTTGCCATTGCTGCAACAAGAAGTATGCCAAGTTCTATTGAAACTAGATCTATATAAAAAAGTTATCAAGTTTTCATTATAAATATTTATATATGTATGCAATATAGGTATGTGAACTTATATTGAAATAAATAAACGAATTGTTAGTTCCTAACAACGGCTTCTATTGAAATAGAATCCCATTTCCGTTAATCCTTCAACAGACTTCCTACCTATTTCCGCATGCGCTGAACAAGAACAAACAACAACAATTGTTAAGACAAAAATACAAAGGAGATTGCCTATCAGCAGCGAAAGGTGTAAGAGGAGAGCGGAGTGGTGCGGTGAGGTGAGGAGAGGAGAGGTAGGGAGAGGCCTAGAGAGGCCCTGGGGCTGAGGTGAGCTGGCGACATATGTAGGTTGCGTTTTGTAGCTTAGAATTAAAGTCGGATCAGCGCAAATCTCTGTGATCTCTGGCGGCTCTGCTGCTGCTGCTGCTGTTGCTGTTGCCAGTACCTCTGCCTCGGCTGCTGTCGACGTCGCTGTTGCTGCTGCTGTCGGTTGAACACTTTGATGTCCTAATTGGTTTATTACTTTGTCGGCATCTCGAGTCTTCTTTGTGTTTTTTTTTTTTTTTTAAATTTTTTTTATTCTTTTTTATGCTGTTGCCTGTTTTATTTATTTCTTTATTTCTTTGGGTTTTCATGCGGCTGCATTGTGTAAGAAACGCGCCCGTTGCGGCTCTCGAATCTCGAGCCGAGGAGCTTCAGCCTCGAGCCTCAAAACGAGTGAGCACGCGCACACAACAGGAACGGCACCGAGCCAGGAAAGAGGCAATGGGAATGGCTCCGAAAAAGCACAGCCAGTTACAGCGAATCCCGATCCTCTGTTCCCATACCCGCGTCCTGTTTACAAGGTTTCCGCGTGTGCATTCAATCAACATGCTGCGATATCAGGCGCAATTTGTCATCCCATAAACAACAATGCAAACTTGGCTAAATGGGCAATCGTATATCATATGCCAGCCATGGAAATAATCGGTTGCAGAAAGACTATATTTACGCCGTATTTAACGAACAACAAGACGACCTACCTCAACCGCATAAGTTGAAACTGCAGCAGACAACTCCTGAGCAAATTCTGAAGGTTTTATAGAAATGTTATCGAGTCGTAAATATTGATCTATTTTTGTATTCTCATAAAAGTTTTTCCGTTTGTATATCTTTAATCAAGACTATTTCAAATGAATTCATTTTTTTAATATATTTTTTTAAATTATTAATTAATTCCTACTGCAGTTGTGTTCGTGCTTGAAGCTGAAGTAACTGTAGGTTTTTGCAGGCGTTGTTTTTGAATCGTAATCGGGATAATCAGGATATTCAGTATAGGCGTAATCCTGACTGCTGAGTCAGCATTAACTAGAAGCGTAAAATAAACTCTAAATATATATAATCTCTAAATCTTTACTTAAAACCTGACATAGTTTAACACAAATTATTTTATATAAAATCAGAGAAAACACTTCCTTGTTCCAATTGCTTTTGGAACTGAATAAAAACTTGCTAAGCAAATTCTCAAAGCTAGACGCATGTTTAAGATTATTAATGCTTATAGCTGTCATATGGCTATTTATATTATAATCTGTCAGAGAACCTTGGTTGTAATGAAAAATCAGCTGTTGCCTAATTAAACCAAGGGAATTATGAAGCTTCAATAAATAGTGACCAAAATGTAATCATTGAAGTAAATAATATTTGATGCACAAACTAAGAGACTTGCGTAGTCAACATCTTTCAAAAAATCGTAAGACTCTTATAGTGAATTTGGCAGACAGTATCAAATAATTTATAGATTTATGGAAGCAAAGTGTTGTAAGCTGTGAATAAAACTTCTTCAACTTACGCGAATCTGACACAGAGTGCAAAGTGTGCAACGGATTCTGCAAACAGTATTGCAGCACTCAATCAACATGTTTTGCGATATCCGAACAATTTGTCATTTTATAAGGAAGCGAATCACGTTCGGTTTGGCTGCCAAAGACAAGGCCAGAAAGACAATGTTTGTTAGCCCGAAATCTCAGCATCTCAGCATCTCTGCGCTGTCGCTGTTTGGCAGCTCGGTGCAGCCTGTGTGGTGGTCCTGTCTGAAGTTTGCCGTATTCAAAGCATAAGAAAACTCAATCAAGGGGCTCGTAAATCTTGGCACAATTTGATGAGCGCTCAGCGGGAGACCCGTCTACATCCTCTTCGTCGTCGTCGTCGTCGTTGTTGTCGTCTTCTGTCTGCGTCGTCTTCGGCTCGTGTAAGAGGTCTTACATTTCTCGGCTTATTGATTATCAATGCTGTTGCCGCGACGGGGACCATTTCCGATTCGTCATCATGCGACCAGTGAAGTTTCAATCTGCTCCGAAATACTACATAAATGAAAAAACAATATACATATAAAAAATACTTATATATATATATATATATAAAAGAACACCGTGTGTGGCACATTCTGAGTGTTTTGACAGCCATGGCATATATACACACGCACGCACACGCACACACACACACACACGCACGCACACACGCACACACATGCACACGCAGTTCCACATAAATTTGATGCAGCACAAGCTCAGCTCGACTTCAAAAGTGTGCGGCTGAGCGTTATTGATCGTCGCATGTCCCGCTGTTGTGATCCGCTCCCAGCGTGAGACATTACAAAAGGCCCAAGTGATGGGTAACAATGCCGCTCGTTGTCGTTCTCGTTGTCGCCGTTGCAGTTGCAGTTGTCCATAATCTACACACACACACACACACACACACACACACTCACGCTAGCACACACACACACTGTTGTGTCGGTCCTTTTGAAGGTCCTTTTGGCCAAAGTTCTACACGAGAATGGTTGAGGCGCTCGCTGCATATGCAAAACACAATGAAGTTCTTTGAAGCGCATCGCGTCAGGTAAGCGACAATTATTTATCTTACAAATTTACCTGAAATTAAATACTTACTTTGCAGCGACAAAAGCAACACAACTCTATGAACGTATGCCACACTACCTGATACCCTGCATATACTGAAAACAGGTACTCAATCATGTAAGCTCTTAGTTTGTTAGAGCAGAGAGACTGACTTATAGATAGCCTGTACAAGAGAGGTATATATGAAAAGGAGAGACTGGATACAAATGAGAGATCCAAATTTGGATAGGTTTATAAATGGATGGTTAGATATATAGGCATACAACAATAAATGTATTAGCTATCATAAAGTTACCCACTTTTATGAGTCTGGCCCATGTACAACCTTAAATCGGATAGGTACAGGGAAACCCTGATTATATGAACCATATTGGGATTTCCCAGTTTTATAGCTGTTGGCGGCTGTGTAGCATATTTTGCTTGGTTTCACTCACCTATTTTGCTGATTTTTTGTTTACAGGGTAACAGAAGGGCGACAAATTCCCCCTTTTTAATCAGCGGCACGCACTTTGATCACCTGCCACACACACACGCACATGCAACAATATATACATATTGGTTACCACAGTTTTCAGTTGCAGTTGCTGGTGAACTTACCTGGCCACAAGGTGTGACAAGTCAGCGGATTTTGCGTGTCTTCCTGCGAAATATTTAAATGCAAGATTATCGGCAACAAGAACAACAGCAACAACAGCTACAACAAAAAAAAGCAACAGTTGGCCAACAAAAGGCTCGCTGACTTAATCCTGCGGCCTGCCCTTTTGATCTGTGGCTGCTGTTGCCTGTTGACGGTTCGCCAGAGAGCGTTAACTAATTAGCAGCTGGACTGAACTGAGCTGGCATTTGCCTCATTTCCGCCACAAAACAATTTCGATTAAGGCGAAACTTGAAGGCAAAAAGCTACCGACAACTAATCCAATCATAATCGCGCAATCATAATTACAACAATCTACCAAATGAAACGCAGACGGGACAAGACAAAGAGCTACGATGATGATGATCGAAAACAAACCTAACGGGCACAACCGAAGCCAACAGCCAGCAATAGAAGTCAACTGCATGAAGCAAAAAAAAAAAAAAAAAAAAAAACAACAACTGGCAACAAGAAGAAGAAGAAGAGAATAACAACAACAACAGGCAACAGGTTGTTGCCGCTGTTGCTGGTGCTGCTGCTGCTGCTGCTGCCTGAAGTGCTTCGTGGCCAGACAAACGTTAAGATTGTAATAACCATGTTAAAAGCAATTTACGTTTAAAGTGCTACTGTGATACGCCGCCGATGCGTTTCGTGATTAAGAACCAAACAGACACAAGACAGAGACAGAAATGCAGTGAGAGAGCGAGAGAGGCATACTGGCAAACTGGACAGTAAGTAGAAGAAGGCTGCCAGGAGTCTTGGCTGCCTTCGCCTGCATTTATTTGGCGGCAAATGTTGTTTTTGTTTTCTTCTTTTTTATTTTGTCGAACTTTCCTTTCATATTAACAGTCCACTTAACACGCGCGTCGCACAATGCGCCTCAAAACACAAATGAGCAGCAGCAACAACAACAGTTGCTGCTGCCCCAACGGTGGCGGCAGCCTCAGAAAATCTGTGCCTCGGTCGGCGGCGCTTTGAAGTTGGGAATGGCGTGTGCCCAATGCAGAGATTCCGCTTTGTTGTTTTGCCGACGCCAGCGACGTCGTCGTCGTCGACGACGGGCATGCAACAGCAATTTGCCGCCAACTGAGCCGAGGCAGCGTAGAGCGTGGAGCATAGAGCGTGGAGCGTGGAGAGCATACACACGACTGACAGACAGCAAGAGATAGAAAGAGAGAGAGAGAGAGCGAGCAACTAACTACCAAATGCCCCATAACCCAGCAGCTCTCTGGCCCCGAACCAGCGAACACCAGACTCGACAAGTTGCTGTTGCCGTTGCTAATTTTACGTTTGGCCAACCTCGACCAGCCACTGTGGAGAACCCAAATCCAAAGTGAATACTCTTTTTATTTGAGATTGAGATCTCTTTGCAACTCGCAGAACTTGGTCAAAACTTCACCAGATTCGGAATGATATTCTACTTCGTTTATGTGAATAAATTTCTTTAAAATAAAATATTATTTTTTAATTAAAATCGTTTTCTAATGTGCCAAACTTTTTGCTTAAAAATATGCCAACAAGTAAAAAGCAAATATAAAAAATCGTTTAGTTAAATCCGAATCCATTTCGCTCTTAATTAAAGTCAGTGCAAGGCTTGAGCATCAGAGGTATATTCATTTTCAGATGATCTCAAGTTTAAAGTGTAATTTTTTAATGTCAGACACTAAATAGCATAATTGCATAACTTGTGGTCTTCGGTGGTCCACATTACGTCAAATCTCACATAAATTTCGAATTTTATTCTCTCAGAGCGATGTCATTATGATGTTAATCTGCTGAAATTAGAGTTGAAGAGCTGTATAACTGACTGGCTGTTGAACTGGCTGCAACTATAGCACCTGTTGCTTTTCCCACACATTGTTGTAGCTTGCGAAACGAACACGAACAACAAACGGGGCAGCTGCAACAGCAACAGCAACTGTTGCAGGCAAAAGGATCAAAGGCTGTTACCGTAAATCTGACTCAGAGCTGCGAGTTTGATCCGTTAATAAAGTTTTGTGCATTGACTGAAAATTTTAATTGCTTATCAAGAGCAACCTGAGAGATTAGAGCAAGGTAAGGAAAAAGAGGCAAGAGAGCGAAACTGAGAAACTGAGACTTCTCACGATTGATGTCAAGCGCTGCGACTGCGACTGCGGCAACAGCGACTTTGAAGATTATGCCGAAAGTTATGAGCAGCAGCAACATAGCCAGCAGCAAGATCAGCAGCAGCAACCGCAGCAACAGCAACAGCAGCAGCAACAATAACACGGCTCCAGGTGTTCTGGCCTAGCATGCGAAATTATATGGCTCAGTGGCAGCAATAGCAGCAGCAGCAGCAGCAGCAGCAGCTTTAACTACGCAGTGGCTGCTTCTTCAGCAACATTATGAGCAACATCAACACGATGAGCATCAGCATCATCATCATGATCAAGCATGATCATCATCATTATCAGCTGCTGCTGCCGCTGCCGCTGCCGCTGCCGCTGCTGCTGCTGCTGCTGGCGTCGCTGGGCAAATGCGGCAAAAGATGAAAGGTGGCGGCAACACTTTGATGCGGCCAAGATCAAAGCTGCCGATTGTTTACATAATAGTGGCCTTTGAAACGGAACAATAGAATGCCAGGATCAAAGACACCGACCGGTTAGTGCGCTTAAGCGAAATGAATGTCCATGTCCCGCATCCATCTGTTGCCGCTCTCATTGCTGCTGTTGCTGCTATTGTTGCTGTTGTTTTTGTTGCGGTAGTGGGGCAAAAGTAGCACTCGTCTTCATCATGATCATGATGGTCATCCTCATCCGAAGGCGAAGACATCATTATGCTCGGCTTTCAAAGTCGTGTGTGCGCGACTCTTGTAATTGTTGCCACAAGAGTTACAATCCATACACATTTACACGCGCTCCCCTCCCCCTCCCCCCATCCCTTCTTCCCCTCAACCCACAACTACCTTACTTACTCCCTGCTGATTGCGCGTTAAATGTTTATGGGCATTCATCGCGTGCGGCGTTCGGCGGCGTTTTAATTGCCCCCAGAGCAAGAGCAAGTGCCACACGGTGCGTATGAGCAATGCGAGCAGCCAGCATCCATTATACAGCATCCAGCATAATCTCCAGAGATGTCGCCGCATAATAATTGCGTACGCGCTCACTTCGTACTTAATGCAAAATTATTGCACTGCCTTTCCAATTCTCACTTTCAAGTTTGCCGCCAAAGTCTTTTATCTCGATTTTTTCATTTTTTCTTATTTTTTTTTAGTCGATAGGCCTACAAATTTCTCTATTAAGCAAACGACCAGCGCAAGGAAAATCAATTTATTCTGCGATAAAAAAAAGCAAGCCTTATAAAGACAAAAAAAAGAAAAAAACATTTGCAAAATACAATTTTATGGCTACCAATTCGATGGGCAGTTAAAATCAAGTATGCGGCGTTGAAAGATCATAAAAGATTGAAATATTTTCGATTTCGGCAGCCGGCAAAAGGCGCAATATCAAAGCCAAAAGATATTTTTGTGTTTTAATGATCGGTCATTAATTGAATTTCGTATAGAAATTGAAATGAAAATGCGTAGCACAGGGCCGTGGAGTCCCTACAAAAATATACATCCATATGCCACATGATTTCAACAAGCCATTTTATATGGGATATACATATATGTGTATATATGTACATATATGTTTTTTAGATATACAATTAGATAAACCGTCGCGTCTGACTACTTTATTGAGATTTTATGTGGTTAAGCCGCCGTCCTACATATGCCACAATACTACTCGTTTATCCCAGGGCCACAGCGAGCTCTTTCGGGCTCCTTCCAAGAAATGCCGCGCGATCATAAAACACAAAAATGCGGCGCATTAAAAATAAAATTAAAAAAAAAAAAAAATCGAAAGAGAAAAATATGCGTTGAGCGAATTATGATGGCCGCATAAAACGTAACTGCATTCAAAACTGCAATTACACTAAATTAGCATTAAAAGTGCGTTAAAAGTGCGACACACAAAAAAAGCAATCAAACAAAAGACTTAGGCAACAAACTCGAAGCGAAAAAGATGGCGAGCCAAAAAAAAAAGAAAAAAACGAAAACCGAAAAACGAAAAACTGAAAAGCCGAAATAAAATACCAAAAAAAACCGAAACGAAAACCAGAAGCCATTTCGGCTTTCGATTAAGCAGATCAAAGGCGCTGATAAAAGCGGCCATAATCGTAAGACGATTATTAACAAGTAGCCGACGTCAGCTGCGACGCGGCGCAGCATTGACTGAGCGAGAGAGCTACAGAGAGCGAGAGAGAGGGTGAGAGCGCGAGCTCTGCGCTACTCGCATAATTCTTTCAAATTGCATTGCCTTGCAGTTTATTATTAGTTTTGTTATTATTTTGCGTATTCTAAACAAAAACGGAGGCCACGCCGAGTCAGCGAGCGAGGGAGAGAGAGCAAGCGAGAGCGCCAGAGAGAGCGCACATGTGATTGCTGCAGTTGGCAGCGACGCAATCGGTTTTTGCTGCCGGCAACGTTGACGTCAACGGCGACAGTGACAGCGACGCCAACAGCGACGCTGGCAAAGAGCGACAACAAGCTAAGGTAAAAATTTCATTCCGTTTCGAGCATTCGACGTGTGCGGACGTGTTCCAATCTCAAGTCTCACTCTCCCTATCGCACTCACTTTGTCGTGAAACGGTCGTCCAAAGTGTTAGAAAAAATTAAAAAAAATTAAATAAAGAAAAGAAAAAAATCATTTAAGAATAAATGTACGCATTGATGCAAAGATTTTTTCAAAGTGCATTCAAAATATATACGAATAAAGATGTGCAGAAATAAACATGCTGCAGTGCCACAAAATGTGCATTGATATCAAACAGTGCTGAATAACTTGATAACTTGAAGAAATTACAGCAAGCAAACAAAACAACAAATACAACAAGCAACAATCATCATAAGTAATCATTAACAACATGGCAGCTGTTGAGCCACGAAAAATGCCAGCAGTCACAAATAAATGGATTAAAAACCACACACACAAGCAGGTGAGTTTAACCACTGAATTTATTGGCTAAGCCATACAGTAGCCTCAGCTTAAAATATACATATATATATATGGCAGCAGCAGCAGCAGCAGCAGCAGAAGTAGCAGCAGTAAAAGAGGGCCGCCAATATCAAAAGTTACCGCAAAAAAACCAACAAAAAAATGGAAACAACAAAAATAAGCCACGAAAAGAAACAGTAGCACGTCAATTAAAATTAATAGCTTCCGACTTAAGCCGCCCCAATCAAGTTGACCGACAAAAACCACCAGCAGCAACAATAACAACAACAAAAATAACAACAATAACAACAACAACAACAACAACATCAAAAGTGCCCTCTACAGCTTTATTTACGACATTAGCATATCAGCAGAAATCAGAAATCAATTTGAAAATCCTTTGCAAGGGCATTCGAAATGAGATTAAAATTTGCCTGCGTGCGCAAAAAAAAAAAACCGAATAACCGAAATAAAAAACAAAAGGCCGACTTTTTAAGTATAGCTAACCAAAAAAAACAAAAAAAAAAACCCTCATCAGCAATAACAACAACAACAACAACAAAGTGCAGGCCGCTTTCGTGCGCTCCACTTCGCTTGAAGCCACAACCCCAGCTCAGAAATAAAAACAACAAAAACCGAAAAAAAAAGAGTCCCAGATCTCCGTAGCTCGTATAGAGTAGTTGGCTACTGTTTTCAAAGTTAAGATCAATGAGTGCGACGATCTGCCTTTGGCTTCGCTCGTGTGTTGGCCCGAACTGGTTGGTTGGTTGGCTCGGTTGGCTCCGTTGCCTCGTTGCTTGGTTTTGGTTGCCTGTGCTTTGCAACATGCCGCAAAGGCAGCAGCGGCAAAGTACAAAGCCAAAAACGGCACGGGTTTAGCGCGCTCAGAGTAAAAAGCGATCAGCGGCAGACGTGCGCACATCCCACAGATACAAAGATACAAGATACACGCACACTCAGCACACACACACTCGCACACACACACACGCAGCGAGAGTTGTAGCCGGGGCCGGTCTAATAACGCTGCCTGGCACTTGGCTACATGTTTTAGGCCGCGGCGTCGGCTTTGTTGTTGCCGTTGCTGCTGTTGCTTGCGGCTTCATTTGAGGCTGCTTCCGAATTACCTGCGTGGCATTGCAGTTGCCGCAGCAGCAACAAGAGCAGCCGTTGCGTTATTTCCATGCCATACAAAGTATTAAATTGCTGCAAACAGGTGTATTTCATGCATGCCAAGCCATCACGCAGGAGACCAGACCAGAGCAGAGCAGAGCAGAGTCAACCAATCCAAGGAGGACAGTCAGTGTTGAAGTCTGCGTAGCATATTATTATCGCTGCCTAGCCACAATTCTATGTCTTAAAAACGTTGAGCTCAATTGGGGTGTTTAGTAAACTGTGTTTTACAGAAGTTAAAACTTTTCTAACTTAAATACTACTTGACTAATTCTGATTCAGGCTTATAAGTTAACCCAGATGTTATTTGAGTTTTTCGATTCCTTTGAGTAGATGCTTATGCCAAGACTATCGATTGGGAAACAAATTATTGTCGCTAACAAATTGTTGTAACCGATTTTTATTGTGCTGATAGATAATACCTGATCAGCTTCCGTTTGAAATTCAACTGCCACTTTTGATTGTTTTTGCATTTGGCTTGCTCTTTTTGACACAACGCTCTTTCCGATACGTCCACAAACAATCTCACAACAATAATACAACAAACAACAACAAAAAACAACGGCAACGGAAGTTTATTTATGCCTGGCCCGCTATTTATTTAAGCGTATGCGATAAGCAGAGACAGAGAGAGAGAGAGAGAGAGAGAGCGAGAGTTGTTGTTGCTGTTGCTGCTGTTGCGGCAAGTGCTCTGTTAATGAGTTGATGCAGGGTTGGGTGGTGCACAAGGAGCCAAAGAAGCCGCAAAAGCAAACGCAATCGCAAAACGCAAAACAAAAATATAAATAAAAAAAAAAGAAAACCACTTCACTTCTCTCCACTCCACTTCTCTCCACTCCACTTCACTTCTCTCCACTCCACTTCAGTTGCCTTCATTCCCTCGTTGCCGCTCAACCCGCTCTAGTTGCAAGCCAAATGTGCCGCTCTTTTCCTTTGATTTGACAAGGTCGTTATTGATTATGTTGCATTTTTTACTGTCTCTGTATGTGTGTGTGTGTGTGTGTGTGTGTAGTGGAATGTGGGTGTGTTGCTGCGTTTGTGATTTGTGATTTGTTAACGGCAAGGGAAATGCAGTGGAAGCAAACATGTATGACAACTAATCGCTTAGCAAAACTTTAGTTCAAATTGGAGAAAATCTTGTTTACAATTTTGTGGGCCTTTTTTTTGGAAATCATATCAAACGGCATTCCATCTGGGCAATTAAAATTATATTAAACGACATTCCATCAATATGCAAGATGGTATTTTGCTTAATATGATAAGTCTCGCAGACATTTATCGCATTTGAATAAATTATGAAATTTAGTAATAACTTATGCAAATGTTGTTTTTGAATTAATGGTTCATTTCGTTAATAACAACTAATAACATTCATCTATAAATCACAAATACAAGTTTTAAATTGATATTTTACATATTGGATTGATTTAATTGTATTTATTACACCCTAAGTTTGACGCTTATAAATAATTATTGGCCGTAAATCGTTGGCAAATTTGCTAATGCAAAAACTTGCAACAATTAGTAAGCGATTAATTCATTTAACCTGACACATATTTAATAATAACAGAATCACCTGCACAAGCTGCAAACTTTTCACTATAAATAAACCCACACACACACACACACACACACACACATACACACACATGATCACCTGGCAAGCAAACGCTCACAATCAAATCAAATTAATTCAAGTCTCCCCACGGGGCGTATGCTTAATTTTCATAAAAAGCTTAGCGCCAGCAGAGACGCCAACTGCAGCAGCGGCAGTGGCAGAGGTAGCGGCAGAGGCAGCGGCAGCGATAGAGACAGCGACAGCGCCACTTGACTATTCGCAGCAATTAATAAAAACTGACAATTTAATCGCCGCGACAAGTAGTTGGCTGCCAGCCAGCCCCCAGACAGAGCAGTCGCCCAAACTCAATGCCCGGCCAGAGGAGAGCCACATAGATAAAAGGGGGAGGGGATGGGGCAGCAGCAACAGCAACAGCAGCAGCAGCAGCAGCAGCAAATGCGCCTTTGTCGGCGCAAGAAATCGGAATACAGGCAACTGAACAGAAAAAGAAGAAGAAGAAAAAAAAAAGAAAAAAAAAGAAAAAAAAGAGTCGCTACAAGCCAAAAGCAAAATATTAATAAGCAGTGCCCGCAATTAATAGCGCAACTTAAGACGCTATATAGGGTAATTAAGCGGCGCTTGTGAACATTTTTTCCTTTGCCGGAGCCGACGGCGACGACGGCGACGACGACGACAGAGCAGCTGCCGCTCTTGTTGTTGTTGCCGTTGTTGTTGTTGTCGTTGTCGGCGCTGCCGTTTTTTCTCTTAACAGGTAAACAAGAAGTGCAACGTACGCTCGAATCCAAGTATCTCTATCTTCAGTGTCTCCGCTTGCCTAGCTACGTGTGTGTGTGTGATTGTGTGTGTGTGTGTGTGTGTGTGTGTGTGTGTGTTGTCAATGTGGGCACGCGTTCTGTTTACTCAAGCGTAAATCCGCGCACACACGTAATTTTGTTATTTTTGTTTTTCTTTTGGTGGTTCGTTGTTAACATTAGAAGATCGTAGGCGCAGCCCCAAAAACTATATCGCCAAGCATGTCAAGCCAACGAGCGTTGCTCGAAAAATTTGTTTATGTTCCCAATTTTTACACTGCCATAACTTTAACAAAACAATAAAAAAAAGCAATGCGTTACTAGTTGTGAAATAATACTACATTTATGGCTGAAAACATGAAAATGTTAACCTAAGAAAGTAATTCCTAATGAGTTATAATCTTTCCGGTACCAAAAATTTGTCAAATGTCAAGCGACTTTCAAAAGGAATGCGGTTTTATGCATGGCTTGAGCTCTAGAAGAATAATACACAAAAAATTCCTAATAAATTGTATTCTTCTCAGAGCAATAACTTCTTCAAAACTCAACTGATTTTCAGTAGCAATATATTTTTATGTATGGTTCGTCCTTTGGCATAATACTGCATTTATAGTTGAAAACACGATTTGAAGTCGAAAAATGAAAACAAGTAAAATAAACTTGAATTGTGATAAATGCTGTGTACTTTTTGAGTAACTCTCTGTGATGCCGCTGTTAGCGTTAGAATTCTTGTCAATTTGTTAAGCGGCAAACATCAGAGGTGATTTTTTTTTTTTTTTTGGTTTCTTGAATTTTCGTTGGCTGTGGGGGGAAGACCCCGCAGAAGACGCGCTGACTGACAGGCAGCAATCAAAACAGCAGCGATAGCAAAACTTAAAAACAAAACAAAAATCACACTGATTGAAGGAAAGTCGCTCGATTTGTGTGCCAAGCATGAGGAAGAGCTGCGAGCAGCTGGAAAAGCTAAAGCCGCTTAAAGCCATAGCTATTTGGCTTAAAGCCAAATGCGCTACCGTTACACGCTGTAGCCGCCGGTCAAGTTCGAAGTTGTTGAACAACTGGCCAAGTTGTGTGTGTGTGTGTGTCCATAATTGTTCTCTTGCTGTTTTTTTTTTTTTCTTTTTTTTTGTAGGCCTCCTCTCAAATTGTCCGTGTCATTTACATTTTGTCTGCAAATTGTCGTTGCTAGCGGCACAGGCGGCAGAACATCAAAGCCCAAAATAAACATTGATTGAAGATTTCTTTACGATTTCTGAATGGTTATTTATGCAGAGACAGCGGCGCAGACAGGCGGACACAATTGACAGACTGACACACTGAGACACTAAAATCGTTGCCTTTGGACTTTGTTCATCTTGTTGCTGTTGTTGTTGTGTTTGTTTGTGTTTTTGTTGGCGGCACGCGTTTTGTTGTTGTTTTTGTATCATTTACAAATTGCTGGAAAATAGCGTAAAATCAAAATAAAAACAACAACAGCAACAACTATTAATCGCCGCTGCTCATTTTGATTGATGTGCACAACCGACCTTAAGTTCAAAGCCAAGAACAGCAACAGCAACAACAACAACAACAACAACTAAATATAAAAACTGAAACAGAAATAGAAACAGAAAATAGACGTCGACGTCGACGTCGCTGATTACCAGGCGTCAGCGGCCATGACAATGTGGAAATCACGTGTGTGCACTCAGAAAAATATAGAGCATGTTGTGCTCAAACCAAGTACAAGCTTTTGTCAAAAATCCGGCCAAGGTCAAAGATTACAGAACCGCAAACGAATATCTTGTTTCCCCAAGGAACTTGACTTGAACTTACTTAAAGAAAGATATTTACGTACTTAAAGTTCGCAAGTTGTTAAATCATCTTAAAATAAAACTAAATCTGCTTAAACTAAGAAGTTTAGTTTATTTCTCTTAGTGTAAGTGTTACGTGCTTGTTTTTGTTGACTGAAAGGGTTTGCCCACAGCGCGTATGATTAATATTCAAATGTGTGTATGTAATAACATAGCAATAACTTCTCTAGGCATGTTTGACTAAATACTTTTCTCTTCAAGCCTTGCGCTCTCTCTCTCTCTCTCTCTCTTTCCCTCTCTTTTGCTCTCGTTACAACAACAAAAACAGTTCACAACGTAACACAATAACAATAACAACAACAATAACGTAACGAAATGCGCGGCAAAAATTTCTTTGATCTTATCGCAAAGCTTCTTGCTCGCATTTTGATCAAAGCAAGTTTTTCCGCCAAAAAAGAAAAAAAAAACATACAACAGGCAACAACAACAATAACAGAAAACCACAAGAGCAACAGGCGGCCGCAGCATGAGCAGAACCAGAGCAGAAGCAACAGCGAGAGAGAGTGAGAAAAAGTGTGAGAGAGATTGTTCAAGAGAGAGCGCAGAGTTGTGTTATTTACGAGTACATGCTTAACGACGACAAAAAGTTGTGAATGAGTTTAACGGTGACAATGCCTGAGAGAGAGCGAGAGAGAGTGAGAGCAGAGAGAGCACGTGCGTCTGATAGGCTGAGTTCAGCTTGGCAGCTCTCTTTGAGAGCACAGCGCCACAGACTGGAATAAAAGTTAGTGCTTAGGCGCCAAATGCAAATTGCGATTCATGATTACTATAAATACTTAAACGATTTATATTTAATATTAATTTATTTATTTATAAAAGGATGACTTAACAATAAATACTAAACGATAGCCAACCTAGACCTTCAACTCGTATTAAATAGATATTTTGTTTGTTATCACAACTAAACCACAACTTTGATTAACTCTCTTCCAGACGGCGTCAACAGCGACGACGACGACGCCGACGCCGACGTCGACGCTATCGTTAAGCTGTAATTTGTCGCTGTTGCTGCTGCTGCTGCTGCTGATTGTGCTCAGTGTGTTGCCGCTCGCCAACAGCAACAGCATTAATAGCAGCAGCAACAACAACAACGACAGCAATGACGACAACATGGACACATTTGGCGTTGGAAAGACGCCACTGGAACTGGAAGAGGAGCAGGCGGCGTCCAATGCGAATTCGCTGCATCAACGCACGCCGCTGGATATGGTCATGCATCCAGCAGGTGCGAGTGGTGCGGGTGGTGGTGCTGCTGGTAGTGGGGATCACAGTCGCTCGCTGAAACGTGCCTCGCTGACAAACACGAGCATCGCTTGCAACGATGGCAGCCATGCGGGCTACTATCTGCGCAAGCAGCCCAACTCCAAAAAGTGGGTCGTCTTCCTCGAGGGTGGCTGGCATTGTTTTGACAACCGTTCGTGCCGAGCGCGCTGGATGCGACTGCGTCATCTGATGACCTCCTCCCAGTGGCCAGAGACACGAGATGGTGAGTAATAAAAATGGAGATTAAACTTAATCTTTAGCATACCAAAGTTGGCTTATCTTTCAGTTTAAACAAATTCTTAATTCTCTCTTACAGTTGGAGGCATTCTCTCTCCTCACGCTGAGGAGAATCCCTATTGGCACAATGCGAACCATGTGCTGGTGCCTTACTGCAGCAGCGACTCGTGGTCGGGCACCCGCATCGAGCCGGATACGCGGGATCGCGAGAACAGCTGGCGCTTTATGGGCGCCCTGATCCTGCGCCAGGTGATTGCCGATCTGATTCCAGTTGGACTGGGACGTGTTGCCGGCGGCGAGCTGCTGCTGGTGGGCTCCTCCGCCGGCGGTTTGGGTGTCATGCTCAACTTGGATCGCATACGCGACTTTCTGGTCAATGAGCGCAAGTTGTCGGTGACGGTGCGGGGTGTCAGCGATTCGGGTTGGTTTCTCGATCGCGAACCCTACACGCCCTCGGCGGTCGCGTCCAGCGAGGCAGTGCGTCAGGGCTGGCGACTGTGGCAGGGCCTTCTGCCCGAGGACTGCACCAAGGTACACCCCGCCGAGCCGTGGCGCTGCTACTTCGGATATCGCCTGTATCCAACGCTAAAAAGTGAGTTGACTGCAACTGGAAATAAATTCGAATAACATAATTAACTTCATCCTTTCATGCTTGCAGCTCCACTTTTCGTGTTCCAGTGGCTCTTCGACGAGGCACAGATGAGGGCCGACAATGTGGGTGCACCGGTGACGCCGCAGCAATGGAACTATATACATGAGATGGGCGGCGCCCTGCGCTCCTCGCTGGACAATGTGAGCGCTGTGTTTGCGCCCAGCTGCATTGGGCATGCGGTGCTCTCGAAACGCGACTGGGTCAACATCAAGATCGATGACATCTCGCTGCCGGCGGCGTTGCGGTGCTGGGAGCACTCCACGCGACAGCGACGCAAGCGCCACGACAACAAACTCAAACGCTCCACGGAGGCAACGACAACAACGACGGCGTTGCATCCACACTCACATCCACATCCCCATCTACATCCACATCCGAATGCGAACGGGAATAACCAAAGACATCAGCAGCGGCATCAGCATCAGCGTGTGCAGAAGCTCAACCAGGTTGAGCAGCGCAAGAGGAATCATCTGACTAAGGAGCAGCGTGAGGAGCGCAAGCGTCGCCGCCAGGAGCGACGCAAGCAGCGACGCCGGCAGCAGCAGCAGCAGCGCAAGCGTGAAAATGAAGCCAACAACAACAAGAACAACAATAGCAACAGCAACAGCAACAACAACAATAAAAACAACAGCAATCACAGCAAGTCCAAGCGACGTCCACAGCTGACTGCCGAGCAGCAGCTGCAGCGCAAGCAGCAACGCCAGCAGCGACGCAAGCAGCAGCAGCAACAACAGCAGCAGCAACAGTTGCAACAGGAGCAGCCGCTGGAGCCGCAAAAGCGACGCGCCTCCAACAATGCCTCCAAACTGAAGCCAAACCAGCGCGTGCCACGCGTGCCAGAGAAATGCAATCTGCGTCTGCTTGAGCGTTGCAGCTGGCCGCAGTGCAACCATTCGTGCCCCACGCTCACGAACCCGCTAACCGGCGAGGAGATGCGCTTCCTCGAGCTGCTCACCTCCTTCGGCTTGGACATTGAGGCGGTGGCAGCAGCGCTGGGAGTCGATATGCACACCCTGAACAATATGGAGCGAACGGAATTAGTTAATCTGCTCACGCAGCAGGTGAGCTGAAAGGAAGCAGAGCATACACTCAGAGAAAATATGTAGAGCAATTGCTTGAAAATTCTAAAAGTAGCTTTTTCTTGCAACATTTGTGACTGTTTCGGGCTAAATTGAAAATACGATTGTTCAAAAACGAAATTACTTGCAAAAGACATTTCAATCTCTTAAATGCCCAATTTCTTAAATTAATATTGAACAATCTTAAGTGAAGACCTAGGCTGAGAGTTCAAGAATTTTGATTAGTGATCGATTTAAATATCCAATTTTTCAAGCACTTGAAACTTTATGCTCATTGTATTTGAAGTAGGAACAGCCATTTTCTCTGAGTGTAATGAGCTGCTAGATCTGTAAATAGTTGGCCTGTATATAGATATAGCCATAGACTGTATAGCCTATCCACATTATGTATATATATAAATCGAAAACTTAAATCGGAGCTATTCCAATTCCTAAAAAAAACCAAGCAAAAGACATGCGCATAAGTACCCAGTAATTAAGCAGAATTTATTTATATAACACACACACACACACACACACACACATACACATATACATACTTATATGTATATCCAATACATATATATATATATATATATGAAGATATATACTCGTATTCGTATTCATTCGCATCCAATTTTCATGCGTAACGAGAAACTAACACAAATGCAACCACAAGACTGTTTTTTATGTTTTTTTTTTTTAATTATTGTAATTAATGAAAGAAAACACTAAAGTACATAAATTATTTATAAACTATTTGATAAGACGGTAGCTGTTTTAAGTTTTGTAGACTGTTTCAATTGCCCGATGCCAAGTTTGATTGTTTTGTTCTATAATTACCAATTACCAATTACATAATTAACCAATTACTTAATTAACAAATTAAACAAATTAACAAATTACAAATTGCCTACCTCAAGCGAAAAGAAATGAAAAGAAATTATTAAACAGCTGCCTTGAACACCATTGCGTACCTGTGCAAATTACAACAAATAATACTTAACATTATTTATTTACATATTTGTATTTTAGCAACATTTTTTATTTTTTATTTTTTATATTTTTTTATTATTATTTTTTTTTTATTTTTTTTTATTATGCTAAATGCCCGCATTCCGTTCAAAATAATTGTACTTACAACAAAATACTTTTAATTAATGGCAAATGAAGCAAAAGCGAACAAACTCGAATATTATTTATAAACAAAATTTACGTGTTTAATCCATTGAGGAACAACCATAAATTAATTAATTACTAGCCTGTACAGAACCGGTTAAAGTTAAGCCTAAGAATTGTTGTACTTAAGTTATGCATAAGTCAATAGTTTAACAAATCAAAACAAAAACGAAAAAAAAAACTATAATTTCATTGTTACAATTTTAGTTTTTTAACTTTGCAAAAAACAAACAACAAACAACAAACAAAAAACGAAGCAAGAACCACAACAAATAAATGAGAAAATATTTGTATTTAAAAATTATAAAAAAAGAAGAAAATTGTTTACTTATTTGAAGTTTTTTAGATTTTTTAAATTTCTTAAAAAAAGTATTTTTTTTCCATAATTAATTCATTTTTGCTCTGCTCAAATGTCGAGTTTTTACTGACCAGATTCGCTGACAAAAATATTGCTCACACAATAAAAAATAACCATAAAAGATAAGAGCAAATATTCTCATCGCTAATTCTCAGTCTCTCTCTCTCTCTCTCTCTCTCTCTCTCTCTCTCCCTCTCTCTTTGTGTGTAACTCGCCATTCATTAATTTGACTTAATTGAATGAGGCAACAGCTGCCAGCTGAGCTCAAAAATAAGCCGATTCGCTCAATTTTGTGGTGCATTTATTTGTGTGGTGCAAATTGAGCCACAAAGGTTACAAATTGTGGCTGGCCATTAATTCAGCGCCAGCCATCGAGCAATCAACACGTGAAAACTAATAATCAAAATCATTTTAAATGTGGAAAAGTGTGTTGTTGTTGTTGCAGTTGCAACTGCTTGTGGCGCCGCCCGCAGGTGAGTGCTCTGCTTGCAACTGGAACTCTAAACTCTCAGCTCTCATTTAGCCAGTTGTCCCATCTTTTTAACCATTTCGCTGGCGGGCAAAACCCTAACGGAAACCTGTCTGGAGGTCAATTGGGGACCCGATTGCTATGCGCCACCCGAGTGGGTGGGCATCTATCGCCAGGATCCATCCGTGTCCAATTTTCAGCCCGAACTGCGCATCGATGGCATCCGTAATCGAACGGGTAAAAGGCAAACCCCAATTAAGCTGGGAAAACTGAGTTTTCCAGGGGGCTGGAATCGTCCCCAAGCCGAGCAGACAACGGCCACCAAGTATCCCAATGGCAAGTGTCTGCCCTACTATGTGGCCAGCTACAATGGCAGCGAACTGCTCACCATTGACTGCCTCAAGATCCAGCCCAATTGGCTGGCCCACCTCAAGGATGCGGCAACCATGCCGCTGAAGCATCTCTTTCTGCCCGGCACCCATGCTTCGGGCGCCTACATAACAAACTACAGCAAGACCAAATCTCTGCTCGTCAAGGATTATCTGGTTGCCCAGCATTTCGATGTGTGGTCACAGCTAGTCTTTGGCATACGCTATCTGGATCTCAGTGTGGGGTAAGCTTCAACTGGCAGTCTAAGAAGCAAAGATAATCCCTTCCCCTCCCCCTTCCCGCAGCTATAGAAACATGGAGAGCAGCAACGAGGCGGACAACTTTTGGGTGGTCAATGAGAATATGTTCATCAATCCCTTACGAGATGTGCTCCGCGATGTGCGCCGCTTTGTGGAGCTGTCCAATGAGGTGGTTGTGCTGGACTTTAGCTCGTTCCCCATTGGCTTCTACAAGCATCCGGAGATCTACAGTGGTGTCTATCATCTGCTGCGCCAGGAACTGGGCGAAGTGCTCTACGAGCGAAATGTTAGCCTCAATGAGCATTGTGCGGATCGCAGTTTCAATGATTTGCGTGCTGTGAACAGGCAGGTGCTGCTCCTGTTTCCCACAGAGGAGCTGCCTTATCCGGAGAATGGTGAGTAAAGCAAAACTAAAGCTAATGACTGGGACCATTAACAGCATATTTCGCTGCGCAGAATCCGTTTTACTTTGCAGTTCCTGGCAACGCTTCAGCACCAGCTATATGAATATTTCCCAGACTTTGGACTATATGCGTCTGTTGTTCAGCAGGAAACCCGACTCGCCGGTGCAGGACGATGGTTGGATATTTCTGGCAGTGAAGAGCATCGAACAGGCACTCAACAATCACAAATTGCAGACGGCCAAGGAGCGAGCGGCATTAATTAATCCCAAGGTGAATCAGTGGCTCAACGGGCCCTGGGGCATAAATGCCAATGTTGTCGCCATGGATTACTTTAGCAATACGAATCTGGTCGATGTCGCCATTCATGTCAATGTGCACAAAGCATTTTTAGCGGCCAACGACAAGTTCATTAATATCGAAATTCTAAGTCGCCGTTAGGCAGTCTTTTTAAATATGTAATCAAGTCACAATAAACTATTTACGCCCAGTTGCCAATAATAAATGTGAGCCTCATTCATTAGGTTGGCAACACTTGGCGTTTAGTTGGTGCACACACCAAGCAGTTGTGCAAAGCAGCAAGCAGTGCCAACAAGCAGTTCACGGCAAATGTTAAAATATTGAAAAGATTTTGGTTATTTCTAAACTATAAAACTAATTTATTTATATTCAATTTATGTTTTTATTACAATACGTTTCGAAATGTGGTTATTGCATGCCAGTAACTGTGAATTTGTAATGCATTTTAAAATATATTTATCAGGCTAAGTTTCTCATTATATTCTTGCTTTTGAATTGATTTTTTATCCATGTTTTTTATGAGCTTTTTTGTGTTTTTATTTTGCAGTTAACTAAATACGTTAAGACATAAGACATTATTTTTTAGTTAAAAGTAGTCAAATTAATTGTAGTTATTAATTCCCATTACAAAAATATATATATATGTATATATATATACTTCCCATAAATTGAATTGCAATTCAAGTTTTCGATTGCGTAATTTGTGTTTTATATTTATATTATATTGTATGACTCAAATTCAAAGAACAATTCACGTTTTAAGTGATCAATTGTTGAACTAAACTCTGAAAACACAAAACATTATTGTACTTTTAAACAATTTACAAAGTAGTCAAAAAAAAAAGCAATTCAATTGGACCATCTGCTCTAAAATCGACAGCAATTTTGGCAAGAAATGACATCACGCTCGAAATGCATATATATAATCTATATATAGAAACATCTGTATGTATGGAAAACCATATACAGCTGCACATACAAACTTTGTACGTATACGTAATTTATCACTGATTTGTCAGACAAATGTCAATCATAAACGCTAAATAAAGATGATGCATGAGATATTTGTATTCGGCGAGAGTATTTTAAATTGGTTACGAAATTAAAAGAGGCGTTCTTAAAAGTGGTCAATTAAATGTGAATATTTAACAAAATTTAAAGAAGAAGCTGAAAGAGTAACTAGTCTTTGGCAAGCCAGACTTGTTTCAGGTCAGAACTTTTAGTGGCGACCTTCAATTTTCCCAAGTGTTAATTGAAAGCCACACGCAGCTCAAAGGCAACATTGAGTTTTTTATAATAGCAACAAAGTAGAGCAACAATTTGCATATCGATTAAATATTGATTTAGCTTTTTCGCCTTTTGAAAGACTCTTTCCTTTGTTTGTCTAAAAATAGAGAATCGATAAATGAACGAAAATTGCAGCAAGAGCTATGATTCAGGCGCTGACTTCACCCAGTTTATTTAATTCAGTCGATGACAAACCGAAGCTGATTGCCAAAGTGCCCAGGTGTGGTAGGGCAGCCGCAGCGACTACCTTGGCTAAGAGATTTGAAACCGGATCTGGCTGAATCCGAATGCAGTCAAACAAATTGAAATGCACTGCAAATGAATTTGTTGCTAGTTGATGTGGCAAATGTTGAGTTTCATTTTTTTGCAAGACTTCAAATTCCAAAGCCGCCAATTGGTTTAGCCAGCAGTTAGCCAAGTTAGCGTTGATGATTATGACGACGATGACGATGTTGCATTGCTGCAGTTGAATGAACTTTGTGCAACGTTTTTATTTTATCTTCGAGACGATAAGAAACCAGTTCAAACTGATAACAAGCCGAAACAAAGATCGAGCAAGGAACGTGCTAATTAAGTTAACGCGGAGCCTTTGTTAATGCATTCAACGAACCCAAAGCAAAAGCGATGGTTGCAACACCCTTATCTTACCCAAACAAAGAATTCAAAACAATAAAAAAAAATTGCAAGTGTGCAATTCTTACCTGTACTGATTAGATTATTAATTGAATGCTGTTCTTTGAGTGGTGTGGGAACATTAACTTGATTGAAAGTAAGAATACTTTATTTAAAGTGCAAACCAAACCAATATTATCTTAAAAGTAATGTATAAGCAAGTTCCTAACGATATCTGCAATCTCAGTGGAACCACAAATCGAGTGGGCAGCTTATCAGAAGATTAGCAACAGTGGATTTACACTGAAATGGCTTTTATTAATAAAAATATTAAAAATAATAAATATATAATTTATTGTGTGCAATCTAAGAAACTATTTAAGCTCAAATATGGTCGTAAGTTCAGGCCATTTAGTTAGTTGAACAACAGTTTACCTTGTTTGTAGAATAGTTTCATAACCCTGATTAGATACACCCACTTGTGGACAGGGACGCGGAACGCAGCCCATCCATTAAAGTAAAACAATCAAGAGGAATTGTGCTTTGTGGTTATATATATATATATGTATTTAAATTGTACATTATTATTATAGTTCAACCTATACATACTACGCTTAATTATTTTTGTTGTTGTGGTTGTTGTTGCTGCTGCAGCAACTGTTGTTGTTGTTGTTGTTGTATGTTGTGTAACGGCCAGCTGAAGGATCAGATTTGGATTACCAACAGCTGGCCGTGCCGCTCTCTCGGCAACCCGTAAATTTGCTGTTCGCGGAAAGGATTGCTGTTGATGAGAATGTACCGTCTAAGAAAAATAAACACGCATCACATCGGTGAAGGGCTTCCGGCACAGTGGACACTTTGTCACGGACGAGGCGCACTTGGCACAGGCCACCACATGGCCGCAAGGCAGAAATGCCGTATTGTATTCGTCGGCGTAGCAAATCTTGCACAGTTTCTCCTCGCGTATCTGCGTCTTTTCTCCTGAAACGCCTTCGGTGCAACAAACCTGGGCCATCATTTTCGCAGCTGTGGATGCTGCTACTGCTGGCACCACATCGCCACTCTCCACAGCAGGGGCAACGGCAGCTGAGGCAGCAGCACCCGCAATTGGAGCTGGTGCTGGGGCAGCAACAATACTGCTTGCAGCACTGCTTGTTGCACCGCTTAAGACGAGCTGCTGCTCCTCGTCGTTGTTGCATTCTGGTTTGTGGACAGCATCCTGTTCGCCTCGCCGCGCTGCCGCCGCCTTCTCGGCCACAGCATCGATATAGCGCTGACCCATGACGAGCTTCACATAACGACACTGGCTCAGCCAAAGAGCATGCTGTTCCCAGGGATCGTCCTGATCGTCCCAGTCCTTTAAGCCGCCGCCGCAACTGAAACAGCGAACGCGATCGCCAACGCCAATATAGTAGAAACCCGCCTCGGCGAGCTGGTGTGGCTTCTGTTTCATGTTAAGTGGCCAGTCCTCGAAACTGCGCAAGCGCGTCGATTCGATGGCATATTCGGGATACTCGGGAAAAAAGGAGCCACCGCTTGAGGCAGCCGCCGGTGGACGACTGCATGGTTGCAACGATGTAACAGCATCGGCTGGTGTGGAGGAAAGCGCACTCGTCGACTGCATGAGCGATTGCCGACCCTCGGAGTAGGCAGTGTCGCGGACCTCTATCACCGAATGGTTGGAGCCACATATGTCATAGCTGATGGGGGGCAGAGTGGCGTCGAGTGCCTCGGCATTAATGGGTATGTTGTTGGTGGGGCGACGACGCAGCAGCGGACAATTGGGGGACCAGCGTAAGTGCTCAGGTACAGGTTGATCATCGCGCTCCCACCGACCGATTTCCACTTCACAAAAATAGCACTTGACCTTGTCCTCCTCGTTGGTGAAGAACATGCCCGTTTGGGCCAACGTGTGCTTATCCAGCCAGGACACTGGCCAATTCGTAAATGTCTTCAAGCGCTCGTCCTCGCGATGGTATTTCTCATTCATCATATATATTTTGCACAATCTTGACGTATTCGTGCTATTGTCCACTTGATCCAATAAGGATGTTGTTGCTGTTAATGCTGGTGGTAATATGGCTGGTGATGTTGTCACAGTTGCATAGGGTATAAGGTGGTATCGGGTATGGGACGCTATATTTGCCATCTTGATAAGTTGTTCTTTCTGTTACTTCCGGTAGTCCTTGTTAATTGCTGCAGTACAAACTGCAAAGAGACCCAAAATACAAAAATCTAGCTTTATTTATAGAAGAAAAACGGGGGGTGGTGTTGATAATGTTATCTACAAAATATAAGATAAGATATATTAAATATATATTACTTTATCGTACTTTATTTCAGTGCCTTAAGCAGAGCTTACTGCACACCACCCACTCATATATATATATAATATATGTATATATGTATATATATATATATAGAATATAGAATATGTATTGCATGATTATGGAAATTACTTTTAGTACTAAAGTGTTGTCGCAAGCATTGACGCAACACGGTTATCGCTCACGAGCTTAATTGCTAAATTATCTTTTTTTTCGTTTGAGTCAATTTTTAAAGTGCAAAAGCCTTTCAACGATAGCAATAAAAATTATATCTGGCACACGTCACACATTATATACACACACATAATTTCTACAAAAACTCACTTTATTCAATTTTATTTTATATATTTTTGTTTGCTTTGATTGAGGAAAAACCCAATTTTCTATGCAGCTTTGAGTTGTGTATGTATTTTTTTTTTTTTTACTGACTGGAGAGAAAAACTGATACGCAGTTCAAGCAACTGATGCTGATGCTGGATGATGTTGGATGATGCTGCATCAACGACCTTAAAGCACCCCTAGAAATGATGTGATGCCATCTCACTCGTACGCACATGTGGCAAGCAAAGGAAAAAGGGTGGTTTCATCTGGCTAAGGGGGTTGGTTGTAGCCAAAACGTAGCGTACAACTAAGTTACTACTGCGAGTGGAAAGTGGCACGCACTGCGCCGATGCGAGTCATCTGCAATGGATGCATCAAATGTATGCATCAAGAATTTTGTAGAGAACACAGCTGGTCGATTAAATGAAAGAAAAAAAAAACTACACACTTTGGTATGGGCGGCAGGCGTAAGTGTCTGCATTATTATCAATTCAGGTGTGACGGTTGGCGCCAATCAAATAGTTGTCGCAACATTGGTTTTTCTGTTGAAAATTGTATTCATCATAGCATGGCAACAATAAGAAATCAAGAGTCATAGAAATATATATATATATATTTATATATATAGCGTTAAGTGAAACACAAATACTAGAAAATACTTGCATTTCTAGTGCAGTGATATGAAATAAGCACGAGTTCAAGTGTTGCTTGCAGCTGCTGTTGTTGTGAAGAGACTTCAATTTAATTGATAACATATTATCGATAGTTTAACTTATGTTAAATTATCAACTGTTTTGGTGGTCTCTTTTTTCCTCTTCTTTTTTGGTACATGCAGCCTGCCAAAGAGATTGTAAGCCGTTTTTCGACATTTACTTCACGGCAGCAGCAAAGCAAAGAAAGGCATGAACGCCGCCGTCTGCCGTCCGTCGTCTGTCGTCGGAACGTTGTACAAAGTCCAAAATTTCCAAGCCTGGCCAAAGCGAGTCAAGTCAGGCGACGACCAACAGTCACAAACCAGCCAAGACAAACACGCCAAACAATTGCAGCTCACGACGGACGGGGCAACGACTGCAGGCCAGTGTTGACAGCAGCTCCGCGTTGGCTATTTAATAGCTAGATCTCAATATTTTATTTATTTGTTAAAAATTAAAAATAAAAACATGCCTAAAAACTATTTAATTCTGCTTTTTTAGTTTTTTCCGATTTTAAATAAAGCAACAATTAAAAAAAAAATATATATTTATTTTTATTTTTAGCTTTTTCTAGCAGCTTATGCCATATAGCATTTGTCCGTTCCAATGTGAGCAACACTGCTGCGCCAGCATTATCAGTGAGAGGGAGAGAGAGAGAGAGAGAGGGGGGTGGGTGGCAGTGCCATGCACTCGTGCAAGCAAGCAAACTGCACTCGTAGCCAGCGCTAGCCGACTGTGAGAAAGTTTTAATGGAATGCAGTCAAACCACTTGAGCAGCAGCAGCAGCAGCCGCAAGCAGCCCCACAGCATAAAAAAAGCAGTGCAGCATAAATGCAGGCACGGCTGCTTGCTGCAGCGTGCGTGCGACGGGGATAGCAATAGACACAGAAAACCATCAATGGAAAAACAACTATGCACGTACACACACACAGACACAGGGCTCCACAGTGCTTAGGTGTAAAAAAAAAAAAAAATACAAGAAAAAAAAAGAGTGCAAAAGAGAAGAAAATGCTCGCAGACCGAAATGCAAAAATGCAAGTAGACAAAAGCAATTGTAAATTACAAATGCCCGACGCGAGGCATCTATCTAGGGTTGGCAGCATTGGCAGAGATTGCGCATTGCTTTCTGAAGTGGAGCAACAACAATAGCAACAGCAGCACAGACAAAGATGATAGCTTCGAGAGGCTGTTGGAGAATGGATGCTGCCTGCTGCAGTTATTGTTTTTGCTGCTGCTGTTTCTGTTTTGCTTCAATTGCTGCTCTCACATGCACCGTTGTTTCTTCCTCTTCTTCTACTTTATGCCAAGTACAAAGTGCAGAAGCTTGCAATTACAGCTGCTGCTGCTGCTGTTGTTCTTCTTCTGCCTCTTCTTGTTGTTATTGTGGAATGCAATTGCCCATTAACAATTGTAATGTAAACGCTTTAATGCATTTGCTTTTAGCAGCAGAAGTTTAATGAAGTCAATGCGGCGCTGCCATATGTCAAAAATTAGCATTAATCAACACTAGGGCTGGCAGGGCAGTGTTGCTATCACCAATTTGGCGAATGGATATCGATAGAAAAAACTAAAAACTAATACTTCATTGAATAATTTACTAAAAAAATGGTTGCTATTATTCTGTAATAAATGAGAACTGGCAACAGAAAAAGGCCTCCCGGGCGCATCATGAATGAGATGAGAACTAAGAAAAATACCAAAGAAAACAAACATACACACAGATAGGCAGAAAGCAAAGCAACGAAAAATCATAATCAAAGGCCAGACAGTAACAACTACAACAACGGTGCAGGAGGCAAGGCAATGCAACAAACAGAGAACATAAGAAGACCAACAACAACAAGCACAAGCAATGAGAACCTCTAACGAGGCGCGCATTGGAATGCAGTCCAACAACTTTTCTACAAAACTCTGCAAAACAACAAGAACTGAAGTTGCTGGGTTTTTTATATTTATTTTTCTGATTGGAAACTAAGCTGAACTATAAAGCAAAGCTGGGATTGGAGTTTCAATGCTGTTTGCCTGTCTGTCTGTGTGTGTGTGTGTTGTAAGTGAAGGTAACCGCAGGCAGCAAAGGTCTCCACTATATATATGTGTGTCTGTGTATGTAAGCTCTGCGCTGCCAGACTGTGGGAAACTATTATAAACACTTTACCATTCTTTTTTCCTAAACCGAGATTGGAATGCGGTGATACCAGATACGACCAGCAAGACAGAGACAGAGATAGTTGTGTGCAACAGAGGGAAGAGGAGAGAGGAAGAGAGAATAAGCATGAGTCGTCGTCACGCAGAACTTGATGCAGGAGTAGATGTTGTGTGTAGGAAGGGGGAGGGCAGTAGAGGAGAGGCAGACGCTGTAAAAGACGAAGAAAAAACAACAAACACACGCACACAAAGAATATTTTCTGTGTCCTTCCAAGAAATGCAGCCGACAACGCAGAGGATGAAGAAGGAGAAATAAAACGACCGCCGACGACGAAGCCGAAGACGACTTCGATGATAATAATAATAAAATACATAAATATACCAATACCAAGCTGTGGATGCTGACTGACTGACTGACTGTGGTTCGTGTGTACTTAAAGAATGCCCAAGACAACAACACAACAAAGGGCAATATTCAGCGTAATCATAATAAATGCGACGGCTGAGAGAAAACTGCTGCTGAAGAATGCACATAAAGATTGAACAACGCGGCTCAAGCTGAGCTCTAGCTTTGTCTCGCTCTCGCTCTCGCTCTCTCTCACTCTCTGCTATATTGAGCATTGATCGATTGCCCAAAAATATTAAAAAAAAAAAAAACTAACGGCGGCTCAGTTCAAAGACCTGACGCCACAGCAGCCAGTCGTTTTCCAAAGAAAATTCATTCCCAAACCCGAAAGTCAAGTCGTGCTGTTGTTTTTCTATCTCCATCTCTATCTAACTGGCAGCATCCAGCTCAAATGTGAGACTTGGAATGTGGGTACGCTCTCATGAAAAATACACACACCCGAACACTCACACTCACGCATAGAGACATGCATGCATTAAATGTGCCTCGTTAGTGTGTGGAAATAGATGAAAGGTCGTTTTTCACGCGGCCAAGACTCAAAGGTCGTCTCGTATTGAGAGATGATTCAGCCCAGAGAATTCCGGGAATTCCAAAGTAATTTTCTTTCCTACATCTCTACATTTGCTGCATTTGTTCTTCTGATTATTGTGTGTATTTTTGTTCTTCTTCTTGTTCTTCAAGGGCCAACGCCGCCGCCGCGCCTCGGTCCAGGGTCCATTCATGCTGATTAGCGTCGTTTTTTTTTCTTTTACGAAATCTACTTTAAAGGCGATTTTCCTGCGACGTGAGAACTTTTGTTTATTGGTGAAAAGCGTGGAAAATCGACTCGAAATATAAACGTAGGAGTTGTTGTTTCAGCTCCAGGGCAGGACCACCATCGTGGACCTCTCTCTCTCTCTCTTTCTGTGTGTAGGCGGCGATAATGGGTGCGGGTTGCATTTGTGGCAAGCAATAACAATAAGTTGCTCAAGCCACAGTGCTTCAAAGCTTGAGCTCTGAGACTTTCTCTTTGTTGTTATTGTTTTTTTCATTCTGCTTTTTGCGAAACGAGCGCAAAAGTTCAAAGCAATGAAGCATAAAAACTTTAAAAAAGAAGAAAAGGAGAGAAAAGAGTCAGTGAAAATTGGCAACAATGCAAACAGCATTAACGCTTGGTCTCTTTATATGTCGTGTGTTGTTCGACGACCCTGGCTTTTTTATTCTTGTGCAAAGTGAAGAAGAAACTCCAACGTACGCATGAGTGCACCACTTCCGCTCGAAGCGGAAATGAGCAACAAAACAAACGTTGAGAAAAAAAAACCAAAACTCCAAATGGGAACTGGAACTGGGTGGAGAGTATGTCTATGTGTGTTTGTGAATAAGCGTATGTAGTAAAAAGAGGAAACGGCGCATCATCCAACAATAAACGCGCACTGTTTATAATGATGAATGATGAGCTCATGAGAGAAGTGGAAATATACTACACAAAAGCAAAGAAGAGAAGAACAGAATAAAGCAAAACACAATTAATTCAATTAGAACAGTTTTGGGAATGACTGTGTCATCAGCTGACCTTCTAGCCTCCAGTTTTGCATACTATATATATACAGTCATCGGTTAAATGTATATAGACAAAAACAACATTGCTGAAAATGGCGCAGTCAAAAATTCCAAGAAAAACAAAAACATTCCCCTCGCTCCACTACCCCTCCCTCTTCCCATTCCACTGTCACAACATTTGGAATGTTGTTAAGCGCCAGCACTGCTGATATCATTCATAATATAGGGTTGCCATTCGCTTAACATGTATTGTTTATACGCGTATGCAAATATTGGATTTTATTTGTTGTTTAATTTTGAACGATACCAGCGCTCTGAGTAATGCAAAAATTAGTAATAAAGTAAACAAATTTATAAAGAAAACGACAGCACATGCATAACTTGAAAAAAACATATTTATTTTAAGACTACAGCGCACATTTGGCAACTCTATAGCCGCCATATTTTTTTTTACGAAAACGACCTCTCGCTATCGGCTGTGGCTGTGTGCTGAGCGAATGTGCGAGAGTGAGAGACCCTCAAAAGGGGAACAACATAACAACCGTCAAAATTTTCAAAATCATTTTATGCTTTATGAACATTTTTGCAAGCCATTTGCGCCATATTATTTACAATTAGAAAACAATTATAATATATAATTAGTATAATTTTATTTTTACTTTCAAGCAGTCGGAAAACTTAACTCTTAATTAAATATGATATACTAAGCAAAACGCTTTGGTAAGTTTTGTCTTGTGCACGAACAAAATACTCGCTCTTCTCGATGTGTGTATATATATGTGTGTAACTTATTTGTGTTTTTAAGCTGTAGCTTTAATTAATGTACATTGTACATACATTCATACATACATATGTGTAGTGGAAAAAAAGCTATAGCTTTGTGATGTCACGTTTTCATTTTATTTTTGGGGTTATATTTAAGTAAATCTACTGAAAAACTTCAGCTCACCTTGACAATTTTTCTCTTTTTGTTGAAAAACTCAAGTTCCACACTTCGACTTCTTTTAAATTTGGTTATTTATGAAAGTTTGTGTTGAGATTCTTGACACGAATATTGTAGTTTTTCTGCTTATCTCCTTATTGATTTTTCACAGTATTGATTTTGCCTGAGCGACGACGACGACGACAATGTTGACGTTGACGGAAAATACAACACACATACACAGAGACGCTGACTTTCTGTATTTAAATTTAAGTCTATTCGATTCTTGTTGCTGTTGTTGATAAAAATGTACAACCAATATCACAATTTAGATGAGAGGCCGCAGAAAATCGTTTTTTTTTTTTCTTTTTTATACTTGATTTCTAAATGCAAAAAATTAAGTGTTTTTGGTCTTGCGTATCCATTGCATCCTTACTATTCGAGCTGCGAGACTGAACTGAATCGAATGAACGAAAACGTAATCGCAGTCGACAAGCGACGAACGAACTACTGTCAGAGAGTAAAGCAACCCCAAAGAGAGAAGCAGAGAAACAGAAACAGATGTACAGACAGAGGCACAGACGCAGCACACACAGAAACGTAAATACGTAAACATAATACAACATAGACAGCTACATACGTAAAAACATACATTATATATATACACAGACGCTAGTCTGGAAATTGTGTTTTTTTTCTTCTCATGTTTATGGTTACACTTCTTGGAACTGCTTGCAATTTGGCTAATTTATTGAAAAAAAGGAGAGCAAAAACATTTAAGCGTTGTGCTCAGTAAAAACTATTGATGCTTTTTATGCTGCCGTTATATGTCTACATGCATATATACAGTTATGTATATGCATATGTTTGTATGTGTGTATGTTGGATACATGCTCCGCTTTGGGCACATCTGGTCACAATGGTTCTGCTCCAATACAACCGTACAACTTTTGCCGTAGTAGTTAGTGTACGCAAGATGGCGTACCGTACAACCGTTACACACTACAGTTATCCTTTTCCAACCAGTAGGTGCAGCGCCCTGCAGCACTGCAACGCACTGTGTCTAGGATCATTGATTTTTTTTTGGCGAGCATGCGCCGATGCCATTAAAAATCATCAGCCTCGTCCACCTTTGACTTGTGGCGCGTGTCAATGCACCGTCATCGACACGGACACCTCCATCCACAACCCAGCCAGCCAGCCAGCCAGTTGCAGCTCATAATTATCGCGCACCTTCCAGAGGCAGACGGCGACGCTGTTGTTGTCGCTGGCAGAGCGCATGAAGTGCGTCGACAGCAGCTGCTTTTTTGTATACCACATGTACATCTGTGTGTGTATGCGTGCGCGTGTGTGTGTGTATGCACATATGCTCCACTGCACTCGCTTACCTGGTTGTCTGGGCCTGGCTTAAATTGTATATATTTCTGTTTCTGTTTTTTTTTTAGCACTGGCAGCTGCAAATACTTTCTCAATAATACTAGATAAACTTATTAAAATAAATATTAACTGCACTTGAAGCATTCCACGCTTATTTCCAATTTAATTCCCATTTAAACTAGTCTGCTTCTTTGTTAAAGAGTTGCCAGATTGTCTTAATTATACATGAAATTGACAATGAATCCCGTTCAGTATTCATTTATTTGCTTAATCTTCTTGCATTCAGATTTCCCTATAAATGGGTGCTTTAGGATATAGGAATCCAATGTTAATATTATTATACAGGACATCTCTTTCAAAATTCGAATATTCTGTCTCAGCCTAGTATTGCGATATAACATTTAAAAAGAAGTCTGACATTGCAAATTTCTGAAGAAAAAAGGCATAGTAATGCATAACACTAGAATCTATTTTCAAAAGTATGTCCAAATCGCAGAAGTCATTTCCTCTTAGTGTAAATTTAATCAGAAATGAACGCTTAATCACATTTTATTGGAACCTCGTGCAATAAACGCAATCTTCGGACAGTATAAATATAATATCAACAAACCTTGGGAATTAAATACAACCTTTAGACAGTATAAATTGATTGTAGGAACTGAATTGTTATGAAATGCCAGCAATTAGATATGTCCACAAATTAAAAGCGTTATTTCGAAAGCCTTGAACTCAAAATTTTTTGCTGATAGGAAATCTACTTTTAAATTGATATATTAATCTATTCTTAAAGAAAAAAAAAACAAAAACAGACTTTTAATGCTGACGGCGCCATTTTAAAGGAATGTTGTCGATAAATATGAAATAAGCTTTAAAAATTGATTGTTGGCTTTATCTGTATGTCAAAAACCCCCCGCCAAATCTACTTATGGAAATCTTGAAATATAGTTAGAATTATGTCATAGCTATATATATGTATATAGATATATGCAACTGAAAGGAAATAGCAGCACGTACAACACAATGAGAAATGCCAGTTGACCAGATTGCAATATGAATAATAATAATGATAATAATATCTGAGCTGAGGCAGAAGGAAAACAGAGCGAGTCATCGGCTTGGCAAACGGTGTGTTGCAGTTGTAACAACATACATACATATATATATATATATACATATATATATATGCACATTTGTATGTGTGCAAATGCATCTAAAATTATCGGGCGAGACGTCGCGACGCATTTCAAAATATGCGCCTATAAAAACACAGGCGATGTCTAGACGCCTTTTGACAAGTTGCTGCATGCACTCGAAAAGTCATCTTAATATATATATTCAATCTATTCTATTTGCGGCATAAGAGCAGAAATCTGTGCACAGCTTCCATTTTCAATTTTTCATAAGTCGCAAAGATTGCTCAAGTCACAAAAAAAAAACAAAAATCAAAGAAAAAAATGCGCATGGCGACTCTTGGGGGCAACTTGTGGTAAATGTTACTTATACTACGCAAAAACGGCCTTGCAAGGCCTTTTAAAGTTGTTGCACTCGCTTTTGTTACTCCTCTTGTAGTTGTTGTTGTTGTTATTCTTGTTGTTGTTGTTGTAGTTGCTGTTGTTGTTGTTAGTCACCATTAAGAATTACAAACGCAACTCGCATGCGCAGCGAGCTACTCAGGTGTGTTTAGCAATTTTATATAATTTGCTTTTATTTCTGCATACTCTACAAAAGCGTATTCAGACTTTGGCATGAACTATGTTACCTTGGGGCATGATAAAAATTCTCTTTTATCTTTCGCTCAAGACAGCTTGCAAAAATTGTTGCCTGTTTTGAACAGGTCTAACACTAAAATCAACTTAAATAATTTGAAAATATCTGAAAATGGCTCAAAATATTATTATTGCTTAGAAAGGGTATTTAAGCTTCGACAGCTCATTATAAACTTATTATTTGCCTTTTAATTGACAGCCAAATGCAGTGAAACCAGTTGTTATACCCTGTGCCCATTACAAATGGGTAAAAGGGTATAATGAATCAGTGCGAAAGTGTGCAGCAGGCAGCAGGAAGCAACAGATCAGAATCGATAAATGCCACAGTCAATCGAATATCGATATACATCGATTTCCAATATAATAAATATAATATAATAATAATAAATTTATCAACAACGTATAAAAACATCTAAATTATAATCAAAACATATTGAACAGCTGGCTGCAGGGTATATCTTAGTCGAGCTCACGCGTCTCAATATCCCTTCATGTTCGATTCTGTGCTTTTGTTGTAATCATTTTGTTGTTGTGTTTTTTGCATTTGCTACTTGCGAAAGGTGTCATAATAAAAACAACAACAACAACAACAAATACTTAGGATTGATTATTACAACATCTGTTCTGTGTGCTCCCTTTCAGCAGTGTGGAGAGGGTAGGGCCAGGGCAGGGCAGGGCAGGGCGGGGCAGGTTCGCAATTACCTGTCTACCAATCAGGCATTGAGGACGTGTGCCGGCAGCTGGCCGCAAAAGGATCAAAAGGCAGCTGTTGCCAGGACTTGTTTCTTGTGCCACAAAGGAACATGTTCATTGAAAGCGCGTGTTTTGTATTTTCTAGGAACGGGGCATGCTGCCAGCTGCCAGCTGCTGCTGCCACAACGAGTTCGGAGGAGTCCTTGTCTCGAAGACTGACAACAATCAGCGGAGAGGGTTGTTCGAGTAGTTTATACTTTATGCACTCACAATTCAAGCAGTTCTTTGCAGCGATCTAAAGTTAACTGCTTTGCACTGCTTGCGCGCCCCGCTTGCTTACACTGCTTGCTTTCAGTTTACTTAACACGAATTGCGTTGAATTTGATTAACAACTGTGTAAACATATTCCGTTATTGTCGAACATATTTCATATTTCATTTCATATTCATGATTCACCAGTCGAAAAATAGTCAACAACTCGTATATTTTGGCAAATCTAATCTAATCTATAATTGAAATATTGTCGCAAGCTGGCTTATGAAGTTGAGCTGTAAATGATTGATTGAAGATAATTAATTGATACGTTCCACGATTAAATGTGCAAAATAGTAAACAAAATAGTAAAAAAAATAGTAAACAAATTAGTAAGTAAAATACTTTCTATCGAAAAATCACTGTACTGTATTTATCTATATGGAATTCCGCCCATACAACAAGTTGTGCAATGCAAAAAAAAGACTAGAAAAAGCAATTCTAACTAAATGAATGAGGTAAGAACAGCTGATTAGTTGATTGACAAAATAAATAGCAACAACAACAACAACAACAACAAAAACAAGTTTAGCCATAAAAAACGCTTTGACATTGCTCGGTAATTAAGAATAGCAACAAATTCCAAACACGTAAATAGAAAACTTGCTAAATTGCAGGGCATGTGCAATGGTGAAGGGTGAGCGGAGAGAGGTGAGTTGAGGTGAGGCATGTGTGTTTTGTTTTCCACATGCATTTAAGCAAGGGCAGGGGCCGGCGAGGCGGCATGAATGAAATGAGCTCAGCATCTCTCAAAATGCAATGTAAAATCGAGCAGAGAAAGAGACGGAAATAAATAATTGTAATGAGCAGCAAAGAAAAGGGGGTGGAAATTGCGATTGGCAGCAGTTGCGAAATTGGGAAAACGTTCTCGACTCGTGTGTGTTGCATGAATGAAGCAGTGGCAAGCAACCCCCTCAGACCAGACATAAATTACGCCCGTTTCCACTTACCTTATCCATGGCGCTTTCCAATCTAATCACACTTTGTTTGATAAGATAAGTTTTGTTTGTCTTCTGATATTAAATTTTTTATGTTGTTTTTATTGTTGTTTTGTTGATTAACAGTTCAAATGTGACCGCTGGGTCTGAGTGTCGAACAACGACTAGCAAATGGAAATTTGAGCGGCTTGTTTTGTCTATTTTGCATGCACTGTTTTTGTTGCGTATTTTATTGCACAGATTACGCTACGGTTTTTGCTTTTGCTAGAAACGCATCCGCTTGGAACGAGTCAAAATCGTACTTTGCTTGTAGAGTGCGATGCGCAATATGATTTTGGGTGGTGGGTTTTCCATTTAATTTTGGGGAGTGTGCGCGCTGTGAGAGACAGAGAGAGAGAGAGAGACTGAGTGAGAGAGAGGGCGAGCGGGAGAGGGAGAATTACAATACTGACCGTTACAGTTTACAAAATTTAGCCACAATGTAATTTAAGTATTACAATTGGCGGCAATTTCAAATTCATAACATGCAGCTTTGTCAGCAGTGTTGTCCTAACACATCAATTATTGCTATATGTACACACTGCTGCGCATGGTTGCAATCAGAAAACTATCGATGTTGAGGCAACATGTGCCGACACTCACACATCACGTAAACATTTGCCAGAGCATTCACAACGGGCAGCAACATGTCAGACTGTGACAGGGTCGCTCCTCTCTTATCTCTCTCGCTCTCTGTCTCTCTATGTGTTTTCGCTGTTCGCCTCTCTTTCATCAGTTTCATTTTAACCTTTGTCGTGGCCGCACGGAATGGCACGGAATGGTGAACGAAATTAAATACACATATTTAACCGAAATATGCACAATAAATTGAATTATTGTGCAGCGCCCAGAGCCTATTAGCCAATATATAATAGAGTGCGCCACACACACAAATTGCATTGTGCGCGTGCCGCGTGTAGCAAGCAAAGTAAGTGCGTCTGTTTTTACTGCGTGCGTTTCGGGTGTGAAAAGTTTTCCAACTGCAATTTTCTACATTTTTCTCCAACGTTTGCCTGTGAATGACTCTGTGTGTGAGTGTGTGTGTTTGTGTAAAATGCCTTTACATAATTATTATTATAGTTATTTTAGCATTGCAATTGGCCTAAAAACACATGCATTATATAAATAAAAAAAAATCCAAAGGAGGCGAAAAAGAATCGAGTGAGAAAAATATCGGTTTCCATCTTTTTAGTTGCGTTCTTCGTTCTATTTACTCGCCACAAACCGACGTCAGCGTCGCGGCTGTTGAATTTATGTCAAATTGGTAACACACACACATATATTTATACACACATCCATACACACAGTGTTGCATATTGTGCGTATGTGTGCTGAAAATAGAGGCGGAGAGAGAGAGAGAGAAAAAGCGAGCGCGCAAACAACATGCAATGATAAACAAAGTGTGTGGGGAGAAGAACAACAACAGGAACAAATGTTATTTTTACTATTTTTATAAAATGCTCGCTTTAATTGTATGCACTTAATCAACTCTGGTGTGCTAAGAAAAAGCAACATGAACGCAGAGCGACAACCCTGTGCTTGAAGCGCAATCAGCAGCAGCAGCGCCCTAACGTCAGCGTCGTCGTCGGCATCGACAGCGGCTCCGCTGTATTGTGTTTAACGTCAAAATAATTTACGCGCAACTTTTGCCACACAATTCTGTTTTTCTCAGTGCAGCTCGAGTTTGTTTTGAATGTAATGCAAAAGCTAAGAATAAGAAATCCGAAAAAAAAAGTGTGATAGGCAAAAGCAGAATAAAAAAAGTAGCAACAAGCAAATAATAACGGCCAAGAAGAGATCGCTGCATGCGTGTGCGTGTGTGTGTGTGTCTGTCACTTGGCTTGTGTGTGTATGAGCTTGAGTGAATGTTTGAGTGTGTGCGTGTGTGCAGTGAAGTGCGAAAGAAACACGATAAAAAATACAAGAAATAAAAAAAAATGAGCAGTTGCGCCCGTTTTAGCTGATAAAGCGCACAAAACATAAAGAAGAAGAAAACGAAGAAGATGCAGTGGACATAAAACGAGTGAAAATAGAAAATTGTTAAATAGCTAGCTGAAAGAAGCAGCAAAGTCAACAACTACAAAAAAATAAAATATTTGTAATTTTATATTAATGTGCAGCATTTTTTCTCCTGTAAATAGTGTAAAATAAAATTTTCTGTGCAACAGCAAGAAGAAAAATCAAAACAAACAAAAACAAATCAAAATTAAACTGCAGGCGCCGCTAAGCGCCAAACAACAAGAAGAAGAAGCAGAAGAGAACAACAAGAAACACAACAAATAAAACAGCTAAAAGATGTCATCGCTGGACGTGCTCAACCATTCGGCGATGATGAAGCGGGCCGAGCAACTGAAACGCTGGGAGGAGTCGGATACAAATAATGCCGCACCCACTCCCCGCCACGAGCACGGACGTCGCATCAAATTCAGTTCGGGTTGCGTTTTTCTCGCCGCTTGCCTCTCCGGCGATAAGGAGGATGTGGTGCAGCTGCTCGATCAGGGCGCCGATATCAATACGGCCAATGTGGATGGACTCACAGCGTTGCATCAGGTGTGTATCACCCCCTGCTCTCCCCATTCCTTGCTGTTTATCGATTAATGGTGAAATTTATATATATAAATGGCAGCAGATTCATTACGTCAGTGATTGCAAACACGCGATTTACTCCCAGCAGTAGCAGTAGTTGTTAATAGTAACAGACAGCAACAATAGGGGGCGGCACTGTGCAGAGGGCAATTTCGAAACTGTTGCGCCCAACTGAGCAGCGATGCCAGAGTCGCAGTTGCCGTTGACGTTAAAGTTGACGCACGCCATAGATTTACACACTATTTCAATTGGTTGAAAATAGGCGTTTACTATCTGAATATTCATTATTAATTATTATTATTATATAAAACAGAAAAATTGAGCGAAACATTTTATGTGAAACGTTTTTATTTTTGGCCGATAAACTACTTATTTTTTATTGTTTAACCAAATTCAATTCATTTCTCAAAATCTCGTTCTTTAAAAAATTAGCTGAGTTTTGACAAAGTTCTGAAACCAGTCTCCTATAATGCATAATTATGCCAGACCATAATTAAAAATCGCTTGAGTTTAGGCAAACTTATGGCAAAGACTAAAATCAGTAAAAGTACAGGGTGACTACTAGTCGGATACACTCGACTTTTAGCCATTTACTGCTGAGTGTTGTTGATTACGGCGTATATTTCGTGCTCTCGCTGCGGTTTCCAAAGCACCGCAAAACCACTAAAACATTAACAAATACATTTCTAATGCAAGCCGACGATTTACAACAAGTTGAAATGTTGCTGAAACAACAACAACAACAGCAACAGCAGCAACAATAGCAACAACAAGAGCAACATTAGCAACAACAAACAGCAATCGGCGCAAGCATTAAATAAGAAAAACACAAAATTTGTTCTATTTTTAAATGCCTAGAAAAATATACAATACTCGCACACACACACTCACACACACATACACACACATACACACACATACACACACAGACACAACAACTGGCAGTTGTATATAGAAAAGATTTTCGCAAAATCATTTTCATTTTTATTTCAATTCTGTTCGTTTGTTCTTTAGAGCCTTCGCCTCAATTTATATATTTTTATGTACGAGAAATTTCAATCTTTGCTGAAATATATTTCATGTGGCGCCTTTCAAATCTGCCACAACGGACAGTTCAATGTATCTCAGCCAAAATTGTTGCAAAAACAAAGATCGATTTATGCAGCTGTATTTTAACTGCATTTTAACTGCATTATTTATTTATTTATTTCAATGCTGTAAACGTTGCAATTTAATAGCCTTTTTTTTGACTATGACCAGCATTTTTTAACTGCACATTGTTAAATTGTAGCAATTCCACTGCCAAAATTATTGCTTGGTTTATTTATTTATTTATTTGTCTTTGCGAAATGAATAATAAAACAATTGAAAAAATATGATCAATTTGCTGAAAACAAAAAAAACATTAAACAAGAAACGTAATTCACAATTCAAAACAATTTAATTTACATTTAGATTTCAACAATAAACTATTAGAAATTATAAGAAATAACTGTAAAGGCTTACCTTTCCTGCAGTATTCATTTTCTTTCTAATTCTAATGTTTATTGTGGAATTGGGATATCACAAGTTGAACTTTGGAATGTGGACAGTTTGTGTTGTTAAATGAATAATGCAAATAGATTATCGATATTATGTACAGTAAGTGTGTACATAGCATTATAATACATATGCTTACTGTTAGGTGTGTGGTGTGTGGTGTGCGCAGACTTCTAGCGTGAACTGTGCGCTTGACAGCAGCCTAATTGAATTTAATTATGCCGCGCCCGCTAAGAGCGGCAGATTTTCACCGTTTAGCCCGCGACGCACTTGTTAACCAGATGCTAATATCTAGCTACATAATCGCAGATACATCTTGCGTCTTGTTAAGCGAGGGGAGTGGAATGGAGGGGCGGAGCGGAGCGGGTAGCGGAGTATAATTGCAGCAGCAATAACAATGGGAACTGTGCAAAGTTTTGAATTACTTGCGGCTTACTGTTGACGTTGTTGTTGTTGTTGTTGTTGTTGTTGTTGTTGCTGTTGTTTTGTTAAACCGCAAACTGAAATTGCATTGCATTTATTATACTATGTGCTGTAAGTATTATAATTAATTAATTCGTTGCTGATTTCGTTGATCGTGTTTGATGCTTTCTTTTTACCAAACAGAAATGCAAAAAAAAAAAACAAGATTTCTAGTGAAAATTGTTTGTAGCGGCTTTCATTCATAAACAAACAGCAACAACTACAACTACAATAAACACTTAAAGCCAAAAACACACCTGCATGCCACATTCAGTGGCCACCATTGGCCGTGAATGATGCTGATGACGAACAGCCAACAAACCGATGGCGGCCAATTGGACTCTGGGGCTTGTTTTGGGATTGGGGGTGTTCGTGGAACGTGTAACGTGGCTTGTTGTGCGTTGACATTCAATTCGCTGGGGGGGGCACACAACTTGAAAGAAATTGCAATTAGTTGCATAAATGTTTCTTTACACGCTATAAGTTGTGTCTGTTGCACTTGTCAACGTGTTCTTTCATGCGGCTAGTTCAAGGATAATTATGATTTATTATTGCTCATTTTATAAATATACTGCATGGCCGTATATGAGATGAGATACATATATATATATATATAAAGATTATATCTATGGAATGTTCTATATTTAAATGTTTTTTAATTGGGCCATAAAATATATATGCAGGCAATGGCACATAAATTGTCACGGCAATGCGCCAAATAAAGTCTATAGATCAAAGTTGGATTGTTTCCATTTACTTATTTGAACTTTGCACTCTGCGATTTGAACCTTTTAAGCAGCAATGAAATTTATGGCCTATATTTGAACTGCCTTTAGCTGCAGCTAAATTTATTTCATGTTTTTTGCGGTTGGTTAATCGATTTTATTTTGAAAAACAATGCAACAAATAGCTGATAAATTAATTGAATTTATTTTTTATTATAATTGAATGCTAAATGCAGAATTTAAATGCGACAATTATTAATTTTGTAATTTAATTCTTATTTATTGGCTCGTTTGCAGCCAAGTGATTAAGTCTGTCTTTTATTTATATTAATTGATTTATTATTCATCTAAAAATCAGCTAATCAGCTAATCAGCTGTATAATTTAAGTCAAGCTGATAATTTGTCACTCACGTTAACGATGTTAACTGAGACTAATAGCATAAGGGCGAAGCGAGCGTTAAGAATGTGAATGAAATCGGGTTATTAAATGGGTTTGTCCTCTTGGCTTGGCTTACATTATAAACTTTATTGTTGCTGCTTTTATTGGCATTATACAAATTTTGGATCGTGCTGTTTTCAACTGTAAAGCTTGCATCATATCCTCAAAAAACAAACTTTTATTTCAATTTAAGCATCCGCTAAAAATGTTTTTTATTTTATTGTCGGATTAAAGAAACACGCGTTGCAAAACAACATTAACAATTTTGGTCACATTATAATTAAGATGTCTTTAAGATAAAGCGACGACAGCTGTGTGTGTGTGCGTATGCGTATGCGTATGTGTGTGTGTGTGTGTGTATGCGTGTGTGCGTATGCGTGTGTGTGTGTCTGTTATACACATGTGCTTTTGTGGTTTGTATATAATTTGAATACGGCTCTAATCTTAAACGTTGACCACTTAGCTTGAACTATTTTGCAATTTACTGCAAAAGCAGCTAGCAATAAATCGTCACATAAATTAGCTAATTATTTTGTCAAGTTTTTGCAATTGAACGATATCTCTCCGCGCACACACACACACGAACACACATGAATATATTATAATAATATAATAATGGCAACAAATCATGAACGTGATCGTTATATGACCCCAAATCAATTTTAATGATCTCTCCCTCTCTCTCTCGCTCTCTCGCTCGCTATCTGTCTCTTTTTCTGTCTCTATCACTCGCTGGTGATCCTGTCTCGGAAATTACAGATCAGTTGCGTTTGCGTTGCGTGAGTTTTCCAAAAAAACAAAAAACAATAATAATATTGTATATATTGATTGGTGTTTGTTATTATTGTTTGGGGCTCTAACGCGCTTTATTGACGTGTTTTGTAACCTTGGCCCGGTTCTATCTCTGCGCTCTCAACGGGGCAGACGGAACGATCAGTTGGGACGGACAGAGAGATCTACAGCAGCAGCAGCAGCAGCAGCAGCAGATACAAATCAAACATCCTCAAGAATTCACAGCGCGTGTTTCACATACATTTATCGCTTTATGTATATAAACATATATATACTTACATATACATATATATACATATTGTTGTACATAGATCTGTGTATATTGGGGCATATATAATAGAGTGTATTTTGCTGTTGCTGCGGCTGCGGCTGCTTTGGCTACATTTGATTTGATTTATTTCTCGTTTGGTGTTTTACACCCAAAATAACAAACGATGCTGAAAATCTGGCGAATTGAGCAAAACTGAAAAATCATTCTATGCAATACAATTTGATGTGTCTGCATCGAATATGTATGCGCGTGTGTGTGTGTGTGTGTGTGTGTGTATGCGTGTGTGTGTGTGCGTGTGTGAAGAGTGCATTGCATAATACCATTTCGAGCCAAATTGAAAACAACAACTGTCTGTAAAATGAACATCATTTTTGTACACTTTTACAACAGACGCTGTTTCCCAGTTCGCCTTCTGATTGTATTTTATTTGAGCTCATTTTATTACAGCCAACATTCACACACACACACACACACACCACACACACACAACTGGTGAAAATGTATGGGAAAATAGGAAAAGAAAAATACCGCCTGAATTTGTTTTTGGCTTTAAAGACAGGCGAGCCGCACAATATTCATAACACGAACAGTTTTCCAATTTTTTCGCCAAACCTATGACGAAATATACCCAAAAATAGTTGAATAAAATCCAAAAAATAATAATTTGGTTTCTTAGTGGGTGGATTGACCGCAAGAGTTATTTTTATAATTCCTGATCTCTGGTAGATCTAATATAATTTGAAAATATTAAACCCCAGTTCTTATCACAGCTGTGCTTGTGTAGAAAGTGAAAGCGACTTTGCTCAGTTGTGTATATATATATATATAACTGATAGCTCTCGATTGGTGGTGATTAATGTGGCCCAATCGCGCATTCCAAATACTTTGCATAAGGCAATATCATAAACAAATTCTATAAGCATATTGTTTGCTTTTTAAATTATTACGATGCTGCTTATTCAAACTTTTTGTAGCCCAATTGTTGTATGCATTCTTTGTTTGTTATTCATATTGAATACACACATTCCTCTTGGATGGCTATTGAGTCAGGTGGCTCTGCTCCAGGCCCGAGCCAAAAATTGCTGCGAGCTGAAATATCTCAGCTGAGCAAAAAAAAAAAAAAAATAGACAAAAAATCATAAAAAAAAACAGACTGAAACTAATAGACACCACAATTTGTTGTTGTTGCTGGCAGCCAGGCGAAGGCGAAGGCGAGGCGAGGCATTCAAGTGGCATCAAATACATGAAAACTTTCAACAAAAAAACGAAAAACCAATGAAACAAAAATGATTTGAAATTATGAAGGCTTGCCATAAGCCATCAGACCATTTAGCCATGTGCCACGCCATTATTGCACATGTATCCCAAAATGAGGCCTCCAAAAATGTTGAAAAATCTATTCAGCCTTTGCTTCATTTAGTAATGAGTGTGCGTAATTAATTTAAATTTAAATTATTAGGCAAACAATTTCAATTTTATACAGTTTTGAACTAGATTGAAACTTAGAGGCGCTTAGTTCATGCAAAATCGAATGCTTACAATAGCTTAAGCTTAGAACCAAGCGCTTGAACTCCGACAAACGAGTTGGCAAGGATTTTTTTTGTATGAGTTCATTTGTTGGTTGGTCTTTGGCGAAAAGGGGATGGGGCCAGGGCTTATTAGTAGTAAGCAGCTTGTGTGTGGCTGCCGCAAAGCCGTCTCAACAAGTTGCCGCTGTTGATTTGCTGCATTATGTGGCGTATACGTAATGCAGCGGGGTGAATAACATTTAAGGCGCAAAGTGGCTGGCAGTTGAAGTGAAAGATAGAGAGAGAGGGGGAGAGAGGGAGGGTGGGAGAGAGGAGTGGGGAATGGGGAGTGAGTTGGGTAGACGACAGACAAAATGCCGCTCAATGGCGTGCCAAAAAAACAAAAGGCTAAACTTAGCATGCAATTTCGTAGAGCGGCTTTTTTTAGTTTAGCTATCTTTCGCTCTGGCCAAGAAAAATTCGCTTTCAATGCAATGAAAATAGCACAGAATTTGCAGCTGTTGTTGTTGTTGTTGCTGTTGTTGTTTTTAGCCTGCTGCTGCTGCTGCGGCGGTTGCTGTTAGCTGACATTAACACCCGACCAGAAATCAAGAGTCACAAATTGTCAGTCAAAATAGTTCATGTCAAATTTTGCATGCCGAACAAAAAGTTGGCGTTTGCTGCTGTTGTTGTTGTTGACGGGGATGGTCACGCGTGGGCGATCCGCCCATCGTCGTCGTTGTTGTCGTCGTCAGTTGTCGCTGTCGTCAGTTGGTCAGTTTATCAAAAATTGCTCATAATTAATTAATTGGCTGCGTTCCAGATTTACAAATTGCTCAGACCAGAGACCCGTTTGGTTTTTGTATGCCTCGTGCCTGCCTGCCTGCCTGCTTGCCTGTTTGCCTGCCTGCCTGCTTGCCTCATGCCTCATGCCTCGTGCCTCGTGTTCTGTGCGCCATTTATGCGTTTTACTGCGAAATGGAAATTGCTTTTGCATTTTCAAAGCAATGCCCAGCAGCCAGTAGCCAGCCAGCCAGCCAGCCCCCTTTAAAACAAAAAAGAACTAAATTAACATATGTTGACCATAAAAAAACAAACAAAAAAGAACTTAAGACCATTTGATTTTGAATACTCCACGACGTGAGCTTATCAAGAGTAACAATTGGTGGGGATTCGTTATGGCTCGCTATCGGTATTCGTATTCCTACAGTGATCGCTCGCTAATTGGAATGCAAATGTGTCAAAGTCAAAAAAGAGAAAAACATATTTCGATTGTAAAGGTGTTTTTTTTTTTTGGCTCTATTAGAATTGGATTATTTATAATATTTGATTTATTTTTGAATTTTAAATAGATATTAAATACAATTTTGTAAATTGAACTTCTAACTTCTGTCATATTGACCATGTCCGAGTGATCACTGTATAAATGTTTGAGGTTAGCGCTCAGCTCTTTTTGTGTTTACGGCTGTTAAGAATTCTTATCGCCATTTCACTTCGCATTGTTGTCGACGTTGTCGTTGTTGTTGTCGTCGTTGTTATTGGGCGGGTTCTTGGCTAGATAGCGGCGCATAGAAGCGGTTGTCGTCGGCGCAGTTGCTCACGATGATGATGATATCATCGCCATCATCGGTTGTCGTTGTTGTTGTCTTCTTCGTTGTCCACACGCCGCCGACCGACGATGTCTTCGCTTCAACGGAAATCCGCATAAACAATGTTGCCCATGTGCCACACTCAGCTCCAGACCCAGTCTCTGCATATGTGTGTGTGTGTGTGTATCTGCAACTCGTTATGTGTGTGTTTACCTTAGCGTTTTTAACTAGATAAACAGAACTGTTGCCGAGCTATTAAAACATGGCACAATTACTTGTACAATAACATCAATTTACGTGTATCAAGGGTCTCAAATCGAGCCCAAAAAGAGATACCCCCAAGATGAAAAGAAAATTCGCACAACTGAATTTCAAATTCAATACGTTTCAGAAGCAATGTATGTAGTCAATCGTTAAAATAAGCAACATGCCAACAGTAAACAAGCGAAAATGTAAATTTATGAACAGGCAACAGACAAGAGAAAGAAATGCAAATCATTTCGCAAACCGACTCAGGGAGTATTCAAATAGCAACCTTGGAATTTTGAAATGAACTCAACTGTATAACGTTAACTCGTCTATGTTTTTAAAGATCATCTAAAATGGTAATTAAATGTAGCACAGTTTTCTGATCTTATAAAGAGATAAAATATAAGCAGGTTTAGGTAGGGAGGTGGCAGATTTCTGTTAGATTTATATAACAATCACTTGACTAATACTAATTTATAACTTATCTTGCTCGCAGGCCTGCATCGATGACAAACTGGAGATGGTTGAGTTCTTAATAGAGCACGGAGCAGATATTAACCGACAGGACAATGAGGGATGGACGCCACTGCATGCAACTGCCTCTTGCGGGTGAGTTACTCCAGAACAACATTTCCATATTCCACTAATCGATATTCATTTTTCATGTGCAGCTTTGTGAGCATAGCACGATATTTGGTGGAGAAAAATGCGGATGTGGCCGCCGTGAATAGCGATGGTGATTTGGCGCTAGATCTGGCTATCGATGTGCAACACATGCCCATGATTGATTACATGGAGAAGGTGGTGCAGGAGCTCAACATCGATGTGGATCAGGCGCGCAAGGCTGAGGAGCAGGCGATGCTTAACGATGCAAAGAAATGGTTGCGCAGCGATGCTGCCGAAGTGGATCGACCGCATCCGAAAACGGGTGCAACAGCGTTGCATGTCGCTGCCGCCAAGGGCTATACGAAAGTGTTGAGTCTGTTGCTAGCCGGGCGGGGCAATGTTGATAGGCAGGACAACGATGGCTGGACGCCATTGCATGCGGCGGCACATTGGGGCCAAAAGGAGACAGCTGAAATGCTGGTGGAGTCACTGGCCGATATGGATATACGCAATTATGCTGGCCAATCCTGCATCGATGTGGCCGATCGCAAAATGGTCAAATTCCTTGAAGAACTGCGCGCCAACAAGCGCAACAAGCGGCGTCCATCTAGTCAAATCAGGTGAACTTCCTTTGCCATCCCCATCTGTAAATCATTTTGCTAAAATTTGTTCGTTTTTGGCTTGCAGCAGAATCTCAGATGCGATTGAAAATCATGTGGACAAAACACCAACGAAACTCGTACGCGTTGAAATGAGAACGGATGCTGCTAAGGATGGTGCGTAAACTTGAGCCATGAAACCTGAAAATACCGAACCCAACCACAAACCACACCCCCAAATACGTTCACAAAGCACAGCTGCTTATTTTCTGCACATTATATAATAAGTTTTCTTTCATATTTCTATGCCAACTTTTGTGTTGTGTCGCTGTGTGCGTATTTTTGTTGTGCCACTTAATTAGGTTCTCATGCGCGTTAAAAGTTCAGTTGAAGCATTTATTACAAAACACTTGCCACACATGCCACACTGCCATCTCCTCGTACTCGTCCCTCGTCGTCTCATCTCAACTCATCTCTCACATCTGTAGCAGCCACTTTGTATGTTTTTTTGCGTCTCATCTTTATTATCATCAAAAGTCATCAACTCATCGTCTAGTCGAAACAGTTTCTGTAACCCACTCTCTCTCTCTCTCGTTCTCTATCTCTCTCTCTCTCTCTCTTTGTCTCTTCCTACGCATCCCAACTTTCTTTCCCTGTCTTTCTCTCTCTATCTTCCCCCTCCACCACACTTCGATTGTGTTTTCTCTCTATTTGTTGTCTTGTCTTTGTCCAAACACACCGCACACTGCAGCTGCGAGCGGTTCGCTTAGCGCCAGCGCTCAAATTGCGCCCGATGCTGTCAATGATGATGATGATGATGATGATGATCTTGCTGCCACTCATGATGATAAAGTTGATGTCGATGTTATTAAAGATGATGATGATGGTGATAGTGATAATGATGATGCTGACGAAAGTGATTCAGATCTCAGCGATTCCACAGAGAGCTCACACAGCACAAGTCTAGAAGAGAGCGAAGGTAGTCAGTCGCCTATTGAGAGTTGCGCATATGAAATTCAGTTAGCCCCGACCCCCCTCAATGTGCTTAAGAGCCTGCATTAAGCGAAGACTAACCAGCATAAATATATATTCTCATAAGTCCCATAACTAATACATGTATATTTTGCTCTTGCAGCTGAAAATGTAAAGCCCAATCACACCGGCGAGCATCCTGTCGAGGAGGAGGCGCCCTGGCGACGCCGAACGCAGCGCCCGCCCAACGACAGCCCCACTAAGAATCGTGAGTGAAGTCATTTCGCCAATTTTATCACCATTACTAATCGATGATTGTCCATTTCCATTTGCCGTGCAGAAGTTCCTGATAAAGAGCTGAGTGGCAAGAGTGCCAATGAAAGCGCCAACGATGTCATCTTGCGACGCACGCAAAGCTTTGAGAATGATCAAAAGTGAGTTGAGCCCATCCACACACACAACTGTGCACCACTAGACATAAAAGCGTGCCACACACTCACACTCACACACACACACATACACCCAATCATACACACATACAGTGCAAATTAACACCCGCATTTATATAATAATAACAATGAATTAATGTGTCACAATTTGCACCAAATTTTTGGTTTATTTTGTTGCCGTTTGTGTTTCACATTTGCTGATTGCGCGCCGCTTATCAATATAAATAATTCACGCAGCTTACACACACAAACACGCACACCAATTTCAAACACACTCACACACACACACACACACACTTGTACTATAAACTCACTCATTGTATTCTTGGCGATTATCGAAGAACTTGTAGCGAAGAGGCACAAAATTATGCACCACCTTTAAAATATGAGCGCAGTTTAGATAAGCTTGTGAATCAGTCAGAAAGAAACCGAGAAAAAACCAACTTGAATTAAGAAAGTCGGCACAGTCTTAAATGTTAAACTCAGTAGAGCAATTGAAGTTAAAAAAAAAAGAAAATATCAGCGCTGCTGCGGCAAAGTGTGAAACACAAGCAGGCAATAAGAAAACAATTAATTGTGCGACACAATTTATTTTCCGTACTTAAATTTGTTTTGCTATTGTTTTTTTTTTCTGCTTATGTGTGTTTTCTTTTACTTATGTGCAACAAAACAACAACAACAACAACTACTACTACTACTACAAAATCACCAACAAATCGCACCAATTCATCAAACGCTTATCCAAATCCAATTCTAACCCGCCCGCCCGCCTTCGCCTGCCTCTCCGCCCGCCCGCCCGCCTGCCTGTTCGTCTGTCCCCACGATCCATGCAGATTCTATCAAAAATATAATGAGCTGCGGGCACGCATAAAGGCGAATTCGTGTCCTATACTGCCAGCGACGACGGCGGCAAATTCTGCTGCGCTGCCGCCCGGCGGCAACAATGCTAATAACAACAATAACCAAAGTAGCAATAATAACAACAATAACAATAACAGCAACAACAACAACATCAATAATAAGAGCACAACGCTGCTGTTGGGAAAAACTGCAAGCGTAACAAGCAGCGGCAGCAGCAGCAACAACTACAACAACACGCCAACAACAACAACAACAACATTCAACACACACAACACCAACTACACAACATCAACAACAACAACAGCAACAACTACAGCAAATCCAAGTCAAATTTATAGCGTACAAAGATCGGCCTCCCTCAAAGATAACTCTGTGTATTTCAGGTTTGTTCTGTGCCAAAAAAAAAAAACAAAAAAACAAAAGAAAAAATCAAAAATAAACCGTAACTCCTAACTAACCGTAACTAACTAGCAAGTACTTAATAACAATCATAGATGTGTTAACCGTAATATCTCTCACTCTCTCTCTCTCTATTAACTGTAATCTATTTAATCATTGCTTTTGCTTAGCTTCCAATGTACTCTGTACTATATATATATATCTATATATATACATATATATACATATCGTTTATATACCCAAACAAATTCTCATTGCACCAACAACAAAATCTACTTCAACATTTATTTAGGCAATGCGCACAATGTCGTCTACCTCTCTTAGATATGATGTTCCCCTCCCTTGAGTGACTTTCTTTAATGTGCTACTTTCTCTTTCTCTCTCTCTTTTGTCTCTGATTGTCTCTCACGTGCTCTCTTTGCTGCTCACACAGGAAACCGATTGCTCCAGCTGCAATGCTTACCACAGCGACAACAGCGACTACAACAACAACAACGACGCTCAGCTCACCCTCAACGACTGTGCTCACCCCACCTATACGCAGGTGAGTCCTTGACACGATACAAGAGATTATCGTATATATAATGTAATGTAAAATTTAATTAATTTGGGGATAAAAGTACGATTTAAAGGAAGGCTTGTAGATCTCAGAAATGATCGATTAATTTATAATAATCGTAGTTGGATTTATCGATTACATTAAAAAATATAAGAAGGCTCTTTAGAAATGTATACAATATATATTTTACAAGCTTAAAAAGATTAGCTTTGGTTCGAGTAACTCCTTAAGTTAACGCTTATCTTGAAAGACCTACAACAAGGTCCTAAAACATGCTTTAAGTGGTCTTTGGTTGAGATTCTAAATTAATCGATAAAAAATCGATGAGTTAAAAATAGTTATCTGAACAGCAAGAGGGGGATGACTCAATTAATCGATAAATAAAATGTTAAATCAATCATTATACATATACAAAAATTCCGTTAGCAACAACAACAATAATAATGGCAACAACAGCAACAACAATGGCAGCTCTACGGCGAGTGCCGCCAGCGCCAGTGCTGCAAGCGATGCGGAGACTCCAAAACCCAAACAATCGGCGACCAATATATTCAAGAACTTTTTCAAGTAATAATGTTAACTGGTTAACTGTTGACAGTTGTTTTTGCGCTAACCCCAACAAGCCGTTCAAACTGTGCCCAGCTGCTAACACTTGACAGCAACTGTGTTTGCTTAGCATGTGCCAATATCTCTCTCGTTTTGTTTATGTTGATATGCCCTTATTTCTTGGACTATTTATTAATAATGCTTTCGATTCCTTTGTAGATCCTTTGTGCCGCCCGTGCGTGACGAGGAGAGCGAAACGCAGCGCAAGGCGCATGCGAAGCGAGTTCGCGAGACGCGTCGATCTACGCAGGGCGTTACGCTCGATGAGATCAAGAGTGCCGAGGAGCTGGTCAAGAAGAAGAACCTGGGCATGAACAACAATAACAATAATAACAACAACAACAGCAGCAGCGTAAGTAGTTTCTGTGCCCAAGCCCCAAAACGAATGAAAAAAACAAACATTTCAATACAAAAATCACCCAACACATGTCTAAAAAAAAAATCGTTAGCGAATCGTAGATCAGTCAGAGCCATTCCATACCTAATCATAGAGCTTATATACTATATATTGTATATGTTTGTTATCTGTAGTGCAACAAGAACTGAAACAAATCACACACACCATGATGATGACCACAATTGCAATTCTTAACTCGTACACCAAACAACAACTGCTTATGGTTATGGTGTTCCCATTAATGTATTTGTTGTGTTTTCTTACCACCACCCTCAAAAAAAAAACCCCCCCCTTTGTATGTATGTATGTGTGTGTGTGTGTGTAGTGCAACGATTGCAATCCTTCAATCGCTAAGCACAAGTCTCTGTCTTCATTATCTCCCCAAATAAAGTTTTCTTGTCACTACACACGTTAGAAATTTTTGGTGTTTGTCGTTCTCATTCATATATACATATATGTAATCTCCTTCCACCATACATGCGTGCGTGTGTGTGTGTTTGTGTGTGTCTGTGTGTGAGAGCACGTTTGTTAAGCCTAGTTTTTGTTAACAATAAGTCTTATGGTAGCACTTAGTTTATTTCAATACGTTTCCCAGACACTATGCAACAAGTGGAATTAAAAGTTTAAAAATGGTTTCCATCAATCATCAACTATTTTCAACTTTAAAAATAATAATTGCTCATTAAAATAGATGCAGTGAGTACCTCACATTTGTTGCATAGTGTAGGTTCAGCAAAGCCCATCAAGTAGTGTAGAATTTTGATCATCATTGTGCCATCAATCAAATCAGTCGATCAATCAATCAGCACTCATTTAGCCAGCTGCAAATTTAACAATTGAGCAAACCAAGCGCCAATTAAATTGAGTTTTTTTACTGCGATTGCGCTTTTAAGATTTCTGCGTCTGCATCCGATTCATTATATATATATATATATTGTTATTGCGCCGCTGATCGAATTGAAAGCAAAAAAAATCGCCCCGCTGAAGCCGCTGCCCGCCGTTCTCGTCTCGAAATAAAACTCGCATCGGCTCTCATCGATATCAAGTCTTTCATTTTCATAAGAGTAGATCTATTTCTATATAATATATATATTTTAAGTTATTTTATTTTTATGTAGCGGCGATTGTTCAGTTACTTTTTTTTTATACTACTTGTATATATTCATATATACTCAATCATATATATATATATATATATATTTATGTATTTGTGCATGTTGTTGATTTAGCATGCGTTTAGAGGAGTTCTCTATGAAAAGTATCTGAAAGTGCCGGGCGCACTCTTACGTATGTCGTATGTATGTATGTCTCTTATCGTATATCGTACGTCTAACCTTACTATAAAACTACTTTGAGCGTTAGTTTGTTTGTCAGAATATACCCCCAACCCCTTCCGCCCTGAAACTCATCCAGAAACTCCATTTGATTTTTGTTTTTTGGGAGAGCGACTAGCAGGTCCAAATGGTTCTGTTTTTTTTTGTTGATCATTTGTTCCACAACTAATATTATTAACAGAATGAAACAAGCTCCACATCAAGCACCACAACAACAACATCAACAACAACAACTACTACAAGCACAACAACAGCAACAATAACTAGCAGCAGCAGCAGCAACAACAGCAACAACAGCAACAACAGCAACATTGACAGCGGCAGCAGCAGCAGCCGAGAAGAAGAAGCGCAACCACCACCACCGCCCACAACACCGCCACCAGCCATAATACCAAGCACAACAACCACAGCGGATGATGATTTGGATATAATTGAGTCGGTGGTTGCCACATTGACGCCATCGGTTGCTGATACCACCGCTAGCTTCACGTTAGCAGCGCCAACCACACGAATATCGCCAGATGCAGCAACAGCAAGTGAAACTGGCGAGGATGACGATGAACAGCAGACGGCGGTCAGCGCCAGTTTCACAATAGTCTCGAGGCGGGAGAAGCCTCAAGAGGAGGCGCAGCCAGAATCGAGCAGCCACAAACCACTAAAGACTGAGCCACAATTGGAGAATGCAATCAGCAATCGGCCCACAGATCTGTCTCTGAGCGAGAGTAAACCAGCAGCAACGACGACGCCTGCAACCACGCCCGGCGCCCTGGAGAGTCCGGTGCGGTTGCGTGACAAGCGCAGCTTGAGCAGCACCGCTGGTGGTATCAGTGGTGCAGCCGGCCAGGAGGTGGATGGCGACAAATCCGAGACAGCATCTCCAGTGGGTGGACATCCCGATTTCAATGCACGTGATTCGTTGCTCAGTTTGTATGCACGTCGCACACAAGAAAGTGGTGCTGGTGGTGCAAGTGGTGCAGGTGCGGTGGCTGCTGCAGTTGTTGCACCCTCAACTTCGTCGTCTTCAGGCACATCTCTGTCAGCAGCCGAGCGGCGTCCGTCTTGGCGTCTCAAGTTCGATGCAGGCTCAAAGGTATGCACACAACAACCAACAACAAACAACCAACAACAACAACCAACCAACCTACAACAACCAACCAACAAACAACAACTCAACTACCCAACTGACCTTTAATCGAACCGAACTTAAAACAACTATCAATTGTTACTATATCTCACAACAACTATTTCGACTTGCTTTCAAAAACAGTGCAAAAACAGTGTGCGATTTTCGTCGTACTTTAAGTGTAGCATGTTTTTTCTTTAGTGTTAGTCTACTTAAATGTTTAAAGCGTACGTATTTCAAAGGCTTCGGTATACCGAAGTTGCGTATACCCTTGCAAAACTTACTTCATCAGTTTGGGACGGGTCTAAACTTTACTTAGCCAAAAACTTTGTCAAAAGTGAACCTTTTTTCAAAAACTGCACGTTTTGGAAACGCGATTCTGTCTCAATTTTCAGGTTAAAATAATACTCTCAAAATGTGCTAGTCGGAATGAATTTTGTTTTTATCTTGGTTCAACCTCTAGATTAATACTGCATTTACATTTTGTGGTCCATTCGCTTACCAAATTAGTTACTTCTGCCAGCTTGTATATAACTCATAATATTTTGCTCTCATATGATGTAAATATCTTAATTGATTCATAGTTTTGCAAGGGTACACACACAAGAATAGATTGAATGGATTTGTCAGCAATAGGTTCTAATCTAATGTAGGTCTTACATTCCGTTTTATTTGATTTGATTTATTTTTTGGTTTTCTTAAGTACTATATTTGGTTATTAATGTTGATTTATTTTTGCTCATTTTGTATGCCTGTTTCAATTGCTGTGCATCTGCATTTAGATGTTTATAACTATCCTATGTATATAAATAAATATATATATGTATGTATCTATGTATGTTTTATTGTAGTACTTTAAACCGTATACCATTATTTATGTACATTAAACTACTTATTCTATCGGAAACATGATATCGCCTAATGAACATTATATTATATATATACATATAGCATACATATACATGCATATATGTGCCTTCCACCATGGATGTTGTCATTAAATAATGCTTATTAACTATTTGCTATGTTTGGCTTGCTTTCTAATTTGGCAAGTTCATTTATTACAATTTTTATTAATACTTTATACGTCAAATTTGAAAACCAGAACACTAAAGTATTGGAATATTTGATTTTTGTGGGCTATGGAAAAAGTTTTTGTATAGGCTTTGCAATCAAATATATTTAATATTTGTTAATTTACTATTTATTTATATATATTTATATAAATACTACTTTCTTTCTTGTGTTTGTTAGCCAATTGCATGCAATATATAATAAAAATTGTAAATTTCTCGAAAATAGCTGAAAAGAAAGTTGATCAATTGTGTTCAGAGCAAATATGTCCCCTAAAAATATAAACGGTGTCTGGTTTATTGACTACTAAACGTGTACTACTACATAATAATACAATTAGTTGTTGCCGCTGAGTTTAGTGAACACGCATCGATCTAATCCAATTGAAATGGATGCCAATAACCAAAATAAAACAACATTACCAGCATAGCTTTTTTGTAATACCAAACAAAACACATGCACACAAACAACAAGAAACAAGAACAATCAGAATTTAAGAGGATTACATACCAATTACATACTTTGTGTGACGTAACTCTGCATGAACCTTGTTTCTAATACTATGCCAATATCTTGTGCAGTTCAAGCTGGAGGATATTACCAGCGGTGGCACCTACCCGCCCAATCAGAGCACCATAATACCAAGCGCACCGGCCGTTATGGCCGCCGTTAACTTGGCCACCACAGCGGGCTCGCAGCGTCGCATCAGCAGTGGACCCAATGCGCGTAAGTTTATATTGAAAATGTACACGATTAGTTTGTTAATCGAATCTGACTTGCTTGCAGTTAACGCTTCCAATCAATCGCTCAACTCGGTGGGTCGTCCCGTGTCAGCGCCCAGTGAGAGCATCAATAATAGCGCCTATGTGACGCCACCTGCACGCCGGTATGAGGCATCAACGATGGCGTCATCTGCCACAACGACAACTGCCACGACAGCTAACAACTCTGCGTCGACTGCAACCAGTGCCAACCATGCAACGGCCACCAGCCACGATGATAAGGGTAATTTGTTCACGCCTGGCACCCATCTACACTGAAAACACTGAAAACTAACCCAATTCCGTGTCCAACAGATAATGACAAGGAGAACGATAATCGCACACAGACTGTCATACAGCGTCGACGCAAACCGAAACGCCGATCCACCGGCGTGGTGCATCTCGATATGGATGTAAGTGGATCTCTACATCTCGGGTGCCTACTAATTGCCCGGCCATTTGTCAAACTAAATGAGCCGTGAGCCAGTGGCATGTCATTTATATTTAGCATAAAGCGCTAATGAGTCTAGAACTAAATTGCTTAAATCACTTTCTTTTGGCTTTTGGCAGGAACTCGATCCGGAGCGTCAAAATGAAACGGCCAGCAATGACAAGGAGGATAAGGATAGAGAGGTGAGTCTAGAAGAAAAATCAACAAGCCCTGTTTCAATTTGCTATTTTTTTTTTGTATATATCTAAAATATTATTTCATCAGCTTGTATTCAATTATTGCCAAACTTTGTGCATAGCCGAATTTCAAAACAAAAATTCAATTTAAGCCATTTAAAAATAGTCGAAAATTTCAAGACTTTGAACAATTTGAACAATTCGCAGAATAGCGTAAAAAATTTGCTTTTCTTATTTTCCCTTTCAACAATGGTGATTCTATGAAATAGCAATTCGGAACATGGCTAATTATATATATTTTTAATTATTTTGCTATACCTACAACAACAACAACAACAACAAATACAATCGGAACATGTATGTGTGTATTTAGTGCATAAATATTTTCACACCTTGCAAATATTGGGCTCAATTTTGTAGCTGCCCCAGTTGGCTGGCTTTCTTCTTTCTTCTTTTTCCAACAGCTGTTTGTCTTTTCCTATTTAATTGCGTCGTCGATATTGCACCTGAGAGACACACATTGAGAAAGCTACACTTGCGCCCCCTCTGTTGTTACCCCTCCAGACACACTTATTCGTTCGTCACACCTTGTCACAATTTTTGACATTCCCGTGCGTCCTTCAAAGTAGCTGTGGTGTGGCCTGGTCTTTGCCTATCTCTGTCTGTTCCAATTAGCGAGCGACCCATTTGTGCGAAAAGAAAAATAATGAAAGAAAAATTATGATTGCCATTAGTAGAAAAAGTAGCAGCAGCAGCAGCCGCAGCCGCAGCTGCAGCAGTGAGAAGAGAGAGAGAAGCGCTCGCTTCGCGAGTGTGTACACGTGGCATTGTGAATGCCATTGCGCCAATTTGTGTGGATGATAAGTGCGGCAGACATTATTATTGGTTGCATTGTTCAAGGTAATATTTTACAAAAATCCTTTCATGGCCGAGGTCAACACTATTAGTGCACATCCAATTTGTGACAATATTTGAGAAACATTTGGATTTTCAACGAACCTGTTAACAATTTGTTTTTGACCAACCATTTTGACTCGAGTCTCGCTTGTCGGCCATTAATAAAAATGTCACATTTTCGAAATGCATTTTTGTGCCATTTTTCATTCAGCAGACAGACTGTCCGTCCCGTCTCTCTATCTGACTACAAATTATATTTATGTTGTAGACAATTAAAACTGATTTGATTGCTTATTTTGCGATTTATTATTATTATGCCTCGAACATTGATTGATTGTTTTTAAAATGCTTCTACAAAATCTGTCTGTTTATTATTATAATTTCTATATATATAAATGTGCAGGCAAATGCTGTGTGTATACAGTATATACTCTGAGCATGCTCTTCTAAAATCATATTCGGATCGCTTTGAGTCACAACCACTAGAAACTAGAAACTATGCTTGCCAGCCCTAGTCGCAGACGTGTAGTCGCCTCCGCTAAATCTGTATTTGACTAATCGTGTCAAAAATTGAGGCTGATTGACGATGTCAAGTGTTTCACGCCATTTTATATAAAGTATATAATTTACGTATATATACTTGCTCGATTATGGCTGTAGCCTAGCTAGTAAACACTTTCACAAAGCGCTTTTCACACACAACCAATTGCCCATTTAGACAAGCCGCGCACACCCCCCACCATTACCAACAGCAACAGCGACAACGACAACCAACAACAATTATAGTCGAAACAACAATTCACACATCGCTCACACGTACATTGAACTTTGTTTTTGCCGATCTATGTGCCCTGCCCCCTGCCCCTGCCCCCCTTAAGAAACTGAAAGAGTGTGTTCAACATTTGCGCGCTGCATTTGTCGCTAAATTTATACATTTTACAATTTTTGCATTTTGTGTGTAGTTTTTCGTTGTAAGCAGCATTTGTTTCCTCATTCCCTGCCGGCTGCACTTTCTATTTAGGGACCGGACCATGGAGGAAGGGGGCGGGCAACAGGCTGATGCCTCCGTCATGTGCTATATTTAGTGAGAGAGGGGAAGACTATAGAAAAGTTGTATTTTTTTTTTTTCGTTGGCCTAGTTATGATTGTGTACTTCTAGGGGAGCAAAACGGTTGCAACATTAAATGTAAATATAGCTCGAATGGTGCAGCAAAGACCGACCTCGCTCCTCGTGCCACACACTCTCTCTCGTTTGGTGTCTCTTCGCTGAGTGTGTTTAACACGTGTCAATGACTGTGTTTCGCCTTTTGGCCCAGTTGCATGCCAGGGGGCTGCCAGCCTGGCTGACTGCATCAGCTGACCCCAGCATAGTTTGCACATTTGCGTCTCGGACATTGGGCCAAATAAAAGTGTGCGATTTACTAAATTTAGCTAAGCAACACACAGGTGAAATATATAAACAAATACACACTCGTTTCTGTGTGTGCGCAATTCAAGTGAAACAGAAAAAAGTTCATTGCTGCCAAGGCTTCTAGTTGCTGCTCCTCCCTCTTGCTTGCAACTCTTTGTTTTCATATTTTACAGGCACACACGACGACGACCGACGCACACACATTATAATAATAATCTTCCAATAGTCTTCAACGGGTTTTCCGGCATGCGCTTCTCTTATACAAGTTCTCTTAACTTGTTTTTGCTCTCTTGCGTTTTACTATTTTCTGATCGTGCGCCAAGTTTTGTTTCGAATAAAACATTTGAATACTTTGCTTGGGTCGCACAGTTGAGTCTTATACGTCTAACGCATCACACACCAACCACACACACCACATCATCCGTCAAAGAAGCAGCTAAACAACGATCGCAATTCAACTACAATTATTTTCTTATAACTTGAAGTAAATTACAATTGAGTGCAATTGACGAAAAAAAACAACAAAAAAACCATAAACCACAGCAGCTGTCAAACGTGTCAAATACTTGCATTATTCGCTATCAGTTTACACAGAGATGAGATTCGAGACTCCAGAGACACTTGGGAGTCGCCACAAGGGGCAACATTGTGTGTGTTTGTGTGTTTGTGGTTTTTCAAGCGAACGTCTTACCATATTTAGAGAATTGCGCACACGTTTTTTTTAGTAGTTTCTTTTTTTTTTTTTTTGGCATTACAAGTTTTTTTTTTTGGCTTTGAGACTCTTTATTTGGTCAAAAATATTTTGATCAGTTTTTAATTTGATTTCGTTCGTGCGCGTATTAAAGGTTAAAGATCAACGAGTCGCATTGGAGAGGCAGCCAACAAAAAGTGGAACATATGTTTTGCAATTTATTATCGAAACATTTTCATTTGAAAAATTTGCCATTCATTTTGTTTATGCAATTTGAATACCCATAATTCTGTGTTTATTATCTATATATTCCATTTCATAATCCCAACAAACTTGAGCCCCTGATCTTGGCATCAATTTATTGCCATGACACAACAAAATAAACCGTATTTCTGAAACGTATCAGCCGAAATTAGCCAAGTTATTATTGCGGAATTGTTACAAAGAAACAGATTCTCAAAAATATATTTTGAATTTGTTGAAAGCGGAAAAAGCGATAAAAAGTTTTAGCGTTCATTCATGGACGAGATCTTCATAGAATGAGATGGCTTTTTATATGAGGCAACAGTTGACTCATAAATTAAATGCACTCGACATTTTGATTAAATGAAACATTTAGATACCCTGTGTGTGGACTATGATGGGGTATATGCAGACTAAAATAAAAACGAAAGACTAAATTTGTTGGACTTGTTTTCGTTTTTTTTTCATATAGATTCTTTGTCCGACTCATTCTAAAATTTGTAGTAAGATTTTGTGCGTGGTATGCAACATTTGAGCAATGCTGAACATGCAATCAATTTGCCTGCTGTTCATTTCATGTCTGCTTCTCTTGACTTGCGTGGGCTTGAGCATCAACTTAAGACATTAACACCGCACAGTAAATAAATAGAAAACGACATGGAGTCCCGGCCTCTAGATTAGTGTTTCTTGTTGTGTTTCCAATATTTTAGTTTAAAACAAATCGTTGAAACCAAACAGCAGACAGACCTCCCCAAAAATGAGAACAGACAAGCACCACACACACACACACACACAAGCACAGCCACACCTAGGGAAATGAGGGAAACGCTTTTTTCTACCGCATTGCGGCAAATCGAAAACAGAATGTCAAAATTTATGTCTTGACGTCATTTTCCCCATCAATTGAGAGAGCGAGTGCTGATGGGCGGCGGGGGGGTGCCTCGGGAGAGGCACCATATGTTAATATTGCGTTTTCCATTTTGCATTTAAAGATCGTTGCGCCTTGTACAGTAAATTTGTTTGTTTTTCCACTTTTGTTTATGCCAAAAAACAAATGCGAAAAACAAAATCAAATTAAACTTACAAAACATTTTCCCAAACGCCTCTTGATTTTCAATTATACAATTTTTTTTTCTGTTAAATTGGAAATCGGTAATGGAAAATGGAAAATGCAAAGCATTTCGATTTGCTTTGTTTGTCTATGCGCTGGTAAACTGACTGAAGCGTAATTTGCAATTTTGCGCCTTTGATTGATGTGTGAGATGTGGAAAATGAATTAGTACAGTCGATTTCCATTAACAAATTCGACTTGTTGATTATCAATTCTAAAGAGCCATTTCTTTGTAGCGTGTGTGTATTTGTTGAGCGTACTTGAGTCCCTTCCGTCATGTCCTTTCGCTCAAGATCGCGCACACAGGCGCCGCTGCCCAGTCGACGGCGTTCCTTGTCCTCCAGTGCACGAGCCGGCGGCAGCTCGTCCTCGGCTGGCAGCGCCTACAACTACAATGGCAGCAGCTATAATTCGAGGCCCCTGAGCACTGGCTACTATCCAAGCAGCAGCGGTGTCAGCAACACCAACTATCAGAGCCCCTATACAAGCAGCATCTACAACTCCAGGGAGAGTCTGTATGGTGGTGCGGGTGCGAGTGGTGGGGGCAGTGGTGCTCGTAACTCTGCCTACTATTCGAATGGTAATGCGAGCAATCGTTATGATTACTCCAAGTATTCACATCATCAGCCATATCAGCTACATCAGCATCAGCATCAGGGGGCGGGCAGCTCTGCATCATCCGCTTCCACATGCTCCTCATCTGCTGCTGGCAGCGCCACTAAAAGCAATCATAGAAACAGCAGCTACTACCAACTGCATCAGTTGCAGGCTTCCTCCTCAGCAGCAGCAGCCGCAGCAGCAGCTGGCAATCATCATCATCACTACCACATCGTTGTTGGCAATGGCTACGGCAAAGCATCTAAAGCATCTTCTGCTCTTTCCAACTCCTCTAACTCGAACTCATCATCCTCCACGGCATCCACAGCGAGTGGTGGCTACGACAGCTCGCGTTATGGTTATCCCAGCAGCTCAACGCCCTCCTCCTCTGCGTATGGCAGTGATCATCGCTATGTCAGTCCCTATTCCAGCAGCTATGATAATGGTGTGACCACCGCATCGCTCAGCTTCAAGTCGCCCGGGCTGAGCGGCTCCAATTCGTTTAAGGGCTCAGCCAGAGAGCGTCTGCTCAAGTCCAAATCCCTGTCCGCCTCGAACAGCAGTCTCAATGCGAGCAACAGCAGCACACCAGCAGCGAATGTGGGTGCCACAGTGGCAGCCATTGCTGCCACACGCTCCAACTCACTGCGGGAACAGGAGCGCAAGTCGCGCAACCGCACCCGATCCCGCAGTGCCGCTCAGCGCTCAATCAGCGCATCCTCCGAGAAGAGCGAGGGCTACGAAGTAAGCAAACGGGCAAATTATATCGATTGTTAATTGTTGTTGTTGTAGGCTACACGAATTTATTATTTAATTTGAATGTAGATTTTACTTAAATCTCTTGTAATCATCTCCCCTTGCAGAGCGGCAGTGAACGCACCTCTCGCTCTCGCACCGGGAGCACAGCGACGACGAGCACCGCCAGCGATTCAAAGAGTTCGAACAGCAGCAGCGACAAGGCGGAGAACGGAGATGGCATCGACTACAAGGCGCTCTGGGAAGCGGCCAAGTAAGTATTTAGTCTGGCAAAAGTAGTGATGCAAAAAGCGGCAAAGTCAGTCTTTCACTCTAGGCAGCAAAAATGTATATGCAACTGACTCTCATCTATTTTGTAGAATGGAGAACGATAAGCTGAAGCAAATGCTCAAGCAGAAGGACGATGAGGTTGTTCAATCGCGTGCGACGCTCGAGCGATTTGCCAATGCCGTAAGTAAACAGCTCAACATGCCACATGCCACATGCCATAAGCCCACAAGAAAATACTTATTTTTTTTTTAACAACAATACCCAAGCAAATGCAAAACAACTCTCTCAGCAGCAGTAACAAAAACAGAACAACAACACATAAACAAACCACAGCTCTCTTTCTCTCTCTATCTCTCGCGCTCTCTTAATCTTTCTCTGCGTCTGTTTATGGCCAGGCTCTCACTCTCTATCTCACACTATCTCACAATTATTACACATACTCATCAACTCCAGACTTGGCTCAAAATCCAAAAAACCAAATAAAATACAAATTTTTGACGCTTGCCGCTCGCGCTGTGTTCTCTTTCGCTCTCGCTCTCTCTGTTTCTGATCAAAATATGCCAGTTAAACCAAACACAATACAACAGTTGAACAACAGTAACAGTATGAAACACGACAAACGTTATCCTATAACTATATATTAGAGTAACAATATAGAAATGCCAAAAATCATTTCACATATTCGCAGACAACTAAAAATTCACTCTCTGAGATTGAGAAGCGTGAAAGAAGAGCAATGGAACGCAAGCTTTCCGAATTGGAAGAAGAGCTCAAGGTAATTACAAATGTGTTCCCGAACCCAAACCATATTCTCCCCCCAAAAAAGCAGTTATAAAGTCTTGTGCCTGTATGCTGTTTGTGTTCCTTTCGTTTTTTTTTTTTTTTTTTTGGATGAAAATAAAAGTGGAAATGAATGGGTCCATCGGTATCGCAACTCGTTTCGTTTAGATGCCAGCGAACTCAAGAGACGAATGATTTCTGATTTGACTGCTTTTAATTTGGCCTTTATATTTATTGCCTAAAACATTTTTTTGCTTAAGCCGCCGCATGCTGAAGGAGCTGGCTGAAGCGGCCTCCTTGTCGCAAACCTATGCTTTGTTTCGTTTACATTTTGATGCCCTTACCTCTTAACGGTTAATTCCAAACGCAATAACGTTAATATTAATACCGATATAGCCGCACTCCGTATCGATCGATTTCCCAATCCACTCAGCCACGTTTCGCACCCAGTTGAAAAGGCAACGATATCGTATACCCTATAATATATATATATATATATACATATATATATCAATTTTTTAATTTTTTCGCTTTACATTTTTGGCCACCTTTGCAATTTCAGTGTGGATGCATTTCAACGGCACAGTTGCAATTGTTTATTAATATTATTATCATTTATAGCTGCACATAAGCTGCCGCTTCAAATCGTTTCTTTATTTTTAATAAACCCACCCGAAAAGATAACAAAATTATTATCATCAGTACATATCTCATATTACATCATATCATATCGTATCGTATCATATCATGTACAAAATATGCTCATCGATTGTGTTTTGTTTTCGTATTCACATCAACTCTTCACCTTCAACTTCATCATCGCATCAACTCACACGTTCATCATCATTGTTGTTGTTCCACTGTCAATTGTCATTTCTCATTTGTCCCATTGTCACTCTCACTTGCACTCTGTGTTTCGCCCAACATTTGTGTTTTGATTTGGTCACACTATCCATGCGCTTATACGTTATACGTTACACGTTACACGTTTTACGTTTTACGTTAATCATTTGGCGTGCTCTTTTTGGTGCGTCACATTCTCTTTAATCTTAACGCAATGCGCTCATTTCGAACAAAAAAAAACCGCTCACTTAAATTTTGTTTTTCTTTTCTCTCTCTCTCTTCCCACGCGCGCCTCATCCATCGAATCGAATCGAATCGAAACGCAATGAATATATTGAACAAAAAAAAAACAAACATACACAACAAATACAAACATATATATATATATATATATATATATATGTGTATGTTTTGTTTTGTTACTTTTTTTCTTCTTTCTCCGCTGTTTGTTGTTTTGTCGTTTTAGCTGTTGCAGAAGCTAAAGACTGAGAACGATCGTCTGCGTGCCGAGAATCGTGCCCTCACTCGAGTCGTCTCTAAGTTGACCACATCGGCACAGAGTCAGCTAGCCAAGACCAAATAGGCGTCGACAACAGAACAGAACGCATTCAATATTTATACAGTTAATTAGCGCACCCAGCACCCCACCAAAATACAAAAACCTTCAAAAAATATACAAACATTAACAAAAAAAAAAACAAAAAAAACAACAAAAAATCCAGCAAATTGCAATCGTAATCGTCATCAGTTTCAAAATACTCGTACTGCATACATATTTACATAACGCATAACGTACACACGCCTACCTAGTTAAATTCTTATATATCACAGTCTAGCCTAAAAAATACCGCTCGAAGATGTACTAGCTCTGACCAATTGATCACAGCTTATATAGATACTACTATTATTAATACTCTTACTATATTATACAAAGAAATGCAAATCATTTGCATTGTTATGTATTGAGCGCAACGTGCAACAATAATTAAATGTATTTGTAGCGCAACTTTGGATTTGCGGCACTTTTTCTTATCAACACCAAACATCAGTTTGCCAGTTTATATTTTTGCAATGCTAAAGGAAACTTATATATATAAAATACAACACAATAAATACATTTATACTATGCAACTATAGGTAAAATATTTGCGAATTTACATAAATATATTGTACTTAGACGTAATCTAGTCTATATCAGTCAAAATATCGGTAACAGAATATGACACGACATATGCCAACAAATATATACCCACAACAAACATATATATATATAATCAAAAAAGTAAATACCACATCAGAAATAAATCTCATCGAAACTCAAGGATATTGCTCAACAATTGCTGCCCACCACCCCAAAAACAACAACAACAACAACAACAATAACAACAATCAATGGCAACGAGGCCCAAGCAACATCAGCAACCGAAAAGATCAAATTTCTTCTTTGTGATTATGCAGTGAGCTTTAACGGTAAATGTTCTTCAACCACACTGACCAAGAACCTGCGTCCCACTTGAGCTGGCTGTTGTTTTCTTGTTGCATAATGCGAATTACAATATATATATATATATATATATATATATATATATATATATTAAAATTTATTAAAACTATCTAAGCGAGTTCTAAATGTGTTTCAAAAATTATACAAAATTTATTATGAATTTATGTTATGTGGAAAAAAAAACCAAAATTATGTTTAAGATCCGTTTGAAATCTAAATTGTGTTTTTGAAACACTTTATTATGTAAATACCTATCTAAATGTATAATACCTATAAACTATAACTATACTACATAAATATATAAATTGTTCCCTTGTTGTTAATATTGTTACAAAAAGTTGTATGCTGAAATTTTATACTCTTGTGTGTGTGTGTGTGTGTGTGTTTCTTCTCATCTATTTACCAGTGTTACCAATAAAAGTTTGCCCATTTGTCTATCCTTTTAAAGAGCTATTTATTGTTTACTGTTCTCTTTTTTGCCATATCGCCCTTGTGGGTCTTAAGTTTTCAATCACTGAATTGTGTTCAGCGTCAGGAATTCGCTTATCGTACACCTGTCATAACCACCATATATCTTCAATCTTAAGCAGATCAAGAGAAAAGTAATGATCACATAAATTTATTTTTCAATTGTTTCCTTTGTGGGTGAAGTGCATGTTTTTTTTATGTCTGATTTCTAGGGCGCGCTGTTCAGTTTTCAGATTCTTCTAGGCTCTTTAAGATATATATATTTTAACTAACTGTTTGTTTGTTGATCTTGTTGTTGTTGCTGATGCTGAGATGCTTTCAGTGAGCCGCAACCCCAAACTAAACCGCATGTTTTTTTTTTTTTAATATTTTTTTAAAGCCCTTTATAATCTTTATAATCCCCATATTTGATTCGAGTCTGTAACTCACTGTGCTGTTGCGCTATTTGTTTTTTTATATCATATTTGATTTTTGGATACTAATCTGATTGCACTCTCTTTTATTGGAACATAGCAACTTGATGTCTACAAGTCGGATAATCATCGCCTGAAGGAGGAGAACGCAGCGTTGATAAGAGTAATTAGTAAATTAAGTAAATGAAATTATGTTTTAACCTAAATTTACTCAACAACAACAAAAAAAAAAAGAAAAAAAACAACAACAACATCCAGAAGGCAAGCATCAATTTGAGTCAACAAAAAGCTGGCAGCACGAATTCAAATCAAATCAATTCAATTATCGAGTAGAAGAGTTCTGTTTAATATTATTGTGTGATTATTAAATGATTATTAGTTTTGTGTGCTGAAAAGATGGAAACCATGTTTCGAAACTCGTTAAAAATTGTTTATTTTTTTAATTTTCTCTTCCAAACTAAAAAAAAAAAGAAAATACTATAAACATGTAATGGAGCATGATGTATTTAATGTATGTGGTCAAATTATATAAAAATACATTTATACAAAGTAGAGAAAATTATGAACATCAAAAATATATAATTATAGTTATAGATGTTGTCTAACGGTTAATTTCAAACAAAAAAAACCTTTACAAAAAAAAGAAGAAGAAAACTGAGAACATATTCATCAAATGATCCCTAGTTACAGATTAGTTTAACTATATAATGCATACATATAAACATATATTTTTCATATATACATATAAATTATATACATACACATACACACACACACAAAACACACAACACACACATTTGGATAACAAACAGCTATAAAAAGTAAAAAAAAAAAACAACTATTTGTGAGAAATGTTTTGAAACCAGCCCACGCAACGTCAACTTACTAATTATCATAAAGCTGTAATTGTTTTTTTAATTATTATTATTATTATTATTTAAAACTCATTTAGACCTAAACATCAATTTGAAACCGATCAGTGGATATATATATATATATATACACATGAGTTATGCATATGCAACAAAAGGAACAACAGCAACAATAATATTTGTAAAATCAGCTCGTATAGAATGAGAGATACTATTTATTTATAAATATATCTATATATATGTATTTTAAATGTCCCATGGCGCTGTAGCAAACGAGTTAATAATTATATATACTCCCTAACTATAACGGTAAACAATAGAATCGTTGCATATGCATACAAACGATTTGATTCATTATGTTTAATTTTATTTGTTCACTTTGGAAACGTATTATATATCGTATCGTACTATACTTATTTGACTTTTCGCTTATACACTACATACATACATACATGCATACTTCATAATTGTAACGAATACACACACACACACACACACACACATCAACACACACACACACACATGATCATATATCGCATATTTCTGTTATTTATTAAATTCGTTTAAGAGATTTTTTGTGTTACTCGTGATGAAAACGATAAACAACAAAGCAAACAAAACAAACAAGTGAATTGTGTAATATGTAAAATTGTGAGAAGATATTTAAGAAAATTTGATTCAAATACGAAACTTAATAAATGTGATCGCAAAGTAACATTAAGTCTCTTCTTTTCTATCACTAATATCCAAGAGCAATGACCAGATGAGTAAGTAAAAAAAAAGAGAGTTTATCATTCACAATTTTTAGGGGTCGAACTAAGAAGATCTGATATTTATTGTGGTCGCTATTAGTTACGCCAAGCACCGACCGAAATGATGCATGAAAATGCTTTTATATATATACAATGGGCACTAATCGACTGATTTGAACAATTATTCGAAGCATTTGAAATAATGGCACATTTATACCATAATAATAGGGTATTCCAATACTTATATAATTACATTCAAAAAGCTGAATAGCACGTTTCAAAAGATTTAATATGGTGATTAAGGAAAAAGGCGAAAGACGAGCTTATATTAATATAGATGTAATGATTTTTTAATGTTCCAAGTGGTTGTATGTCACCAGAAGGGTTAATGGGAATGATCTTTGAAACGGTTCATCACGTCATGAAAATATACACTTTACATCAAATTGAATATGTAAGTTAAATATATATATATATATATAGAGGGTGCTTAATAATTTGATATTTTTATGGTTGTTGACTATTAATTGTTGTTGAACAGTATTACATACTTACCAAATTATGGGGCCTGTGCGCTTAATAACTTAAATGGTTTTTTTTATGGCCTAGAATAATAACCTAATACACGAATTCTGATTTCATAAGTCAGTGCTACCTAATAATTTGAGAGTTCTCGTTGGAATACGCCTGGGGGGCAATTACTTAATCTGATCTCTGATGTCTGACATGGCTAGAAAACAAACACTTAGCACCAGCCACTTATCATACGCATGGAATGGGAAGGGAAAACTCGAGTGCTTAGCATAAAGCCCATTGTACTAATGCTCTGCTCTTCTCTTCTCTGCAAACAACTCAACTCGGAGTCGGCAGCAGCTGCGGCGGCGGCTCAAAGCCCAAAGTGAGTGGAAATGGCGTGAGCGAGGCTTAAAAACGTTTTCAGCAACCGAAAAATGGTTAGTTGCGCTCAACGCGTTCACACGTTAACAACGTCCGTCGTCGGCAGTGTTTACTGGGCTCAAACGGCACAAGCGTGCAATTTGATCATATTTGTATAAAACTCTAAATTATTGCAACGCCGCGTCGCACAATTAAACCATATTTATATAAGTTTTTTGCCAAGTTGTGAAATTAATCTCGGTTAAGTGTTTGATTCATAAATAAGACAAGCAACGCAACGATTTTAAACGGATATTCAAAAGTAAGCGATTACATAATGGGGAAAGGATATGAATATGAAACCTACTCAAATAAGAGAAACACCTACACAAAAAAAAAACTCAAGCCAGTTGTTGTTGTTGTTGTTGCCTGGAGCCGAAGAAAAACTTTCGCTTTCACCGAAGCGCCGCTTTGAGCTTTTCTTGGAACAAACAACAACAGCTGCGATGTTAGCCATGGCCAATACATCATTTGAGCCATAAGGCAAATGGGCTAGCTGTCGATAGTAAATTAATTCTCGGGCCTTTGGTAATTATATTCTTGTGCAGTACGTCAAAAATTGTTTTGACAACTGGAATGATTCAAATTGTTGTATTTCGAACTTTTTTTAAGCTTCTTTTTATTTTTCACGTAATTGGTTACCCTTTCTTCTGGTTCTGAGACCTACTTAAATTAGGCAAAAAAAAAAGAAGATGGTCGAAATCGAAACAATTCTCTTTTAAAAAGTATTCGCTTGTGTTGTACATATGTATGCAATACTTATATCTACAATCTACGATTGGTCAATTTGTTATGCGGATTGCTCAAGCAACAAAGTCAATTAAATTCACGCGGTAGTGGGTAATACGTTGTACGTTTCAGTTTTTGAATGTTACGCCAAATGGCGCGGTCGCTGCAAGGTCTCGTCCAGCACCGAAGTTAGCTAATGACATAAAAACAAGTAGACACAGCACAAACACACACACACACGCAATGTGTAGTCATAAGTAGAGGTGTGTGTGTGAGTTTGGTAAGTTATGAATACGTAGATATGTTTGCATTAATATTCACTGGCGAACACAATTTGGCAACTGCATTAACGGTCACACCATTGTGACCTCGAAACGGACTCTATTCGAATACAGATATATACAGATCCATAATAATATTAGATACATTTGGAGCTTTTATTGAGGCTTCTCGATCAATAAACGTCTTAAATTCGTACACTCTTCGACGTGCTGTGAATTTACAATTAACCAATGACAAGCAGTATTCATTGTTCTAAGTGAGATTTAATGTAGTTGAACATAAAAAAAAAACTGCATTCTAATGATGCGAATTTAACTTAATTGATCACGTGGCCGAAATTGCCTGGAACGCAACTTGAGTAATTGGTATTCATGTCCAATACATGCATATTGAGTGTGTGACACAACATTGAACAACGAATAAAGCTCTCAAGTCGATCCGTCAAGTGGGTGGTGTTTACAGTTTACAATGTAAACTTTACATCAATATCCGGCATGTGTAAAACTTTGAGATCGCACCAAATCCAATAACTCAGGAGCTTGAAAGCTTTCAATGTTAAAACGAGTTTTTGAGTCTTTTCTTTCGCCTGCTCGCTGGCTGTAAACTCTCTCTGTGCGCCCCTCCCCACTCACTCCTTTTAGCAGTTATACTGTGGTTTGTCAGAAATTATGCTATGATGTAACCGCACATACACACACACACTCTCTAGGCTAATTGGCGGAGCGGATGCAGAAAGAGCGTGCAAAAGAAAACATAAATTGCACGTCGCAAGCGCAGCTTGAGACGCAACATGCTCTCACTCTCTTTCCCTCTTTCACTTACCTCCTGTCTTCTCCTGTTCGCGATGTTATCGTCGTCTGACCCAAAAACGCAATCGTCAATATGCTTGCGAGTAACTACACATACACAGACACACACGTACACAGACTCACACTAGTATGGCTGCTGGTAACTGGGCATAGTCAAAGCAGGGCATATTACCAATTTCGCTTTTTAACAGCGTCTGCCCGCCACATTGAAATCTGTGTGAAGGCCATGAAAGTGAAAAATAAAAAAAAAAAACCAAAACAACCAAAACTTGATTTTGGCCATTTGGACGATGGAGGAGTATGCTCATAAATAGTTTGTTGACCAAAAATGCTTACTTTTCTCTCTTTCAGCCAATTAATATGGCTATTATTATGCTCTAGGTGTGTAGTACTTATTCATGTGTGTGTGTGTGTGTTTGGTATAAGCACAAAGTCAAATGGCCATAGCGGGTTACAGTAACTGCAAGCAGTCGGCAGTCGTCATCATTTTGGCCCGACCTGCAGTGATATAATCGGTTGTCTTTTGATGTTCGTCTTTCCACTGACCTTCGTGCGATTTAAATGGGTTTTTGAGCATGTAGAAATTTAAATCATTCGATCGTAAGATGTTGACGGTGTTTTCTTATGCAAAACGGATGGTCCCTTCACATTTGGGTCATGGTCAATGGACCGGTGCGTCGACAAAAAGCTGTTCGTCTGTCACTCACCAATTAATCGATCTGCTGTGGCAATTTTAACATTCAGTCAGCTCTATTTTTGATCAATTTGCCAACGCCACAAGGGATAAACTGCTTATACATAAATAAATTGCCATTCATATATATTCATACATATATCAAATCAATCGACACCGACTAATGCTCCTCGGTTCAAGCCCACGTAATAAACTCCAACTTGAATTGTTGAACCACTCACAGTCAAAGCCATTGACCCATGTACGAATCACACACAAAACATTTTACTGCACCGAGTGGGCTTTAACCATTGACTTGTAACATTTGTATATGCATTATCCATATGTGTGTGTGATTGTTAATGTAGGTTAGTAAAGAGTAGTAGTGGAAGCAAACTCTACAGAGTTCGATGAATTTTAACATTTTTGGCTTCAGAGGCCAGTGGTTGACCAAGGCCAACCACATAATTAGTGTTGTATGCACCACCATCCGATTGTACTCTGCAAATTGTGCACATTACGTATGCGTAGTAAATAAATACTCTATTTTATGAAGTTGTGTTACAGAAGCATACCATTAATCCGTACCAAAATCGAACTTAATATAGCAATGTGAGTCTCTTAATGAAATCTTCTACACTTTAAGCATGTCTATTGGATATTTATTGTCGTTTGTTTGCTAGGGTATTTAATCTTCGTCACTTTATTGGCAACTCGATTTCCTTATGCCATATTCGAGTGGTTCATAACGGCAACTGACAGAAGTTCGGGGCTCTAAACATATAATTCGTATATTCTATGTTATTGCTATGAATATATCAAATCACTTTGTGCTCAATACCAGTCCAAATTATTATTTAATCACGTAATTGCATTTGTTTTTTTTGTAGTGTTGGAAACTGGGGTCATGCAAAAACCGGAACTGGACGGATCGGCACGCAGTGGTGAGGACTACGATCCGTATGTGTGCTCGCTGAGCCCCGAGATGAAACTGCTTGCCAAGGAGGATCTGCACGAGGATGACAACATCAGGCGACAGGCACTTGCACAGTTCCGTGAGTGGATTGCAAAGCATCCACACATCAAGAAGTGCCGAACTGATGCAATTTTCTTGCTGCGTTTTCTGCGGTGCCGGAAATTCTCCGTGCCGTCGGCGTGTGAAATGCTCGAGCGTTATTTGACGCTTCGGCAGCTGAACCCACACTGGTTCCAGAAGCTGGACATCAATGATCCGGCTATCAATGAGATCTTTGATGCCGGATATTTGGTGCCGCTTCCCCAGCGCGATGCCACTGGTCGCAAGGTGATCTTCTCGGTGGCCGGTGCATTTGATCCGTACAAGTTCACCTCGGCACAGATGGTACGTGTGCACAGCATGATCTGTGAGTCGCTGCTGGATGAGGAGGACTCCCAGGTGTCGGGGTATGTCCACGTAAACGATGAGAGCGGCATGAATATGGGCTTTGTCAGCCTGTGGTCCCTGACCGATCTGCGCAACATTGTGAAAACCATACAGAATTCAACACCGATGCGTCACAAGGAGACGCATTTTGTGAATATACCCCACTATGCCAATCGTGTCATTGAACTGGCTGTCTCCATGCTGAGCGAGAAGCTCAAGAAGCGTATTATCGTAAGTCGAATATACTTTCAGTTGTATAATTCCGTTAGCTAACTTCTCTTTGTTCACCTTGCCAACACAGGTGCACAAGAACGTGGAGTCACTCAGGTCGAAAATCGATCCTGCCATATTGCCCAAGGAATACGGTGGAACAGTGCCCCTTGCTGATATGATTAAGGAGTTCAAGGCCAAAATCCAACAGCGTCGTGCCGCAATTCTCGCCCTGGATGAAATGCAAATTGAGATCACCAAGGATTCGGCCAAGTTACTTGGCCATGATAGTGGTGACATCGATGCTGGTGTTGTGGGTAGCTTTAGGAAATTGGAGGTGGACTAGTTCCTCATAACTAGGCAGTAGGCTAGGCTAGGCTAAATCAGAATACCATTGAGACATATGACAAAAACAAAACAAAACACAAAACACACATCAAAATTGTTGCATACAAATTAAATTATAAAATACAATTATACACACATATACATATATAAACAGCCCGGGCTGCAGCATCCAATTTGGCAACAAGTACAGGTACCGGAAACTGGAAATTGCAGTTCATTTCTGGACTTTTAAATATATATATATGCTATTATATCCATGCACTCGACTCCGTGTGCATGCAAGCTATTTAAATATATACATATACATTCTTGTTCAAATGCTTGATTGGATTGTTCATTCATTTAATTGTACCCCTGTTTGCAACAGATTCCAAGAGGTATGTATTTACTTAATCGTTTCTATTTCAAGTACTTTATGCCACAAGTGCAATTCGTTGTTCAGATAGCTAATTAGGATTGCTTAACAAATGGAGCAATGAATGTGGATGTTTAATCAATTGAGAGAACGATCCGTTGTAAGAATAGCATATTATATTAGATCTGTTTTGCGGAAGTAATTCAAATAGGAAGTCTATGGGTAACATTAACTATGCAGTTGAAGATTTTACTAGTACACATAATCCATTTTGAAATAATCTCTTATATCTAAAAAAGTAATTTTGCTATTGCTGACATTTTGGTGTTTAATGTTTCTAAAACTGTCTTTCCCAAACTATGAAAAGTTAATTAGAAACTGTAATTTTCCATAAAATGTAGATACTTAATCAATCCTAATATAAATTAAATATACAGTTTGAAAATTAGTAATTTAGAAATTTAATTGTCTCCAATTAGGAAACTTTATTTACAAATATTTGATATATATTTAAAATAATTTAACTGAGGCTAAAATGATATTCCCTATGCAAATTTACTTTTGAAAAGTACTTAAAACTTGAAAGTTTGTTTAGATTTAAGTATGAAGTAGCGTATTTAGCTGTCGTATAATTGAAACGCAAAGAATGATTGTTGTTACTGTAGTTGTTGTTGCAACACGATAACGGTGACACAGACAACGCCGGCAAGCACGAAGTCAATGACAACCACGCCGACGACGACGTTGAGAGAATCTTATTGCATTTTTGAGCAAGAAAGCAACGACAATCAAAGCTCGAGGTACGAAAGCGTAAAGTTCATGCACATGTGTGAGTGTGTGTGTGTGTGTGTGTTCTCGTATGTACTAAGTACATGTATGTGTGATCATACTTCTTTATATGTACAACTGTACATATGTATGTATATGTATAAAAGAGAAGCGAGAATGTGTGTCGGCATTATGATTGTACGCTTTATTATTATGACCGCATACGAAATGATTTCGAAGTTTACATTTCAGTTGAGCGTTGAAACAGCTGGAGAACGGCCAGCGTTGAATGTGGATCGTTGAACGTTGTTTGTAGATCGACGATCGTAGAACGCTGTCTCATCTTGAGTTCCAGTTCGAGTTTATTGTTGCTAATTGTTGCGCTAAATGTTTCGCCATACCGGGTTCTGAAAAATGTAAGCGACATCTCCAACATCGCATTGGGCAATTGTTTAGAAATCGAGGTCTTCTCAAGAACTTTGACACAGTTCTTAGGCTTTCTCGTTTGCCGGTTTGTATAAATTTGAATTTGCATTTGATAAAGTGTAAGTGCGACAAGAGTCACGCGCGGTTGCAGTGATCTGGCAGCGGCATACGGGAGGTATGCGCAATATAATTTGCCCTGTTAGTCACCAAACTGTGTGTGTGTATAAGTGTGTGTGAGAGTGAGTGTACCTTTCTTACATGGTCAATGATTTTTGGCCAAAAGCCACAGTCAGTAATTATTAAGATTGTTAAGGTTAGCTGAAATATAATATGTAAATATGTTCATACCAAATGCAGTTTAAATCACGCCGCTAACGACGCTAAATGCAAGTGAGCAGCCAATTGGCAACTAGGCACTAAAATGCCACGAGCGCTCGTCGCTCAGAGAGACAGCTGGCGCTAATCAAGCTGTATAAAATCGGAGCAAGCCAAAAGCTCTACCACTGAACAGCTGTTTGCGAGGCAACCTTATGCAAAGGTAGCTTTTTTGCGGCTTGCGCTCTCTCTCTTTCTCTCTTTCTCTAAGCAAGTGATAAGTGGAAAGCGCGCTGGAATTATGTGTGTATTAAAGAGAGAGAGAGAGAAAGAGAGGGAGTGCGATATTAAGAGAGCGCCAATTGTCCGCTCGTTTATCAATATGGAGTGCGAGTCACAGATAACAAATCATTTATATAAATTATCAACTTTTTTTTTTCCATTTACACAATGGAAAACCACAGCGGACAAACGGAGCATTGTGCATTTGACTTGTCAGTCTGTGCAGTGAAGCAGTGGAGTCATCAACTACATAGGTCAATATGAACAAACTGCTAACATTGATGCCGGGCAACAATGCCAAAGATTCTGCCCGCAATTCAGTAACTCTGGAGCCGGAGATTTGCTTCCAGATAACCATTGAGACGCCTCAGCACACTGACAGTGAGCAGAGCTTTAAATCAGGGAACGGTTCGGCTGCAGTACCAGAATTAAATGTGCACCTAATCGCGGCACGACATTTACCTTCACTATTCGGCTTTAAGATCGTGCAGGGCTATTTAATTAAGGTAAATATTGACAGAGCATTTTGCTGACACCGGAAATGTCTTAACAAAGAAGTTCTCTTTATGTTCGATTATAAAAGTTTGAATTTTAAATTAATTTTTCAGTTTTTTTTTTATTTATACAAGCTAAATTACTTGGAAGTTTTTCTCAACATGAATTTGGACACTCTAATTTATTACTTTCCTTACATTTTTCACACAGGTTAAATTGTTTCCCGGCACAAAGCGCTTAGACAGCAGCATTCAGACTAATACCTGGCCAAAATTTAATGAAAATTTCAAGTTTCCCTTAGTGCCTGACATTAAGTAAGTAACTTTATCACTTAGGGTACTAATATTTTCTTTTATAACATTATATTCTACTATCCACAGACCCTCTTTAAAACATGGCTCTGCCTTTGCAACCCGAAGACATACGCAGAGTCAAATTAACGGCGATTCTTCCACTCTCGACGAACTCTTTGCCGGCCAATTTGTGGTCTTTACTGTATATGCCCTACTCGAATTGCCTGCCGCAGTAAGTTGTCTACATTTTCAAACTTTAAATGTTTATCTATGTGGGTTAAGTAAATATGTCTCTATTTTCAGAGTTTTAATCGATTCAGCAAGACCTATCGCTCCCTAAAAGATAAGAGCACGAATTTTGTGCGGGGGTTTGCTTCGGGTGAAACCCAGACTGAAAACGGGGAGGCCCAAAATGGGAAGCGAAAGAAATCGACAGAAAATCCCCGGGACGCCATGCCGCCATTGACAATAAGTGAATCACGGAGAAATATCGGTAATAAAAAAAAATATAAGTAGAAGTACATATAAAAAAGGGTGATATTTATGCAACTGCTTTCGACAAAAAGTTTTCGCTTTTTAGATTAGAATTTGATCATTCAATTCGAGCGAAAAACGTGTTCCAACTTAAAATGTAGTAAAATTCTGGAGGTCAAATCATGATGTAAACAGCATAGCTTGTCCAAATCTGATGGGCTTTGACAAAAAAAAAAATGTAGGCTTAAATTCTGGGGAAGGTAATAAATTAACTTCGACTTATATATGTATTTGCATACCAGTTTAATTTAATATATTTTGATTGTTCATTTCAGGCTCTGTTACCTGTTACCTTGAGCCAAAGATTTTCAAGCGTAATTCTCGTAATGGCTCCTACTCGACTGAGGAGCTCTGGCAGCCCATTAAAGACATAACGACCACTGTGCTCTCGAAGACGCCCAGCAATAATAATAACAACAACAGCAACAACGTAAGCTATCAAAACAGACAAACTGACGACAAAGTGACAGTCACATTTAGCTAAACAATGACTTAACTGAATGCCATAACCCAGCCGAGAGTTAAGTGCAAGTTCATAACCGAAAACAACTGAAATTAAGATGTGCATTTCATTTGGTCTAGTGAAAGTTGGCTTACAAAGTAAATTGCGACAATCGTTAACCACGTAACCAAAGACAGGAAAATTACACAAAGACATGAATGACGAATAACCCTTGAACTTGGCTTTCATTTGCAGCTCACCAATGCACCCAAAGGCGTTGTCGAAGTGGCGCTCGAGGTGCGGGATCTTAGCGAGAGCGAGTCCCTACCAGAAGCGGATGCTCAGCCAGAGCAAAAAGATATCCCAACAACGGCAGCCAACAACTGGCAGCGCGTGAGGGCCGAGGTGAAGCGCAAAATGGGCATGAGCAATGTGACAAATATCTTGGGCGGCACACTTATGCTTCGAGTGACCACATCCCGAATGCGTTGCTCCAACAAGGTCAAGGACGAACTGGAGGCGACGGCCGCCGGTGGTGTCTATGTAAAGACAACGGTCTTTGAGCATGGCATCTATGTGGATGCCTGGAAATCGCCCAACTTCTATCCCTCGCTCTCGACCAAGTGGGATGGCGCTGGCGGGGATCAGGCGACCATTTGTGTACCCCTGCGCAGCTTGGATCAGCTGGAGAATATGGTGATCCGCACAACGCTAGCAACTAAACTGAAAATGGGCAAAAAACTTGTGCTGGGCACAGTGCTAATCGGCGGCGATGGCTCCGAATCGGGTTTGGAGCAGATGCGCCTACTGAGAGATTCGCCAGTCAATGAGCGTGTGAGCACCTGGCACTGCTACCATTAATTCTCAGCCAGATTTCATGCCATTAATTTCTAAGCCAATGTCTAGTACCAAAATTAAAGATACATTTCCCTACTGCTACACTCAGAGAAAAATATGCATTTGCATTTATAAAAAACTAATTTTAAACAATTTATTATAATTGAAAATATGAATATATAAATAATAATAATTTTCTTATAAGTCGAAATGTTTGCCCTTAATATAAATGAATATTTCAGAAATGTAGGAATGAAATATTTAGAAAATTTCATTTAAAATTTGTGCAATATGTGAGATATCGTAAATGCTATTTTTTTTCGCTAAATCTTAAGAAATACTTTGTTTTTATATGCGAATCTGTTATTCAGATATTTTTATTATTTCTAAACACTTAAATCGTAGAATATAAGTTATAATTCTGACTTTTGACACACTCTAAAAAGCAATTTTGCTGATTTTTTTTTCCTAAATTCGATGTCACATTTGTTTGCAGAGTGACAGTGTATCATTAAATTTATATGCTCATCGTTTATATCGACTCTTATGTGTTGGATTTGGATTCTCCGTTAAGCGCTGGTTTATGACCATGGCCATATTTAGGGACTGGCATCTGAACCAGGTCGGGCGCTCACTGAAGCCGTTGGTCATTTCACGGCTAGGGGTTTTCACACATTTTGCGCAGCATTCCCAAACGGCGCGAGTTGACACCACGCAGCACTGTTTGCGGCCCACTGTGCGCGTGTGTTTGTGTTAGTGTGTATTAGTGTGTCGCTGCCAGCAGCGTCGAACGCAACGTTTTTGTACATTTTGTTTGGTTGTGTTAGCTCAGTTCGAGGCGCTCGACGTTGGCGTTCAGTTCTCGAGGAGACAGCGTTGCGATCGGATGTGTTTTTTGGTCGGTGCGTGTGTGTGTGCGTGCGAGTGTGTGTGTTTGTCGTCGTAGTCGTAGTCGTAGTCGTAGTCGTCGTCGTCGTCGAGACAGCGCGAGACTCTGAAGCTGCGAGTTGTCGGTCTATATATGAATATTGAGATTCAGTTCTTCCAATGTAAAAATAAAATTTACGAAAACATATTTGAAAAGTGACTTTTCAATGTGCTAAAAAGAACCTGAGCGAAAAGTGCGGAAAACTTTGCAACATTTTTTATTCGTAGTCTCATTCGCGGAAATCAAATCAAATAGGGTGTGTGTGCGCCTTGGGCCACCCTGTATTTGCCAGGTACTTAAGCAGGTAACCGGCAGCCTTAGCCTCTAATTGATAGCCGCCTCTCATTCAGTTAACATGCAAATAACAACAATAATAATCAATCATTAACCGCATTCGCGCACTCGAAATTGTTCAATTGAATGCCGATAAAGAAACGCAGCAACAATGTACATAGTTAATAATGATGCGGCCTCAAATAGATGTCGTCATTCCATTTCATTGAGTTGCCTCATTTGTGCACATCATACACACGTTCAGTTAATATATACAAATATATATATATGCTATATATATGTATGTGCCATATGTTCCAAGTGCAGCTGGGAGGCAACGGCAATGCATCAGTTATGAATACAACAACAGTTTCATTCATGAAAACAATATGCAGAAACAGTGATCGCTCCAAATTGCAACACTTCCGCTGCAGATGTGCTTTAGATGTGCCCAACAAAAATCAATAAAAATACAATCATTTCTGGGAATCGCAATTTTCAAAAAAATACATTTGGAATATTAATGACAATCAAAACCACAAAAACAAATTTTAAATTTTAATTAAATTAAATATACATTTTTATTTTACGATTTAAAATTCGCAGAAGTCATTGAAAAAGTGGAAATTGAATTTCTATGAATTCAAAAATCTAATAAAAACACAATTTTAGTTTTCGACTTTCGATTCGCAAAATATATCATTTCCGAAAGTTGTAAATTTAAGAAGAAAAACTAAAAATGGAAATTTATCGAATGAAATATAAAATGATAGTTTTGGAACCATCATAATTTCCTTAAGCTGCAATACGCGAGCGATCACTGTGGCCACCGATGCACATAAATTCTATATAAAATGCATGTGCCATAAATGTGTCGTCTGAGGGGGGTGTTTTGGGGGGGCTGGCGCCGTGATCGAAGCTTCTTTGCGATTACAGCGCGGAGCGAATCATGATTTATGGCCAACAACATCCGTTATATTATATGTGTATATAGGAATTTACATACGAACAAATATTTACTTGTGTGAATGCTTGGAATTGTTGCCTAGCTTATTACAACAGAAATCGAATCGAAAATTGGCCTTTATATTTATAAAAAACACACAGCAACTAATAAATAAACTTGAGTCCCAGACGCATCTTGACATTTTTCAACTTCCGTTGCGGACTGCCCATCTGCACATAAGTAGCAGGTACACACACACACACATTTATACACATATATATGTACATATATATACATAAGTATATGTACGTTAACGTGTATAGTAAGACGAGAACTGCCCACGAAGACTAACGCTGCCCACTCGAGACATAAACAACAACAAACCCCCACATGCTAAAAAAAATATAGCAGACAGACGGTGAGACAGACACAGTAGCGGCGATTCGCTTTTCGATTTTTCGTAAGCGTCATTAAAATTGCATTTCGTTGAACTGGCCCGAAGACAAGTGCTCCGCACGCTTCCTCTCTGTCTCCGTCTACGTCTCCGTCTCCGCCTTCCACCTTCCACTTCCACTCTCCAAACCTCACCCACTCGTCGTCGAGCTGTTTTGGCTTTGCCAGACTTTGCGGCTAGCTGTGGCAGCAGCAGGTGGTGCTACCAATCGGATGACTATCGAGCGTTTAACTAACACGCTGCTACCGTTTTTATTATTTTCGTTTTGCGTAAATTTTCATTCATGAGTGCTCATTCAAGTAAGTGCTTTTGTATGCAGCATATACGACTGGCAGTTACCCTATAAGGACTTGAAGGTAATAAATTATCATAGCATAGTAAATTAGCGACTTAGTTGACTTGACGTCTTCCCTTAACAAAAGCGATCTTTATGTGCTTATAAGTTTTGGGCAAGCTTAGTGAACAGGTTTATGCTTAAATTTACATACCAAGTTTGACGACTGCGGCTTAGCATACCCCTTAATAGACCCACATAAAGAGTGTGACGATTGTTTTTCAGTTGTCTGCAAAACCATCTGCAGCAGCCAAGTGACTTGTCTCGAGGAATTTGTCAAATGATAAGCTCCTATTATCTCAGGCAAAAAATCTGTAGCATTTTAATCCCACTCAGTCTACGTGGGGTGTAAGCGAGAGGTGGGCGCTACCGTTTATGACGAACGGTTTGTTTACATGACGGCAACGGCAACGGCAACAGCGCATCCGTAAACGTTACTACTGGCTGCTGGTACTGTGCTACTGTGCTGCTGCTGCTGCTGCTGTGGGTGATTTGCGGTCGCGTTGTGTTCTAAATAAAGAAGCGTCGTATTATATGTACATATCTGTGTATGTGTATAGTGTGTGTGCACATACATACATACACATAAACACACACACTGAAATGCGTATGTCGTCAGGTGCTTAAGAATAGTTTCTAGTGGTTTGTTTTCTGATAATGCTAAATTGTATTCCTTACATACCGCAATCCAGAGCGGCAGTTAGCCAACCCTCTGTTATTAGGTTGCCGGTGCATATTATGAGATCAGCGCGCCAACAGATAAGCCACATACATATGTTAAGGCCACCACCGGTGGGTAATTCAAATCGTGAACTCGCTGCGCACTATATTCTCGGTATTTATTGCTCACCAAATTTCGAAAAGCGGCAAATAGAAAATTGACATACATCAGTACATACTTTTCAGTTGAACTCCCCATTATATGGGTTGAGTTTCGCATTTCAAATTGATTACATTCTTGGAAAAAAGAGGGAGAAGCATATACATATGTATATATAACTCTTAACTTATAGGTATGCATACATATATAGAGTTAAATGTACAAGATCTCTTAATTATATATATATTTTATTCACTTTGAAACACTTTATTTGATCGTTGGACTTTGATTCACAAAATATGCAAATAGTTTGACTTATTTTGCAACCAGCACAATAAAATTGTCTTTGATAAATTGTGCAAAATTCCAGACGGCGTCATTTGCATTATTATTGAAAGTCTCTTTGGGAAACATAATAAATGGTAAAGTAGAGTTAATGGTATTTGCCATGCGTTACGCTGCCACATTTCTATTGTTCAACTGAAATCAATTATTGCGCTTATGCCACTATCTATCTAGTTGAATGTATGCGGTTGCATTAACGCCAAACTGTTGACATATGAATGGGCCGGGGCCGGGCCGGGCCGGGCCGTTCATGGATTTAATGGTCATTATAGTACAGGGAATGGAAAACCGAGAACTGCCAAGTACTAAACTTAAAAGCGACCCACGATTGTTTCAGCTTGCCTTGGTCTCCCTCTAAAGCCCATTTGTAAACACGTGCCACCATATAAAGGGCCAACCAACCCGTGACCATATATGCGATATCAAGTGAGATCGAGTATTCGAATGCGATCGCCTGAATGTATGTGCATGTGTGATTGAGTATGGCCCATGGAATTTGTTAGGCATTCAGTGTATTCAGCATACAGCATTGACGTAAGATCGATTGTACTTGCTTATTATAAGAAATAAATAAACCAAAAAACCGAAGGAATATACATTGTTTTTTGGCATTTACCAATGAGTGCTTCTGTTGCCACTTTAAATTCCACAGTGCAACAGCAAAAGCTGTTTTTAATAGCAAACTTTGTGCCCAGGTCCGGTCTGAACTGTGACTCGCTCATCAAAGCAAGCAGACATTTGCTGTATTTTTGAAAAATATTTCAACTGTATGTTTTCAATTTTTGCTCGTCTGTATTTAATTACTTGTACACACATGCTGATGACGATGATGAACATGTAGATAATTAATTTCACTTATTTCTCTGGGCAGTCGCTTGATCGCTGTATTTATTTAAAGGTCTCTTACAAGTTCAAATATTTACTTTGTAGTTACGATAGCCCTGGCAGCAGCGACTGCGTCAGACTGCTCTAAATAAGATATGTAAAAAAATAAATAAAAATCAGAAACGGATTCGAAAATTGATGAATTGTGCGTAGTCTAAAGATATGGCATGGCAATGGCACTGAATGTACTTTTGCGCAAATGAGCCGATTAGTTTGGGTAAATTAAACAAGTTAATTGCCTCTAAATACCATTGATGATTCAACATATGTGCGACTGCGCCAGATTTTCAAATATTTTCACTTGTGCCATTTGCGTATGCTAAAATAATTGTCTGCCTTAATGTGGACTGTAATTTAATTAAAGGAAAATACTAAAAAAAATAAATTCCATTCATCAAGTTAAATTGTAATTTTCATTTTCTTCTGATCCTTTCAGCTTTTTCATTTCGATTCTTGGTGTCGATAGATCTTGCCACTTTTATCGTATCACTCAAAGATATATCCGTGAAGAAGAATGCGTTTAATTTGCGCATTTTTCAAATGGCTGGCATTGTTCCATCTGCTGTCTCAAAGTCAGGTGAGTTTAATGGTTAGTTAATCGCTGAAGCGCATAAAAAATGGTTTGACTTCACCCACTTGACACATGACAGGGAGCCATGATGTCAATCGACAACAATTCAGTCGACAATTTGACGATTGGCAACTGTGAATAATTTACAAATTTGTATAAGCTGTACATCAATTATCTGTTACCCAAATTAAGTAATACCCATTGTGGCCATTTGTATATAAATACATTATGTACGCTACATATATGTGTATGTGACCCCGCGCAACGTAACGGTAAAAATGCCCTTGTGCATTTAGTATTTCCGCATGACTGAGTGTTACAGTTAACCCCAGTTGAAATAACCAAAATTGGGCAGGTTTGGCAACTCTGCCGGTGATCTTCAAATTGCGTTCTAAATCGACAACTATCAAAAATAGATCGAGTTTAGCGACATATGTAAATAATATTGTACGTTCTTACGTAACACTCTAGTATATTATTTGCATTTGAGCTCATATAAGCCAATTTACTGGCGACCTAATGGGATTAGGACATTTAATATGCTTATCTAAATTATTTAATGGAACACACTTTTTGCATATTTTTTTTCTTCTGCGTTGTCATTTTTTCTTCATAAATTAATTAGCCATGCAAATTGCTCGAGTTTATTATCATTACATTTTTTGATATATATTATGCAGAAATGTTTATTTCGGGCTGACATCTTTCCGTATAGATAAACTTGGAGCCATATAACAGGAAATAGTATTTTATGCGGACTACCCAATGTCACAGAGGTGCCCTGAATTGGCGAAGTTCTCTGCCAAACCAAAAGACACATGTATATATTAGTTATATCGACTTGTACATGTCACACTCGTGCCGATTCCATTGGTGATCTACCGCAGAAGGAGCCGCCAAGCCAATTGCGGCGTCGGCGTCGGCGTCGTTGTCGAAACCTATTTTCGATAGGAACACGAGACAGGAAGAAGGGATACTAGAGCGTTTGCCTGGTGCCGGGTCGGCCGGCAAAAGTAAATTTATGTTATTTTTAGCAATGTGAGACTGGCAGCAGCAGCAACAACAACAACAATAACAACAGCAGCAATCTTCGAGCTGGAAACATAACTGCGTCCGCCCATTCGGTGCCAAGAGACACAAAGGGAGAGAGAGAGCGAGAGAGAGATAGAGGCAGACGAGAGCAATGACATCCCAAATGAAATGCAGCAAAGATCTTGCAGCCCCCTCGGCAACCGATACAGATGCAGCTACAGTCTGATTTATCCACAGTGATAAGTCTGTGTTGGCGCAGAAATTGAGTGTTGGCGCGTCTTTTCCATCTTGGCGCGTCTCTTCCATCTTGGCGCTGCTGTGATACATTTCTAATGCATTGTTTGTGGGGTTTCCTAGATCCACGAAGAGAAAATGATGCAAGCCATCTTTTTGTGTAGAAATACAACACTTTTGAGAATTTACATACTCCATAGGGAAAAGAGGAATTAAATTTAAAGGTCGAAAATTGTCTAGCATTTATGTTAGTTATTTTAAATGCTTTCAACGGATTAAAGCGATAAGATAAATGTTTTTTACACCTTGAGCAATTAAGACTTCCAGCCTGATTAGCAATTTGGTTTTATTTGCAAACTTCAAATGCGTTTATAATTGAAGCTTTCTAATCTTTGGCGAAAATGAATATCTTCAATCTCTAAAACAGAGTGGCAGAGTTCAGGAGGCAAAGCGTCACATACGCGCCGAGTTTCGCGATGTTTTGGGCCCCCCGAGGTATTATGGCTCACACTGGCATAATGGGCAGCGAGTGCATCGAGTCCATATGCCGCATGCACGCCAGAGATGGAGTGGCCGCCGGCGCTCGATCCATCATCAGCATCCCTTCAGCCGCTGGACACAGTGGACCACTTGCGATGAGGATTGCATTAGGCGACGGGAGCGCTTTTGCAAAGCAAAGCGAAAATGTGGACACACCAAGCACATGGAGCAGCGAAAGTGTTCGCAGTGAGTGGGAAGCCAAAAAGTAATTATTGCTTTGTATATTTAATCTATGGCTTTGCAGTTGTCATCCAGCCATCAAGTGGCATCACGTTGAGACCAATTTGCAGCACAGGGATTCCCATCCCATTCACATTCCCAGTCAACATCCGGCATCGATTGTCATAAATGCAGCAGCTGCCGCATCAAGTGCGCCACCCTTACAAACTGTGCAACTACAGCCCCAACCCCAACCCCTGCCGCCGCCTCAACCCCCTATAGTTTATCCCCATCTGCCTTTAGACTCTGTTGAGGTGGTGCATAGAAGACCGCCAAATTCACACTGGCCCCCCATTGAATCTGGCTCAGATGAAGAAGAGGAGGAACCTCCCTTCGAGGAAGGTGACTTCTTTGTGCTTAAGCGACACAGGCGGAGGCAAAGACCCAAGCACAGTTCGGGGCACAATGCGAGGCACCATTCGAGGCACAACTCGAGGCACCAAAATACTGAAAAGCACAAATTTGATTATAATGACGACGATTTCGAGGACTACTTTGAGCGCAGATCCTCCAGCCACCTGCAGCGTAGTTTGGGCAGCAGTGAAAACGTTGGCGTGGATGGCGACATATTTCAGTATGAGGATTTCGACTTTGAGCCAGATCAGAATCAATACGGCGACTCGGAAGAGTATGCGGATAGTCGGAATAGCAGCTGGATACCACCAAACAAGGAGCGCAATACACCGGACGGACTGCAATCGAGGCGTCGGCGTCTCTACTCTAAGTGGAGCCGTTGGAGCAAGTGCACGCCAAAGTGCACCACTAGGAGACATAAGTGAGTCAACATAACCATAATGAGACTTTTTAGATTACACACTATTCTTTTGTTTTACAGAAAATGCCGCATTAGTGAGCAGTGTGGTCGTGAGGTGCTCCGGGAGATCGCTTACTGCTTCACCGAGGGCAGTTTCTGTCAGCAGTGGCTGCAGACGCAGGTTCAGAAGGTGCCCGCCTATGATTCGAGACACGTGCCCGGGATGGCCAATAGACCTGTGCCCGGTACGGCTACAGCTATGAGACGCATGCATACCGAACCGGCTTCAGGTTCAATGAGCAAGAACGATGTCAACGTCATCATGAGTGGAATGGGCTACCGGGGACCTGAGTATACGCCACTAAAGCTACAATGTGGCCTGGTGCGTAATAGACACCGCAGCAATAACATGTACAACATGCTCAAGATCATTGGGGGCAAGGCGGCGCGGAAAGGCGAGTGGCCCTGGCAGGTAGCAATCTTCAACCGCTTCAAGGAGGCATTTTGTGGTGGCACACTGATTTCCCCGCTCTGGGTCCTCACGGCAGCCCACTGTGTGAGGAAGGTGCTCTACGTTCGCTTCGGGGAGCACAATCTGGACTATGAGGATGGCACCGAGGTGCAGCTGCGTGTCCTCAAGAGCTACAAGCATCCCAGTTTCGATAAGCGAACGGTTGACAGTGATGTCGCTCTACTGAGGTAGTTCTATTTTGATAGCTTCAGTGTTGCGACAACATTCTCAGTTGTTTTCATTTTCACTTAAGGCTGCCCAAGATGGTGAATCCAACCCGCTGGATTGGGTACTCCTGCCTGCCGCAACCCTATCAGCCACTCCCCGAAAACGTCCATTGTACAGTTATAGGCTGGGGCAAGAGACGAAACCGGGATGTGGTCGGAACTAGTGTCCTTCACCAAGCAGACGTACCCATCATACCCATGGGGAACTGTAGCAATGTCTACCGAGACTATACCATCACAAAGGTAAATTAAATTACTTTTACACTTTGGAGAAATAATATAATAAAATGTTTTGTAAATTGTAGAACATGTTCTGCGCTGGACACAGTCGAGGACGCATCGATACCTGTGCAGGAGATTCGGGTGGTCCGTTGTTATGTCGAGATACCACTAAAGCTAATCATCCGTGGACTATATTCGGAATTACTTCCTTTGGCGATGGTTGTGCAAAACGCAATAAATTTGGCATCTATGCCAGGGTGCCCAACTACGTGGACTGGGTCTGGTCGGTGGTCAATTGCAATGGCAACTGCAAGTTGCAGTAGATGATGATATACGCTAGCAGATATCCTAGATATACCTTGCAATCGATACCTATTGATAAATAGCTTCTTGGTTGCCCAATTCAAAGTTAACAGAGATATAATTTAGCTTTTAGGTCGTTATGTTTCAGAGGCTGTGAGATACTTATTTAGTTTTAATCCCCATTTCGGGCAAACTCATCTTGTAGATACAAACACTTACTAACATAAGTACTGATACATGTACATATTAATTATGATTTATTTGTGTTTCACTTCTTTGGCTAAACATAAATTATTTATTTCCTTATTGCAAAAGAGCATATCTTGCTTATACTCTAGAAATATGTATATTTAAGATTTTGTGTTTACAGATATCATTGCAAAAATGTATATAACAGATGAGAAAACTTGTTTTAATAAATGGAAAGCAATAAATTGAAAATGTTAAATGTGGGGATATTATTTTTAATTAAGTCTCTGAAGTCAATCATGCAACATCCATTTATGCTAACTAAATAAGCAACTTAAAGTCAATGAAAAACAGTGCATACTTTCAGGATGACTTAATTTATCTGCACGTATGGCAAATAGAAAGAGTTCTTTTAGGCTGATAAATAAAATTCAATAAAATAAAATAATTGTTCGCCACACCCTGTATAAAAGGATAGAGAACATATCAGATTTGGTTTACTTTAGTTTATTACATAAGTATTAAATGCTGCCCGTCAAGGCTTTAATAATACAACTATTTAACGGGACATTTTTTCACATCATCAACTACAAGTACGAGTACACCTTTTGTTTATAATATATATGTATATCAAAAAAGCCATCACATTGTTAATGGATTAGGTTGCGTATAGTGACTGTGTATGTATGAATATATGTGTGAGTGTGTGTGTCTATTAAGGTTAGTCGAATAAACAACCAATAACCGAGAAGCCAGCCAAGCAGCTTGTTGGACACTATCCGGTCATCGCATGATGCAGAATCAGCGAGGCAAGCAGCACCAGAAGAGCAAAAGCAAATCCCACCAAATACAGACTGCGGCAGAGTTCTCGCTTAGGCATCGTGCTGCTTAATTTACTGTTCTCATCTGAATTCTCTGTATCTCGTTGCATGTTGGTGAAGTGACCATCTTCGGGTAGACCTTCTGCGTCCAAGAGAATCGCCTCCGGATCGAGCTCGACATCGAGAACTTGCTTGGCCTGGGCAACAGCGACAGTGGGTGCTTCGCCGCGGAACAGATACTCCGAGAACTGAACTGAGTTCGATAACGGATTGCTTCCTGCATCCGCCGGGATTTTGAAAAAGACACGTCGCGGTGGTTCGCTTATGTAGACCGCCTCGTTGGTGACATGCGGATCAGTGAGGCCATCGCAATAAACCTGGATTCGTGTGATAAGCGAACGCAGAACGTCGTCGCGTAGGAAACGCTTTACGTCTGCAATGCTGTTCCTTGAGTTGCAGTAAATTCGAGAGAAGATCATTCCGCTCATGCGTAGAGTGCCGTTAAACTCACGCACTTTGATGTCGTTCGGACTGTTCAGTTGACACTTGACCGGCATTACAATGCTGGCCCGTATCACACCGCCCTTGGAGGAACTGTCGTGGGTGGACAGGAGATGCAGTGAGGATGCAGCAACATCTGAGCTGGTAGACGCTGCACTGGTGCTGGCCGATGTTGTCTTGAGTTTGTCATCCTTTGGCTTTTTCTTCTTTATATACGCCTGCAAGTCCATTGTGTCCTCCACAATTTCGTTCTGCAGAAATACCTCGCTAGCAATGAGATATTTTCGGACCGTGAATATTATATTTTGGAATTGCTCTTCAATATTAATGCGGCTTGTGGTATCCATTATTGGTATGACATCATCCAAATCGTAGCTGCATTCAAGTTGGACCCATTCGAACGGCTTCTCCACGATGCGGTGGTCCATGTTGGAAAAAGTCCCGCCGCTGTCAGGGATTAAGGGTAAAGTGGGATTAACAAAGTATTTACATACATAGTTAAAGAATTTGATTGGGCAAAGCGCTACAGATGTTCTTAAAAAAACACAACATACTTTTGTATCTATGAACCGAAACACGCAAAATGCAATCCATAAAAAACAGCTACGAAAATGAAGTACATATTTAGTTACGAATAAATATATTCGCCCTAGTGGGCGTCAAAAACATTCAAAAGGTGTAAAATACTTAATGTTATTTACCATATGATGCATTTAATGTTTGCCGTAAAATACGTTTTTTTGCAATGTCTAGTTTTAAGCAAGATAATCGGTATAAAGATAAAGATACAGTGATTCAGTTTTATGTGGCATCTTCCTAACTTTCAAATAGTCAACGATTACATCTAGATTTTCACTTACTTTCCATGGGTATAGTTCTTGCACACCACTTTTTTATCGGCCAGCGAGTAGGCCAGAAATACATATTCCGTTTGTGCCATATCTGTGGTGTAGATGCCAAAGGTGCTGTTGCTCTTAAGCAATAGGCTGCAAATTAATGTGAAAATATGGTTTCTAATTGTGATTTACTTTTGCGATAATTACTCGTGAACATCGGAGAAGAGTTTCTTGGCATTCCTAAATTCATCGCTTTGCTCGTTGGCCATCTCAAGACGCTCAGAAGCAATAAAAATACCTGCGTATAGTTAATAGTCGGATTTGCTTGGTTTTAGGTTAATGTGCACCGTTAACTTACCAATGACGTCAAAAGAGCCGGGGCACATTTTACTCGCACTCAGCCAATGGGAGGCCAACGATTGCGATTTAATGTCGCGTATGGTTAACTTCACATCACTCTGATCTTCCTGATCGGCATCCTCCTCGATGTTGCGGGCCAAGTGGACAACGATGCTTTTGGTTATATCCGCTTGCTGCAATTGCAGTTGCAATCGTTAGCAAAATAAACCTACGTGGCGGGTGGCCGGTGAGAGAAGAGGAGCATACTTGTTACTTACGTGACCAACGATGATGCCATAGGAGACACTGTGCTCCTGTGCACACTTTTCCAAATAGAGTTCATCGGTTTTGCTCAAAAGCACGGTGCGCATTATATATTCTTAATTTTTCAGCAAAACAAAATCTGTAGCAGTATTTGGGCTGACTCTAATGTTGATACTATTCTGTCATCGATGATTGCATGTTTAATACGATGTTGAAGCGATATGCGTCAAATCGATGTTTGTCTAGTGTCTATCGATATATCGATTGCAGTTTCGTTCAGTTTCTGAACTAAGGAAGAGAAAGAGAATTCATCTGTAGTTTACCGCCAAACTTAATTTTTATTTAAAAGTACTCAAACAGGTGCTTTGAAATTGGTTGTCTACAGAAATAGAAAAAAGGAGAAATTAAAGGGACGTGTTTATAAACTGTATTACAATCTATAAAATAACTGTAAATAAACAATCCATTGTGATTATTACATAACGTAATCAAGTACTACTGTCTATAAGCTTGTTTGCTAAGTTCGAAAAGTAATTGATATTATATTATGTACTGCGCTTAAAAAAGGCATATTAAGTATAAGTTGAACTTTCATCACACATTCAATCACTCAAGAACAACACCTTGAAAAAAAAACGGTAATTGATTTGAAAGCTCAAAAGTCTTTATGAATTAAATTGTCAGATTGCACAACTGGTGTGCGTTTCCTCGATTTTAATTGCATAAAGATATAAGAGTCTTTCAAGCGCTTGAATTAAGGCAGCAACCTTATTACTCCCCAACAGTACGAAGTTATTGATATTTCTTTGTGTGTGTGTGTGTGTTCATATGTGATGTGTGTGTGCCACCCAAATGGTCAAGTGTTTTGTGGATTATGGCGAACGGACGCGATCGCGGTAATCGAATTAGGTAAACAAACACTCAATAAAGCGAGTGTTCGTTGTGCATATGCATATATACGTATGTATGTATGTGTAGGTATGTATTTAGATATCTCACATTCAGGCAAGTCAGCAGCAGCAGCAGCAGTCTGGGGAATTGCGATTGCGCCGTGATGACAGGCCAAAAGTAAATGAAATTTTCGTTTGAGGTGGTCGCTTGCGGCCTGCTCGCTGCGAACCATCTGCTTTGTGTGAATGCTTGATTGTTGAAGTGGCACTCGATGGCGCGAGGGCGCACGCTACTCTCAAGACCCAACACCGACTCCGACTTCGACTCCAACTCCTCAACTCTTCCAGCTCACGTCTTATTTACATAGTAAATTATTCCTGTTCGATTGTTTGCGTTTGCTCTGGATCTCTGGCATAAAAGCACTCGAGCGTCATCGTTCAGCTTTCATCGTTCATTCATGATTTACCTTTCACAATTTTGATGTAAGTATGTACGCTGCATTTTATGCACATTTACTACAAAAATGTTTGGCTTGTTATTAACTGTAAATGGTGCAGAACTATGTATCAAGCAGGCACTGCGAATCGCATATATGATTCCAGAGACTACTTACGGGGAATTTCGTAACCAGAGCACTCTTACGTGCTAGTATATATATTTCTAAACTGGCATATCTTGCTAGTCGTATTCTTTTAAAAATAGCAAACTGCAAATAAACTTTCTACAAACTCGGCGAAATTTATGTTCTTTCAATCCATGACAGAGCAACGGGTAATTGCTTCTTGGACTTGGATTGATTCGCCTGCAGCTACGCAATTTAAGCAGGCATCGAATGCAATTTGACTTCTGTGTAGCCATCACCGCTGTTTTTCTCCCCGTTGGCCCTCATTGTCCACATCAGGCAAATTCTATGGTATTCTGTGTGGTGCTTCAATCACGCTATGTGTAGCTTAGTTGCAGTTTCGATTCAGCTTTGAGTCGCCTTAACCAAGCAGCACATCAATCATTCATCACGCACACCACAATAGCCAAAGACACTCCACGTATCTCCATCCATACATTGTCTGCATAAATGTATGTATTTTCAATCTTGCAATGCATGAGTGATTGGATGAAACTGGTTAATATTTATTTTACAGGAAGCAATGTTGAATTGGCAGATGGAGCTATTTCCTGTGTACCATAATCAATGAATATAATAACTGTAATTATGACAATTTTGTCATGTAAACATTGTAAACAAATATTAAGCATTAATGTGTGATTAATTTGTATGAAAAGCAAACCACAATCAAAAAGGCTTAGCTCCGACTAAGTAATTTGAGTTTAAAGAGTTCTATAAGTTTGAGTGTTATATCAAATACAATTCGAAAATTAAGTAACACTTTTAATAAATTTGGATACTGCTTACCGATAAATAAATGATTATAACTATTTTGTTATTTATTCAATTATAAAATATTTTGTGAATAAGACTGATTATGAAAACTTAATGCTAACTTAATCAACTTAATGAGCCATAATAGATTATATTTGCATTTGCTATATGATATTAATTAATAGTAAAACTTCGGAATTTATAAATTTTGGAAATTTAAGCAACTCAAAAGAAGTAAGAATAACAACGAGATATAAATATCAAGATTAAGATAATCACAGACAAAAAACATTCCGTGAGCATATATGATTTGTTTTAGGATTTGAATTTTAAACATATATTAAAAAAAATTGCTGAAAAAAAACTGAAAGTCGTTCGGAAGCTGAATTCTCTATTCAATGACAAAAATTGACCAACTCTTATTTAAACCACACATAACAGTACTTTAGTTCAGCTTGATTATAATCAATTCCTTTTCATAAATGAAGTGCACTTGCCATATTTCATACTCACACACAGACACTCAGATTCTCAGACAGATAGACAGACAGCTGCTTCTTCCTTCCTTTTCCTGAGGCTGGCTGACTGGCTATTGTTTATACGCTTGGACGCAGTCATGAGCGCGTTGGCCACTGCCCACTTGGCGCGTCCAGTTGTTGTTGTTGCTGCTGCTGTTGCCGTGAGGGGGAGCGGGATGTAATTGCTATTGCTCTGTGTGTTTTTGAATTGTATGCGCCAGTATTGAGCGCAGACCATATTGCCATCCCTTTCACGCGCTTGCAGCTCTGCGAGAATGGCCGCCATTATGAATGTGCGGCGATGTTGAAAAACCGGTTGAAAGCACTCAAAGCGTTTGAGCGAAATGCACAACTGAGTGGAATGGTTGGCCACAGTCCAGGTTTCAGGTGAAATTCAAGCCACTTGCGGCTGCCACTCAGTGTGCTGAGAGCGGCTTTCACGTGAACAACGTTCAAACGGAACAACGTCGAGATAACAACGCAACAGCGACAACTACAACAACAACAGCAACAACAAGCAATTTGAAAACCCATCATTCTTTCGGTTGGGCAATATGTGCGCGGGTGCAGTGAGAAGGAGCACGTTATGAATTTAATTGGCCGCATTGCATTTCCGTTTGCTACCAAGTGTGATTTGCATGTGCAACAACTACGCGACTGCTCCCCCCAAATCAAACGGTGACTGTGCCACTTAGTGCCTGTGTGTGTGTGTGTGTGTGTGTGTGTGTGTGTGTGTATGCGTGTGTGTGTTTGTGAAAACTCTCAATAGATTCAAGCTCAACGAATCGATTTGACAGCAGATAGTTGCCAAAAAACGCCACTGACATGTTGATTGAGCCGAGCTTGAACCGTGACTTTGGCTCGCTAACTGCTGCAGGTTCTGGCATCGCGACCGCACACTGGAAAATGGAGCCACATCCCCAACGTCTGCCATCGCTGCCACCGCACGCGGCCAGTGGTAAGAGTTTGACTTTAACACTTGGACTTGCCCAACACATATTTGAGCCACTATTGCCGACGGCAGTTGGCATCATTTCTAGCAAGCAAAAGTTTTGCAGTGCAAACGGAAATTTACTTAGGATTAGAAAAACTTGTCTATGGCTTATAGATACTCTAACCAGAAAATGCAGGTGCATATTACGAAGTGAAAGCAATGGCTTAGAAATATATTATTCGTTTTGCAAATAGTTAATGATTTCAGCGGGTTTTCGCGTAATCAAAACTTAAAAGTGAAAATAATCAGAAGATACTCGTGCTAAGAACTATTCTCATTAAAAGCAATTTAAGATGCATTAAAGCAATACAAATTTGACTTCAAATTTTAAAGGTTTCACTTTCGAAGCGAACACAGTTTTGAATTGTCTATCGCCTCAGATCTACAAATTTGTAAGCCAGACAATCATAATAAATTCATATTCAAAATTTTTCGATTGTAACAATTGCTCAGGCTGCTTAAGGCAAATACAATAGCCGTGCACATTTATCAATAATAAAAGTCAATTCAAAAGCAGAACAAATGTTATATTTACCGCTAATTGACAATTGGAGGGAAACACCAATTCGAAAGCGCTGGCAACAAAGGCGCTGTGGGAGTGCAAGAGAGGGGATTCAGAATACTTTGCGTATAAATGTGTTATAAAAAAAAAAACCATAAATATTAATGCGTCTGCTCACTTATGATAAGTTAATGTGTGCACATTCTAAAAAGTTGAACAATGCAAGCATTCAACACGCTGCTCAGGTTTTCGGTTGGCAGCTGATTAAATATTTTAATTTTAATTTGCTTTTTATAACGCTAAATTATGCCCGAAAATGTTAAATTTGCTAAGCTAAGAGTCACAATTCAAATCATTCAAACATTAGTTAAAAGAAAAAAAACATAAAACGAGTATTGTGACAATTGAGTAGCGCCATTACTGCTGGATATGTTGCTGCTGGGATGTTGCTGCTGGGATGTTGATGGTGTGGATGTTACTGTTGCTGTTGTTGCTATTTCGACAACAATCGACACTTTTGCTGTCATCACTCACTTGGCGGCTTTTTAGCTCAGTTTAGTCAACGTCAACACAATTAACCGTTAATTTATCATAATTAACCATTGTGGCTGACAGCAGAAGCAACAACAGCAACCACACCAGATATGACAACAACAACACCAGCAGCAACAACAACAATAATGCTAACAATGGCCAATTATCATTCAATTCGTTTCAATTGCAGTGGCGTCGGCATCACCAACAGCAGCAGCGCCAACGATGACAACAACAGCACCAACAACTGTGCAAATACCGCCAGGTTTCGGTTCTGCTGCCAACAACAATGTTGGCCCAACAGCGGCAACAGCCGCCGCCGCGGCAGCAGCAGCAGCGGCAACTGGCAGTACGCTCGGCGCTTTGATGTCGCAGCACCGACTATTGGAGTTCTCCCGCTTCGGGGGCCTGCGGGGATACGATATTGCCCAACACATGCTCACACAGCAGGGCGCTGTCTCTAAACTGTTAGGTAAGTGGTAAACACACAATCCTTAACAAAATCGCACATACCAAAAAGAGTTCATTTTATGTTTAAATATGCAGAAAGTTTTCTTGAAAGTATCTGCAATTCTATGTAATATTTGGTTCTGAGTGTGTCTTTATACAGATGTGAGATAAAACACTTTGTTTTCGATTTGTGCTTGTCAATCTCAATGATAAACACAATTATGTATAATATTATTATCCTTGAGTAGCACACGCGAATGCACATCCTGCCCCCAGTCCCTCTTCTCCGCTCATGGTCCATATGCCTACCTGTGCGTAATTTAGCCACTTAAAATTGCATAAACGACTCGAACTTGGTCTGCCTGAAGGTGGCTCATTAATCAAAAAAAGAAAGAAGAAGAACCCAGTCCAAGGAAGAATGCTTCGCTTGTAGGGTGCGCTTTAGGTGCGTCCTGCTGCTTTTTCTGGTCTGCTGTGTGGGGTTCGTTTTCCTTGTTGTTGATGTTTGCTGCTTGATAAAGCTATTAAGTGTGCGCGATAAGCCGTCACTACCGTGTAAACCCAAAGCGCAACTGACGATTGTGGGTTGATCCCCACACTCATTTACCATAAACATAATCCATAACTCATTATTGCATCATTGTCTTATTATTATTATTTCTTGGTGTTTTTTTTTGTTTAGGTTCGTTGCGACCACCTGGCCTAATTGGTGGCTCCAAGCCAAAAGTGGCCACGCCAACCGTCGTCTCCAAAATTGAGCAGTACAAGCGCGAGAATCCAACGATCTTTGCCTGGGAGATACGAGAGCGTTTAATCTCAGAAGGTAAGGGAGTAATTGCCGGATAATCTGCGTTTTGTGATCACTGATTCACTGATCAGTGATCAACAGCAGCGGCGGCTGCCCTTTGAGCTGCAACTCTAATCTGTGCCCTCCCCCTCTTCTCCTGCCCCGCATCCTACTCGTTGCAGGTGTTTGCACTAATGCAACTGCGCCTTCGGTGAGCAGTATTAATCGCATCCTGCGCAATCGCGCCGCTGAGCGGGTGGCCACCGAATTCGCACGCACTGCTGCCTATGGTTTGTATCCACCGCCACCGCATCCCTACGGCAGCTTCACCTGGCATCCGGCCAATGTGCCGGGGGGCTCACCAGTGCCGCCGCCACCCTCCGCCCTCTGGTCTGTGGCTGCGCCTACGTTGGCCAATCTGCCTCCAAGCGCAGGCAGCGCCAATCCAAGCAGTCTAAGCTTGAGCTCTGCCAATCTGCTGAGCAGTGGACCTCCTTCAATGAATCGAGCCATCTCACCTGGCTCGGGCAGCCACGAAACTCTGGAGTCGACGGATGAGAATCGTCAAATCGATTCCGATTATCTGGACGATGATGATGAGCCCAAGTTTCGGCGCAATCGCACCACCTTCAGTCCCGAACAGTTGGAGGAGCTGGAGAAGGAGTTCGACAAGAGTCATTATCCGTGTGTGAGCACACGGGAGAGGCTCTCCAGTCGCACCAGTCTCAGCGAGGCACGCGTTCAGGTAGGTTCAGCTTTTCTCCTACTTCTTTCACTTGTTAAGTCCCCCACTAAACAAGTTCCTTCGGAGATGACGCTATCGGGGAACATACTAACAAACTCCGTTACCTTCTCTCATATCGTAAGTCAACTAATAATTAAATCTTCCCATCTGTATTCGGTCTCTTTAGGTTTGGTTCTCCAACCGACGAGCGAAATGGCGTCGTCATCAGCGCATGAACCTGCTCAAGCGACAGCGTTCCAGTCCCGCCAATCCACTGCACTCGCAGCAGTCGAATGACGGACCGGTGACCAGTTCTCCTACACCCAGCAGTCACAGCAACGCTTCGGCACCAACCACCCCACATGCTCATCCATCGGTTCATTGTGCGGATTCGCAATTAGCAGCGGCTCAAACGCCGCCGTCCGTTATGATGCATCCACTGCATGCGCTCCCGCCGGGCCCACCAGGACACCATCATCACTTGCCCACGCATCCAGCAGCGCTGCAGCTCTTCAGCCACTATCATCAGCAACAGCAGCAACAACAGCAGCAACAGCAGCAGCAGCAGCAACATTCGCCTACGTCTGGTGGCGTCTGTGGTAGTCCGACGTCTGGACTTTCGATGGGCGGGGAGCGGAGCGCCTTTCGCAGCCTGGTGGGCTCGCCCTCTGCGGCTGCCTTCGCTCTGGGCCTGGCGCGTCAATATGCCGTCGCCGCCTCCCTGACTGTTGCCGAGGAGCAACGCTCCCGTCTCCACTACGCCGGAGAATGTGCAGCGTCGGGAGGTGGCACTGTGAATGTGGACAACTCCTCGTCAGATTCGGATGAGGAAATCAATGTGCACGACGATTCCGATGCTGAAATTGAGTCGCCAGTCGCGGCAAAGGTGGGACGCATGTCATCCTCTGATGCACCGACGACGACAACGTTGCAGCTCCTAAAGCATGACCGGTAGGGGCACTGCTGATACTACTATGTAGCTTCTAATTAAAAACTTACTTGAGTTGTGTGCGCGCATGTGATTGACAGCAACAGAGACCCCTCTTAAATGGGAGGGGTGGGGTGGTTGGGGGCGGCAACATTTGTGTTGCGCTCTGTAACTTGAGACACGGCAACGGCGACTGCGACTTCGACTGCGACAGCCACTGCGACATTGTAGGCATAAAAAAATAAATAGAAAAAACAACAAATCGAAAACCAAAGTTAAAATGCTGCTCACCCACTTCGCTGCGAATCTTACACTTAGAAAAAACAATTAATTAATCAGATGATCCTTTTCGATAGAAAGCAACAATTTCTACTTTTACTAAATTTTTATGCTAATAGAAACTATTTCCAAAAAAATAATAAAATTAAAATACTAATTAATTCTTAGCGATTTTCTGAATGCTTTCACGTTTTTTTTCTGAGTGTAGCGCGGCAACAGCGAGCTGTATTACGTTGTATGTGCTGCAAGCTGTAATTGCAATTGCGGCATCAGCAACTTGTTTCTGTGTATGTGTGTGAGTGCATGCCTACAATTAAACACAAATTGTAACTAATACTTACCACTGCATGGTGGAAGAGGCGCATTACTTGCCCCACTTTGTTCACTCACTTTTTTTTTTTTTGTTTTTTTTTTTTAAACTGCAACTACAACTACAACTAAATACTATTATAATAGCACTCTTGACTCGAAATAGAATTTTATTTATTTAATGCCGGGCCGTTGGTCGCTAGCTGCCGGCTTACCTCATCACCATTTAAGGCTATAGCGTATGCAATATTTATCTGTAACTTAGCCCTAGCCTAGGCTTAAGCTTAGCCATGTATGCTCATTAAGTGCGAGAGATTCGTGCCGCGTGACTGTCAATGTCTATATAGGTACTACTACATTATATATATAAGCACTTACGTATTGTATTCGGTTGCGTTTGAACTGATATTGATACACACTCTGATATAGCGTTAACTGAACTAAAGTCATCAATATGTGCGATGGCTCAAACTAACTAAATAGTCTCTTCGACAAAGCCAGAGACGCGATAATAAACTGTTGAACAAAAATATGGAAAGTTGTTTGTTTTCTTAAATAAGCAATAATGGGTTTGCTACTAATAATTATCCACCATAAAATATAAGACATAAAATATAAAAGTATTCATTATTCGTGCACAAGTGTTCATCTATGGATTACGTTTCAAAAATGGCTAGTTTAAAAAATCAGTGATTAAACTATAAAAAAAAAAAAAATAAATAATTTTTGAACCTTTGTTCAGTAAGATTAAGCAACAAAATAGTTTTCAAACATTTTAACAACTTTTTTATAGTATGTCTAGATATGTGAGCATTTGAAAAGTGCAGCTGCAGTTTAGTTCTTTAAGCTTTACACCGTCCCTATAAATTTTGATAGCTAAGTGGTTAGCCGTACTCCTCTTTTCCTTTATAGATAACTAAATTTGTTATTCCACTGGTATATTACACTTATTCACGTGTTAACAAGAGACACGCATAAAAATCGATATTTATATATATATTTAGTGTTTCAAACACACACAATTTCCAACAATCAGCGTTACACACACACACAAAGGAAAGGAGGGGAAAGAGCCACAAAAAGCACAGCCAATGAGCATAAATAAACATTTAACACTCAAAAGCTTCTTAAAAACGTTATTAAATATTAATTTAATCAATATTCAGTGTGTGACAGAGACTGAAACCGAAACATAAACACTGAAACGAAATGGGCAAAGAGATGGAAACGAAATCGAAATTCAAAAATATCAAAATACGCGCATAGAAATCGCTTAAATTTCGTGTGTAATGGCCAATATGTCCAAATCGGAATGATAACATCGACATTTTAATTATAACCAAATGAAGCCGCGCACACACACACACATATAAAGCCAAACACATACATACATAGAGACGGTCAACCGATGATGGGAAGGGGTGGTATAGGGGGCATAGGAATGGGAATGGGAATGGGAACGGTGACGGTGACGGTGACGGTGAGTGTCCGAGGGCTAACCGATTAAAAATGCAGAGTCAACTAAGCACATAAATCAATGTAAATTATGGTGTTAACAAAAGGCAAACTCGGCGCGTTGGGAACACCAAGCATTGGGCGACTGTTGGACTGGTTAAGTTTCTTAGTTCTGACTCCGGCTGAAGATTTAAATGAGTCGCTTGGAGTATGTTGTGCACTTCGGATCTGATAAGAGAGCGCTCTCTTCGCGTCGTTGTCGATACCTTAGATGACGCTCGGATTGGATCTTGTATGATGATGCTGATGATGGTCCCATTTCTGATGCTCAATCTGAGCCATGCAAGCGTGCGCCCAATCACACACACACACACACACACGCACACTTACATACACTCAGATTCAATTTGCTTGCGTCTTTCTGAGCCTCTGTTTTCCCCCTCCTGAACTCCAGCTTCGTCTTCAACTCCAAGTCTTGACTTATTCTAATTTAGTGCTGGGGCTGGTCGCTGAGCATTCCTTTAATAAATTTAAATCACCTTCTATTGAAAATATTTTCACCTCTCTCGCCATAAATTATACCAACATTATACATGTACAATTGAGTGAGTGTGTGCGTGTGTATTTCTTTGTATTGATATATTTATATATACATAAGTATTTTAGCAGGCTGTTCCTCGGGGTGTCTGCTTGTTGATTTCCAATTAGTTGGTCTGCATGCATTTCAAGACTTGCGACATAACAATACGCTCCAGGTTTGGCCTCCCCTTCCTGGTCAAGTCCTGGCACGCCTCTGACTACGTTGCGAGACCAGTCCATCAACATCAGGCGAACCCACAGACTCTGACAAAGTGGCGCTCTCATGAGCGCCATATAATCGCAGTCAAACATTTTTACGATCGCAGCTGCGATCGTCTGTTTCAGGATGTGTGTTGTGTTTGTTTGTTTGTTGGTGTTGCCTTTTGCTAGTTGCCAGTTGTTTTGTTGTTTTGGGTTTTACAGTAAAATTACTCAGAGCTGGGCAACAATGTTGAGAGATCTTTCCGCAAATTCTTCTGTTGATCACTGCGCACAGTTTTTATCGCTTGGGTTGGCTGAAATCGATGAACTTTACCCAGGCTCTGGCGGGTTCCACCTCTTCCTACCCGCCCTATCGCTATCCTGTTGCCTTACCCCCGGCGCTTCTTTAGGGTCCTCTCTCGCACCAGGGGCCCGGTGATAAATCTGTTGGGAACGCCGACACAACATTTCCATCTCATAGTCTTAAATGGACCATAAAAGCGCGAAATCACAACACGCGCAATAACTAAAGTTAGTTACGTTAACTAATGTGTACGGCAACAATGTTGCAAACTGATCGCCCTAGCAGCCTGCCTGCCAGCTTGCTTGCCTACATGCTTGCCAGCTTGCCTCTTAACTGACCATCGACCTCGCTAGATAATAGAATTCTTGATGAGCAAACTTAAATAAAAACTTGCGTTTTCTACACATTCATAGCTAAAAGTGCATAAAGTTATTTATAGTCACTTATTTCACAAAAAAACAAATATCTTTACCTAATTTGCATTTATCCTGGAAATAAGCATGGGAACTGATACTCATTTCCTTTTCCAAATATTAAAAAGGCTACCAAGAAATGGAAGAGGGATTTTGCCAAAAAATTAAGATGAAAACTCGGTTGAGTTTGACATCATGTAAATCTAGCAAGAATCTCGTTTCCTACTTTAAATGCACTTTAATCCAAACGTCATATCATGATTCAAATGGCATGGTTTTTGAAAATCAGTAAGTGATTCTTTCGTATTTCCAATTTTAAGTGTAGTCGTAGAGAATAACCATTACAAATCGGTTAAGTTAGGGATTTGATAAAATGGACCTGCTTAAGGCCAAAAATGCATAGTGGAATTTATGAAAATTGCTATCAATTAAATTTGAAGAAGCAAATGATTAGTAATTTTGAGCTATCTACATATTTTCCATATTAGTCCGGGAGCTGTTTGACTTCTAGATTTTGTGCGTGGGTAATTCAAACAGTTCCAGACATAAGAACAAACCGCCTTTTGTATTGGCAACAATAGTAATACTTCTAGCCCATGCTGACAAACAAATGTTTGATGCAGCCCCCGCTAAGGTCACTCTTCCAGCTCAGAGATCGGAGCTGAGCTGCTGTTAATGAGCAAAGTGATTAAAATGTGTGCATTTGTATTTGTCCGCTCCTTAAATGAGCTCGCGCTTTCAACGCGTTGCGACCGAGTGATTTTGTCTCGTTGTCATCTCATTAGGAATCGGGCGATAAGACAAATTTGTTTTCTTTGTTTATAACTTTATGCAGATACAGGTTTCCATCTCACATACGCTGCCACGCAACGGGCATATCGGCACCACTTAGCAACCGACCGTACCTACAAACTATAGGGTATCATTGAACCGATAAGAGTCTACGACGGTATCAAGCAAAGTTCGAGCGGTCGACCAAAAAAGAGTTATATATTTAATCTTTGTCGCTTTGGAGCAACAAGCTACAGCCACCACAAAAATGGAATGCTAAGCATTGATTTTGATTTTGAATTCAAAATGGTTTTGTTTTGTTTTGTTTTGTTTCGTGTGTGCTGTGTTGTGTTTCATTGCGTTGTGGCGGCAGCTGCCTGACATCTTCATTAATGAGGAGTGTGATCAAAAGAGTAATGAGGTGTTGATAGTGCCCCAAAGCCAAAAAGACATTTTATGCATTCTCGTAGGCTTAATTAAGAATAGCAACGGCAACAGTCAGAATATCATAATCACTTGTTCATAAGCAACACCAGCAGAACTTCGACTTTGAGACTACAGATCAGAGGTATTATCTTGGTATCACTGAAATTATTCGCATTTTATAAATACTTTTATTAGCGCAAGCTGGAATTTTAAAAAATTCGAGTTCGTTGAAGATGTTTATAGCCACAAGTATGATGTAGAAAAACAACCCCAGTTTCTCTAATAAAATTCAAAAATCAAATTGATAAATTATGTATTAAATTAGTCGCATCTTTATTCATCTTTATATATTATAATGTTTGCAAATTGAATTCTTTCAAGCTTTCGTGCGGTTTTATACAAAATCTTATCGTTGATCTTTGTGCTAATTTATCATCGCAGTTTATTTTAATTTCCATGTTTCCTATTCATATTGTTTACATTTTGAAGATCTATAGAAAGAAAGATAAATAAATCAAATCATGAGCTTAAACATCACAAACGCATCTCATTAACTTTTGGTACTTTTTTCGCATTTGAATTGGTTGTGTGGAATTTCACCATTATTAATTTGCATTTGATAAGTTTGCGTTAGTATATTGTTTAATCGGTTTTAGACCCGAGTTCAATGCTGTTATTTCTGTTGTTGTATTGTAAAGCGTCCAATTAGCGTACGGCTACCGAATCATGATCAATAATTATGAATTGATTTGGGGACTAGAATTATGAAAGAACTTTTTGTTTCGTATATTGATTTTGCGGTATTGTGCAACTTATCTGGAGAATGTCTGAAAAGAGAGAGAGTGAGAGAGAGATAGGTAACAAAAGTACGACAACACATGAGTTATTAGCGGGATTAAGTCAGTCAAACAATGTCCAATCAAAGAGTTAAGGCGGCAGCTGCTCCATTTCGGACCACTTAGCTCGCGCATAAACTTCGGCATGTGAAGGGCTTGGAATGGATTTGGAATGTGCAGTGCAATTAACCAAAAGTTATGTCGATGTGCGTAATTAAAATGCATTCCCGCTCCTCCGCTGAAATGGGCCCTTAAACTACGATCTATTGTTGTCTCTAGCATTTTGGTGACAGTCTTTAAGCGCGACGACTACCAACCAAAAATGTTAAATGGCATTTTTAGGTTGCTTTGACACAAGATTTATTGCTTGTCCCCAAAATCACAGAGACCCGTTGCTGCCGCTCAAGATGCGGTCAAATCAAACCAGACAAAGGCCCTGCAAAGAGAGTTAAGATGCAGCCGATCACGTTCCAGCAAATCACGCATAAATGAAGTCGCCAACAGCCAACAGCCAACAGCCAACATTAACCATAGCATTGACATTAACATTAACGTTAACATTTAAGGTATTCATGCGCCTTCTTCGCCCACTAATTGAGCCAGCGACAACGACACGGAAACCAAAAACCAAACCATCCTACTGATAAGCAGCAGCCAACAGTCTCAACAGCTCCGATTCGGATTCGGGTTTGGGTTTGGGTTTGGGTTTGGATTGGGTTTGTGTGTTTGGGTCTCCGTTTGAAAAGTTTGTGCATCGAGCGACACTTGGCGATCGGCATTCGTGCTGCCGTTGGCTAAATCTCCATTTAAGTGTGGCTGGGATCGGTGATGATGCCTCATAATGCATACAATATGTCTCTATAGGATTTCAGTGGCTTCATTGATTCTTATCACCCTATAAAATACATTTCGTTTGATTATTTGTATTTCTCTCGCTTTTTATAAGCCTTCCACTTTGCTGTCATGTCGTTCTTGTTGTCGCCATTGTGGCTCGCCGTTGTTCGCTTTTTGTGTGCGCCAGCATTTTATTTTTAAGCATACCCTGTACCCATTTAAAAAGGAGACAAAAGAGGTACCACGATGCTGCTCATCAGTTTGTAACAGACAGAAATAGAAAAGGGTATACATATGTCATTGATCAGCATTAATACTTGAGTCATAATTTCCAAAATGGGATTATTTTTATGAGTATAGCCTTGAAAAAAAAAAAAATAATTATATAAACAGGGTATCTGCAAGTCGCCCAATCTAGACTTCATCACTCTCGTTTCTTGTTCTTATTTGGTGTTTTTATTTTTTCATTCAACAGACATAGTTGGTTGCTTTTTATTTGAAGTCGGGCCTCGAGAGTCGGGGCATAGTGCGATTCGGAGTGTAATTTATGTCTTTATTTAGTAAAGATTTCGTTTCCTAATTTATTGTGATATCTCTTTGGGCAAACGGACAAACAGTGTTGCTCTGGACTCTGGGTCGCATCTCGACACCTTGCCCAACGTTCTCCCTCTTATATTCCCATCACTCTCACTCTTTTAGTTGTGGCTGCTGCTGCTCTGCTGCTGCTCTGCTGCGGCTCTGCTGCTGCTGCTGTACTCTGATTGTGCGCATGCGATGTCGTTTGTGCTCACCTTTTTGACCACTCATTCGTTTCGGGCCAGAGCCAGAGCCCGTCCAGCGTCACCTGTAGCCGTGTCAATGCTTGGCTACTTTTGCCACTGTCCCATCGTTTCGAGTCAGCCTCAGGCCGCTGTAGGGTTCAGCTGCACAGATTGAGGTTGCCATTAAGAGCGTGAAGTGATCCCAATTTATCTGCTATCGCCAGATAATGCTCATCGAACAAAGTGAATTAAATTGAATTTGAAAATAGCCGCAACACAGACAAAGCGTAGACTGTGGAGCCGTGGCAACGGTTAACTACATTCCCATACCCAGTTCCAATACCAATCCCATTTCCATATCAATTTGAAAAATTACATATGAATACTCGTTTATTAAGATGTACTCTATATACGCAAGTGTTGCTTTTATTTATGCTATGTCGTAATTTATATATTTTTTATTGCCATGCTTGGCCATGAGTGACGTCAATGTTGAACAGATACAATGCCCTGAGGCCCAAATACCAGCCGAGAACATCTTCATTAGGAAATGGGACTGAAGAGCGGAGCATGGACCTGCCGATTCCTGCAGTTGGGATCGTTTTAGCGACAAGTGCTTTTTCTTGTACGAAACGTCGAAGGGGCTAATTGGATTACTGGACAGCAGGGACGTGGCCAGGTCCACAGAGAGTCAGTTTCCCAGTATCCAGTTGCAAAGGGTTTTAGCCCGATCACCGTGTCAATTAAATCTGCGAACGAAATGCTTACATAAATTCAAAAATTGCTTACGGTGCGCATCGATTTAAATGGAAACAGCAAAGGCGAAGCAGCGCAGTTGCTGCAATTTATATGCAAATTTATTTCAGTGCAGCTGATAGCTCGCTGACTCTAGCTGCAACTGAGACTGTGGCTGAGGCTGAGGCTGAGGCTCGGGCCAGGTGATAACGACGTCTCTGTAACGATATTATGACGTCGATTATGATTGCGCCTCAATGGCAATCGCTGGCCATCGGCACCGGAGACAACGTAATTTGCATACAAATGGTGAATGCTCGTGCTCAGTGTCGGTTGCGCTTCGTGATTTTCCGTTGAGATTTGGCGTTGGTTGGGTCAGATCGGTGTGGTAATTAGATTGTTAATTTATGCGACGACCGGGCCCAGTGACCAAGCACAAGATTCAGTTTGGCGGAATCCGTTTCAGATTCGGACAGTAAACGATGCTAAAAGCCTATGGGACACGCTGTAAACAGTGTAGTACTCAGTACTTCTACACTTTAAGAAATTAACGACCTACAAAGTAGAAATTTGTCAGTTTGAATTGCTTTTCAAATAGTTATCCAGGTTTGCCATATCTGAATATTTTCTAAAAGTGTGAGTCAGAATTTCCAATGTCAAGTCTATTTTATGGTTAACTGTAGAATTTCGATACTTCAGAATTTTAAAAAGAAAGTTCTACGAATTTTAAATAAATGCTTCTGCTTTTAAGATTATGAAGCTGTACACTTTCAAAAATTGATTGACTTTAAATTTTTCTGAATGATAAAAACAAAAATTTCTACGAATTTCAAATAAAAGTTTAATTTTCAGTTTTGCAGCTAAAATGTTTTCAAAGATTTTGGAGTATTTCTAAAAAGGGCAAGCAAATAAGATATTTTTGGCTGTATCGATGGAGGTCAAGTATTTCAACTTTGATGAAATTTATAAAATGGTATTATTTTTGGTGAGTGTAGCGGCCAACGCACTCCAAATGATTTATAGCTGAGACGGCTCGTTTTATGTTTTATTTGCGCTGTGACAATCGCCGACACGAGGACATTTGCATGGATCGCTGCTGCTGCTGCTGCCGCTTGTTGCCGCCACTCGCAAGTTGCAAGAGTCGCCAATGCGACATTAAAGGGCATTCTGCTGTCAGGTTTGTTGCACACTCGCAGCTGTCCAGGCTCTGACACCTGTGTGAGATTTGCTGATGCGACTTTCGACTCAAAGCAAAGTTGACTGCTGGTTGCTGTTGCTCTTGCTGCTGTTGCTGTTGCTGTTGCTGTTGCAGTTGCAGTGACTTTATTAGTGGCATACCCACAAAACCCAGACCCAAACAGATTATAGGCAACCGTTTTAGCCTATAAGTGAGGAACCCTTACCCTCGTTTATCTATAAACCAACTTGCTAATTGTTGGCAATTAATTGACACGCGTGTATTTTACACATTTGGGTTATGTGCTAATTTCTACACAATGTGCATGACGGATGGCGATAAAGAGGCGCTGATGATGCAATGACATAATAAAGACGACAACAGCAGCAACGACAGCAGCAGCAACTACACAATGCCTACCTTGCAGCACTCTGCCCCGGAATATGCAAATACTATGCGCCGATAAAGATCACGCCGTACAAACAATAAACAGCAAAAGCGGCAACATCAGCAACAACTAAAGCAGCAGCAACAGCAACAGCAGCACCAACAACAACAACAATGATCGCTGCTAACTGTTGTCTGTTGCTGTCATGTTGACAATTGGTCGTTGGCTTTGTTTTGGCCCCGTTTTTGTATTATTGTTGCAACAATTAACACACAATGCCCTGGCTAAGCAAAAAGGGTTGTCTCTCAAACTGCCTCTTGTCACTGCTTGGGTGTGCAGGTGGTCCTCCTTGCGGCTCCTGTGACTACTACTCCTGCTCCTGCTCCCAGCTCCTTGCTCTCCCTCGTCCACTTATGCAAAACGAATTCAATTAACACCTCAGCATAAAACATAAAATGTCTACGAACTTTTGAATGCTGTGCACGGTGGTGTCGGTGGTATCGGTGGTGGCGGTGGCACGCAGGTCTCCTTCTCCATGCCTTTCGTCACCCTTGTCGACTATACACTTGCATAAATAAATGACATAGTCTTTAGAAGTGCGCACTGAAAGAGGAAAACAACTTTTTAGAGTAAAACTAATGCTTCTACAGACATCGTATCATTATGAATGAATGAGTTTTAGAAAAATCTGTTGCACAGAGTAAGAATCTTTTACACACACCAGATCATAAGATTTTCTGAGTGTACTCAAAACTTAGACCTTACGCAGCGGGAGAGAAAGAGAGCTATTGAGGTAATCGGCACGCCAACGCCACGTCCGCTTTAGTGGCCACCAGGAAGACATTGGTTCCCCCCCTGGCAGACAGGTGAAACATGAAAGGAAACGCAGCACATCAGTGAATGGTGAATGGTGACTCTGTGGTTCTAGGGGCGCCGCTTTGGTCAGTGGTGCGCGAGCTCGCCTAGTTATTTATGTGACAAAATTTTGCAAATAATTGGATTGACTGATCAAAGCGATAGGACGGCCAAGAGCAACAACAATAAAAACAACAGTCTCGACTGTTCGTCTTCTTTTAAGACAGAGAGAGCGAGAGAGAGAGAGAGAGAGAGAGAGAGCGTGGAACAGGAATTGGAATTTAATTCAATTAAATGCGTACTGTGCTGCAATTCCTCAAATGGCCCGCCAGTTGTTAACCAGTTAACCGGCAGCAGTGGCTGCTTCAGTGGTAAGAGCCTGGAGCGGGAGCGGGATCAATAAACGACAGCTGACCCAGCTGACCCCAAAGCAACTGCGCTTTTGTGATGTCTTCTTCAATGTGTGCGCTGATGAATGGCCAGCTCTTACCTGAATGATGAGTGCTCATGTTTAGCTTGACGCTTATTAAATATGTGCAGCAGTTGCGACAACGACTTGCAGCTGATAAGCTCTCCAGGCTGGTCAACGAGCAGCCCGATTTTAGATCACAATCGGATCAAGTACACTTGGAAAAATCAATGACATCAAATAAGGAGTTTCCCTTAAAGTCTATAAATAACTATTGTTATAGTTTACGTAACAAATTTGTAAGGTGTACAATTTTTAATTTGAAATGGAAACTTTACTTCCTGTTATCGGTTGTTTTACAAATTTGAGACCACAACGCTTTTTCTGAGTGTACCTGCAAAAGCTTTCCCATAACTCTCCAATGATGCCGCAACCCTTTATCCACTGCACAGCCTAGCCTAATTGGATTAAATGAATCCAATGAAACCGAAAACAACATCAACATCAAAATCAAAATCAAAACGCCGAGTTTCGATTTTCCTTTTGTTTGTTATGCGAATCATGTTTGTGAGTTTATGTGGCACGGAAGATGCTGCGCCAAGCGTCTGGTTGGGCTCCGTTGCGTCCCTGCATTGAAGTTTTACTTAGAAGTGTCTCATTTGAGCCCATTTGCTCATTTGAGCGAATCGACGACGATGTCGAAATCTATGAGATTCACTGTTGACTTCGGCGTAACAATGATATCCATGGGAAAACGTTTATCCGGCCTCGGAACATATGGCGACCAGTGACTCACTTGGAGTCACTTGGAAGAGTTAAGTATTCATGTATAATTAAGTATAAGCCATCAATATTTAAGTCTTGTCCAAATGTTAGCTGCATTCGACCTTAAGCATAAAGAAGAGCCGCAGCCAAAGTCACTTCCACACTCCGAAAGGCAAAAGCCAGTTGAGTGTATCCCTCGGTGCTTAATAACCCGCAATTTGTGTAGCAATATACATTTGTACATATCTAAGTGACTACTGTACTATATAATTTGTGGCATTTGCCTGGCCCCAAAAATAAACGCAACTCGTTCTGTTCTCTAGACAGTCGAAAAACAAAAAACGAAGCTCTTTTTTTGATTTCGAAAATGCAAATTATTGAATTTTAGAAATGCAAATAATCATTAAGTGTAAATTGTGGTAAACTCAGTGTGGTTGAGACTTGAAAATGAAACCAAGCAAAACGCCTAAACTGAATTCGTCTCTCGTACTTTGCGGTCAGGCTAAATGCCGCCCTGGGGTAAGCTATATTTCCATTTCCATTTACATTTCGAATTTCCATTTGGGTTTCGCCTCAATTATACGCTCGGTCTGCGTTTTAGGGGGCGGTTTTCTGTTAGTGCTCGAGTGGTCGGAACTCGGTCAGAAGTCTGTCAACCCCTTCGGTCAACCGGACTACCGACGACTCATTGGCAACACCTCTCGAATTTTCATGTAGCTCAATGAGAAACAGCCTCAAACCAAACCCAAACCCGTAACCCAAAAGTGGTTGCGCTTCACTGGCACACATAATCATAATTTGCTCCCTTTTCTTGGCCGCCGTGAAAAAGACTTTGACTCAACTCAAATGGCCGCCGTTGGGAGTTGATTGCCGCAATCCTGCATAATATTTGCCAAAACTTATGTGTGTACTGAAATTCCATAATAAATAACTGGCGCATGATTACACTTGAAGCAGCTACAACAGTCATAACTTAGACTTAGCCGAGTCTAGTTTCAAGTAGAGGCCAGCAAATATCCTTGAATAACACTTGCTTGTGTGAGTACAGGAGAACCCTTAAAGAATTATTCGGAAACCTGCGCTTTAATTTACCTTAATCTACATCTTTATATTTCTTGAGCTCTTGTCTTTGAAATCAATCACACAGAAAGCGAGCCAGATCAGGCACATCTATACCTTGATCTTGGTGGCCATTCTACAACTAAAGCATACCTCTTCTTATAATTTGTTAGGGTATACAGGGTATACATATATAACAACGATGATTACGGCTACTGCAGTGGCAGTGGCAGTTGCAGTTGCAGTTTAGCTATGGTCTTAGCTTTGGCTACTTATGGCCGTAAGCAGTAGTTGTGCTCGTAAGTGCGCTGATCGCCATCGCGAGTGCTTCCTGTGCCCGGCTATTATAACTCACACACAAACTCACACCAACACACACACAAACACACGCACAGCTAGAATGGCGGATTGAACTCTGGGCGATTGGGTGCAGTTCAGCTCGGTTTGAAGGTGCATTTTATGTAAAAATACATACATATACGAAGGCGTTTTGCGCCGGTTAGTGTTCGTAATCGTGGCTGTATATAATGACCACACATTTACCATTTAAATTTACCAATGGCGCATGTGCTTCTATGCGGTTGTCGGTGTGTGTGTGTGTATGTGTGTGTGTCTGTGTGTGTTTGGGTAATTATGTGCAATTTTCACTCCTTTCCATGCGCACAGCCACAGGCTGTTTGAGTTAACTTGTCCAAACGCCAGATGGCCAACACGGCCTCTCGGCCAACTCGGGCAGCTCGGGCAACTCCCCTGACGCATTACACAACCTCCATTGTTTCCGTTTTCCGCACAATTATTACTTATACAATATAAATTTTAAAATGTTGGAAACAACAAAAAAAAACACGTATGAAAGAGAGAAAAAAAAAGGTGACAGAGACGCAGCCAAGTGCTGTTTGTTGCCGTTTTTACGGCCACTTAGCAAATAAATAAATGGGTCGCAAATTGCCGGGGCTCAAAAAAAAAATAAATAAATAAAAATAAAATACGCGAACCAGGAGCAGAACCAGCTAACACAGCTAACCGCAAGGCAACCCGAGACCGGACCGCCAGTTTGGACCAAGATTAATAGCTGTAATTGTTATTCATTGAGCGCCGCGCTCTGCTATTGTCTCAACACTTGGCCCATGCCCCAAACAGCTGCCTTTTGGCTAATATTGAAAACCGCAAAAGTCTGCCAAATTGCCGCATCTCTGGCTGTCTCCGGTGATGCCGAACTAAATTGAAATGTTCGCCCAATCGAGATGCGAGACAATATTTATTGAATTTTGAAGTAGATGCGATCCACAAAGCTGCACTGAATATAGCTGTAAATATATATGTATCTGCTGTGTTATTATCTTAAATTATTAATCATTACAATAAATTAATTGTAATTTGACAAGGTTGGAAATATTTATCATATGTATTTCAATATAGTTACAACATATTTATTATAATTGCACATTTACAAATACATTTTTTAACCCAAAAACGTTGAGGAAATTGACAGAATTATCTGTGATTATCTGTTTGCAATTATTACATTAATTATATTGATAGAAAAACTATAGCGAACAATATAAGAAAACCAAAAAACAGTTCAATGTGAATTGGAAATAAATATCAGTTCAAGGAAAATTCAATTCTAGAATTTCTCTGCTCAGATATGGCTCAAATATTCAAAAATCAATGTTTTAAATCGCATTTGCGGATTGCAAAGCAGTCTCAGCAGTCTTTCCTCAAATACTTTCGTATTTATTTATTTTTCTTCACACAATTCCATTCTAATCCCAAAAAGACTATGTTAAGTGGTTTTGGGTCTAAGCTTTTCGCAACTGTTCGCATAAAATCAAAGAGGTCAACAGCAATGGCAGCAAAATGCGAACACAGCCCAAGCAAATGCAGCAAAAGAGGCATAAGGGGGAAATTGAGGGGGGAGCGGGGGTCGTTGGTTTGAGTCGGGCGTGGATTCACGGACGTGTTCGGCTCAGAGCCAACGAACAATGTGCAAGTGAAGCCCCATAAATATTGTTTAATCGATGTTTGCTCTACGTTTTATTGCATTTATGGCGTTTTTAATGAGTGCGCCTCTTCTACGACTTGGGGGCCCCCGAGTGCGAGGGGCGGCTGCGGGGTTAGGGTTGTTATAGTGCAACATTTTAATTTTATGCCCCGCATGGCGTACGGTTATGGCTGCCCGATCGGCCAGAGGGGCAACTTGTAAGCCGCTAACGAAAGCGGTCAAAAAGTGGATGCGAAAGGGGGGCAACAGGGGGATGGGAATGGCGCGTAGGGGCTGGGGCAGACAGCGTTAAGCAATCGGCAAATGCGGTCGCTGTCGCTGTTCCTGTTGCGTGGTGTCTTCGATGCGACTGCCAATAGGATTACAACATTTTTGCCAGTGACTTTGAGCCGACGTCTCGACGCTCCATTTGCCATTGGGCCTTCAACGATGGTTGCCAGCTGCACCCGGAAAAAGTATGCTCATGCCATATATATAACGCAGAATTAAAATATTCTGTCTAAAAGTACTAATACTAAAATCTAAGTAGAATTTATGTTAAACAATTTAATTACTGAGCACAAATCTTGGGACAGAAGTTTCTCATTGAATTCAATTGGATGCTGCTGCGTTTTTTTTTCTTGTGTAGGAGGCAGATATGTCGATAGGCCAGCGACGTATCCGTGTCTGGTGAAATTGACATTCATCAGCAATTAATTTTGTGCGCCTCGGCAACAATGTAATAGCCGGAGCACAAGGAGGAGGCAGAGATTGTGTTGCCAATTGGCTCGTAAAAAGCAGATTATGCTCGCCTGTTGCCTGTTGTTGTTTGTTGTTATTGCTTGGTTGCTGTTGTCTGTTGCCAAAGTTTGCGGCTAGTTGGCCAACTTAATCTTATCGCTTTAACGGTGATTTAGCACTCCAGAGAGCGAACGCCTCCGCCTTGGGCTCCACCAGCATCGGCCATTAAAGTATCTCATCAAGTTTTATCGACCATTAAAAGGAGATCCGTATTTAATTAACCAGCCCCAAAATGTGAGCATGAATTGGCCTCGCCAGGCGCGCACAATTCGCCAATGCCAATACTCAATACCGCTGTCATTCTCGAGCTGGTCTTCTAGTTGTGGCTGTGGCCGATTGTGGTTATGGGACGCAAACATTGCGCTTTTGACCATGTTTGGACGGCAGTTCAGCTCCAAATATGTGTAACCCCCGTGCCAAATTGCTTAACCTTAACAAGCCGGCCGGACGAGGTCTTGGACCATCTGACAGGGTGTTGAGTGGCAGATTACATGCATTAGGCTGCCACTACTCACGCCCCGCACTCCTCGCCGCACTCCTGCCCCACTGCTGCAGTCATTTATCGCGCCTTGACAAATTTACGGCTTGTAATTGCAGTCAGCTTGAAAATCGAAACCCGACGAAAAATCCACAACTTCATAAACACACAGCACACAGCACACACAGAGCAGAGCAGAGCAGAACTGGCTGCCAGGCAGGCTTCTGGCTCAATCTGGCCAATTGTCTTCGGACTCGGTTCTCTTGTGTTTTTTTTTCCTTTTCATTTATTTTTGCTTATCGAGAGTTGGTTTTCCGCGCGCTAACCAGCAATTTGCGACTTTGGTTCGCCCTCTTTGAGTTCGCAATTCGTTTCAGTTTGCGGCTTGTTTCAATTTTTCAGTAGGCTTGATGCTCATACGGCGCCTTTCACTGCCAAATGCTGGACTGCTATACCAGCGGAAGTATCTGATCCACCCACCCACTCCCCAACACACTTCACTCTCTGTTGAAGCCATTATTTATTTGTAAATGTTGCAGCCAGCTGGCCAAGGCAGCCGTGTCATGCCAGCGCCAATACACACACACACAAACACCCCTGGACTGTGTGGTAGTCTGTCCGTCAGTCTGTCTGCTTTCGACTGGCCAGTAATAACAGTAGCTAACACTACCGCTCCCACACACACCCTCATTTCGGCGGATGCGGGTTGTGTTGTGTGCCGGCCATTTGAATGCGTCAGCCATTTGCCTTTGCCCACCGAGTCCACCCTAAGTGGTCACTCCACAACTGGAGCTGCATTCAATACATCATTCGCCAACATAATTCACTGATAAAGGGACAAATTTCCAGAAATGCAAAGATATGAGAACATTTTTACACAAATTTTGATACTTGAAAGCCATTAAATTTTGGTATTTTAAAATGTAAAAAATGGTTTTTATTATATATGAGGAAATGGCATTAAGGATAAAATCTATTCCTCAAAGGAGGTCAAAAGATGGTTATTCTTTTTTAGATAAAGTTAGTGAAGAAAATAAACTAAGGTCAATAAGAGATATCGCGAAGAAATTGGTTAAATTCAGATTCAGTTGACAGTTTGGGCAAAACTAGAAAAAAATAAGGAAATAAGTGAAATTTTCCAAAAGAATAACACTGAGAAAAATTAATTTACTAAGTGAAGCAAGCAGAAATGATGTATTTTATAGGGCGTAAATGGAGAGAGTGCTTAACTGAAGCAAAGTCCACAGAGTAAACCCAAAACAGTGTAAAATCTTAGCTCCATCAGAGTGAGTGATATATATATGAAATTCTTTTTACTTTCCAACTCTTTGCATCCTGAAGCGATGCTATCTCTAGCTGTCTATGCTCTAGTGCTGGCATAAAAAATGAACCCGAAATGATCCACAAAAAAACCTAAAAATGACTTATGAATTGCACTTTAAAAGGTGATGTTGTGTTGTATTGTGTGTGTGTGTGTGTGTGTACATCACTTTCAAGCTGATTGATGATTGCGCACCTACGCAGCGTAAAGCCAAAAATGAAGAAAAACAGGCAGCAAAACGAGCGTTGGAAATTAAATGGTATTATTAAAAAGGTAACAAGCTAAACGCCTTTTAAAATGCGATGGACACCAGGCAATTGAAGACAGACAAAAAGAGCTACGAAGTCTAAAGTGGAAGGCGAACCCGTGTTATTTATGCATTAACAGCGAGCCAAAGCACCTGCCAAAAACGAAGGCGACGAACCCCAAGACTCATCCCCCCACACACTAAAAGAGTGACTGACTGACTGACAGTCAGTTCGAGTGGCAGGAGCAGGAACAGAAGCCCTTTATAGATTTAAATAAATTCCAAATTAAGAAAAACTTCAAGCAAAAGGGTTCCGTGAAAGCATTTTCCACATGCTCACTAGTTCCCTGATGCAGTTCTAGATGCCAATGCCGATGCAGAATGCAGACCCCATCATCAATTCATCAAAAAAACATGCAAGGGGTGAAGCGGTACTGCTGCAGGACCTGCTGATTAAAACAAAAAGGACGATAGCCAACGGAAAAAATTAGAGCAATGTGTATGAGGTCAATATGGCATAAATTTCCGATGAGCAACTAAGTAAAAATAAAATGAAAGAAACGATCAACTTGTGTTTTTGATAATGACGCAACATTTGAGGTTTGGTTTTTTGTAGCCGGCGGAAATGCCGCGACAGACAGGTGAGTTTTAGACGCGCGACGCACAAAAACCGGCAGAGTGTTTAGTGTGATGCGTATCCTGAATCCTGAGCATGTGCTGCTGCCCTGCGGCTGCAATCGCGTGCTCCCCACTCAGCCGCCAGAGTGTGACATGAGCAGCAGCAGTAGCAGTGGCAGCAGCAGCAGTAGCAGTGGCATCAGCAGTAGCAGTGGCATCAGCAGCAGCCGTCTAACTATCTAACGTGTGGCCGTTAGTTAGTCTCGGCATCCAATCCCAATCACCTTGCTCTAATAACCTATCTATACCTGCCTTGCATGACGGCTCATCACCTGCCTGCCTGTCGGATGAAGCAATCGACCTTTGTTGCTCGCCCGGAGATTGTTTTTCTTCTTCTTCTTCTTTTTTGTTGTATTTTGAGCGTTGCGTGATTTAAGCATTTGTTTCCTGATACACTTTAATTACGGTTTGCTCTCGCCTGGCGCTTTGTAATTGCAGGCATCTGTGGTTGGGCAAAGACACACATGCAGATGCAGATGCAGTTGGAGTTGGGTATTGAAATTGAATTCAATGAATGGCAAAATCATCTGGTTGATGAGTTTCCACTTTGGCAAGTCGTACGTACAATTGTTTACATATTTGAGCTTTTAATGCCCTGTTGTCATTAAAATGAGTAATAGCAGTGAAATCAGGAATGAATCAGAAGAACTTGAGAAGCCACAGCTGCCTTCGTTTGATATGCTTAATTCACTTGATTGTTCCTGCACTTATGTTAAAGGTATTTAATTGCTTCTTCAGAAGCCAGACGAAATTCGATCTGCACGAGTCTGAAACGAGAAATAAATTATTTAATTCATTTCGCTTTGCAAGCAATCATTTGTGTAAGTTAAACACTTAATCAATAAAAATAACAAGTGAAAAACAATTTCATTTTGAGTCATATAATTGAATAATTAGTGTTACAATGATTGCCCGTAATAATGGCTGTGTAAATCCGATGCTGTAATAAAGATATTGTTGCTCGACAATAAACATAATTTATTAATTTCTTTTAAATAGCAATGCAGCGAGGCTACACCAAACAACTCATCAAGTTATGTACTTTATTTTATTAATGTGTTGTTTGCGTACATATTTATTTACCACACATTTATTAGCCTGCTTATGTTGTTAATTCGTCACGTCTGCTAGTAAATGATAAATGCCTGTCAATTTATGGCAGATAGGCCAACAGACTGGGGCTCTGGAGCCGAGAGACTCTGGATGGGAGCGGCAAAGGTAGTCAGAGTCGCGCGACCCATCGGTAATCAACGTCAATCGGTTAGTTAACACACACGTCTATTTATGTATGAGTGAGTGTGAGTGTTTATATGTGTGTGTGTATCAATACATGTATATGTGTCACGTACGTAGCTCATAAGCAGCGGCATTATGAAGATTGATATGAGGCCTAATCACATGCTAACATAAATGAATTGTCATTATATTACACGAACTCTGTCTCCATCTCTCTCTCTCTCTGTCTGTCTCTCTCTCTATAGCTCGGCCTCCCTCTTACTAGCACATGTGTTTCGTCTAGGCGACAAGTGCGGCAAGCACTTTAAAGCGACTAATTCCATTTTCAGGCATCACAGCGGGCTGTCCTTCTTCATTTCTTTTTCTTTTTTATCACCTCTGGCGGAAATCTCTTGCTACACCTTGCTTAACCCACACACACAGATACACACACACACACACAGACACACACATCAGTACACTCAGTGATAAGTTTGCCGGCTTGTCCTTTGTACCCTGCTGCTTGCTACCTCAATACAAAACATCGATCGCTTTTTGATGATGATTTTTGATTAAGTGGCTGCGATTTGTCAAAATATTTCACGCTTGCAGCAGCTCAGTTTAAACTGTGTGTCTACTGTATTGGGGGAGGGGGAGGGGTTGCGCACGTGAGCAAGGGGTGGGGTGACTCGAGGTGACTGCTGCTGCTGCTGCTGCAGGCAATGCAGCAATCAGTACTCAGTACTCGATGTCATCGTCCCATCAGCGTTGGCGTTGTCAGCGTTGAGTTGACAGCAAGCGCGAGGAGATGTGCGCGAGGGGAAGAGTGACAATCGGAGGGCACTCGGCTACCTGCAACTGTGTGACTCCCAGCCAGTGTGACTTGGGATGCGACTGCGACTGTGCAGATCTAAGCTACAGCTTTTAGCTTCTGTCTGAGCTGACAATAAAAAATGCGTTATGTTTCAATAAATGGCCGGCAAGACAATGTTGCAATAGTAAACAGTCAAGATAAAGATTTCCGTGAGCAGCGTGTCACAGTTGACTAATTGACAGGACAGAACAGGACAGGCCAGCACATACACATTGCCATATTGAACTGAATTATCAGTGATTTGTACAAATACGTGTTTCACCTGCAGCTAAAGAATGTGCGAGTGAACGGGATTGGATTGGGATTGGGGTTGGGGTTGGGGTTTAGGTTTGGGTTTGGAATTCGAGGCGAGCTGGGAGGGGAAGTTGCTTGATGCATGCCCATCAGCTGGCAGCTAATTGATGTGCAATAATAAATCTGGCAAAGTTCAGTTTTCAATGCGAACCGAAACACATAACTCGAAAACCATTGAAACTTGTTTTGGCCAAGTGTGCGAGAGTGCTGCAGAGAGACAAGCCAATTACGAGGCGTCTCGAAAGCAGCGGCTAAGTGTGGCTAAACTAACTGCAACATCAGCTACACAGCAAAGAATTGTAACAATTATAACATGCAACTCAATTTCTTGGAATATTTACTGTTATTTAATGTTATATTTATTATCTAACTAATGCCACAATGAATAAAGATTGTTAAATAATAATGGTTGAATCGAATAAATATAGTTGCTTTCACTATTTTCGTATTCAAACTAAATAAAAGAAGAAGTTCAAAAGTATCAGCACATTTGATAGATATACAAAATGAACAAAGTAATTTGGCATACTCCATAAGCATCCATAAAAAGAGGATGATAAGTGCGAAATGAAGTTGTTTTCACTCAAAATGGTTTTTTAAATTGTAATTTTAGTTTTAATTTCATTTAATCTTTGGTATTGCTATTAAATTGAGAGCAAACATTTGGTGCTGTGTACAGCAAAGGGAGCGCCAGTTGACACATGCGACTGCTGCAACTGCAACAGCGACGCGTCGCAACGTGCCTCGTCTGCACCGTCCTTGCCCCGCCAGCCACTCCCTTGCTCCATGGACAACTATCTGCTGGCATAAAAGCAGCAACAGCAAACTGTGGATAACAGCGGCGTTTCTTGGATCGGGGTTGGGGCTGCTAACTGAGAGCTGCTAAAGCAGACGTAGGCATGGCAGGGATGTGGGGGTTAGAGGAGGAGCCTTGGTTGCGGCGACAAAAGGCAGATCGGGCAGAATGGCAGAAGTGATGACCGGACAACAAACTACATTCAACAGATAAATACTGAATTTATGACTTAATTTAACTGCGAGCCAACGACAATTTTGATGATACCGAGCAGGCGAGCGGGGGGGACGAGGGGCACGGGCAGCGGGGCAAACAGCAAAGCAGGCGAACATGAGTGGGCAGTGGCAGTCACAGCTTGGGTTTGGTTTGGTTTGGTTTGGGGCAGGGAATGGGATCGGCACCGTACATTAGCCAATCCTGGTCGCACATCGCTTCATTCACAGGCCGCGACAAACATAACTCAAGTTGAATGTGGTGGTGGGGTGGTGCAAGGGGCGCGTAGGGGCAGGCATGCATCTCCGTAAGTACTGAGGGTCTGGACTCTTGACTCTTGCATCTGAGTCTGGCCTGGTTTGCTTGATGTCTCTATTGGCGCATTGACTAAAATACATATATACAAAAAAGAAGCTCAGCGCAATTTGCAGCAAATGAAGCGCGCGGGGTAAGGAGCAGGGAATGCAAGAGAGAGGAGAGAGATGTTTATCAGTGGGGCAGACTGTAGCTGTATTAATTTATCGCTGCACTACGCGCACAAATTGTAGCCGAAGGACATCAGGCGTTGCCCCCGACTACATCCGACTACTCCTAGACTCCTGCGATGAACACATGGCACATCAAATCAGGGCAGCTCAATGCACACAAAATCCAACTCAGCAGCTGGAACATCAGCAGGCAGCAGAGATCACAGGCATCAGTCATCATCTGACATGGTGGGGCAGGAAGGAAGCGGCACTTGCACACAAAATATGTTCTGCACCTCTGGCCGGAGTTGCGTGTTTCGTGCTCTTAATGATATTACGCGTAGCGTTGACTACAAAAGATTTTCAATTGCAGACCACGCATTTATCTCGACCTCAACTCAAATTCAAAACTCAAGACTCGAAGTCAAACCTCAACTCTGTGACAGCAATTAACCGTCTCAGTCAACCTGAGTCTTTTGCCTTTCTCCCTGGCCTGGTCTGCTTCTTTGTTTTCAGCCACAAAAATAGCCAAAAAACCAAACTATGAGTACCGCCCATCACACTGGAAAAAATGCATTGCATATTGAATGTAAAACTTATTTAATATTTATTATTTTTATCGGATTATTTGAAATTCGAAAGAAGTTTTTGGTCACGACCTATTAATATTTAATCATAGTTTATTTTACACTATTTTTTTTCCGGTGTATGCGTGTGTAAATTTCTAAGTATCTATGAGTAAGTTTGGAGTTCACAAACACAATGCGATTCGGGGCGAAATGTAACGAAACGAGACGAGACGAGACGAGACGAGAGCGTTTCGTGACCCAAACAAATTATTAATTATTAATTGGGGAAAATATGCTATAATTGTGGCGGTCGCTTCTTTTTTATTTGGCTGACTGGCAGTGACCGAAAATTAAATGAAATTAGCCGACCAGGTAATTTCACTTTGCATGTGACGAATTCTCTCCAACCAACAGAAGAGATACGTGGACAGGGAGGTGCGTGACCTGCTGGTTACTGGTGGGTGAACCATTTGATTGCCACAAAGTCGACAGCTGGGAATCTATTGCTTATTGCAGCAGCAACAGCAGCAGCAGCAGCAGCAACATTGGTGGTGTTGATCCTGCGGCAAGCTGCAAGGCGATAATTGCAGCACTAAACGCAATGACCAAAAACACAATGAGACAAGTTAACACATGAAACATGAAAACATTTCAACATTTTTAAACATTTCGCACACACACACACACGCACACACAAGCCATCTACTTGAATTTGGATTTGCAGTTGTCAAGAGTCGACTTGCAGAGTAGAAGAGGACATTCTGTCCGGCAGTCAGACAAATCAGCGGTTGAATGCATTTAACACTTTGCAGCGGTTAACAAGTTCAGCTTTGACCGTTGCCTTTGGTTGCCCCATTCGCTTCGATAATTTTGATTTATGTGGGTAAATCATGAAGGGAACGCAAAGATTTACGACAGATCAGCCGCAGATTTATTACTTTTTGATAGTGCGTCGAGAACAGACTGCAAAAGAAAAGGATTCGCTGATGCTGATGTGCCTGCTGATACCACACTCTCCCCTCCCTCCCCCTATGGGAGCCAGCGATGAGCCAGCAGGTAAATGCGCTAATGCGTGCAGCCGCGTTTTTAAGTTGTTCTAATTTGCCCGTCTGTCTGTCTGTCTGTCTGTCTGTCTGGCTGCCTGTGCTGCGGGACTGCAAAAAAGGTGTCATCGACATCAGTGGCAGCCGCCGCCTCTGGACTGGCCAAACTTTACTCTTTAGCTGCGGATGCAGTTACCAAGAAATGAAGAACTGCACAACTGAAAATTGAGAAATTTTTGAGCTAAGAAAATTGTGCCTCCAAATTGAAATAAAGATGCCAAACCAGAACTAAGCAGAACTACAAATTGCGATCATTTTGAGTAAGTTAATCACGTTTTCAAATTTAAGTGCAGTATTCAACCAAAAATCATGTTTCTCAATTTAAATGGAATATTAATCTAGATTCCAAACTATGATTGCAAAGCTATTGAAAATCTAAAATCGATTACTCACAAAATCTTAAGAGTTCGGTTTTGAGATCGTTATGGCAGTTGGAAGTCTAGAGAAGCATTTAGTTCATGTTTAAGACTCAATATCTAAAAGTATTGTAAGTAAGTATATGGTGAAGTGTTCAAGGTGTAGTTACTTCTTGAGTTGAGGTATTAAAAATAATTAGCCATAAATTGCTGATAAGTATAAACGGTGAGTATGTAAGTATATAAGCATAAATATTTCAATACTAAGTACAAGTTTTGCGATGAAATCATTTTTGTGTTACGCTCGGGAATCGCAATGGGAAAGTTTTGTGGCAACTCCGTTGCCACCTGGTTGCAAAGGTCTTGTTGCCAGTTTCGATTTACGGTGGCACACTAGCAAAATACAAAACAAAAAAAAAACAAGAACGTGGCAAAAAGAGGCAAACGGTAGGCTGGCAAGCTGCAATCGTGATTCGTAGCTGGGCTTCGAGCGCAATTATAACGGTGCAGCGGTGGTAATTACCTGTGAATGCCATTTGCATAATAGCCAACCAGCCAGCCAGCCAGCCAGCCAGCCAGCCAGCCCAGTCACTCAGTCAGTCAGCCAGCCAGCCAGGCAGGGCGGCCCCTTTTCTGCAAAAGCCGGGTGGCGGCAGCCATACGGACGGATGGATAGATGGACGGCAGAGGCCGCTTTTCTGCAGCTCGGACAAAAAAAAAAAAATAAAAAGAAAACCAATGCAATTACGTGCATATAGCTAACAACAGCTAACGCCAGCTAAACACCAATACCAACAACAACAAGAACACCAACACCAACACCAACACTATTCCAAGTGCGCTGCCCAGCAACCTAACACGCTTGATGGCACCAACAATAACAACATCAACAACAACAACAACAACATCGCCTGGCGTTGCTGTTGTTGCCACGCTCTGACGGCTCGGGCCGCCATTTTGCTGCTCCGCACTGTGGCTCAGGAGTAAAACGCCTGGAATAAAATAACTGTGGTTTCTTGGTATATGCAACCAAAATATTATTCATCGAATCAAATGTTGATGCTGATCAAGATTATATATACTTCATGCGGTCGGAGATGCTTTCTCTTTCCTGTCTCATAATTTTGTACAACATTTTTCCTAGGTATAATAATTACACATATCCCAACTAACTGTTAATTCGAATATCGAACATTTTTCAGAGCTTTTACATATGTCTAGGAGCTGACTAAACAGACAAGTTTATATTTTTCATTCATATCATTCATATCATATAAAATAAGAACAGGTTTCATTCATAAGGCAAGAGTCATCATTTTTGAGCTGTATTCATTTTGTTGTATGTGGAACTATTATACTTCCAGCTGATAACCAATCCATAGTTCATTGACCAGTCTTCTCTATACAATAATAATGTTCCCTTTATGTAAACTATACTCTAATTTGACTATTTAAATAAGATTATTATAATTTGAAGTCTTTTGTACCACAGCAAAGGGTTTTCGGAGTGTTTCAAAAGTTCAGCCAGTGTACAACGATGTTGAGCCACTGTGCGTCGACCTCAGTACTCATTCCTTGCTCCTCATTCCTCTGGCTACCAATTGCGCTTTGCTACTCGTAACTCGTAATAATGTAACAAGTCGCTGTTGTTGTTATTGTTGTTAGGGTGTACTTTTACCACCCACCCCATCACCCGCCCATCCCTCCCCCTTGGCAACTTCTCTCGCCCCACCTCCCACGCCCAGCTATCGCCAGTTGTCGGGGCAAAGTCGACAACAATGTTAATCGGTCTTATGGTTTGCTCAAGATTCGGGTGACTAAAGACGTTTCTACCGTCCATTTATATGCAAATTGCGCTATTTATCGCCATTTTGTTTTTGCATGTTCGTTTTTTGTGTTTTTTATATGCAATTGCTGTTGTTGTTGCTGTTGTTGCTGCTGTTGTTGCTGTTGGTCTTATTGCGCTTTTTGTGCAACTTCTAATTGCAGGCCGCATTGGAGAAACTTGGCTGGAAATGAAAGCGTAGTTGTACCTACTTTTCGTGCAGTGGAGCCAAAGAGTCGCACTCAGCTGGGAACCGAGCTACCGAAGATGGGGCTAACTGGGGCTAGCTGCTAGCTGTTGGTTGGAGTTGGCTGCTTCTCCGGTTGCTGCATTTAATTAACCTTATAACGGTTCGCTAACTAAAAGTGCCTTTCGATCGTTTGAATTTGAATTTGTGAATTATACGTTGCGGTCACTGGACAACGCGGCTCAACGCCACGTCGATTTTGAATGTGAATGCAAATTGCGAATATTTTTTACATGCGATGAATGTACTTTTACAGTAATAACTCGCCAATTCGAACACTATGTGAAAAGCTTAAGCTACTTTTACCATATGTTTAACTATAAAATAAAATCTGTAGTCCTGTAGACTGAGCATAAGAATAAAACAAATAATTAATCAGATTACACATTAATTATTATCATATATGATTTCGGAAACTATTTAATTTTTTATTTACTGACGTATGAGCAATGTTGCAGATCTTTGAAAATTCTTTAAGAAACAGGTTTAACTAAATGTGTCAATTACTCATGTCTTTGATTCTAATGACTTTATTAAAGTTCAACCAACTTAATTTTAAGAGGTTTTTAAAAGTTTTTCTTATAAAGTACAATTCAAGATAAATGCCAATCGAAATTTCTAAACAATACTAATTTCTTACGGTTTTAATTTCAAATGAGTTTTGTTTATGGGAAAAGTTGATGGCGAAACTTGAGTTTTTACTTTGAGCAATTGAAAATTGGTAGTTGGTTCGTGACGTGCGGCGCTCCTGTTGTTGCCACAGTAGATGCTCGGTAACCCAAAGACACGCTGAACAGTCGAACATGTTTTTGAGTTCAGCTGGATGGGGACCGGGTGCAGGAGCGCCTTTTGTTATCGAATGCAAAACTATTTAGCCATTGCATGTTGTTAATAATTTTAAAATCAGATTTCCGCAAGTTTGACGCAAACACGAAGGTGGCCAATAGCTGCAGGAGTTTTTATTTTGCGTTTGGTTTGCTGTTGTTGTTTTTATTGTTGTCCATGACGTGTCCGTGTCTTGATTGCGGTTGCTGCAATGCGCCCTTAACAGCAGCGACGTCGACAGAAACGCAGACTGCGACTGAGACTGAGAAGCTGACTGCGACTGAAACTGGGGCCCCAACTGACAATTGTTGCGCAATTACACAGAAGACCTATGGGCACGCAACTTTTGGACGGTTTTGCGGCTGCCGCTGCCAAAGAACCATCTACCGAATGCGACTCTGATGCTGATGCCAACAGTCAACAGAACTCCGATCACGCCTCAGCCAAACTGCTGCTGAAGTTGATGTTGCTGCTGCTGCTGCTGCTGTTGCTGCTGTTGTTGCTGCTGCTGCTGTTGCAGTTGCTGCTGTCCTCAGCTTTGGATTCGTCCTCAATCACGCCATGCACATGAACTACTTTAGTCCGTCTCCGACTCTGCTTCTGTCTTTTCAGCTCCCGTCTCCCGTTTCCCATCTCGCATCTCCACGTCCCGGTCAAAATCAATGTTGACGCAAATACGTGTATGTAGAATCATTTTACCGACAGTTCGGACTTATTTCTTTCGCTACCGAATTTAATTGGATTTTCTCCCTGACTTAAGGGCTTTAACTGCTGTGGTATGTGGAAATCATTTCTGCGCCCAGACACGCAATGTGCCAACAGAATTAGCTTGTCGCAGGAGCAACAGCATTAACAACTTGCCCGCTTCGTCGCCTTAACCCCCCCTTCCACCCCCTGTCCACCCCTGCACTCCCTCATCGTTGTTGCGTTGTTTAGCAAAAAACTCACTTAATTTAGCGACGACGAGGAGTTAATCATTACATTTCGCCATTCGCCGCCAGCTAGCGAGTGGGGGTCATCTCATCCAGTGCGTGTGTGCAATGCAGAGATGTAGATGATGAACATGAATCCACTACCTGCAACTAATACACACACCTTCATCTCGGTAACGATACCAATATTCATAATATTATGACAGACGTATTAGTCGTCTGTAATTATCAGAAATACACATTCCTACGAATATGCTTGAAGTGTTTCATCTATAATTCTGAGCAGAAGTAGCCACTAGCAAATCGGTTCGGCCTCGCACTCATGAGTGTAATAATTGTCCTTGTATTTAATGTATGTACTTATATGCAAATCGATATCGAATAGTCGCTTCTGTACTTTTAAAAATATGTGTTTGTAGCTCTAAAGAAACCTTGTTTAGTTTTTAGTTAAAAGAAAACTCGGTAAACATTTGTATTACAACTATGAAAATGTTAAATATTTTGTATTTGTATATGTAATTGTGTAAATAATATATACAATTCGCCAGCATAAGCATATTATTCATATTCTAACCTAATTTCCCCTCATTTTGTCGCTTTAGTTTTCAAGAAAATGAAATCTTTACAGATAACACTTTGAAAATGTTTTATATATTTCGTTTTAGTAAAGCACTATAATTTTGCGATAAAATATAAAATATGTCAGTATAACTAAGCATTATTAAATAAGTACTTAAGTACATACTCTGCCTTCTCTTTTTTTGTAAGTGCCATTCAAAGTTGAATTTGTTTGTCGTCTTAAGCCAGAAAAAACCACAATGAAAACAATCGATTAGTTCATATTGAAGCCAAAAAGCATTGGACACCTCTGTCAAGACGAGTAGTGTCCATGGGTGCCAGACAAAAGGCGGAACTTTATAATTCTGGTCAGGCACTAAGCACTTCCTCAGATGGCGGCCATTGTCGAAGTGGCGCAAACAAAAAGAGAGAAGCCCAAACTCATTTCCGCTGGCAACGGATTGTAGAACTTTGGCTGGTGACTAGGCTAAAATGCGCTAAGAGAACTCTTGTGACATCTGCAATGGACAGTATATGGCTAGACTAGGCAAAGTCTCAGTTCCTGCACTAACAATTTTTAGTTATTGGGCATTTTTCTTAATCAGCAAATGAAGAAGGAAAAAATGGAGAATAAAAAACTATTCGTCAGCGGCGGCAAAAATGTATTTTTACGGTTCACAGAGTTTTGTGGCCATTGTGTTATTGCTTAGAGACTATAGCCAGGGGCTAGGCACTTATGAATACTGATTCGTATAGACTCAAAAAACACACCCCACTCCGCACGCCCCTCGCCCCGCTGCCCACAATCGTAATCAGCATATGCATATGCCTACATATGGGTAAACATCACCGCGCCGCTAACTGTGGCCACAAAAAAGCCCACAACGGTGCAACTTCTTGTGTCTATGTTGTTTGCCTGAAACATGTACTTTGCCCGGACAGACAGACAGAGAGACAGGCGGACGGACAGGGGCCACGGCAAACAAACAAAAACAGGAAGCGTGGCTACCACAAATATGCGCGGTCTGCGCGCAGCAGGGCTTTGACTTTGCCTCTTTGAGTTTTGGCCCGGTCTTGAGTTTGGGAATTGGGCATTGGCTGCCACTTGCATGTAGATACTAGATGTCTATCTGACTAGGAACACTCGACTACCTTCTGCCCAACAAAAAAACAGAAATAAAAATAAAAAAAATAAAAGTGAAATAATGTTAAAATAATGGCGACGGCTGGCTGTCAGGCGGCGGCCATAATTAAAGCCACCACCACCACCCTCCAGCCCCCAACCCCTCTATTCAGACATACCCTCGAAAAAAAGGGCGCACGAAACGCAATTAGACGCAAGCATAATTTGTTAGCGCCGTCGACGTCGACGTCGACGCTGGCAGCGAGACAATTGGCATGCAAATGGTGTATATAAAGACTCTGGGCTCTGGACTTTATGTGCCCATTAGATACACAGTGATAAATGCCTAATTAGGCGCGTAATTAACGTAATCAATCATGCTGGCCCAAAAACAAAATGAAAATCAATCATGAAGGTGCTTTTGCGGTGTGAGAAAGGGAGGGGGGAGCAGGCGACCGAGCGCCATTAGCCAATCTGCGGCAATCGACTGCAGTGAGAAACAAGCAGCAGCAATAATGATTTTGTATACTCACACACAAAACACACACACGCGCACACATGCACACCTCTACACTCAGTCGGAAGCGATTACATTCCAATTGAGAGCATACAATTCGTTCGTCGCATTTGATTGGCTGTTGGGCACATGCGGCCGTTGCTTGCGCTAGAAAGAGATGTCGGCTGTCTGGGCAGCTAAAGCAGCATTGGTGCGACTGACACGCCTCTGCCACAAGCAGAGCGCACCACTCTCACTCAAATTGTGAGCGCAACTCAGAAAACTGAGCGCATATTTATGACATCGGCATTTCTCGATTATATAAGTTTTGAGAGACAGTGTGAAAACGAGCCGCAGCAAAAGACAATTTAAAAGACAATTTTTGTGTGTGCTGCTCTCTCTCCGTCTCTCTCTCTCTCGCTCTCTCGAAAAATAAAAACGTTGCCTAGTCTTTTATCTATAATAAAAATAAACAAACTATTAACTACTAGACTTGGTGGTTGTGTGTTGTGTGTGTGTGCGTGTGTGTTTTTGTGTGGTGGCATTTTGCCGGTTAAAGTTTGCCTTTTAATTTGAATTATTGTTGCTTTGCGGTAGCAAATTATAGCCCATTAAAATTGATTATTTTTCATGGGCAAGGGGCGGGCGGAGACTCATCAGCAATCACTGTCGAATAAATATCCCAAAGTTCTAATATACTATAATTTGTGCAAAAAATTGATATGTCGCCTGATTGCTGTAATTATTCAAAAAAGAACCGGCTATTTTAGCGACACTTTTGTTGCGTTCCAAGCAGACGCCTACAACTTGCAACAATGCAGCACACACAAATGTGTATTTGGTTGTGTGTGAGTGTGTGTGAAAAGCCTACACAGAGTCACGCATGTTGCACTACGCTCCAATGCTATAATCAGTACGGAGAGCATAAGAAAATGAGAGCTAATATCGCAGCCATTATTAAAAAAAAACTCTTGGTCCGATTTTCTGCCCTATGCTGCCCACCGCAAGCAAGGGCAAAAAGCAAAGCCAACCAGCGACGAACGACCATTTTAGACACACACACACTCACAAATACGTATACATAAGCATAGATATATACGTATGTGTATCGGGAATGGGCATATAAATCAATTAGGCGCGTCACTTTGCCCACTGTGCCGTGTGTGGTGACCTCTGCATAAGTGCGTCTCGCTTACACTTACACGACATGCGCAGCAGCAGTAGCAGGAGCAGGGTGGACTTGATTTAGCGCTATCTCTGTCCCACTCGCATTGCACTTGGGGTTGGTTCTTAAGCTTAATCGGTTACTGTTACTGGCTAGCCTCAAGTCGGCAAATTCTTGAGCTTTTTTGCCAGACCTTTGCTAATGCGTTTTTTAGCCGATGCATTTTACAGGGCTCCGTTCACAGCGGGCGTCCACAAAGAAGAGCTAAAAGAAGAAGAAGAAGAAGACGACTAAGCGGTAGCAGTCAGGCAGCGACCATGAATGCCTCCATATATCATAATCAAAGTGTACGATGTGCTTCCGAGTTGCCTCCTCTGCTGCCATTTTGCTAGCTACAACAAAAAAATCGAATAGAGAACTTTTTGAAGTCACACATACGCCCCGTATTACAAAACAAAATCACTCATCAATTAAAATGTGACCGAAAGTTTGTTTTTTGTTGAGCTGAACAAAAGGCAGCGAACGATGACTGCTTAGGCAGTCAATTAATTATTGAACTTTTACTACTGTTTGAAAACAGAAACTCAACGAAGCGCTCAATTGTGCGACGGCTCACTCACACACACAAACACACAACACACAAGCACACACGCACACAAGCGAAAACGAGTAAAACAAGCATTGCACGAACAAAGAGAAAGACAAGGCGAAGCAGACGACGCAGAAGGGGAAGAAGGAGAAGCAGAAGCAGACGCAGTAAAACGGTAACAGAGCAAAGCTCAGATCAGCTGCGCTGCTGCGACTGCTGACTGCTCGCCGGCAGAGAGACCAGGCAAACGAGGCGAGTCAGTTTCTGTCTCAGTTTCTCAGTCACAGTCGGCGTCAGCCAACAGCGTGAGTGAGTGCGCGTCGAACGGGAACGTTTCCCGTTCGCTGTCTCTCGAGTGGTATATTTGTACGTGTGTGTGTACGTGTGCTTGTGTGTGTGAATGCCGAAAGACGAGCTCAAAAGGCCGACGGTTAATGCTAAAGAGTCGCTCTGCCAAATATTTCACGTGCCCAATTAGTTAGTTTAGAGAAACCGCACACGCTTAATATTTATTTGCTGTTTTTCAACAAATTTTCATAATTTATCCCATAACTTGTCGATAGTCGTGAATTGTGTGTGTTTGTTGTGCGTGGCATGGCTACAACAACAGCGACATCAGCAGCCCCAACAAGGACCTCCACGAAAAGCAGCACAGCGCTCGCCGCCAATTATCCAACTGCCGCGCCCACCTGTACAGTAGTCACAACAGCATCAGCAGCAGCCGGAGCCGCAGCAGCTGCAGTGATGCCCACTGTAGGCGTTGCTGCAGGTTTGCCCGTGGGCCTGGCTGCCGTGCCCATGCCACCCCATCTGCATCAGTTGCTGGGTGGCTTGGACAGCAGCGCGGCCAAAAGCGGTGCAAAGCCGACGGCAACGACGAGTCCTACAAATCTGACAGCCGCTGCTTCACCCACACCACCCACAGGTTAGTTTGTCGAATTTAAATTTGAAAATTATTTTAGACTCTTCTAAACCCGCTTCTGCTAAAGCTGCAGCTACACTTAGAAAAAATAAATAAAGTTCTACAAGTCATACAAGTCACGAAAATGATAAAGTTATGGATAAATTAAAGAAATTTTTTTTCATTAGGAAAAAGTTTCTAAATAAATGGATAAAAAGTTTAGGTTTTGTGAAAAACTGTTTGACAATCTAAGTAAAATTAGTTTTTCATGATTAAAACTAAATATTTTCTGCAATCAAAGAAAATTAATTGAGACATAGAAAACTCTTCTTAAACAAATTTATTTTAAATAAATCCCAGTCTCAATACATTCTTGCAATATAAAATTGTCGATTATGCTGTTGTAGATAAATGTTTGGCTTTGGAAAATGCGATACAAAATCTCTGTGAAAATAAGAATAAAATAAGTTTTTCGTGTAAAGAATTGGAAAGCGTCTACAATCATAAAAAGTCATAAAAAATTTTTGCAGAAGGAATATATTTTCAATACATTTCACGCTCACTCAATTATTGCAAAAATTGAACTTTTTACAGCCAAGTTAACATTTAGATATTTTAAATTATGAAGATTAAATTCCATAACATATTTTTCTATGGCCTTTATACACTTCTAACTTCAACTGTTGGCATATTTACAAAATTACAAAGATGAACAATTCGCTAGATTCTTTGTATTGAGCGATTTTACAGAACAAAATCACGCAAGGTGGCCTGTCATTTTCTGGTCTGAGTGTATCCAACTGCTTCCCACTAAAGTTACCCAGCTCAGCACCTTGCAAGTCCAAACATTCAGGAATTCCTTGAAATGAAAGGATAAGAGAAGACAAAGGAGACTACAGCAACTCAAAAAGCAAGGCATGCATGTTGTATATGAAACTGTTGCCAAAGCTAAAAGTCCAGACTCAAAATTGAATTTCTGACCGAGCCGCAGCGCAGCGGCTGCCTGATGACAACCCATTGGAAAAGCGCAATGATTTGGAAATTTCATAACAGCAACAACAGCAAACAACAGCAAACACCAACAACAACAACAAAAACAACAACAACAATAAGAGCCATGGCTAAAAAAGAGTTGACTGCAACGCCGAGCTGAGCTGCCAACTGTTTTGGTCTTTCGCACATCAGTGGCAATTTGTTTTGCACAAGTATGGGTTGTCAAATAAAATTAGTTCATGTCGTCGGGCATCGAGTTGGCCACGTCGAGATGCGACTACAACTGCCACTACGGGGTGTACAGAGGGGAGCCCCAAAAGGGGTGTAGACGAGGCGGGGTGTGACAAAGAGGGGAGGCCCATAGCGGTTGCAGCGTGCAAAAGCTTTGACTTGTCTCTAAAAGGTGTTGGAAGTTGCACAATAAATAAATAATTATAAAAAAAAAGCTCAGAGAATGGCTAAACCAGCAAAAGGCACACACTCAACACAGACACACACACACACACACACACACACACATTGTACACACAGTCGACGCACACCATCTCGGAGCTGGGTACATGGCATACATTGATGTTTAAGCACTGCGCAGAAACCATACTTAAGGGTTTCGGGTTACTTGATGCGTGTATTCGCATTATTCTTAGAAAGCCGAGCGTAGCTGGTTACCTCGAGCTGGTTTTCTACTAATGCTCACATTATGCTCCACATATGAGTCCAACTATGTACCTTTATGATGCTTATGCTACTTATGTCGCCCGACATGCAGCTTCTACCAAGCATAAGTCACTTGACCGGAAATTTGCTGGAGCATCCCCTTCCGCTTTTGGCAATGTCTCGTCTATTGTAAGAGAATAAGTAAAGGCTTTAGTTGGATGTGATCTAATTTGGGTATATCCTGTTTATAGATCTGACTCCTTTCATATCCTCGCATTAGGGAAAATGTATTATTTTATCGGTTACTATCTTTAGCCGACTTCTTAAGTCCACTCGATAATGCAGTTATATTAAATGAAAGCTTAACTGCCAGAAAGATGAACCAGTTGCATATTTGTGCTGATCAAATAGATAAGTAATTCATTCTCATTAAACATGTTTTGTCTGCCTTTATTTAACAAATTTATGGGTGCATAAAAAACAATGATAAGCAAATAAGAGTTGCCTTGAAAACGCAAGTGTTTTAAATTTAAAAAAAGAATAATATCAATATCATAAATGAATTTCAGACAATTATTGAAATACAACTGAGATACCCTGTAACAATGAGTGTATAAACCAAAACTTTACCTTGCAATCTGTCATTTATGCGTACCCTCAAATTTTGCATATATTTCAATGCATTTCATTGAGTGAGTTATCCTAAAAGTAAAGAAAAATCTTAGTCATGTTCAAGACCTTGTAGACCGGAGTTAATCTGCTGACTTATACATCTTTCGGCAGAGTGCTCTTGTGGCAGATATATGATATAGTGATCAGATCCGGGCATCTACGTACTCTCTTCAGCAAAAACACGGACATATATCGAGTTTCGGCAAGCATGCCTTGAAACTAAAGGAGTTCAGTGGATATAAGAGTACAAATTCGGAAGGACGGGCAGACGAACTTGGGTTTATGGACTCGCCTTGTGATGCTGATCAATAGTATATTTACTTTATAGACGTCTCTTTCAATGCTTTCTGCATTTAAAAAGCAAATGAAAATATCCTCTACGAGGGTATAAATATGCCTTAATTAATCCAGCTTTGCTGGCAACTTTTCCACTGCAAATGCGATCAGCGATCAGCGATCAGCGCTCTGTGGTAGCGAGAGAGCTAAACGTGCGAAGATCACAATATGACGCATTACTGCAAAAAATAAAATGAAATAAAATAAAATAAAACCAGAAGCTCCTAGATTCGCAGACAACGAGTAATGTGCTGCGCGCGACAAACAAGATCAGCGAGCAGCAACTGAGCCACAAGGCGGGGACAACAACAAATCAGAGGTGCAACAGAGAGAGAGAGAGAAAAAACAGAGAGAGAGAACAGTTGGAGGGGTAGACTATAGACTGGGGCTGATGCGCTTAAAAAAACGCTTTCAACTTTAATTTATATGCAGTGCGGTGCGGCAAAAACTTTACCGGTAGCAATAAATCAAACTATCAATTGAATTCCGAGGCGATCATCACTTGTGCTGCTGCTGCTGCTGCTGCTGCTGTTTGTTGGCGACGCACAGTTCGCAGTGTGCCTCGATCCCGATCTGGATGTGGATCTGGATGTGCAGCTCTCTTCGCTCTGGCGTCGCTTCTTGTTATAAGTTTGTGCGCCAAGTCGTGCGATTTTTAAGCCGATTTTGCAATTGACTGAGGCGCGTCGAGGCAGCCCAAGCTGTCGCATTGCCCCCTCAACATTGGCTACTAAATCATTGGTGTGGCCAAGCTGCCGCCGTCGCTCTGCGAGAGAGTTGACATCCGTGGCATAAGCGCAGGTCTACGCTGCGAGTGCAACTAAGTACTTCATGTGACTTGCGGCTCCTGGCTGCTGGGGTTTGGTCGTCTGGTCGTCAATTGTTTGGAGCGCGGCATATAAATCAAGCATAACCATAACCATATAAACGCGACCACAGCAATTGCCGCAACATGCGGCTGCAACAAATTGCACAGCATTTGTGTACGCATCACCTTTAATTAGCACAAAATGCGTATGTACACTGAGAAAAAAGACTAGGCAAGATTTGCTACTAGATCAGTTTATTGACAGTGGAAATGCTTGAAATGCTGAAGCGATAGTCCAATAAATATATTAAAATACGCCAATAAATATATATTATCTATTTCCACTTTCCAGAAATACTTTGCGGTTTTTAGTCCACTTCTGACATTATGTAGTTTTTTTCAGTATTTGGCTTCCGTATTATTTCTTGAAATCAATATTATTATCATAAAAATGATCCATTCCACAACGAAAAGAATGATTCAGAAATGATAATTCAGATCTCCAAAAAGTAGGTGAGCTAAGTTGTAGGGTACATTTTTCTCAGCATATAGCGGAGGGTCAGATCAAGTTCATAGATGGGGAGAGATCGCCCTGCTTGAAGAGCATACCAATGCATCCTGCCAACAGTTACTGACCAACCGAATGCCACACACAACAGTAGCGCAAAAAGGCGAGGTGTTAAAATGTGTGCAGTTCTCGCGATCAGATAAAATGTCAAAATGAACATAAAAGCTTCTACATCTGAGGAATTGCTAATCGCTGCCACAGCATGGTGCGGCAAGGAGTGAACAATACCTATACCTATACCGAAAGCACAAAACTGCAAGCCAACAAATTGCCAGGGACTGCGACAGGGACAGCAACGGAGACATCAGGAATTTCATAAATTCCAACTCAAATTAGCAGTATCGGGACTGTGTTGGCAGTCGATCGCTCTGGCCAGGCTCGACCAGGTAATGGACCACACCACGTCCACTTGACACGCCATTATGACCATAAACGTTGACACTTCCGCCAGCGACTGCAGCGCTCGTCACTTTCTGCCAATGTCTTCGTCTGCGACTGAGTCCGAGGCTCTGACTCTGACTCTGACTCTGAGTCTGTGTGTCTTGTGTCTTTACACTTTGACGTGCTCGATCAAAAACAGACCGAAATTTGTCCAATCATCTGTTACCCTACTCTACACCACCATCTCCGCATCCTCCTCCTCCAATCCGATGGTTGTCCCACTCTGTGCTACAAATTTCTTGGTGTTTGGCTGCCATGCGCGGAATTCTGGCAGCAGCTTCGTTTAAATTCCAATTGACATTTAATGATATTTTGCGCACTCTTTCGTGTACACTCAGAGAAAAATACGATATTTTAATAAATGCTAAGTTAACTATTGGTAACTGAGAACTATTGGTTTCTGAGAAGTTATATTTTTTTCAATAATTCTGTTCATTCTTCAGCTCAATTTGTCTAATTATGAGCAATATTTTGTCTGAGTGTACGCTCTTTCTAACTGTCTTCCTGTCTATCTTCATTGCAGCGCTTACGCACAATCACTGCCCCTCGGCAGCGTCTTCCCTGTTTGGCAGTGGAGCTCAGGGCTCGGCAGCGGCAACAAATCTCAGCGCTTTGGCCTCCCAGCATCGACTTTTGGAGCTATCACGTTTTGGACTGCGTGGCTATGATTTGGCGCAACATATGCTGTCGCAACAGGGAGCGGTATCCAAGCTGCTGGGTAAGTCGAAGTGTGGGGAATGGGGAGGGGATGTCGGTTGGCGCCGTTAAGGGTGCAATTGCAGCCTGACCAATGTAATCATCGTGCTTGCATAACACGCGCTCCAAATGCAATTGTCGTGTGTCCCACTGAATTAGGGGCTCAAGCGTCCGTAATCGATTTGCGCGACTGTAAGTTCCAGATTGTGTTGGGGGCCACGTAAACACGACAAATCGATTGCACCTTACCATGCCCAATCTGTCCACCTGGCCAATCGACTCGACTGCACACCTGTTGCGATTTCCAACCAGACTTCTATTTTATTTTTATTGTTTTCTTGCTCCAAATTGCAATTCTGCGCACCTAGCGCACAAAGCCAACAAATTCCAAGGGGGCACTGAAGCGGGTGTCCAAAGCGATGACTCTTTGTTCTCAACTGGTGCATAGGCTTCACCCAGATCATTGTCGTCTGCTATATAACCAAAGACTGAAGATATATATCTATCTCTGTAGTCTGTTGTATACGTTGATTTATCTCTGACATAATGAGCTTTAGATAGAGTTCATTTCGATCGAATTAAGTTGCTTTTGTGTTTGATTCTCAGATATTTGTCAAGCAGTTCCTAAACTTCTTATAAGGCATACATGATCATATATTTCTTTAGCATTTTGCATTTTGACCTACCTTGATCTCCCCAACAGTCGGCTAAACAAGTGCAGTTTATTGTTGAGCACGACTCAATTCGTTCATTACAACCCATTCAGTGAGCTATCTTTGGATCATACTCACATATATTATCTGATCAGTACGCAGCCGTTACGACAATAATTCATTCACAGCACTTTAATTGACGTGTGCTGCAGTGTAGGGCAGAGGGGTGCGGAGAGCGCTTTGTCGCTAGCTCATTTAAAACAGTGTAAATGTGTAAGTAATTTCCGTTTTTCGCAACGTCTAATTTGCATAAGTTCAAACAGTGAATACTAGGCACAGATGCCTATATAGAAGTAACTGCGATATACACTGAAAAAAACGTGAGCTCAAACACAATGTCGTATCAAGCAAAGACTGACAATATTTTAGAGTCAATTTAATAGATTTCATAAATGTCATTTAAGATAAGTCACTCATCCGCAAAGATGCTTAAAATGAATGCTGGTCAAATTCCACAGTCAAATGAAGTACATTGTCAGATTCATCATAAATAATATCTAAAGTTAAGACTAGATTTATCCATTGTCAATTTAGCTGCATTGAAAATACACTTCTTGTCTTAACTTATTTATCCTCCAAGTTATTTCAATTTAATACCATTTAAAGTCGATGGTCAATTAAATTATACTATAAATGCCATATAAACATCATTATATCATTGATATCTAAAGTGAAGACGTGTTTTATCCAAAGTTAATTCGATATTCGATCTTATAAATAAAATTTTTGTCGTATATAAGATAAGTTGCCCGTTCTCAATGATATTCAAATTAAAGACAAAATATATTCCACAGCTAATTGAATTGTATTATAAATCAATCTCGGAGATATATACAATTAATACTATTTATATTCCATATCACAATATAGATATATATTAATTATTATTAGTTGTATTCATCCGTAATAATCTTAATCTTAATCTTATTCATTCTCAATGAGATGTTTGAGTTAAGCCGATGTTGCACAGATTTGGTTATTAATAGATTCTGGCGTCTAAGATCTTAACTAATTCCTCATCAATAATAATTAAAGTTAATACTGCTGATAATCCACAATATTTGTGCCACAAGTCTTCAATCTTTTAATGTTCGCTTTTTTCTGCCTGTAGCCGATCTCTCGCAACTAATTCACAAGATAAACAGCATGCGCCTGTCACTCGCTTCCGACAAATTATCATCGGAGCTGCGCTGCGGCTGATGCTGGTGTTGCTGGGGCATTGTTGTTGTTGCACGAATGTGTCGCTGCCAAATATTCAAATTAGCGCTCCATTGAATGGCGGAACGCGACTTCAATTGTCTAGTTGGTGAGTTAGTTAGTTAGTTAGTCGGTTGGCAGCAGGTAGCAGTTAGCAGATAGCAGTTAGCTGGTAGCCCGCAGTGGGTAGCCAGCGGGCTTTTGATTTGTTTGAAACGCCCACACGGCCCACGGGTGCGGATACTGTCTCTGTTTGTGTGTTGTATTTTGTGTCGTACCCGGGAGCAGTGATTGATAATGCGAAAATTATGCGACTAGCCCTCAAGGCAGCTGCATGTGTCGACAGTTGAATGACGCTACTCTCTGGGGCAGAGGTCAAATGGTGTTAAAGTAGTTTACAAAATGTGTGTTCACAAAATGTATTGAATTAAGCTTCAGATAATCGTATGATAATTTTATTATTTATTCATATTATACTTTATTTAAGAGCTTACATTCTGTTTCCCATGCAATAAGCTTGATTTATTTCATTTCATCATTTATCTCCTATTTATATATCTTCCTCTCCAATGTTTAAAAATCACAATTGTTTAAAAATTATAAAAAAAATACTCTTATTGTCTACTGCATTTGTTTCATTCCAGGCACATTGCGTCCACCTGGACTGATTGGCGGCTCGAAGCCAAAGGTGGCCACGCCAACCGTTGTCTCCAAGATCGAGCAGTACAAGCGGGAGAACCCAACGATATTCGCGTGGGAAATACGCGAGAGACTGATTAGCGAAGGTGAGTGAGCTGAACAATGAGAACAAGCATCTCATCTCAAATAAGAAGTAAGAAGGGACACAATACAAGTAGTAGCCACAGTAGCTAATTAAAATGAACTGATGGGAACTCCCAAAAGCCAAATTGCACGGGATCAGTGACAAGCTCAAGAAACTGAAGCAACTGCAAAACGTCAACAATCAATTGAATTGCGTCTGGGCGGGCATACTTAGGGTTACGCGTAACATTCAACATTCAACATCGAACTTCGAGTCCAGGTCCAACTGCTGCTCCTGCTCCTTGAGCAGCTGACAGCATCGGGGCTTGATGTGTTTATGGTACTCGGGATCGTACTCGTAAAACGAATTAGCCATGGTCCATGTCCAGAAAGACTGCGATCCCTTGCCTCATTTAATGTTACATTTGTACATGCTGCGAGTTCATATATATATATATATATATATATATATATAAATATATATATAAATTGTTTCGCTGTGGTAGATTTATCGATTGGCTAATTTATGAACATCCGCTCCTTGGCTCCACTCGATTGATATGTAAATGTGCTCACATTTGTGTCACTCACTGTGGCATTCCCCCCCTCACACACACACACACACCCTCACCCCCCCTGCACTCCACTCAATCGAGCTGTGCGATGAATCGTCCGATTGCCATCGCTCACATGAGACGTTCGAACACACACAAAGACCATAGTCCGAGTCAGTTCGAGTCTCTGATTGTTACTCTGACTCTGGCTGTGAATGTGCCTGTGGCTGTGTCTGTGGCTGAGTCTGAGCTTGGCCAAATGTAGATCACAATCGCAACTGGTCTGCTCATTACAGTCAATCTAATTTGCGTCAGTCGAGCTTCGGGGTTCATGAGCAGGTCACGACGCACTGCATCCGGCGCCAGTATCCGTTTAGCTACTGCCTGCTTTCAAAAAATAATATCTGCAATTGCAGATATATGTCGACTTTATCCACTTCATCAAATTCAGCTGATATCTGTTTACTAAACATGCCAGTTTGGTTGATGTTTGACTTTAGAGTCACATTCAAAGTTTGACTCAATTTTCAGCTACACATTTAGCTAAACATTGAAAACATTATTAAATAATTTATTTAGTCAACAAGAATGCGCTAGTCGATAATGCCTGAAAGTTAAGGTTTAATAAAGTATGTAACAGATAGAAGGAAGTATCTGCGATCCTCTAAGGTGTCTATATTTTTGATCAGGATCAACAGAGACCATAAGAGCTACAATTTTGAATATAAATTTTAGTGTACCAAAAGCAGATCAAGTTTATTTTACTTTATGCGGCAATCCACCTCTTTTTGATATAGATACATATCTATTTTTGAAAACAATCAAAAGTCTAGCTTTCAATTAATATATAACTCAAGTAACAGCTGTGCTCAGAGCAGCTCCTTGTAGAGGTCTCTCGACTAGAACGATCTTACCTGCTTACCCTAAACTTAAAGCACATAACTAAGTTGCTTTCTGTGATTCAAGGCATATATTCTATATATATTCATATTCATTCTAAATCGATATATATATATTCATATAATCTAATCATGTTTGCCTTCGTTAGGTGTCTGCACGAATGCCACGGCTCCATCTGTGAGCAGCATCAATCGCATCCTGCGCAATCGTGCCGCCGAGCGAGCCGCCGCGGAATTTGCTCGGGCCGCCAGCTATGGCTACGCCTTGCATCCAACGCATCCGCATCCACATCCCTACACGAGTTTTCCCACCTGGCCGGCAAGTCTGCCCGGCCATCATCCACTTTGGGGCACTCTGCCGCTGCCAGCGAGCAGTTCTTTGCCACCGGGTAGCAGCTTTAACAACAACAACAATAACAGCGACGGCAACTCCAATTTACATGCCAACAACAACAACAGTTGCTTGAGTGCCTGCGGCGGCAGCAGCGCTGGCAGCGGACGCTTATCCTTGCCGGCCTTATCGCCGGACTCGGCCAGCCGGGACAGCTGCCATTCGCCGGATGTGGATGCGAATCAAATGATAGGTGAGCGAAGAGAGACTGCTACTATATATCGATATTATATACATATATATATATCATATACATCCTGCCAGATATTGAGGGTGAGGACAGCGACACGGAGGACAGTGATCAGCCAAAATTTCGACGCAATCGCACAACATTCAGTCCGGAGCAGCTGGACGAGCTGGAGAAGGAGTTCGACAAGAGTCACTATCCGTGCGTTGGGACGCGGGAGAAGCTGGCATCGCGCACAATGCTCAGCGAGGCGCGGGTGCAGGTGAGTTACGAGTTGAGTCTGGACTCTATTTACATTTCGCGGCACACCCAAAAAATTCCCATTTTTGATTACTAACCAAAAAAAAAAAAAGAAAACAAAAATAAAAAAAAAAGATTCCGCTTCTCTTTTTTTTAATGACTAACAAATTGTCTCTCCATCGATTGATTGAATTAGGTTTGGTTTTCCAACAGACGAGCGAAATGGCGACGCCACCAACGGGTCAATCAGCTGAAGCAACGCGACTCGGCATCGGATTCACAGACGCCAGCAGGAGCTACTACTACAGTGCCGCAGGAGTTGAGCACCTCAGACACCGGCAGCACCAACAGAAGCCCTATGGCCCAAGGCCACCATCTCATGCCCATGGCCATGCCCGATCCCAATCCCGTGCCAGTGATAGCAACAACAACAGCAACAGCGCCGCCTGCCTCAATCACAGCATCAGTTCCATTATTAATGGGCGGTGAGCATAGCGCCTTTCATGCGACCATGCCCTCCGTTGCCGCCTCCGCCTCCGCATCAGCGGCTGCTTTTGCGCTCAACTTTGCGCGGCAATATCTGTGGCGGCACATGGCCGTGCCCCAAAAGGACAACTATGCCGACGCCAAAACGGAGCTGGATGAGGATGAGATCAATGTGGATGCGGAGGATCCAGAAACGGAATCGGAGGCTAACTAAAAACAGTGCAATCAACAAATGCTGTATTTCCAGTGGCTACACTTGCAAAAATTAATGTGCCCTCAAGTTTAGAAAATTCAACTCCCTTTTTTTAGCAACCAAGTTTCTAAATTGACTTAATTTCAAGCTAAATTTTCTTTTGATTTTTGCAACATAATTTTTACTTTCGAAAACTTTCTTTCTGAACTTAAGAAATATTAATTTTTATTTTCAAGTGGATTTTCTAGGCTCTGTGGTATTGTTTTTTTCAAGTGTAGCGTTAAATCCTATAGCTAGAAAATATCTAAAATGAAGAAGAAGAATAACTATATAAAATGTGCAAGTTTTGTGAATTTGTCAATTTTTCCTATCGCTTTACATCCAGAATTTAGTGCAATTTTTACTTACATAATTTATGCAGTTTCTAACTAAAACTAAACACGTGCTGAGTACAAATAAAGAATGAATCCATATACATATATGAATATATATTTATATGTTATGTATATGTATGTGTATATATGTTTTTAAGACAATACATTTAGAAGAATTTCGATAAATTCTCACGGGTTTCGTATAATTGGTCGAAAATTCAGCAGTGTTGACACCTCGGCCGGAGAGGGGAGTGGGAGCAGGGAGAGAGAGCAGGGAGCAGGGAGCTCCTCGACGCGCATTCAAAAATAACTCAAGTGGACAAATCTGACAATTTTGTGGCTACCACAGACACAGATACAACAGCAACAACAACAACAACAACAACAGCAACAACAACAACATGAAAACATGCAGAGGCATCGACTCAGAGTTGAAGTGCCTTGCCTGACTGGGCTCGGTTCGCGTTTGGGCCTGGGCCTGGCTCTGACTCTGGCCCTGGATGATTAATGTGGCTTTAATTACATGCGCTGAGAAGTCGTGGAGTCGTCAGCGTCCTCGTTGTCGTCGTCAATGTGTATGCTCGAATGGATCACTATAATTATATAGATGGCCGAATTAAATTTTAATTTAACGCCTGTCAAATCAGAAAACCACTTGTATAATCGTTCGCTTAAGCCAGACTCAGAGACTGACTGACTGACTGACTGTGCGAGAGAGAAAAGCAACAGCTCCTCTGGCAGCCGAAACAGTTATTCATTTGGCCGAAAGAATCAATTGAACAGCAGCAGCGCCAGCTGCTTCTATTATTGATTGTAATGAGCCACCGAAGGCGTCAACATCAACTCCACACCAAAAACCAAACTCAGCACCAACAATGATGAAAGCCAGAGAAAAGCAATGAATAGAAAGAAGCCTCAGCCAGCATCAGCAGCAGCAGCCGAGCAATATGAAAACAATTAATGACATGAAATTTACATACCTGCGGCTTTTTGATGAGTCGCTCAAAAGGCATTGTGCTGCCAAGTACATGCTACAATATCATTTAGATACGTGTATATAAATATATATGGATATATGTATATGGAGTATACGGTTTACTACAAAGCGAAACTGTGGCTGACGTGGCTTCATTTAGTCACGGTGGTGGTGGTGCTGCTGCTGCTGCTGCTGCTGCATGTGGCGCTATGTAAATGCCGCTGCTTGAGCCACCACCAATCAATAACGGAGCCGAGCAGGCGTTGAAATGTACATGTATATATCTCCACATTCTACAGTAATCACTCAAAAATGAATACCTCTCGCACTTGGCACACTTTGAAATCACAAAAATATTATTCAAATTGTAACACCGACGGGTTTTTTGAAGTGATTTGCCAGCCAACTGTGAAGATCCTCTTTTTATGAATAACTTTCACTCAAACGATCGCTGATTGGTGAGTGAGTACTGTACTGTGTACTGTGTGTGTGTGGAAAGTGTCTCAACTGGGCTGCAACAGATCATTGGAATGTTTTAACTCGCATCCTTGCCATAGCTGTGGCTCTTAATTGCCAAAGGCGTTAGTATTAAGTGGTTTTCGTGCTTATTATAAATATCTCTTAATTTTTGCCAGCTCCAATGTTCTGTGTGTGTGTGAGTGTGTGTGTGTGTGTCTTGCGAATGTATGAGTGGCAAAATCTTGAAATGGCAATCACCGACTTGCCTCTCAGTTGCAGAGCTAACCAGACAAGCGGAGGACGTCGTCGTCGTCGTCGTCGTCGTCGTCTTCTTCGTCGCTCCTGTCGTCGTCGTCTTTGTTGTCATTATGTTGTGTTATTTGGCACGATTTGTTGAACTAAGGAGCTGCATTCGTCGCTGACGTTGCACAGAGAGACTGCAGACTGAAGAGACTGCAGGCTGCAGACTGGAGACTGGAGGCAACCGAGGCTGTGCGCGGTTGCATGATGCTGCCGATCGATTGAGAATCGATCAGCAAACGACCGGCAAAAGGCAATGGAAATGGTCAACACTCGCAAAAAAAAGGGGCAACAAACAGTAAAGTTGAATCATTTGCACAAAATATGTTTAAATGTTTCAAATAAATTGCTCAATAAAGAAAATTGCTTTATTTAAGCCAAAATTATGTTTGCTTGATTAAGCAGGATGGTTTCGAAATTCGCATTATCTTATCAGCTCAATTACACAGTGGCAAGCATTATCTGTTTACACACACACACACACACACACATGCAAATATATATAGCAGCTTGACAATGGGATATAAATGAAGTGTGTGTTTGATTGATATCTCAATATTTTAGTTGTGCACAACTCTTTCGACTAGAAAACTTTTTCTAGTTGAAAATCATTTGTTTTTTCGAGTGCAAGAGCATGTGGCAAATGGCAAGCAGTAGCAGTGCCTCAGTGCCGGTTGTGTGTGCCTCTGTGTGTGCTGTAAGTGTAAATATCATCCTTTGGTTTTGTGCGGCAGCTTCAAATGTGCCCCAGCCACCGTCTACCGTTTATTGGTAGCCATGGGAGCGGGAGCCAAACTGGCGTCGCTCGCTCAGCGCTTATAATTGTCGCATGCAACATCGCGCCTATCGCCACACATTTATATATATATATATATATATATATATGTATATATGCATATATGTTTATATAGCACGATGCAGAGCGACAACGACACGGAATCGCCCTGGACAGGTAGACATGAAAGGTAACGCATTGCTGCTGCTGCTGTTGTTGCTGCTGTTGCCGCTTTGGTGCCACAGAGAATAAGTAATTCACTTAACGCTTTAATATCGCTGATAAATACGCAGCAATACCCATCTTACCACCACTCTCCACTCCCCCCTACTCTACTACAACGATCAGCCTCTTGCCTTGCATATATATTGCCACTTAATTGGTGCAATTTTCAACGATTTTGTTTTATTTGCGTTGTGTGCTGAGTTTTTGGGGTAGATCACTGTGCAACCTGCGCAGACTTTGTGGCAGCGGCGTGCGAACAAAACGCGCCTCATTTACATAACATCGTGTGGCAAAATAAATACATTTGTATGTGTCTTCATATGTGTATATATATATTTATATATATGTATGTGCCACAGATCGCTGCATGCAAGCAGCGAAATATTCAACGAGTGAAACAAATTACGCATTTAAATGAATATATAACTTGAGTAGAATTTTCTACATTTTCTATTTGCCACAACTAACTCAAATCAAACGCACTTTCTAAGTTCTTGCAAAACTTTTCCGTTTTGCCCAGCTGCTGACAACTTATGGGCCGGAATGAGGCATTATTCTTAATGTCATTCGACCGGATGCACACTGGCCAGCGCACAACTTGCACATGCTCACCCAAAGCAGTTAACGTCAGAGGAACATCCTCTATACTATATACATATATAATATATATATATGGATGTGTATATATGTATATAAAACCCAACTGGGATGCTCAGCCAAGCAGAGCTACTGCCAGCGACTTCTATGCGAGTTTAATGCAAAGCTAAGCCTATAATTTGATCATATCCACACAATAACTCTTTGGCTGGTGCAAAATGCCCAGTGGCGCTGCTATGGTGGTGCAGGGCGTATCCACAGCACCACACAGAAGAGCAGTGACAGAAAAAGCGAATAATGAATGCGCAGCAATGCCATTTTTGGCAGCTTTGGGGAGTGCACAACAGCTTCTGATAAGACCACCACCAAAGGCATCCTGCATGCCACACAGCACACGACTCCACTCCGCACTGGCTGCGACTCCAGCAGTAGTTGTTGAAAGCGTCGATTGACCAGCGAGAAAACCCCGCCAAAAACCAAGGCTCACTTAGTTGTCCATGCGTCATAACTCAGTGTTGCAATTGGAATTGGAGTTGGAGTCGGAATTGGAGTTGGAGTTGGAGTTGCTCTCGATCGGATTACCCGGCAGGCATTTCAATTCAACACATCCTTTGGTTCGCTTGCGTCGCCTGCCCAATTATAATCGTTTGGCAATACCTCGACCACGCCCCCCTCGCATCAAGGGGCGTGCGGACATTTGGACGCAAATTATAGCAATGCGACTGACTTAAATAAATGCGCAAGTTTGAAAATTGAAAAGAAATTAACTGTGGGCAGACGTGGACGCCGCAGATTCCCATCTCGCTGAATTGCAAAAATATTATGCATAATTATACGCTAATGTTCACAATGAAATATTTACTGATTTATTGCTATCTGCATATGTCCCTGTATATATGTGGAGTGAAGTGGCTTGCTCTGAACTTGGAACCTCCCAGTTAGAAAAAATGTTATCTTTAATGCAATTTGAACTTTGAATTGGTTTTCATCTACTTTACAATATTGAATATGATGGAACTGCCTTATCGTATTATTAAATTAAATCAATGTAAAGCCAAGAAACAATCCTCTCTTAATAATAATAATCCTCTCTTTAGTTTTTGTCGCCTTTGCTTCATTTTGCCATCGACGCAGCAGCAACAAATCATTTTTTATTCCCACTTTTCTTGGCACACAAAAACAATATTAAAATAAACACCTTCCAGTAGAATATTTGTATATTTTAATTGAAACAAACAAACACAAAAAAAATCCAACTAAATTATCTTCGATGTAAATCGATGTAAGAGAACAACAACAAAATAAAAGGGATCTTATCCTCTCTTTCTATTTTTCTGCAGGGCCAAAACAAATTTCCCTTGCGCAGAAATCCCATAAAATTACCCGAAAATTTTATGCTATTTAAAATACTTTTCGCACTTTAGTTGCATTAGATAAATTTGGCACCCATGCCAAAATAATTACTGCCTTTTAATTGGTATTATTCTTGTCAAAATCAGGGATGACTTCCAGCAGCTGGTCCGTATTCTATTATATTATGATATACACCAATAATATCTCGGTGAACCCATTGAAAATGCATAAATATATATGGCTTATGAGTAGGTATGTATGTAAGCAACTGTATTTAATATGAAAGGAAGTTGAGGCACCCGGCGCCAGTCGGACTCGAAATTTGAAGGGACCACACGCAGTCTATTTGTGTTGGAATCGGTCATGTAATTCCCTAATTTCTGCGTCTTAGATTCACCGACAGTTTGGATTGATTACTGTAAAGAGTGTGATAAATCTCTGTTTTTATTAACTTTCGGCATGACGCTGCAGAAATGTGCGTTCGTCGGTCGGAAGAACATGAATGAAATTAATATGAAAATCAGATCAGCATGATTAGTTATAATTTGTAAGACGCGTCATCGATAACGCAACCTTTACAAATACCCAAATACAAAAATTAATTAATTAAATTTGTTCGAGTGCTCCCAGAGTAGGAATGTAAAAGTTCATCCACTTAATTATTGTTTTTCAAAACATAATTATATATATACAAATATATGTAGAGTAATTTTTATATTTTAAGAAAATTAAAGAAAAAAGCGAAATTAATTAATATTTATATATGTATATTTAACAATTGTTTGTCGGCGACATTATCCCAATTTGGAAATCTAAACTTATGAGATTTGGTAAATTAAAAAATGAGTAATGGGGGCATTCAGAAGAGTAAATTATGCAAATACTCCTAATTTCAAGAAGAGAAGGGAAATCGTCAAGAAATTATAACAAAATGAATTTACATAAATATTTCGCTGAATGAGTACCGTTAGATGGATGCAAGTTCAAAATGTAGTGGAAACAAAGTCTATCGAAGTTGTTCGGCACTGGTTTATGAGCTAGTTCTACAAGCACTGGAACCAAATATTATGCAAAAGAATAATTTTAGTATTTTAGTATTAGGCTTGTTAGCAAAGCCGTATTTTCTTGCGCATTTTTGCCATTGGCCGATTCGGTCACACTAATTTTGACCATTCCTAGTGGAATTCGCTATTAACAAATCTTTTTTTTTTTTGTGGCGAATAACTTTTAATGACTACCGATAAGGTGGAGAAAACAAATGCTCAATTTATTTCCATATGCTAATTAAGTGGCGAGAAATCATTGTTAAACAGCAAGTTGAACGAGTTTTTTATGAATGTCGTGCAACTGTGATTTACCCGATTGCAAGCAACGCCAACGTCAGCAAAAACTTTGATATCAACTTTGAAGTGCGAAAATTAAGTTAATAGACGCTGCATAATACTAGTTAATTATGGCCAGTCCCAGGACGCGTCGAGTGCTGCAAGAACTAAAGCCACAGGATAATAATTCGGTAAGTTGTCATTAAATTGCAAAGTAATTATTGCGCAAACTTCGACCAAAGCGCGTCTTAAAACATGTTTTTTTAATGCACGCAAAGAAATGTTTTGAGTGTGGCACCCATAATCCCCAATGGGTGTCGGTTACCTATGGCATCTGGATATGTCTGGAGTGCTCGGGCAAGCATCGCAGCTTGGGCGTTCATCTCTCGTTTGTGCGCTCCGTAACTATGGACAAATGGAAGGACATTGAGCTGGAGAAGATGAAGGCAGGTGGGAATCGCAATGCTCGCGAATTTCTAGAGGATCAGCCGGATTGGAATGAACGTGCGATCATCACACAACGTTACAATTCCAAAGCAGCCGCATTATATCGAGATAAGATATCGACGCTGGCACAGGGCAAAAGCTGGACTCAAAAGGATGCCGAATCACGGTTGAGCAACAGCAATTCCTATAGTTCCAATAGTTATGGCAGCAACTCAGCAACAGGCGGCGGCAACAACAGTTCGCAGCCACGTGAGAACGCAACAGGTTACGGCGGATCCACCGGCGGCGGAGGCTATCAGAATGGTGGTGGTGCCTACAATGAGGCTGCTGGCTATCAGCAATTCCAGACACAGGAGTTCAAGGACCAGAAGGAAGAGTTCTTTAGTCGTCGCCAAGTGGAAAACGCCTCGCGACCCGCGTACGTTCCTTACTATAAAATGATGCAATAAATTGGTAATCAAACTTTTGATATTTACAGAAACTTGCCACCAAACCAGGGCGGTAAATATGCTGGATTTGGTTTCACACGCGAACCGCCACCGAAGACACAATCTCAGGAGTTGATTGACTCCACACTGACCACTCTGGCATCCGGCTGGAGTCTGTTTTCGTCAAATGCTTCCAAGTTGGCTAACACCGCCAAGGAGAAAGCCGTCACCACGGTTAATTTGGCTTCAACTAAGGTAAGACTTTTGAAAAGCAGCTGAATTTTGTTATTATTACAGTGTTTGCTTAGAAATATAATTGCCAGAAAAATATTATTTTAATCTTACACACACTTCTAATTAAATTTATTATCACTTGTAGATTTATTCATATTTTTAGAAGTATATAATTTAACTGATATCTGTTGAATCTTATATTTATATCTTATCTTTTAAAACCCGTAGTTGCGTATTGGTATTATTTTTTGGATGTTTAATTTTGTATTTGTTTTTATTTGCTTTTTTCGTTTACGTTGTAGATTAAAGATGGCACTCTGCTTGAATCCGTTCAGAGTGGTGTTACAGATGCGGCCGCCAAGGTCGGTAAAAACCCAAGCATAACCTCACTTTACGTATATATTCATGGAGTTCCTTTCTATATACTCCCTTAGGTCTCGGATATTGGCAAACGTGGCTGGAATAATTTGTCGGGCAGCAATACAGCTACATCCCATAGCGGTTACAGCGATCCCAGCATGGAGGACAATGCCTATCAGCGTTCCAATTCGGTGGGCGGCAACTTGGCTGGCGGCCTGGGCCAACAGAGCGGCGTTAGCGATAGTGATTGGGGTGGCTGGCAGGACAATGCCAACAATAAGACACATCTGACCAGCTCCAGCTCATACCAGAACCAACTGAGCAGCAATGCCATCGGCGGCACAACCAGCGCAACCGGGCTAACCCAGGATGATGATTGGTCCGGCTTCGATGCGGCGAGCTATCAGAATGCGGAGACCTCGTATCAGAATACGCCGTCGGGTGGTCAGAGTGTCCGGCGGAACATGAAATTGCAGGAGACCTCGCAAAAGCTGAGCGAAGGATTCGACAATCTCGATGTGAAAAATGTGAAACCCGCCGCAACTGCGTCAAGTGGCAAACCCAGTGCCGAAGATGATGCATGGGATCTGTTAATGAAGTAACAACAGCAACAAAGCATACAACAAATGTGAATTTTGGCGGTTAACTTGATTTGTTTTGCATTATGTTTTTGTTATTGTCAATTTGTTAAAGGAAAAACTACAATTTATTCGTACGCGCATTTAATGTAATTATCGGATATTATGTTCAAACCTATATATGTATGTATGTATGTACCGAATTTTCAACGAATGAACATTCTCTTTTTCCATATAATTTTTACAGGTTAGACCAATTTTAAATAGAAATGATACAAAGCGAATTATTAAACAGAAATATATGTATATGAATGTAACGAAATCCTTGCATTATATCAACGATCATAACTTTTCTACTAATTATGTATATAGGATACTGAATAACTGAGCACAGGGTAATCTATTGTCGAGCATATTTTACTAGAACGTAATTATTTCTTGCACAGCGTTGTGCTCTTTATTCTTATCATTTAGTGTGACATATAAGTCAATTTGGATTCGTTGTTAAATCAATAATATCCCTTAATTAAAAGTACATATAAATTTTAAATAAATAAAATATCAAATAAACATCGATAACTTTAGTAGCACGCAATTTAGATATGTATATATATATATATATATCATACTGCTTAAAACTATCGATATATCGATAGTGCACGAAACTTTCTGCAGTGTCTTCTCTGTTCTATCATTAATTTTCTTTCGAACAAACTGTGTGGACGCGATTTTTATCGTTTTCGTGACATTCGAGTTAGCAGTTCGCGCAGTTTATTCGCTTAATTAGGATACAAAGTGAATTAAAATTGATTGTTAATAAATATATTCAGCTTTGAACAGATCAACTAGAACAGTTAACAAGAAGTATGTAATAAACACGCGACTCGCTGTGTTGGTCATTGCAACTCTCTTTTTCGTATCCATTTGAATTTGTTTCAGTGTGTGTGTGTGTGCCTCTGTTCAAGTGTGTGTGTGTGTATGTGCACATAAACGCGTACGCAGAAATTTAATTTTGCCAATTTGGCAAGAAAGAAAAATGTACAAAAAGTGAAACTTGAGACCGAAACATTTGCACAATTGAGACAATTAAATATGCATGCAGCAGTCAGTGCAAAGATTTTAATTAAAACGAACTCCAAATCGGAAGAAAGTTCCAGTATCGTCCTGCACCCACATACATCCACACACGCCCTCCACTCCTATCCTTTGCCTGCGTGCGTGAGTCGTGTTGTCAATTTTCAAGGCTTCAGCAGCCTCCTGCGGGACACACACACAGCGCAAGCAACTAACCTTTAAAACAATTCCAAAAAAATCAATGAATCATTCGCACTCGACACTTCTTCGCTCTCTCTTCTCTGCCCAGCTGGCAGCTTGAAAAATATTTTGAAAAAATGTAACAAAAAAGAAAAAAGATTTAGTGAAAGTGCGCTTGTGAATGACTTCATTTTCACGACGGCGCCGCGTCTTTTGAGCCAGCAGCTGATTCGCTTCTTGCTCTGCTCGAGGGAAATAACCATAAAGCAAATGAGTTTATGCCTGGCTGCTTCAGTGCTCTTCTGTTCATACTCTTTCCGAGGGTATTTCGATGTGGTCACGACATAATTAATTAAATATATATACAATCTATTAATCAATCTAGCTGTGTGTATATTCGCATTAATCACCTATATCTTATCAGATATTTTGAGTAATAATTTAATTACTTAAGCAAAAATCAAAGTCGCATCGACTTTCCGGAAGGGTATTTACATCTCGTTGCGCCACAGATAAATCTGTCAAATATGTCAAGGGCGTAGCCAACTTTTCGGTTAGAAAAGGGGCATTGCCGAAATTCCGACAAATTTTGAACAAGACACCTACGCCCATTATATATATATATTTTTATACATACCTTTTTTGTTTTTGTTTACTTTATACACAATATTTTAAACAATGCCATTTGATATAGAGATTCATACAAATATATAGGTATTTAGCGTGTGTGTATATAATATGAGATTTAACAGCAACAATTTTTTCAATTTCTTTATTTATAGACCTTATTGGAACAGACACAAAGAAAGAGTGTGAGAGAGAGTGCCGAAGACGACGACTACGAAGACGCCGCTGAGATCCTCCATTCCACGTTCCCGATCAATTCAGTTCTGTTTAGTTCAGCAAGCAAAAAGTAACCGAGCCCCGAATTCAAAATGTGTCAGCCATAAAACGGGCCAGCATACGTATATTTAAATATATATATATTTAGTGAACCGGGCATTGAAATTACTAGGAACAACCTGCACTGATTGCATTCGCATTTGTGCGGGACCCACACGCCGAACAACAACAAATATAAACAAGAAGAGCATTTTGAGCAGATAGCATACGGAAAAGCAAGTAATACTTGAAAACAACGTTCAAACGAGTCTGGAGAATGGTTAAAAAGCAAGTCGATTTCGAAAACAACGCGTCCTTAGTAATAAGTCAGCAGCAGCAGCAGGAGAAGCAGCAACAGCAACATCCTCATCATCAACAACAACCACAACAACAACGCATCGACATCGATTTGACGCCGGATCAACATCAGCAGCAGCCTCCAAATATTGATTTTAATTACGCACGCCAGGCAAATGCGATTTATGCACCACTGAGCAGCAGCACCACAACAGCGACCAGCTATGAGCTGCACCATAAGCAGCAGGTGCAGCTGCAATATGCGCATCTCGACACAATGCCACACAATTTTCACACGATGCCGCCACAGAATATCGTCGCATCGGGTGTGCCACTCGCCATCGTGCCGACGGAGATTCCTGCCGAAGACGAGGAGCGACTGGAGCGCATCTTCAATCAATTGGATCGCGACGGAGATGGCAAAATCGACATACACGATCTGTCGGCGGCCCTACACGAGTTTGGGATGTCCAGTGTCTATGCGGTGGTAAGTGTGAACTTGCAACTATCTACAGTGATACAGAGATGCATATAAATAAATGCAAGCTAGGCAGCTGCTAGACACTTAGTCTCCGCCACTGATTTGGCTAGTTGCTTGCCAAAGAGATATGCATCGTTAGACCACATTTGTAAATGCTTGGTTATATGCCACAAATATGGGATCTGTTGCACACCTCACTGTCTGTTTGCCTTGTCAAAAGCAAGAATATCTGATGTGCATTTACATTTTTGCATAATTGGCCTTTGGTTTTTAAGGTTTCATGCTACATCCGCAGATTATTTGTTCCTATTGATTTTGGCAAATGGGCGCAGCGCAGTTATTTTTGGTAACAATAGCTGGTGGTGGGGCCAAGGTTGGCCATAGCATAGAGTCTGGGTCAGCCACGTGCTGCGCATTTGGCAACTGTGTTTGAATAATGTGATAATTTGAATTATTGTTTGATTTTGAACAGAGATTCTTGCAACAGTCGGACACCAATCAAAGTGGCAACGTTGGCTTCGCCGAGTTCCTTCACTATGTACGCGAGCATGAGAAGAATTTGTGTCTGCAGTTCTCGCATTTGGACAAAAATCGGGATGGTGAGTTGCCTCAGGGTTAATCTATATATATATATATATATATACAATTATACTAATGCCCAATCGAATAGGCAAAGTGGACTTGGAGGAGCTAATATCGGCATTCGCAGATCTGGGACTGGACGTTGACCTCGAGGAGGCTAGGAAACTGCTTAGCAGGTTGTTGTTGCTGCTTTTCTATTTTTAGAGTTAATTTATTAATTGAATTTTGTTTGCTTGCCCCACAGAATGGACAAGGATGGCAGCCTCAACATCAGCTTTAATGAGTGGCGCGATTTCATGCTACTGGCACCCTCAACGGACATTCACGATCTAATCAAATTTTGGCGGCACTCTACTGTAAGTCGAGGCTGTTACAGCCTTGTTTATATTAGCTGCCAGTAATTCAATAGATACGCTTATATTTAGACGCTTTCTATATACGGATTTGGATTTGGCTTGGCTTGGCTTGGAATCGAGAAGTTTGCCCAGGCAGCTGCCTGCCGCCTGCCTGTGTTTGCCTTGTTGTAAACGGAGCCTGTGTAAACTTTGTGGCTCCATTTCCATTTGCAGCCAATTCGAATTTGTACTTTTGTTGCGCGCTTGTTTCCGTCTAGCTTAGTTTCGTTTATTATCGTATCCGTATCGCATTTGATAACTAATTGTTAAACCTTTTTACTCCCCCCTTCACCCTACCCTTCTTCGTTTCTCGTTTCGCATACACAAATTGACATTCCTATTTATATCCGCGTACTATAATGCTTATATTGTGTAGTACCTGTATACACACCACTCCTGACTAACTGAGGAAGATTTGAAGGTACATATCGTCTAATTACAATTATCATCAAATTATTGTCGTTGTAGTCGTTGTACAGGGCACATATATAGATGCATATGTGTATATCTCATTGCCACATATATTTACCACATATGTATTTGCCTTTGCCACATTTGCTAAATCGCTCCCATACATGCATTCAAGTCTTATCAGCTCCAGCAATCACTTCACATTCAAATTCCCCCAGTCATGTCATATTTCCCTAATCGTTCCATGGAATGACCCAGTAAGCACTTTTTTTTTGGGGGCCACCACATTTAAGAGAACACCAAAGCTTTGAAAGCTCTTCGGCACCCAATGCTCTCTTTCTCTTTTGCTGACGTAAGTCGGCGTTTTATTTCATCATTGTGCTTAAAACGTTTGCGAAGCTTTTATTGTTTGCGTCTAGGCTGGACTCGGTCAAATGATCTTTTATCATGCGCTTATCTATGCATAGGGATGGTTCAGGAAGAGTGGTGGGGTGGTGTGGAGGCTTGTGACAGCTAGCATTTCCATTTCATTGGCTTTGTTGTCTGCATAATCATTTTGTTTACATATTTTCAACTGTTTATTATGGTTGTCACCCGTTTATTGTTTTATTTCTTTTTTATATAAATATATAATATATATATTTTCGAGGCTACATAAAAAACTGAATTCAATTGTTTATGATATTTTGCTGAGCTGGGCTCATTTAGTTCGTTTCAACGAGTTTATTTGCAAGTACTTAAAAGTGAACGCAAAAGAATCATCACAGTTTTCTGGTTTGGTGTCCATCGATTAATGTTTAATCTTAAGGTCAACAGGTTCTCTCGAAACTGGCTGCTCTTTTGTTGCGACCTGTCTGAAAACTGACAAATGGAATCGAATCTAGCGATAGCAACAGCTTCGTCATCTTTTCATGAACTTCTTTCCAGTTCTTGGTTGCTACGCCATCTTTTTGCTCGAAACCAGAATTTGGCTTATCTTGAAGCATACGATTATGCCCCGAGTACCGTAAGAAATTAATTAGATTTAGAATATGACATATTCGACTGCCAAATTGGCAATATTTTGCTTGCTGATAAACATATTTATTTGTCTGTTGTTAGTATTTTGAAAACTATTTACGCTGTTGAATTGTGTTTACTGGAAAAGCATTTCAGATTAAAGTCCATGGAAACTAGAAAACTGAATTCCGTCTCAGTTCGAATTTAATTGAAAATTTGCGATAACCCTGTTATTTATTTTATTTTATTTTTCAACAGTGCACAAAACACTTGCAAATTTTACAGGGAATTCGTTAGTTAAGAGTATTAAATAGCCAATTGTTTATTTGTATTTACTATTCCACGTAACTTGATCTTTTTGTGGACCAGCTAATTGAACGATTGTTGTTTATGGCTCTTTCACCACATCAGCATTGCAATTGCTTTTTATTATGGTTTAGAATACGTTCACTTAAGCCCCTCAGCAATTGCAGTTTGTGTGTGTGGCAAACTCGGCTGATTAATGCCTGTCACAATAAAATGGGTGTGTCAGTGTCATGCCTTTTTTTTTTTATTTATTAATATTTGTGTCAATGTGCAACCTTATCAAGGTTCCAGTAGATTCGCATACTCTCTGCCTGTCGCAAACCGACTGTTAAGTATTGGTCTAAGTAAAAAGCAAAAACGATTTGCTAATTTTGTCTGATAAGCTTTGTGGCTTCTGTTTTTCATAATCTTTTTTTTTAGGTTTTAGGGATTGCCAGTAAATTTCCTGAGCAGCTCATTAAAATGTTCTCTTTGAACATTCCAACGGCACTTTGCACCGCCCAATTAACTTTTGTATACACGTTTTGCTTTGAGAACATTTGCCTCTTTTTTTATTGGGGCCAATTTCCAGTGACGTATGCATTCCGCAAAATTTCCACGGCATTGACGGCATAAGGCGCGGGCGTGCTAAATTCAGCTGATACTCTGCGACGCAGTAGTTCGTCCGGGTCGTCATATGCCCAGCTCTGCTCTGCGCGTGCATGTGCGACTATCAACAACAATATTCCGGACTGCCTGTCTCCTTCACGGCCCCCCTTTCAGCATTTGACGCAAGCGTCTGCGGCTTTGATTAGTGTTAAATCGGTGCGAACTGGTTAAACATGCGAATTAAATTTAGTCAATGTTAAAGAGAACAATATAAAGAAATCCGTAAACTTCGCAATAAATGTCTGGGGGCAGTCTCTAGTTTCTGTCAATGAAGATGCCATAAGTTAACATTCTGTTAGTGTAAACTGTTAATTGACGATAGTTGCTGGGACAGGGCGGTGGGAGGTCTTACGTGGATAGTCTGTCAGCGGCGGGAGCGTGGGGAAAGAGCGAGAGCCACGCGCCACAGCAGTTTGATAATAGTAAGAGCGCAAAAAAAAACTAACGCAGCGAAGCGTTGAGCACAAAGTGCAAAAGCAAACAGCGACGGCGACGATCGTCGTCTGTGTGGCCGTTGTGAGAGACGAAAGCTCTCAGTCTTGTGGCAGCTGGCTCACGCGTAGGTTGTGCGCGCGTTAAATTACAAATTCAATCCGCTCTCATCCAGCGACTTTATGTAATCATACTCAAGTGGATACGGCTTTGCCTTCCTTCGTTCGTTGCAAACAGTAAACGTGAATTTTAAATTCTGTTTCGCGTGTTCTGTGAGCTAATCGAATAAAGCCTCAGTTCTACTATATTCAACACACAACGTAACAAATAATAGTTAACAGTGAAAGTTTTTGCAACACATATTGCAACACAAAGTTAGTGAAAGCTGCACCAGTTAAAATACGCACAACTATCCATCCTCAACGCTCATTTAAAGCGGAAGTGAGGAATATTGGCAAGCAAGAGTGTTTTTCGTACAAATACTCAATTTGTGTGATATATAGAAATATATATATATAAATTATATAAGTTCAATATGTTCCGCAATAAAACATATCAATACAATTTGCCAGTAGACTACCATAATATACAACAAATGGCAGTCGCTGGCGACATGATGGAGGACTTCGTTGTCATATTCCGTGACATGATGGGACGGGTAGGTTTTATTATTATACTTATAACGCTTTTTCAAGTTAAAAAAATACGAACACTGATATCAGCAAGGTATATCCCCTTTTATCATGAATCATTTTATGTTTTTCCCGTTAATTTTTATAACCACTAATAATGTCAACTCGGGTGTCTAAATCTGACTCACTCTTTCAATTCAATTCTGTGTTCTCTTTAATGTTAATCTTATCGTTTCCAGTGAATTTCGACAAGCGAATGCTAACATTGCACATTCCATTCAATAGTGTTAGAAAACTTTGCAAGCTTTTATGTTAGACATGACAAAAAGTGTCGATTGAAATTACTGCAAGCTTGAGTCTGCAACTTTCTAGCTTCTTCTCGCTGTATCCGCGCTGTTGCAATTGTCTTTGCCTGCACTTGATGCTGCTCCACTCGAAATCGAAACGAATTTTCGAACTCGAATTGGCTTCCCATATTGGTTGTTACGTAGAGTTGCGAGTTCCGATTTGGGAGAGGTCGCATGGCAACAGTGGCAAACATTCGAAAAATGCGACGTTGTGCAAAGCGCAAAGCATGCTGATACGGAACCGGTTGATGCCCTCTCGGCCCCTCATCTCCCCACTTCTGCTCCATACACTTAACATTTGGCGTCCATGTCTTCGACTTCGTCTTCGTCTGCGTCTTTGTCGATCGTTAAATCGTGTCGACGACACACTTACACACACACACTGACATGATTTACACAGGGCCTCACACACTCGGGTCTCATTTGCGTCTCTCTGTTTCGCTCACTCTCGCTCTCTCTTACTTGTCTAGCATTCGCCTTGTGAGGTTTCATTACTGTTGCTGTTGCTGTTGCCAAGTGGTTGGTCGACGTCATTATGCTCATTTGCTCTTGGCCAACTTTTGTCAGTTATGGAGACTGAGTCACGGCTATCGCTGAGTGTGTGTGTGTCTGTGTGGGCGAGATGGAGGCTGGACTGGGCGCCCACTAACTCATAATGACGTCAAATGCTGCGCAAACAATATTGTGGTGTTTGTGTAAACATGTTGATCATCTCCAATCGCTTGCATTATTTTTTTATTTTGCTGTTTACTTAACATTTTGCTGACGTCGACTCCGTTTGTCCAGCGGATGTTTGGTGCGTCATTGAGTCTGCTTCATGGAATTACCCGTTGATAGCATTTCAGCAAAAATCACTCTGCGCGTCAAGTGATCAACTGTTCAACGGATCACAAGTTATTTATCCAGTTTGATACTGCGCCTTCTGTACTCTGGCGTAGTTTACCTTCGAGGCTTGCTTGCATTAGTAACTTTAAGCCGGGCTTGAATGGGTTTTTAGCCTTGGGCTGGGGATTTTTTTTTTTTTAATTTATTTTATTGACTACTCAATGTGTTGAGCTGTAAAGCTGTAAGGCGCTTCGGGGCCAACAATTTGTATTCATTAACTAATGTTGATTGGCTGGCACCATTCAACAACTTTTCATATACAAAATTTCTTTTTGCTTTATTTTAAAGACTTCCACGCTCGATAGCGATAAACATTTTTGGCAGTGATTATTATAAATAGAACAATTTGTAGAAAGCTATTCCCTGTCATGTGCTCAATCGATATATGTATGTGTTTATATATATATATATGTATATATATATATATATATGTTTGGTTCCGCTAGCATGGCTATTATTTAAAATAAGTAAAGACGCATCAAAAATTATAAATGCAAATATTTGTTAGCAGGAAATTCAAAATGTCAAAGTCTACATTTCAGGCATTTTTAGAATATTTATTTTCTTTATATTAGATGAGATCATAATATTTTCGCTCCTAATGCTGACAAATGCAAATTAATATAAAAATTTTCCCCCAAAATGTGTGGTGCAAATATGTTAAACATGACAAATAATAATATTAATAATAATAATTTGACTTTCAAACCGTGCGCCTTTGTTTGCGATTCGCATTCGTTCGCATATATATAATAACTATGCGTACATACGGAATAACAAATTCAATTACATACATATATATTTTACACACAGATAGTTATGAATAATATGACATTGTAGTTTTGTGCAGATCACAATTTTTGAGTGCTTATTTTTTGGCCTTTCCGACTTTATGGTATTTGCACTCGCGCTTAGATCTCATTCAAAGTCATTCGTTTGGTTGAAAGGCAAATGAACTTTGATAAGTATGCACAAATTGTTGCCCAAATTGTGTTCACCTTGAAGCGAGCATTTTGTTGTTGTTTTGTTTATATACAGGTATATAAATATTTGTGTAATTTTAGCTCAGCTGTTGTGTTGCAGTCAAATATTTATTGGGTTTTTCCGCCTGCTTGTGAAAAGCTCTTTAAAAATCACAAGACTTGATGTGGTATTTGGCTTTATCACCTTCAGACGGCTTTGCTGACATTTTGCTCAACTTAAGCGGCTTATCAGCCAAATTGTGTTATCAGCGCCATATAAAAAACCAAAAAACAACTTGCAATTATTTTCAGCGGAATAAATTTCGAAAAGGAAATGCTCGACACGGGCGAGCGTTAAAAATCAATTTTTTGTTGTTGCTGCTGTTGGGCACAAGACTAAATTGGCTAATTACGTAACGAGAGTTCGTAACGTATCGCAACGTAACGTAATGGGGGGGCACGTCTGAGAGACGAAATAGAAAACAAGCAAATTAGTATTACACACACATGCAACACGCACATGATATAATTGTTGCCAAATCGCATATTGGCGGATTATAGGGGTGGGATGGGGATGGGGAGGGGCGTGGAGGGGAGCCAGTGTATTTGGCAGGCGTGTCTGGCTTTTTGTTGTGCTTAGTTTGCTGCTTTTGTAAATTGGTTTATTTTTAGAACTTCTTGCGTGTGTTCTCAGTTTGCTCTTCCGCATTGTGTTTTGCGTTTCTTTTATGTTTTTGCATCCACTGCAGTTGGGGCATGGGCAGCGGCAGGGAGAAGTTTGAGCGGGTAAACAGCTTATTTGGCTTATCTCTTGTTCCAATACACACCTGTATGTAGTTGTTGCTGTTGCTGCTGTTGCTGCTGTTTAACTGGAATCGCATGAAAATTCCGTCGCTTGTGATCCGCATAAAAAACTAATGGAATACTTACAGGCGCTGGTTAAAGAATGGCTGATGTGCGTTTTGCTGATGTGGCGCATAAGTGCAGCAGCGAACACAAAAAAGGAACTGGTCTGACCCGAATATCTATCCATCCATCTATCTAGTAGATCTGTGCTTGTGCTATGCTGTTGCTAGAGACGAATTCAGTGTATATACTAACTACCCATCCGCTCTGCCTCTCTATCTCTCATAAAGCATTCAACAAATCTATATTTACGTGCTATAGCTTAAGCATGTTATGTATACATTTACCAGATTTGTTTGTACTAATAATTTGCACGTATTTTGTTACCTTTTTACAGTACCTCGATATTGGCGAGGATATGAATGTACCTGATGACTTCACACAAAAGGAAATGCAGACGGGCCTCTGGTGGCGCCACCTTGTGGCCGGTGGCATTGCCGGCGCTGTTTCACGCACATGCACAGCTCCCCTGGACAGAGTCAAAGTCTTCCTACAGGTAAATCATATTTACTCTATAGTTTTTTTTTTAGCAACCCAACTAATCCCTCGTCTTACCAGGTGCAAACATGTCGAATGGGAATCTCAGAGTGTATGAAGATCTTGCTTAAGGAGGGCGGTTCCCGCAGCATGTGGCGCGGCAATGGCATCAATGTGGTCAAAATTGCACCGGAAACGGCGCTTAAATTTGCTGCCTACGAGCAAATGAAGCGTCTGATACGTGGCAATGACACAACGCGACAGATGACCATTGTGGAGCGTTTCTATGCCGGCGCCGCAGCCGGTGGCATCTCACAGACCATCATCTATCCCATGGAAGTATTAAAGACGCGACTGGCCCTGCGCAAGACGGGACAATATGCGGGCATCGCCGATGCGGCGGCAAAGATCTATAAGAACGAGGGTGCACGGAGTTTCTATCGCGGATATGTGCCCAATATATTGGGCATCCTGCCCTATGCCGGCATCGATCTGGCCGTTTATGAGACGCTCAAGCGTCGCTACATTGCCAGCCACGATAATAATGAGCAGCCCAGTTTCCTGGTGCTGCTCGCCTGCGGCAGTACATCGAGCGCACTCGGACAACTCTGCTCGTATCCACTGGCCCTGGTGCGCACGCGGCTACAGGCACAAGGTGGGTTTATATTTGTAACCCTAAAATTAGTTCGTCCATCTAAATTTTAAATTATTTTCAATTGTTTAGCCGCCGATGCGACGATTTCGAGCCAGACGCGAAAAACACAGATTCCATTGAAGAGCAGCGATGCGCACAGCGGGCAGGAGACAATGACGGGACTATTTCGCAAGATTGTCCGGCAGGAGGGCCTCACAGGATTATATCGTGGCATAACGCCCAATTTCCTGAAGGTGCTGCCCGCCGTTTCCATTAGCTATGTGGTCTACGAATATTCAAGCCGAGCGCTGGGCATCAAAATGTCGTGATCTGTTTATCTGTATAGGATTACGTGCCGCTGCCGCCGCCGCCGCCGTCTGCAGTGCGGATCGATCGGATGTGTGCTTTATGCAATGCTGTGCTGTGCTCCAATTTGTATAGTAGTCATAGTAGTTGCGGTAGTAATGGGTGTATCGTATTAACGCCATTCGCTCTCTGCTGCAATGATGATGACACAGATAGACAGACAGGCTCTTCTTCTACTATAAGTCAAACATAATGATGATGGTGATGCTGATGCTGATGATGATTTAGATGCTTTCCTTAAGTTTAGCAACAACAACAAAAACAACAACAACAAAAAGCCTCTTCCATGCTCTTGGTGTATATTTCTTTATAATTTATAGTTAAATTAGTTTTGGTTACTTTCTAAAAATACAAAATAAGTGATACTATGGCTAATTTATTTATAAAAATATGAAATATGTGAGATGCGGAGGTGCGGAGATGCGCGGAGAGGAGAGAAAAGAGCGATAAAACAAATCCCGAGTTTCTTTAACTAATCCTACAATCGCAGTAGGCTCAAGCAGTTGTAACTATTAAGTGCTAATTTATTTAAACAACAAGACAACAACACATGTGCAGGTTACGTCAGAGAAGACAGCATTGTTGAGTGTTTAGAATAGTCACACGATCGCCGAGCTAAACTTAAATATATATACCAAAAACAGAATCGAAAAATAAGCAAAAACAAAATTGATTTAAGCAACTGACAATGCTGTCGAAAGTGAACTAAACGAGAACCGTAAACAAACAAAATAACAAAAAATGTGTTAAGTTAACGCCGTTAACTCTTTGAACTATTTAGAGCAACCTAGACAACTAAAATAGGCTACAAGGTTTTACCGAGTCCAAGTGCTTAAAGCTGGGCCACCAATAAAACAGAGTGGGAGAATCGAAAGGAGAATTGAATATGAAATACTTAGGAGCGTTTTAAGCTTATACACAAAAAGACATAAAACTACTCGTATTTGTTTAGCATAAAATTACAGAAATACCAATTAACACTTAACGTTTGAAATGTGATGATAATAGTTTATAATATACGTACACACACACACACACTCACCTACACACAACATACACACACTTACATACATACATAATAATAATACCGACCTATGATGCGCTTCTGAAAAATGAGAAAAGTCGCAGTTTTTGGTTCGATGGCGAGGCTGAAATTTTGTAGCATTTTATTTGTTAAGTTTAGTGAACAATTTTTGCATAGATTATTGTAACAAGTTTGAAGCCAACGAGATTATGTGTGACTAAAGCAAACAAACAAAAAATTATAAATTATTTATTTTTTTATACAAATATACCACATTTACACATGTACATGTCAAATTTAGTTGGACTTTTGAAATTCTTGAAAAGCAAATGTAAAACGAGCTGAACGAATTGTAAAAGTTACCTACATATGTATGTCTTATTATTTTATAACTTACACTTAATTAGTAAAATGAATTTTTTTTTGCGTGTACAATTTTTTAGTGAAAATACTACTACATGCAAAAGGAAAAAACCATATTGTGAATTCTTTATTAATAATTACTTGCGCATTTTTGTAAAATGTTTGTAACTAGAACATCATTATTCAGGAAGGAAAACAAATCAAAAACAAAAAACAAAAACATTATCACCTATTTAATTAACACCTCACCCTTGGAAATCAAAGACAAGATCATATGCATTATTTAAAACATACAAATAAATACAAAACTCTTCAAACTACAAATTATGTATACTTTTTTTCTGTTTATTGATTAATTCATACATCAAATGCTTGATTCTAGTCAAAGAAGAACGATTCTGCCGTCTCTTAAGAAATATAACCTTAGAGTTGTTCCCAAAACCCTAGATAGCAAATGTGCATTAGTCACAAACTCCCCGATATAGGATACCCTTTGAAGTCTCTTTCCAAATATGTAGTTGGCGATATTACAAATATATGTATGTTTACTATACTATAAATAAATATTCCATTAAATTACTGAATTGAATGTTTCGAAAATAAAAATGAAATTCAACTTAAACTATTTAATATATACGAATATATAACTGCATATATGGTATATATATTGTTATATTTTTGTACGTTTAGCTAATTTTTAAATACATTATTTGATGTGATTTGTATGCCCTAATCAAGTTATAAATGTATATATACATATATATATATATAAACGATATAATAAATGCAAAGCATACCACTATTCGTATACGTACTTCTTGAACTTTTCTAATAATCTATAGATTCGGAGGCGTATACTCAACGTGCACTGTGGCGCACTCTAGCGGCGAACTGGATGTAATTTGAAATAAAGTATTCAAACAAGATGGGAAATGAATCGCAGACCGGTTCACAAATCGAATCGGGCGCAATTATTTTTAACGCGGTGAACTGAAAAAATCGGATGCTATTTTTGGAGGGTATCCGCCCGCCAGCTGTTTCCAATACTCAGCGCAACCAAACGGAAAACGAGACGTGTCGAAAGAATCGTAAAATCCAATTGCATTTTTTCTTTTCTTCGATTTTACATAATTAAAGTTGCAAGGAATATGGAATACGATCCGAGTTATCACCAGATCTGCTCGACGCGCACCGTTCAATCCGATAAGAAGGGTTTCTTCAACGAGTTCTATCTGGATGTGAAGGAGGCATGTGGCGACAAGTGGCTGCAAAACTATTTCGGCAAACTCAAATCGAATGCGGCACGCATTCTCTCCATCTTCAGTGATCGCGAGATCTGCGATCCGGTGCTCGGCGTCTTGGAGCATGTGCAGCCAGTGTATAAGCAAAAGGATGTGCTCGTCTCGTCGCAGCGTCGGGCACAGGCCGACAAGTTCCAGCTGATGAGCAGCGGTGCGGAGCTGGACGAGGATCGCAAAGAGTTGCTGAAGCAGGCGCTGATGCATGCCAATCTGGCCGTGATGCGAGCACCTGCTCCACAGCTGGACATGAGTGTGGACAATGGTCTGTCGCTGGCATTGGCCTATCGCACGCGTGCCTCCATCCTCATTGGGCTGGGCGAGGGCGAGGCGGCGTTGAGTGACCTCAAGCTGGCCACCAATTTCGGCATGGAGTCCAAGCAGAGCGTCGACTACTACTGCAAAATGGCCAAGGCATATGCGGGCAAGTACTTATTTTAAGATTCATTTACTTCATTTAAAGGTTGTTCTATAGTCATGGCGGAGAGTGCACGTGCCGAAATCTCGCTGAAAATTGCCGAGAAATTGGCTGGCGCTGAGACAGCCATAATTGCAGCCTGTCGCAAGGATATTGCTGGACTCAAGGCAGTCAAGCGTGAGCCGGCCCAGAAAGAGTTGACACCGGCATTGGCGCATGGCGAGAATCCAGCCCTGAGCGGTGCAGCCAATGTGGTTAAGCTGGTAGAGACTAAGGACAAGGGACGCTTTGTGGTGGCCAATGAGGGCTTGAAGACGGGCGATGTGGTCCTCTGCGAGAGTCCTGTGGCAGCCTGTCTGCTGCCCAACTTCTTTGGCACCAATTGTCATCATTGCTTCAAGAGGTGAGCTGCGAATATATATATATATATAGTCTGACAAGGATTTTTCCTTTAGGCTGTACACACCTGTTGCTTGTCTGCATTGCTCGGGGATAGCCTTCTGCTCCGCTCAGTGCATGGGAGAGGCTTGCGAGACTTATCATCGCTTCGAGTGCCAGTTTATGGATCTGTTTATTGGGTCGGGCATGTCCATACTCTGCTTTATTGCATTGCGAATCTTCACACAGGCAGCCAGCTTGGAGGATGGTCTGCAGACGTCGAATCTGCTCTTCGAGCACCTGGTCTCCCATCAGGATGTGCGCCAGCCGGATGACTATCTGCAGAGATCCCTCATGGCGGGTTTCCTTATGCGTATTCTACAGAAGGCTCAATATTTTGGACATCGCAAGACCGCAGGCGTTAATCCCACTGCTGTCGAGTTGCAGGTGGCAACATCCCTGCTGGGCTTACTGCAAGTTCTGCAGTACAATGCTCATGAGATCTATCATACGATGGTGACGGATGAGCATTGCTTTGAGGGTTGCAAGGTGATTTATTTGGGTGCTGGTCTATATGGCACCGGTTCCTACTTCAATCACGAATGCTGGCCGAGCACAGCAGGCTATTATGTGGGCAAAAAGTTGGTAATGGCAGCCACGAAGCCACATCGACCCAATGAGATCGTCGCCGTCAATTACGGGCCCATCTTCACCAAGATGAATCTGAAGGAGCGTCAGCGATCCCTGCGTGGTCGCTACGCTTTCAGCTGCAATTGTATGACCTGCCAGGAAAACTGGCCCCTTTTGCAGAAGATCGACAAACAAGTCAGATTCTGGTAAGCCAGCTTTTCTATATATAAGTCTACACATATTTCATAGTTTACTCCTTTCAGGTGTACATCGGCGAATTGTGTGAATCTGCTCAAGTTCCCCAAGGATTTGGCCAAGGATGTGCGTTGTCCTCGTTGCCGCAAGAACGTTTCGCTGAAGGAAAGCGTCGCCAAGCTCATTAAAATCGAGGAACTTTATCGCGAGGCTGCTGAGGCGATGCAGGCCCAAAAGACGAATGAGGCAATTGAGCTCTTCAAGGAGGGCATCGATGCATTCTTCCAGATCGCTGCTCTGCCACACAAGGATACATTAATTGCCCAGCAGGCGTTGCTCAAATCTTTGGCCAATACGGGTTCCACATTCAGAAAGTAATCCCTAATGTATTATGCGTTTTTTATAATAAATTCTTTACATAAAATATGTCTTGAGGGACAGTAATTAAGTTTTGTACAAGATATTAGAGATAAATCGATTACTTTTCACACAACAGTTTTGTTTACAGGAAATCTTTTTAAATTCATATTTAAATATATGGAATATAATATTCTTGTGCGCGCCAAATAGAGTAGAAGTATTGGAAAACGTTTGAAAATAAGCTTTGCGCAGAGTAATTGCTTGGCCAAAGTATTTGGTATATCGCATTTAACAATTTTAGCCAGCGATAGTTCATAACTAATTTTTATCATTATTACATGTTTTTTAATGTTTTCTTAAATAGTAACTATAAATGCCACTGCTAACAGTGACTGTGATTAATGTACCTGCTACCACGACTTGGTACCTTTGATTAGGTCACACTGTAATCGGCAGTCGCTTGTTATCGTTATTGTTATCGCTCATCTCTATTGCAGTGTCTTTGATGCCGGCTGTTTTGGTATTCGGCATTTAATTTGTGGTTTGTCCAAATAAAAGTCGCAAAATGATGAAGAAACTTAAACCTGGCGAAAGTGAAGAAGATGTGCTGCGTATGGCAGCCGAATTTAATGCAGAGCGTCAGAAAAATCCCAATTTTCAGCCAGCCGCCACTTTTGTACGCATGGAAAAACGTGAGTGAAATAAACTGGTTATAAAAATAATTATGTTAAACAAAATTTCTTAAACAAAAGCTCCAGCAAAATCATTGTTTGCACAGAAGCGGGAACAGAATAAACTTAAAAGTTCCTTAACTGTTGATAAAGAAATTGCATTGAAATCAATACCCGATGGCAAAGCTGATAATGTTGAAAATGGAACGAATCTGAGAAACAAACAAGTTTTGCTTGATGAAATCCACGAAAATATGTTGGGCGATGTGCGAGGAAGCAAAATAAATCACAATCTAATCAACAATGTGGTAGGTGAAATTGTGGAAAGAACAGATGAAGTGCAAGGACACACGATAAGGAATCAGCAGCGAAATGAAGTAAACTTTAATTAAAGCAACGAATCAACTTATATTTAATTAAAGATTGTCTTCCTTAAAGCACAACACCAACAAGTCCAGTATTTTCGCGCAAAAATTCAAAGCATCGAGTGCAAGCTGCAATCATAAGGATAAGGATCTTAATGAGATTAGTATGGAGCAATCCGAAACTAGCGTTATGATTCAAGACGAAATTCTATCGAAGGAAATCCATGCCGAAAATGCGACTATACTGAAACAAATCAGGGAGGAAGACATCCTGGTGGAGCGCCAGAAGCTCCTAAGCTCCTTGGGTAAATAAATATATAAAATAAAGAAAAGCTTATATTATAAATAAATGCAATCTCTATGATCAGATCCCGCACTGATAGAGCTGCTCACCAAAAAGCGTGAAAGCAAGAAGATTACGCCCAAGCCAAAAGATAATTCAACTACTCCCAGCCAGCCCCAACTTTTACCCCCAACAACAACTTTGTCCGAATCGAATCCCGCCCACGAGCTGCTGCAACAAAGCGACGAGGGCAACTGGCTAAATTTCAATTTGGTTGAGGATCATAAGTTGGCCTGGATGCGTGATATACCCGCGCAGATGGCGCAGCTGAAGCCAGGACATCAGTTCAATGCACGCTTCGATTGGAAAGGCGTGCTCTTGCCACACACGCTGCAGGAGTTGCCGCAAAGTGTGGATGAGCGTGAATTGTATTTGCATGGCGAGGAGCCCGATCGTCCAGGATATACGCTACAGGAGCTGTTTCGCCTAGCGCGGTAAATTAAGTATTCAAAAACCTAGCTAAAACTCCTTTAAATAAAAATCTCTGTTTTCAGTTCGACGGTGTTGCAGCAGCGCATCTCAGCATTTGGAGCGATTGCTGGCATTTTCAGCATATACAATCAGGGCTTCTACGATCAGGTTCTCACATTGCCCATTTCCAAAATATTCTTTCTGCTGCGTTTCGGGCTGGATGACAACGCGCCGGCACAGCTTGAAGTTGTGAGCAGAGCATTGGCTCGCCTCTGCTACAATGAGACGGACGAAGTGCTCCTCGATCATGTGCATGAGAATGCATATTGCCATTGGCAGCCAACGCTGCAGGTGCTCACAGATGGCGATGATGCCAGCGATGCCACATCGGTTGCCTTTCTGCAGCGCTATATGACCCTGTTGCGAACGAATACGAAAGCTGTCAGCGCTGATTTTGATGAGGATCAGAGCAATTGCGACAGCAAGACGTCCATGGATGACTTTCAGCTGGCCGAAACCGATCTGATGGATTGCCTGCTCCGATCGAATATCTTGCAGCGCATCAAGTATGTTATTTGCTTATTTGTGTACGAAAAACTTGAGTTTAATGTTTGCTTATCTATCTGCAGTTTTATATTGAGCTCTGTGCGTCCTGAGAACAGCACAGTCGAGTCCTGTTTGAAGCTGCTTATACGCATAGCACGCACAAATGTGAAGGTGGCTAAGCAATTATCTCAGGAAAGAGAACTTATGAATGTGATTCTGACTAACTTTATGTGCAAAATACCGCAGGATAGTAAGTGGTCGACTAACGAATTCAACTAACCATTACTAAATAGTTTATATCCTTAAACCAGCAGCTGTTGGTAACAGCTCGACGCAGACTTCATTCTACGGGCATCCTCAGTATCTCTGTCTTAAGTTGATGCGTGTGTTGATCTGTCAGCATCTGGAAATAGCTCAACAGCTGGCAAACGAAGCATTCATTGAGCGTTTGAAATACTTTTTATTCTATCGTGACGATATGAAGGTACGAATGATTGTATAATATGCCAATTTATAGCCACTTAATAATTTTTGTATTAAAGGGCAAAATAATACGGGTACAGATTGAAGCGCTACGCATTCTCCGCTGCCTGCTGCTTTTAGGAATCGCGGATCGGGAATTGTTCAAGTGAGTTTCGCCTTTAGCCGAGAAGCTCCTTAATGGCGACTTCGATAAACGGACCATCTGTTGCCACGTAACACTGTACCGTTTGGTATACAGTGTCGCAGCTATCAGTACCCTCTGCAAATGCGTAGAATGAGGAGGGAAACGGAGGCTATAGATTAGTTTGGCTATACTTACCTTTCGAGTCACATGCATTTGACAATGTAATAATTTTGGGATGAATTTCCGGTGGCAAAACTTCGAGCAAATTGTCCAAGTGCGGAACGTTATTACGGTCGACCTGCTTAGAAAATTATATAAATATGTATATGTATATGATAGATTTGTGGCTTTACGTACAAGTCCAAACATTTCAAACATGCAGTGCAGAAAGCATTTGAAATTTTCATCATTTGGCAGTGTACCCTTCTGCGCCTCGGCCAATATCTCTGTAATGATGTAAATTCCTTCAGGCGATTTCTTTATTATAATTCCTTCAAATACCTTTAGAGAGGCCCGATGTAGTCATGCAGCGTGGATGAACCTTTTTCACCTGCTTCTTTACCACATTAGGTACTTCCAGCTGTGCGCAAGTTTTTATGTAGTAAAAAACAAAACGAATTTGAAAAAACTTACTGCTTCTTGCGGCTTTATGGCAAAGCACAAAACTAGCAACGCTAATGTAAGTCCCCAGATTTTGGTTGACATTGTAAGAAACGGTTTAATATGCTAACTTTAAACAAGTTATTAACTCTGTTACCTAGAACTAAGCGCTGCCTGGAGCGATGTCTGTTTATATAGCTAATATTGTTGGTGTCAACCAAGAAAAACAAAGCGGAAATAATTTGCTATTATTCAGAATATACAATTGTTTATTGTGACAGACAATTCCTGCCCGCGATGCGACAACTGCTTGATTGGCACTATACTCATTGCGTTTTCGATGTGGGCGGTCCGGCGCTTATACGCCAGCACGCAGCTGCGGTACTCTCTGCGATTGTGGCAAGCGGCGAGTGCGGCGTATGTGATTTGGAGGCGCAGCAACTATTACTCGAGCCGTTGCATAACTGTTGCTGCAGTTGGCTGCACCAGGCGACACGTACTGCGAGCCTGAAGGATGTGAGTTAATTACTACAAATACCCCTGAATACTTTTCTCATATCATGACTCCGTTTGTCTTATTTTAGTACACGCAGTTGACGCTCTTGAGCACAGCCATCTACGCCGTGGATTGGTTCTCGCGGCATGGCTATCTGGGCACCGCATCCTTTCAACAGTGCCTGATCAAGATTCTGCCTGAGTTCGTATGCTCTGCTGCATTCATTGCTTGCGTTGAGCAGTTGAAGTGAGTTCTGACATTGATTGACGGCCTTTTGATCGCTTAATCGGTTTTAATAACTACCTCGCCCACCACAGACGGAGCTCTATAATTTTGCGCCACTTTACGGACCGGCGCAATGTGCACGCTCCCCTCCCAAATCTAGGCGCTGTCTTGATGAACGACTATGGGCCGCAGCTGATCGTCAGCGATACGTATCCCGTCCATTTGTTGAGTAATCTCTGGGCACTGCTCGAACCGCCAATGGAGGATGGTCTGAAGCCACTGTTTAAGGCTCTGCTGCAACCAGCGGTGCTGGAACCCTTAGCTGAATACCTCAAGCAGTTGAGCACACGTCTAAATCGAGTGTTAGCCAGTAATTTCTTTGCTCGCAGCGAACTGAAGTTTGTTCATCAGCTGCTGACCACCGATGGCTTGGAAACCTATTTGACAACCACCCAGCTGCTGCAGCTCGTCTATAATTATCTCTGCTGCCTGACCACCGCACAGGCCAAGCAAATGAAGAGCATATTCGATCGGTATATATTTAGTGGCAAGTATGTTGAGCTGGATGCAAAATCTTTGCAGTTGCTGCAACAAACCTGCATGGAAATTGTCTACTCACGTTTTATAGCCGTAAGTAATAGATTATTATTTGTAAATGCTGAACTTAATACTTACTAATTAATTGGCAGGACAACAAGGATCCCACGTTGACACTTTGTTACACTCAAGCGCCAGTTCTTATGCCTGATTGGCCTTACTTTGAGCTGCGTCTCATACTCAACAGCTATTTGCAAAATGTGCAGCAGACGCCTGCAGTAATCTATTCAGGTAAGTCGTAATACGAGATTTAATTATGTTGTATTCGTCTTCATGGTAACTCCTTCCACAGAGAATCAAGTGGTGCGCATGACATTCACCTTCGTACAGCAGCTGGAGCAGCAGGGATTACAAATTGTTAGCCCAATTGAAAAGTTAATGTATTTGATGATTGCTTTTATGGGTCCCGATAGTCAGTTTTTGGAGCCAGAGCTACACAAACTGCTCCATGCCCAGCTGCTCGATTTTTACGCGCAGAATTTAACGCACAATTTCGACTTTGACGCCACGTTCGAGGACAAGGCCAACTTTGAGCCGCTCTACTATCTGTTTGTGAATCACTTCGAGGCAGCCAGCTATGGAGATGAGCTGTTCAGCTCACTCGTGCTGCTGCCACTAGCTCAGAAATATGATAATAAGTGGCGTCGTCGCATCTGGTCTGAGCATGTGCAGGCAGTGCGCTTTTTGAACTGTGACGAGAAATTGGTATGCGTAGTATTCTGATGAGTATATTATGCTTAAAGTTAATTTATATATTACAGTTGATTGGGGGCGTGGACGCCTATCTGGAGCCCATTGAGGAGGAGCCCTCGCTGGTGAAACTCTATGGAGATGCGCTGCAGCGACAGCTGGTGCGTCCTGGCAGCATTGCCTATAAAATTGCTAGGCATCACTTCAACAACTCGCAAGCAGTACAAAAAACCAAATTATTTTAATGCTACTTTAAGAAACGTCTCCTGGGGCTAACTTTATTGCCGTGATATAGCCTGTAAGTTACATAATAATACAGCATGTTTAATTGCGTAATTAATATTTCTTTTGCCTGTCAAACGTGGTCGGCTTGCTCTCGCAGGAAGGGCCAAGGGCATAATACAACGGAGATAACATCGATTGCAAACACGCACTTGTTTGTACTCCTTGTATATGTTTTATGCAGTCAAATGCCTTGGGTTGTTATTCAATTACATGCTCGACTGGAATTAATGCATTATTCTTTAATAGGCGAGTATATATAGCGATTTATACATATATACATATACAGTGTGCGTCAGCTTATTTTCAACAGTGTTAAAGAAAAAACGTAATTGCCTGCCATAAGTCTAGGATGACGGCCGCCAAAACCCACTTGGACACATAATTCCGTCCGTCCGAGCCAAAAATTATGAATTTGGACTCATCTCCAAATATGACTGTGTTCCAAAACTCCAGATCCTTGTCCAAGTGGGTTTTGGACACCGTCATCCTAGTCCCTTAATTTGGTGCGCTTATAAAGGACTTTTTCCGTGGTGCTCGGGCATTTAAGTCATGTTTGCGCAGAACAATGCGCACAGTTTCCACACATCACTTTTTCCCCATTTTATCCTGCACCTGTTGAGTCATTTCTGGAGTCGATAGCTTGGGATTTGCCCTTATTTTCCTAATGATCCTCCGATCCTCCTCTTCGGTGAAAAGCGGGTTTGGTGCCATTATGCCCTTGCCCTCAATCCAATTTGCGTCGACGAAGCGCCGAATGATGTTATACGTGGTTGAGTTGCTCAGATTGACCATTTCAGCTATTTGGCGATGTGAATATCCGTTCTTGTGGTGTTCCAGGATGAGTTTCCGTTGTTCAATGGTAGTCCGTTTGTCCATAGTCCTTGTGGGCTTATTGAACTCGGGATGCAGGATATAACTAAACTGACTACGAAGTATTGATCTATTTATTCCGAAAATACTCAACTTTAGGTAAAAAATCCGGGTTCTATGGCTCCCAGGTGTCCACAATGTACCTGATCCAAATAAGCTGTCACCTAAAAATAGGCTACATTTTTACATAATCCTACCTAGCAGGTGGGGAAACCTCAGTTTATTTGGGTCATCCATTCATATTGGTGGGTAATAAATGTACCTACCATCGGTCTTTGGAATTTTTGAAAAATAATGTATAATTACTTTATGGCAGGCAATTACGTTTTTTCTTTGACACTGTTGAAAATAAGCTGACGCACACTGTATATATATATATGTTAGTTTTAATTGGTTGCGCCTCAACTGTTAACTGTTTGTAGCAGGTTGCCTGCTGCAGACAAATTTCAGTATCACCCTCAATTAATTAACATCACTTGACTTACTGACAATCGCCAACTGGCGCACATGAGCAACGACTACTGATAAAAATATATGTATATATGTAATTATAATGAACGCAATTGAAAGGCCACCAGATAATTAAATTATTTGCGATACGTTTGTATTTGTACTGTGTGCTCTCGCCCACAGACCCACCAACCCACAGACCCACCGACCCACAGACCAACAGACCCGCAGTCAAAAGTCAAGTCAAAAGATCTGTCGTGTGGCATGCAGCGTATGAGTAATATGCGAGTGTTAAATGACTTACGTTAAATTTATATACAATGTATATAAATTTATATAAATATATAAATTTATATAAATGCAAAGTACCCAAAAAATAAATAGGAATTTAAGCTGTTTCCGAGGCCATTAAAATTTAATTATCATTTTACAAAATTGACGTCAACTCGACCTCTCGTTTACATTGACACGTGAGTACGTGTTCCTTTCGTATGCAAGTTGGTGTAATGCACACACACACACACACACACACAAGGAAAACATTTACACTTCACCGTGGTGAAGGAAGGATGTTCGCATATGTGTCTTCGTGTATGACTCGGTGAATTGCAAAACGACCGCAGGAGCTTTGTAAATGATATTACCGAAATTTATGAAGGCATAGCCGGATTTCACTTTTTTGGTGTATTATGATGGATGAATTCGCATATCTTTTCGCGCCTGACACGTACAATGTCTTTATAAAGGGGGCTCGAGCACCAACAATCTATCTACATATGAATGTGTTTTGTGTAATTCGCATTTGTATGTATAAATAATTTTTGTTTGATTTATTTGTTTGTTTTTTTTGTTGTTGCTATACCAAGGATTGAGTAATTGTGAGTAATGTTAATTTAAAAATGTTCAATTCATTTACATTTTATATTCATTTGCGGATGTGCCTTACATCTTCTTTAGCATAGCTTAAAGGCTTATGGAATACGTAGAATTTTTGTTAAATGATACCCACATGCTGACGTCACTTGCAACTTGCAATGCGGTTTATCAAATAATGAGCAGATTGTCTATTTTTATCTCTTTATATCTCCCCTAGATCTATGTGGCTTTGTTTTCAATTAAACTGTTAGTTTTGCTGTGATTTCGTAGAATAGATGAATGTGAGTGCTGCAGACATCTAGAGAGATATTATATAAGTATAAATAATTAATCAGTGCAAAAAGATTGCGTTATCTGTGTAATGAGCAAACTTTCAGCCACTTCATAATTTCAGAACAAAATACAAACAACATAAAGACACTGCAACTGAACTTCAAATAGTATTGCATATTTATTTGTAGTAAGACCCCTAATAAAAGAGCGTAGCTCTTAATGAAATGGTGTTCGCTTTATCGGCAATGAGTTTGCCAATTATTTGCTAGGCCCAATTACTTTAAGATAGGTTGCTACATTTTGCACGAAATGGACGAATGTTTTTGTCGATAAAAATATAATTAAAAATTCATAGCAACGCTGACCGAGTTACAAAACTCTTCACAATTGTAAATTACCTTTGCGGAAAAAACCCAAATGGTAAAAAACCCTTAAAGCCTTAAGAAGGAATCGTTTTTTAAATGTCTAAAAAATTCGAATTTCTTTCATACATATTTATTTATATATCTATCTGGCTTCAGTTACGTTGCAACGAATCCCTTGTTGCCAAGGGTATAAATGCTAACCACCCCATTAGCACAAGAAAAAGGACAACAGCAACAAAAGCATCCTATCATTATCGTGGCAAACATAGCCGTGGAGTAAGCCGTCTGCAACGGATGCGGCGCCTTTAAAACCGGCAACGTAAACAAACACACACACGCACACACAGTAGGCACAGACGAGAACAAACATATTGTATACATTTGCAAATGTAGAACTATAGTTTGTCACTCAAGCAGAACTCCATGTGCATTGAGTGGAATTTTTAGAAAGTTGCACGTCCCAGTGATTTGTCATCGATCACGTCACAGCTTTGTGGGCCCGAGTTGAATTGTCGCGCTGTAATAGCGATTTGGGTTCGGGGCTTTTGTTCGTCGGTTGCGACGGTTGCGATGGTTGCGATGGCTGCGTCGGTTCCGTCGGCCGGTCGCTGCTTTCAGTATGTTTTGTGCTGATCGCGCGAGCCGTTCTTTTCTTCGTTTCAGTTACTCTTTGGCTCTCTGCACGTGCGGTGGCTTTCATATTGAATTGGCTTCGTCGCGCTTGCCGCCAACTCGTTACTTGTGTGATCCCATCTCGGTGCTCCACACTTGAAGTACTTTCTAAAATAAATTTCATCCAGTGAAGATAAGATACAATATAAACATATATGCGATCTATTCTTGGATTGCTGACTTAAATAATAGCTATTTATACATATGCTCAAAAAGAGAAAAAAAAAACACCAACGAAATGAATAAAAAGAAGACAAGCAACGGCAGATATGCATAGCTATTTTATTTTTTGAACTGAGTCTCACAGGCTGGTGTTTTGTGTGTCTGTGTTTTGAGTGTGTTTCTCAAGTGCTATCTTAGGAAGTCTCGCAATTAGTGCTAAAGGGGGCATATACCTAAAAGTGTATAGTGTAGTGCTACGAAGACGAGAACACAGTCTCAAGTAAATGGGAAATTTGTTTGAAGTTTATTGTGTTTCTTTTTACATTCGAGTTTCTCATTTCAAACATGCACGTGTGCCACAAACTTATTATGTACAGACACACTCTTGTATAATTTGTATATGTATATATATTTTTCCGTATGCACGCATTCGTATTGTGAAAAGTACCTATATTTTTTCTTGGGTGTGTTTGCTGATAAAAGGCATTTGTTTGGAATTGAATTTTGTTGTTTTTCGTCTACAGATTTTTGCATATTGTTTCGTGGTGTAGATAATTCGTTCGCCGAGAATAAATTGTCGGCACGATTGTTTGTCTAACTTTATTTACTGTATCAGTATACGGTGTTGTGGCATAGGTCCGCATCTAAGATCTGTATGGAAGTGGTATAAATAATTATTGAAGAACCGTCCACGAATATCTACACAAAAAGCTCGTTCTTAATAGGATTTCGATTCAATCAACAAACTTTGGTAAGTTGCCAAATTAAATATAAAATATTTATTGATACGAGGGAATCACTTTGCAATTTTTTGCGATTGTTTTGTTTGATATTGAATTGTATTGATTTATTTCAGTGCAAAAACATCCAGTGTACATTAATAATGCTTATTTTATTTTTTTAATGAATGCTTAAAATCTATTGGAATGGAAATACAAAACGAACAAATATAAGTTGATGTTTACTTTTTTGCATCGTGCTTCGGCATCTATAGTCAATTGACACGGTAATGAGACACTCTACTGGCACGTCTGTTTAATTTGTATTTTTCCTGAGTCATTGGCGTCTTCCAAGAATTTTGGACCCTACCCAACTTTGTTTGCTTAATAGCTACCTTTTCACCAAATGAGCCAGATTCCGCCTCAGATTGTACATATTCTGGTTAATCTTTTTTCTTCATTCTTCATTCTTTATTCCTCTTTCTGTTCGTTCTTCTCCCTTAGGCACGCTAGAAGTTAGTAACACAACATGTCTAAATTTTTATATACATAACAAGAAAAAAAACCCCCTCTAAATTGGTTTCTGACCCCGACCCGAAAAACTTAGCGTGGCTCAGCGTTAATGAAAACAATATTCAGTGGGTAAATATTGCTGTGAGCAGCATTTAAAAGAAAGTCTGAGCTAAAGACTGTGCATATGCTATATGTATATGTATATATGTACATATGTATGCTTATGTACATATAATATTTATTTAGCTTCAAGTGTCGCTTAGTTTAAATGCACTTGAACTTGAAAGCTGTGTTTGTTCTCATATGGATGTACAAAGCTATGCACATAAATCAAATATACATAGTAAATGTGTGACGCCAGCTTTTTGGTGCTCGTTAAAGTTTTCCTTAGTCGTTTTGCACTTTTAGTCTGGGCTCGTTTCATTAGGCTAGTTTCTAAATGTCTGGCACTTATCATTGCAGTGAGTGACCGTGGTGTTCTCTTCGGTCACGTCAGAGTATTTCCTAATCGGGGTGAATTTAAGTGCTCGTGATGTGTGTGTGGAATAATCTGAGCTTTCGGTGCACATTTTACGGTCACTTGGTTTTTGTAACTATGTACATATATCTAGTATGTTCTAGTCTCTACTTACTTGCACTTATATAGACGATTACATATGTATCTCACTACATATGTGCACTTTGAAATGCAATGTGATCGGAAACGTGCCGTCACATATCTAGTTACATACCGAAGAAAGTATCCCATATCATTAATGTATAGCGTTTTATTATTGTTGAAGTCATTAGAAGTCTCCCCTTAAAATTCGGACCGTGTTTACTTTGAACACCAAACTCAGTTGATTGCCGAGCTAGCCATAAAATCACTTTGTTTTTCTATGTAAGCAAAAACAGGTAGATAACAAATGTTTGTAGATAAACAAATGCCATTGGAATCAAAAGACAAGTGGTTCTGATAATGTAAGTTGTGCAAGATGATAAATATCTCAATTTAATGAATAGTCTTGTTTTCGAATGTATATTTAGGCACACATACAAACCGAATGCATCTGAACTTCACAACTGGCATCTTTTTGAATTTATATGAAAGTCTCAAACACACCACTAACTTCTCCGAGTGTGTCTCACATGGCGCTTAGGGAGCGTACACCTGCTGGAGGAGTACACAAAAGTACACAAAAAGTTTGATTGCAGACTATCAACTTTCCTGACTCCAGCTGCTTTTGAACAAGCTACGCAGGCGCTGTTTACTCAATCAACCCTCGAGTATACAACAAAAAGGCAGCCGAATGTTCGAGTTTTTTAAGGGGTGGCATTCGAGAGCTCTACCCTACTCATGTGAATAGATATTCGTTACAGCACTGTGGGATATAAGGCCAAAATTTGTTTAAAAAAATCTAGTTAATGAATTCAGCGGCTCACTTCTGTCATCTCAAAGATATAACTTAAGACACAACTAATTTCTTCTAAGTTGCTCTTAATTGAAGTGGCATACGTAATCTGTGCCACTGCACAAAATCGCGAAGCGTGGCGTGAAAAAACTCAACTGTCACATTCCCCAGATAAACAAACGCTAAACGAGCTGAATCTGTCTCAAAGTGCATTCATCGACCTATCGACAGAAGCAATTCAAATGCAACTTATGGTTTAACAGCATCTGACTTTTGACTTCTCATTGACTGGCTGCAGGCGACAGCGGACAGACAGAGCTGAAAATTCAGTGACAAGTGGCGCTAGAAGCAAAGACTTTTCATGTCAGCGACAGACAATAAATAACACAAAAATATGACACTGTAACCAAAGAAAACAAACACAAAGAAAAGTCATAGAAATTTGTATGCTTGGGGACGGCAATGCAAAGCCGACAAATAAACTATTAAATCATTGACCTTGTGAACCTTGACAAAGAGAATACGACGGTCTGCCATAAAGTGACAAAAATGAAAACAATAACAAAAACTAAAAGCAGACTGCAACCGCCGATAACTGAGGTGGATTGATGTGTGGATGCGGGTGGTTGCAGTGGTTGGGTCACAACGGAAATGCGACTTGAGAAATATGCAAAAAACCTTCTCGAAAGCAACGAAAATAGCAATCGTCAGTGACTGAAACGCGAACAATTTTCACCTTTTCGCCACATTTTCCGCTTTTAATCAAGATTTATGGCAATTGACGAAACGACAGAACCAGCAATCGTGGGTACTTGGGGCTTTTAGGTGGGGGCCCCCACTGCAGAACGAAAGAAACGGCAAAAACTGAGCTCACATTGCGCCAATCAAAGCGCTGCCTCGGTCGTCTTGCTCGGGCCTCATAAACAACGTCTTCTGGTAGCGGCGATTAATTGAATACGACGTTAATTAAAACACGCGAAATAAGCAAGTATAACGGGCAAAACGCGGCAACTCAAAACCAAAACCTGACCTCAGCGATTGTGCCGGCCTCTCGAAGATTATAATTTCGCTGCTTTGATGTGTGTTTTTTGGTATTCGGCGGGTCAAAATTAGGGGAGCAAGTTTTTTAAGGCAGGTCAATCTTGCTAAATTCTCTGCATCTGCCGCAATAAATTATAAATTAAAGTAACCCTAGAAATTGTTGTATATTCAATTTAAATTCTTGCTTTCATAAGTAGTGGAAATGTGCGTATTTTAAATTTATGACGAACTCTGTGCAGTCAACCCAATCTTTTGGGATTTATATCTATCTAGGTACCTATCGTATTGTTCCGAATTGAGCGCTCAGCCGAAAAATGATGTGCTCCATGTGAGAGAGACAAGGCCCACACACATAAGCTCATAATTAGCTGCCAGCTACTACCTGTAATGTATTTATGAGTATGGCTCATACGGCGGATGTGAGTTAAGGTACTTGCCATATTTTTCGCTTTAAGCTTTGATGAATTTCCCAATTTTTTTGAAGCTTCTAATACATTAGTTCAATTTGTGTGCCCATTACATCGATGTAATGCAAATGGCTTGTTTTAGGTGCCAGCTGCTGTCGTCAAGTAATTTACATTAAGTGATTTTCATTTTTCACTCAGTGGCAAGCCTCAATGTTGTTGATTATATGATTTTGGTGCCACTCGTTGAAGTGCCTCACATCGCATTCAGTGCGCGTGTGTATGACCTAACTAACCTTTGCTTTACAGCATGATTCTTATCATGTTGCATGGCCCACGTATTATGTTAGTTTTGCGTGCTTCGGTGCACTTGGCATACAACATTACTGGCCCAAAATTAGTTAGCCAAATGTTTAGTAAATAATATGTACATCATGCTAAATTATAATTTAATATATCAACATGAAATTTCGTCTTTAATCAGCTTACTTCTTGTGCACATGCTTCAATTCACTTTGGAAAAATCAATTAAATAAATACGATTAAATATTTTCAGCGGTTCCTTGCTGTACGCGAAAAAATGCAGATATTTTGCGATACGTGTAAATATTTTCGGAAATTCTCTTATTGGCATCTGTTTGAATATTGCTTTTGCGCCGCAAATGAATTTTTTAAGACCCAAACAGTGAGACTCTCACAATATGGAAATTACAATTAGTTATGCATTCAAATAATTGTCGACTATAGCATTTCCTACTACTGAAACTCGCTTGTAGTCATGTGAAGTGTTAAGTGTTAAGTAAATTAGCACGAATCTCAAAAGTCACACGTGTGGTATGAGCAATGCGTTGAAGTTAAAGTTTTCAATTTATTTCCGATGCAGGCTTATGGGAAACGATTTTAGTTTTGTAATTTATCGAAAGTACCCTTAATCGCTGGCTTTGTTTTTTTTATGACTTGCGGAATAAATTTCGTTAAAATGATTTTTGGCTAAGCAACTTTATTTATTGCGAAGCATCGAAAGTGAACATAAAAGGTGCATTGATTTCGTCAAAACAATTTACCTTATGCTCGTAATACTTTTTTTATTGACCTCTTATATAATGCTGGCAGGCACTTCTTTGTTCTGCCTTTCACTCGTCATACTTATATGGATTTATTTGTTTTTGTAGATTTTTGCACTTAATTTATGCTGCCGCAAATGAAGCAAATAAAAACCGCAGTCAAAGTATGCACGCACACGCACACACACACACAGACACAAACACACACACAAACACACACAAACACACACACAGACACACACATAAATACCTAAACACCCCAAAATTCCCACGCAGCCACAGGCTGGTGCAGACTTCGGGATTCAGTGGACTACCGCCTCCCGGGTACTTATCGAATGGCATTCCATTTCTGAGTCGTAAATATATGCTGCCACAAATTTACGACTTTAAATCATAAAAAAAACATTGCTTATTGGAATCCAGCTTTCCCTGACAGACCTACACAGTACCTAAACATACATATTTGTCAGTTCACAGGCGACTCGCTTGTGGCGGCCTTTCAGTTCGAGTTGTTCACAGGTTGCCTGTTTGCGTCATAAAAACTCGCGAAATAATATTTATGGTACATTTTTTAATGCAAATTTACAGCCGAAAAATAATATGAATACTCGCACACTTATATAACCAAATGTGTCGCATAATAAAGCACCGAAAGTTCTTCGACATTGTGGCCACTGAATAGACTACGGCTCAAATGTTGCATGCTTTGATGGTTTTGCGGTTAGTGAAAAGGGTCAAATTTATACTACGCATCAAATATATATTTATTATTTCCTATTGTCACTGATTATGTAGTTTGATGCGAAACAGCCAGTCACACTTTTAAACAACTTTTTCAGATTTCTCAATATCTGCTGGCTTGATTTTGTAGTTCTTCAGAAAAAATTTTAATTTTTAAATTGTTGCTTTGAAGTGGTTCTGGCCTTTAAACAACAATTCAAAACCTAGAAACGTTTTTTTCCAGTGGTTTTTTTGTAAGCTTAAGTTATTCCAAGAAACACAAAATTTCAGACAAAAATAAACCTTTTTATTGTGCTGTCCTCCGCTAATAGTTATTCATTGTGTTGGACCTGTCAAACCAGAAATGTTGATGGATAAACATAAAATGGTATTGATAGATAAATGACTGGAGTTACATACAAAGGTGTAAATTATAAATTTCAATGAAAAATTTGACAGATCCACAGTTAATGTTGCTATGTGCTGCGCAATTAACATTTCGTGTACCCGATCAAAAACCGGTTTTGTTTCTTGGTTCTTGTTTTTGTTGCAGATATATCTTCACTCATCTTTATTCATTGGGATACGTTTAATTGGAAGCATAATAAACAGATAAAGATGAAAAGTAAATGAAGCATACAATTAAAATTAATTAATGCTCCAGGCTTAATGAACTGGTTATAATTTTGAACTTAATCTTTCTTGCCGTAGTCTGCTTTCTTTTAGTGCGAATAACTCTATTCGACATACCAAAATTAATCCGAAAATAGAATTTTTATTTGAATATACAAATCTTTATACATACAGTGTGCGTCAGCTTATTTTCAACAGTGTCAAAGAAAAAACGTAATTGCCTGCCATAAAGTAATTATACATTATTTTTCAAAAATTCCAAAGACCGATGGTAGGTACATGTATTAACCACCAATATGAATGGATGACCCTCATAAACTGAGGTTTCCCCACCTGCTAGGTAGGATTATGTAAAAATGTAGCCTATTTTTAGGTGACAGCTTATTTGGATCAGGTACATTGTGGACACCTGGGAGCCATAGAACCCGGATTTTTTACCTAAAGTTGAGTATTTTCGGAATAAATAGATCAATACTTCGTAGTCAGTTTAGTTATATCCTGCATCCCGAGTTCAATAAGCCCACAAGGACTATGGACAAACGGACTACCATTGAACAACGGAAACTCATCCTGGAACACCACAAGAACGGATATTCACATCGCCAAATACCTGAAATGGTCAATCTGAGCAACTCAACCATGTATAACATCATTCGGCGCTTCGTCGACGCAAATTGGATTTAGGGCAAGGGCATAATGGCACCAAACCCGCTTTTCACCGAAGAGGAGGATCGGAGGATCATCAGGAAAATAAGGGCAAATCCCAAGCTATCGACTCCAAAAATGTCTCAACAGGTGCAGGATAAAATGGGGAAAAAGTGCTGTGTGGAAACTGTGCGCATTGTTCTGCGCAAACATGACTTAAATGCCCGAGCACCACGGAAAAAGTCCTTTATAAGCGCACCAAATTAAGGGACTAGGATGACGGTCGCCAAAACTCACTTGGACAAGGATCTGGAGTTCTGGAACACAGTCATATTTGAAGATGAGTCCAAATTCAACATTTTTGGCTCGGACGGACGGAATTATGTGTGGCTACAATCCAATACTGAGCAGAATCCCAAACACATATGGCAGGCAATTACGTTTTTTCTTTGACACTGTTGAAAATAAGCTGACGCACACTGTATGTAATCTGATTAAATATAAGTTGTCCATGAAGAGCCCAGTTCTTCTTTTAAGTATGTCTTAATTTTCAACCGGAAGACTCTGTCGATTAAGACAATTAATCAATTTGTGGGAGTCAACAATTAAAATTCGCCGTTTCCTAAAGAAATTACATTTACTCAGAAAAAATGGAATGGCTGTAATGATTTTTGAAGAAAATCGAAAATTAAATTAAGTGCATAAATTTTTGACGCATAATTAATCTAGATGAGATGGAATGGAAAATATATTAATATTTGGCGTTGAGAAATTCAATTTTTGACTTGAGCGTTAATCTTTAATCAATAATGTATATGGAATGGAATTAATGTTAAAATATTCTAAAACGTTCTGCTAATTAATTAATTAGACTTTGCCACTGTAAGCTTTAATAAATATTAATTACACGCAATAACTTCTTACAGCCTCATTTTGCCATCGTTTGAAGATAACACTTTAATGCATGAAGCAACAGAAAAAAGTCGTAAATCAGCTAAATTGTCAAAGGTTTCTGCTACTGGTTGTAAGGCCTGCACTTGGACTGACTTGTTTAAGAAATATGAGAGGATTTGTGCTTGTATCTAATACCGTTCTCCATTTATGGCTTTAAGCATTAAGTTTATTGGACTACGCCCTGCGAATCAGCACACGCTTGACTTGTTTAACTTTTGTTGTATGTTCTTGACACTTTTTGTTGTCATCCTGCCGGGCAGGCTATCGTATCGTTGCTTCGCAGAACTTCGCTTGTTAATCAGCTTTGATGTGTATCTCCCTATTCTCAAGCACAGCTTCCTGTATATGGTTACATGTGCTGATGAACGACATCTGCTTTGGGGGGCATGGCGGGTCGTGTCATGCTGGGTCTTGTGGCTTTTGCAGAACAAGTTGCGGACACTAGTGATGCCTGCCAAAAAGTTTATTATTATTATTTTTTTGGCTGCCGTATTACTGATTACTATTCGAAAACATATCGAATAAAAACGATTGTTATCAATATTAGGACATCAACTTTGGCGATGATTCGATACCGTGACGGCACGTTCCAGCGGTCATCACAATATATGATCCCATCGCATATAGACCATGTTATGCCATTGTGTTGATGTTTTGTCATTAAGACCTGCTACATCAGCACCAATAGCCGGTCTTAACTTTTCCGTCAACACATTTTATAGCTGCTCGCTTTCGCATCGCCTTGTAATTGAGGTCATGTAATAAAATTTTGTCGTATTTTATAACATACATATATGTATTTAATCTCGATGGTCAAGGTGGTCGTTTGTTCTTGCTATTTAACAGCTTGAGTTGAGCTGCTTTTGATGGTGCAAAGTTGCTGCCACAAACACTTTTATATTTTAATGATTTAAATATATATGTATATATGATATGCAAGGCGTATCCTTTGGCTATTCTAATTTCTGAATCTCAACTCTTTACGAGCACGTCACAAAGTTTAATTTATCTCATGGCCGTTAAACATGGGAGCTACTAGCTCAAGGCCAAGCATTTAATTTGGCCATATAGGCGTTGACGTAAGCTTTATGTGGGCCACCACCGAAAGTTGTAAAAATGTTATTTTATTGTGGCAATTGAAATGCGAATGGCCGTTGAATTGAGCAATCAAAAGAAGAAAGCGGAGCAAATGCTTAAATACGCATACTCGCTTAGGCATAGCCAAGAAAAAAAAAAGAGAAAAAAAGAGAAAAAAAGTCAAAAGCTTGAGGAAAGCAACAACAATAGCAACAGCAATAACACAATCGCATGCATAAGAGGGCAACGCGAAATCACCATCGAGAGCAATTGGCCCATTGTGGGACCATTTAAAGAGGGGGCCCGTCGCTCACTTCTTGGCTCGGCCAATGGTAATGCCAACGGCAATTATTCAGATAAGGTTTTTATACAACTTTTTCTCATTGTTTATGCCGGGCGTCTTAGCAGCTGTCAAGCTGTCATTTCAATGGGTTTCTACGTGAAGTTAAATACAAATCGCACATCCGCTCGATCGTCACCTGTGCTGCGGCGAAGCAATGCCAATGAATTTGTTTAATGAACTAATCTCGCAAAAGCCTTCATAAATCACGAATGGCTCTTTGCTACTCCTGATTTCAATTCAATTGTCTCCGCCTCTCTCTCTTCTTTAACCTAAGTGTGCAAAAACTTTAAGCCCAACTGCTCAACGCTTATCAAGGACACCTGGACACCTGCTAGGAAGCACAAAGGTCAGGTGAAGGCTTATTAATGTATGCCTGCCACCTGACCGATAAGCGTTAACAAAGTTTTGATTTCCAAAGCCGAAATGCCTGCCAGCTGTCGATTGTCCGCTGATACCCAGCTGCCCCCAGCTGTCCAGTGTTTACAACTGGTCTCATTAAATTAAGAGCTTAATTGCCTCAATAAATTTGTGCAAATTCCAGCTAGCCCGAGCGCAATGTTCCCACATACTTTTATTCCGCACAGAAAAAAAAAAATGCATAATTGGCATAATTATCTCGCGCTTTCATTCAAAGGTCTCTGCGTGTTTTTTGCTTGTTTTTTTCCCCCTATTTGACTTCCATTCGACGCTAATTGCTCGTTTTCGTTTTGTGGCGCTCTCAACTTGACCCATAAACGGCAACTGCTGCACGAGTGTCTCAGGACCGTGACAAATTATTGCCGCTACGCAATCAATTGTTGTAATTCCTTCTTGGCAGCCATTACGTATCCTACTTGTGAACTCATAACGCATACGCCAGGTGAGCCATGGGGCAGCTTAGGTGTACTTACGCACACTTGAATCACATGGCAGACAGTCTCCCTTGGGATCAGAGAAACTGCTAATCATGATTAATTTGCATCAATTTGCTCGTGCTATATTTAGCAAACCGATTTGTGCAAACATTTGCACACAGCCGCACTTGTGGAGGTACAAAGTCTACGACTAACAGACAAAGGAACTATAAATTAAGTAACTAGGCATTATTAAAGTCTTTAGTAGAAAGTTGAAATATGGGGAAATGTACTTTTATTATAATTTAATAAAATATTTAATTAAATGCTTGATTGCATGTGCAGTCTTTGTTCTGCTTAATCCATAGCCAAGTCAAAGTCAACTCACCTACAAAATCCTTTTAATTTACGGTATGATTTGTTCTATACTTGCAGATGTGTATATGAAGTGGCTGAAGATAAGGAAAATAGACAAAGCAATTAATACAGCTGACTTACGAGGAGGTGAAGTCGAGTTCATGGGTTTTGAGACAGAATACCCAGAAAATTGTCTGCATTAGCCTAACCGCTGAAATCCAACCAAAGCTGGCAGAACTTTTGATAGCACGGTCCGACACGAGCAAGCCGCACACACTGCGATACACACACAGAGGCACACACAGAGATAGAGAGGTGGAGAAATATGTCGGACACAACATCGTTTGAAATGGGCTCGGTCGATCGACCCAACCGCTTTCAAGTGAATCCTGTAAACCATCACAAAAACAACAACGACAATGGCAATGGAGACCGCAAATCACATCCACCTCCCGGCGACGAGGTCTACCGCCGTCTGACCAACATCGAGGGAGACCTGCTCGAGGACGACACTTTCGATGCGACACAATTGCTGAACAAACAGCAGCCCAGACAGCAGAGGTATGTTTTCTTCAGCTTCCACTTGATTTCGACCACTTTAAATAATTTGTAAATGAGTGCAAACTTTTTTTAAAATTTTCAACTTTCACTTTCACTGTTGTGCTTTTTTCCCCTCATTCATCTTGGTATTGTCATTTCCTTTTTCGTGACCCCATTACCAATGCCAGGCAAAAATTGTTTTTGTTACTTATCTGTATGCACAGTAGATGTTGACATTTTTATGCCCTCAGACAAATAGGTTCAAATGTATCGCAAGGCTTTGCAAATTGAAAGAGGGATTCGCAGTCAGATTTAAATGTCTAGTTGAAATACCAACTACAACTTTGCAAGTTTATTGAGGTGCTCGAAATAGAATACTTATCATTTGGAAATGGAATATTTGTTTGGTGCAGATTTTGTTTTTTTTAGTTTGTATTATCTTTTTGTGTAATTTAATTTGAAAAAGTGAACTCGTCTGCTTGGGCAGTGGTTTCAATGTTAATTGATTTGATTCGTCTATCAAGTTACTCGAAAGTTGGTCGACCTAGTTCGCTGGCCTCAAGTTCGTGAAGAACAGAGGCTTTGCTCTGTTGCAACAGCAGCAAGCAACAGACAACAGGCAACAATGATTTGTGGTATGTGTATTCAGCGAATGCAGTCTATGCCAACTTAAACTCAAAGCAACATTTGCGTAGCCAATGGATAGTCCTTGTTGAATTCCTTCGGGATCTTTAGCCAAGTTCACGACTGTTAATCATAGAGATCGAGAGTTGTGTGTGGAGACATTGGTTCTGGTTTATTGGTCTGGTCTTGGTTTGCTGCTTGGGCGATAAATTATCAAATATAACCGCAAACCATAAAATTTGGCTACTTTCTCCATTTCGCATTATTAATTGCCAATTTTTATATTCGAATGTATTTGGAGGAGTACCAACATTATAACTTTAATTGCTACTTTGGCATTTTATAAATTCCAGGTAGCTAAGCATAAGTATAAATTATATTTACAAGTTTAAATATGGTTAAGTCGGTGCAAGCAGAGCGTACATTTAAACCATTTAAACCTTAAATCACCACTTACCACGGATAAACTGTAGGGCTGGTTAATTAGTACGTGGAATCACAACTGCGAATTTCAATGGAAAAACCTCAGTTAAGCGGAATTTACTATGAATTCCTTGTAATTCGTAATTATTATTCAAATTGCAAATGAATGAATTCGCGAGTGAATATATTACGCGCATGCGGGCGCAAATCCTCCGAATGTATGGCAGCATTTTCCAATGTGTGGGTGTGATTCAAGTCAAAAATCAACAGGGATTCACTCAGCCGTGCATCTCATTATCATAGGCAACAACAGCAACAATTGCAGCAACAGTAAAAGCTGCAGTAACAATCACAATATTCCAACAATAATCCAATCCAGTTGCCGGGTTGCGTTGCGTATTGATGTGGCATCGTATCCTGCAATTGTGTGTGTGATTGTGTGTGTGTGTGTGTGTTGCACACATCTCAGCACAAAATAAAACAACAATCAGAAAGAGAGAGAGTTCAAATGGTGTATAATATAATTTACTAGGACAATGCTCAGCAAACGCAATAAAATCACACCCAAAACACCCAAAAGGGCCAAAACACCGTGTCCAGTTGAATTTAATTTCACATTTGCAGTTTGGAATGAGTAAGGTGTATTTTTTAAGTGTATATGTATGTACCCAAGTTGTGTTTTGAACGCCTAGGGCAATTCACAGCTCGGTGTTTGCTGCTCTTGATTATTATTATTATTCTTTTGGGTGTCACATCCCAACAGTGTCGGGAATTTTGGGCAAAAAAACAGAAAAATACATTTGTCATGGCACATGGAACATGGAACATGGAGACAGAGACAGTGACAGAGACCTTTTTGTATTCGCACTTATTATTATTTTTTATTTGCAGGCAATCCATCAAGAGTAGTTTTCGCGATAAGGATAAGCCCTCCCGCTTTAAGGATTTTCAAACAACAACGCGTTTTCAAGTCGATCCGCAAAATGAGGAGTCGGACACGTCAAATGATTCGCAAGAGGAACGCGACCTTCTGGAGAATGAATATGATACCAAATATGGCAAAAGTTTTCGGTAAGTTCATCAAATCGCTAAATTCTAGAATATTGCTAGTAATACTGTTGAATTGCGCAGGCATTTTACTCGTGAGGCGCTGCCACGCCTGGATAATTATCGCAACATGATGTCCATACAGGCCGCCTACCGTCCAACGCTCGACGAGCTGCATAATGCAACGCTGGTGGGCAAAGTGAGTAGACTCAATTTCCAAACTAAATTCGACCCCAAATGCTTAAGGGTCAGAAGCATATTTATTACTAGTGCCTTGCAATAAATAAGACTCCAGCACAAATTTAAATTTATCGCAACTGAATAAAGTTCATGAACAGGCAATGTCCTGGCGTTCACTTGGAAAAATGTAAAGCCATTGCCAGCTTGTGCACTTTACAATGAAAAATTGAAGCTGCCAAGTTTTAAGTTTGTGTTCCTTTCTTCGGCCACTGACTTCATGTGGACGATTTTTGCTGACGCCAACAAAAGTCAACAGCAGAGGTCATTACCATAGAGTCACAGAGTTCGTGGTACGTTCAGCTTGGGCGCTGATGAATGAGGCAGGCACTTTAATCACTGCAACCACAGCACAGCAACAGGCAAGTGCAGCTGGCTTGTTGACTCTAATTGACAGCAAGCCAAATTATGAGTTCTCGTCATGAGAGACAATACTTTTCCAAACTTTTCCGACCCACGTTGCAAGTGACTTTTCAATTGACTTTTGCGCGTTGAGCACATGGCTTTTCCACTTTTTGTGTGGGCGCAAATACAATTTTCTAAAGCAATCAATTGCCACTAATTGATTTTGAACTGTTGAAAATTATATTTGGCGAATTTGCGATGTGCCCGCTGGGCGCCAATTGAAATAAAGAAAATTACAAAAAATTCAGTTGGAATTTTTTGCAATTATTTGTGAATAAAAAATAGATCGTATGTGTGGAAGGGTATTTGAAATTGGACAGCGTCAAAAACTCTTGAATTTTGTTAATGAGCGAAGATTAAAAGTCAAATTTAGCGGCACATGCTGTTGCTGATTAATAAGATTAGCAGGGCAGTTGTCCCGCTAAGCTGAATGTCATAAAATGCTACTGATGTCATATCTTATCTGTACAATCAGCCCGCAAGGGGCACTCTTAATGTCACGCTTTGAAGATATCGTATAAAAGTCATGTGGCATCATCTATCACATGTCGACAGGCTCGATTGAAAATGAGTTTTAACTTTTCACATCACAGAACACGCACAGCCTGCAGCGCAATCAGGACTTGGAGTCGGGCAACACAAATGGTGTACTCAAATTCGGTTGGATCAAAGGTGTGTTCGTTCGCTGCCTGCTCAACATATGGGGTGTGATGCTCTTTTTGCGCCTCAGCTGGGTGGTGGGGCAGGCGGGCATCATCGAGGGGTTTGTATTAATACTGACAACGACCGCTGTCACAACCATAACAGCCTTGTCAATGTCGGCGATAAGCACTAACGGTGTCATCAAAGGCGGTGAGTATTGCTGATGCTTAGTTGTCGCTTTGAATGGTTTTTAATATGCTTGTTTAGGTGGCACCTATTATATGATATCACGGTCTCTGGGACCCGAATTTGGTGGCTCCATTGGGTTGATATTCTCGCTAGCGAATGTTGTTGCATGCGCCATGTATGTGGTGGGCTTCTGTGAGTCATTGCAGGCCATGCTGACGGCTATGGGCTTGGAAATCGTTGACGGTGGTGTCACAGATGTGCGCATTGTGGGCAGCACCACCATACTGTTGCTGCTCATTATCGTTGTCGTCGGCATGGAGTGGGAGGCCAAGGTGCGTATGATTAATTTTTCCCATTATTATTAATACTTATTTATTAAACATATCTCTCTCCCTCGCTCAAATAGGCACAAATTGGGCTGCTCATCATTCTGCTGGCTGCCATTGTTGATTTCGTCATTGGCAGCCTCATTGGTCCCAAGAATGATGGCGAGAAGGCCAAGGGCTTTGTCGGATATAATGGTATGAATGGAAAGGGGCGTCATTGAACAGTATTTTAATCAAGTTAATGTTGCAGCCACGATATTCAAATCAAATCTGTTTGCGGACTATCGTCACCAGGGTTATGTAAGTCACGACTTCTTCTCAGTTTTCGCAATCTTCTTTCCCGCGGCCACGGGTATTCTGGCTGGCGCCAACATTTCCGGCGACTTAAAGGTGCGTCACAACAGCATTTCTCAAATGTTGCGCTCTTCAAAAAATTTACGAATGGTTCCCTTGTGTGTTTGTGTTTTAGGACCCACAAAAGTCTATACCCAAGGGCACCATTCTGGCCATTGCTATCACAACGGCTACCTATTTGATAATGGTCCTGATCTGTGGCAGCACTGTGGCTCGTGATGCCACCGGCTATGTGGTCGATACCCTCAACGGCTCATTCGCATTTCTAAATTGCTCGACAAGTAGGCAACGCAGCTCCCCTACTCAGTGTCCATGCCACTTTGCAATAATTACATTTTCACTTAGCCACCACAGGTACATGCCTCTATGGCCTGCAGAATTCGGTCCAAGTAATTGAGTTAGTATCCGCTTTTGGGCCGCTTATTTATGCTGGTTGTTTTGCCGCTACGTTGTCATCGGCATTGGCTAGTCTGGTTTCGGCGCCAAAGGTCTTTCAGGTAAGCGCATGCCGAGATTCCATGCTTTGAGGCCAATAAATAACATTGACATTCTACGTGCGTTCGCAGGCACTCTGCCGGGATGAGTTGTATCCGAAAATAATTTGGTTTGCCAAAGGCTATGGCAAGAACAATGAGCCAGTGCGCGGCTATGTGTTGACGTTCGTCATATCAATGGTGTAAGTAAGATGGCAGATCTAAATTTATGATGATGCATTGTGTCCTGTACGCATATATTTGCATTTTTTTAGCTTTATACTTGTTGGGGACCTCAACTCGATTGCACCGCTCATCTCGAATTTCTTCTTAGCCGCCTATATGTTAATCAATTTTAGCACATTCCACGCTAGCCTGGCCAAGCCAGTTGGCTGGCGACCAACTTTTAAGGTAGGTTACAAAATATATTGCCAGAGAATTTGTTTAAATCGTATTCTTTGCGCAGTATTATAATATGTGGTTGAGCCTTATGGGTTCCATACTCTGTGTGGCTGTCATGTTTCTGATATCGTGGGCCACAGCACTCATCACATTTTGCGTGGTGCTGGCACTGTACTTAATTGTCGCCTATCGCAAACCGGATGTCAACTGGGGCTCCACCACACAGGCACAGACGTACAAGAACGCATTGATGTCCGTGCAGCAGCTCAACAATGTGGAGGATCATGTGAAGAACTATCGGCCGCAAATACTCGTCCTCTCCGGTCTGCCCAATACACGTCCTGTTTTAGTTGATCTGGCCTACATGCTGACAAAGAATCTATCGCTCCTGGTTTGCGGTCATGTGCTGCGCGGTCCCGGGTCGCAGAAGTATCGCACCTACCTCAAGGAGCGTGCCTCCAACTGGTTCCAGAAGCATCGCGTCAAGGGCTTCTACGCACTCATCGATGGCGAGGACTTTGAGGCAGGTACACGTGCTCTAATGCAGGCCACCGGCATTGGCAAACTCAAGCCCAATATCATACTCATGGGCTACAAGACCGATTGGCAGACATGCGATAAAAAGGAATTAGTCCAATATTTCAACGTCATGCATAAGGTAAGAGGACTTAGAAGGGATATTTGTTGCTTTTGGGAAAATTACGAAGCTCATTTATATTTTATGCATTTTCAGGCTCTTGATATGTATCTCTCTGTGGCCATATTGCGTGTGCCGAACGGCCTGGACTGCTCACAGCTACTCGGTTCGCCGGATAACAGTTGGACTACCGCCAACTGCAACTTGGAGGTGCCACGTACGCTGCAACCAAATGAGAGCTCTAACGATTTACAGGCTGCTGAGAATAGCGCACGACTTGGCCTTAGTGGCAGCATGGATTCATTGAGCCGCAATGTGTCTCAAGGTAAGTTGGCAATTCTGGTTGCATGTGAGCTGCTTATTAATCTGGACATTTTTTAATTATTTTTTGCATGGAAACAAAATGCGCACCTGTGCACAAAAACCAAATATGTATCAAATCTAAACACCTAATGCAAAAAATACCACAATTTAACAACTGCACCACAACTGTAAACTGTAAACCCAAAAGTTTTAGATGCCGCCAGCAAATTGGCTCGCACAGATGACGGATTGAATTTTGTCAAAAGTAAGTATAACAATGATGTGCAATTTGGGCATTAGCGTTTTTGCTGTGATTACTTTGATTTTGAGTTCTGTGTGTGCCGTTTGTGTTCCCGTTTTCCATTTTTGTTTTCGTTCTCTTTTTCATAGTGCGTTTCAAGCAAGGCCTTTGTAGAATACGCTCTTGGCCAGGTGGAGTTGTGTGTAAGATCAATTTTACGTGTCGTAAGGTAATTGAATGGAATGTGAAGTGAAGTTAGGGTTACGGCCAGTAGGTAAATATGTATGAACAGCGTGAAGACTCCACTCCTAAAGTTTATAATCTTTCCTCCCCTCCCACACTCCGCACTCTGCATGCATGCATAATGCCCTAATGTAGGCCCTAATTGAGTCGTTCTTCCTTGCTAAATGAAACTCACTTGACGCATGCTACTAATTCGAATACTAACTGTTGAAAACTACGTATACGCCAAGATTGAGGAAGTGCTTGAGTGGCCACTAAATCAAGGGGCAACTACCCAATGTTGAAGGCGTTTCTCTTGAGGGGCTTTGAGGCAGCTGTTGCGCAACCCTTTTTGGCAATTTGTAGCAAGCCCAAAATTAAGAAATTCCCGTAAATTTGAATTTAAATTTATACAATGTCCCTCAAAAGCACGAAACCCAGAATGTTGTTGCGGGCTACATGTGGGTCTGTTAGTCCAAGGGTTCCTCCATTTCGTCCAAATGGGAGCAAGGAAGGTGGCTCAGCACGCGCATGTTTTAAGCTTTTGCTTTGCATACATTTCCCAATTTGCCAAATAAATTGTGAATGTTTGCCAAATTCAAGGGGCGATACCCAACAAATTGCATCAAATTGTCTTGTTTATGGTACTTAATGAAATAATGATTGCATGACTTAAATCATTGGAATTACTCGTAATTTGCGCTCGTCTTTTGTCATGCATTGTATTTAACTATTTATGGCCTGTTTTTATGCTCGTAAGGAAAGAGCTAGCAGAAGTACTTACCATTTATTTTTGTCACAACCAATACACACAGCTTCCAGCACCAGCGACTTATCCTTCATAGCAGCCAATCAGGTGAAGGATGTGTCTGGGTTACCCGATCCCCTTGACGCCAAGACAGCCAATGAGCAGGTAAGGTAGCCTGATTATGTTGATATATGTATTGTGCTCAATTTGCCGCCACATATATTCACAGCCAAATACATTGAGGAAATCGAAACAGAAGCACGACGATCCTGTTTCACTTTATCGTGGTCCTGGTGGCGCCGAGCTACCCAAGAATGTGCTGGCTGACTTGACGCAATTTACGCGTAAGCGCAGCCACGCCGTAATCGATGTCTGGTGGTTATACGACGACGGCGGGCTCACATTGTTGCTGCCTTACATCATAAGCACTCGACGCACCTGGCAATCATGTAAATTGAGGTAAGCACGATGCCAAGCCAGGCTAAAAAAGGGTCCCATTCCCCACAGCACAAATGGCCCAGAACCGATGGTGTTTAAAAAACTCCGTCGATGTTGGTGTGCGGATTTATTTGGCTTGAATAGAATTTGACTTAAATATGCCCTCGCGTGGCTTCGACACCCTCTCATGACAGCAGACACTCTTTGGCATCAAATCCTTGGCGGACGGACAAACTAAGCACCTTCATCAGCAGGACTCGCTAAGTGGTGAGCATGGCCCTAGGCTGCTGCCAATTCGACTGACTGACGGAAGCTATAATTGAGAAAGAAACAGACAAGGAGAGTGGAGACCGAGAGAGAGAGAGGGATAGATTCGGATGTCTGGCTGGCAGACAATAAACAGGTCATACCGATAGCTCAGAGTAGCTGTCTCCTCTAAAATAAAAAAAAAAAATAACCAGCCTGCCTGCCACAGAAACTGAACTGACAACACTCTGATAGCAGAAACCTATCGCTATTCCACGATGCAGTGACGCGTTAAGCATAACATTGGGCATGCCAAGCGATGCGAGTGATTCAACTTCTTGTGTTATTCACTTTATACGCTGTTCGACAAGTTCGACAAGCAATGGAGTTATGGACTGACAGAATAAGCGTTTTGGCTTAATGCCAAAAAATGAGTGAATGAATATTTCATTATAATTTGTTTTGAGTGTATTTTTCAATCGTTTGCCACAACAAGGCGAGTCACTAAATATTTTCTATAGTCTCGAATTGTAAAACGCAGCAAAATCACTCTTTAAAAAGGGTTTTTTTTATATTTATTTTAAATATTTTATTTTTTTATATTTACTTTTGCTTATGGCAATTTGTCGTGCAATATTTTTGTTTAAATTGGATTGATGATTGAGTTGATTGCATTTTTTAAAGAACGTAAATATTATTTTCGCTGATGTATGAATTTTCTTTGATCCAGGGTCTATGCACTGGCCAACAAGCAAGCGGAGTTGGAATATGAGCAGCGTTCTATGGCCAGTTTGTTGTCGAAATTTCGAATTGATTACTCGGACCTGACGCTGATACCGGATATTACCAAGAAGCCGCAGGAATCATCCACCCAGTTTTTCAACGAACTGATTAAGGATTTCGTTGTAAGCGACAAGGAGAATGGCAACAGCAGCAAAGCAACGCTTAACGAGGATGAAGGTGAAATGCTTTTGACAATTGAGTTTTAACTTGTATTTAATATGTTAAATTCTATTTAATCCACAGCCCTCATAAGCGACGATGATCTGCTGGCCGTTGTGGACAAGACGAATCGATATCTACGCATTAGGGAGTACCTGCGGGAGCAATCAACCACTTCGGATCTCGTCGTGATGACGTTGCCCATGCCCCGCAAGAATATCGTATCGGCACCACTCTATATGGCCTGGCTGGAGAGTTTAAGTCGCGGCATGCCTCCATTTTTATTTGTGCGAGGCAATCAGACGAGTGTCCTCACATTCTACTCGTAGGCGTTGCACAGACTAACATGCACCGCTTTTGTATTCTGTTTATAACCAAACTCAATCTTGTTGTTAGTTGTACGAGTACAAGAATTTTATGTTATTCTAGTTGTATCATAAATGAATTTATATTTATATAGACATGTACAAGCCCAAGCCCACAAGAGCATACCTGAACCCCAACCATGACGCACATCGACGATTAAATTTTATGCAGACTTGTATCCCTTTTGTATTACACATTTTGTGAAGAAGAATTTGCTGCAGGGAAATTCTCGTGTTTCCTTTTTGTTTTGCGGCTACGTGCGTGTCCTTGCGGCTATTAAAGATGGCCGTGGCCTTATCTCCGACACAACCAAGTATTCGGCAAAGAAAGTAGCCCACATCATGTGAACTTTCACGCAGAACACGTTTTGACTTCAAATTGCATTGACGGTGTAATTGAAATAATACCGACCTTAAGTCAAGATCAAGCATCGCACTGCTGGGCAATCTGACGGTTTCGGCGCCTGCTATTCAGCATATTAATTCCTTCATTTTGTTCAGAGTTCAATTGTTATGGCTGTTCATTTGGGAATAACCCTTGACCGCATTGCGGTTCAATAGCCATGTCAGTACCCAAAAAGGCAGTTTAGTTACGCAACTCAATTTATTACACCGTAACGTAGCATCAATTTGCCAATTCAACTAAACACGCGGCGGAGATGATAAGGATGAGCATCAATAAACGGTCTTGCTCTTTGGTGGTCTTCCAGCAACCGTAATCCAATTTATTTATACACGTTTTTTCCAAATGTATTCGCCATTAAATGTTTGATTAACGCTGACAGCGCAATAGTGACATTTTAAATAAACAATTCAACGGTGTGAAATGGCGCTGACATTTCCTGAATTCCACACTCCAAAAGAATAACACACAAAAATTCCGTTTGTATTTATTCAGCTGTGTACGGCGTGTAAAGAGGCAGTTAAGAATTGCCACTGTTTGGCTCTCGTATTCAAGGTAAGGAAATATAATATTCCATTTTCAATAATTTGAAGTACTCTCATATTTGGCTTGTGTTGCATGGAATTGGAAACATACTGTTAAGCGATTGATTCATATTGGTTTAAATGATTGATTTAAAGTCAATACTTTAAGTTATGCTAATCAAATAGAATGGGAATTGCAGCAATTTCGGTTTTAATTACATTCTGCTTCCTAAATAAATTAAAATTATCCAAATATTGATGTGGGAAAAATCAATAGCAGCTCACTTGCACAAAGCCATAAGCGTCTAATTTGCAGATTTTATTTTTCTTCTTTTCTTCGATGGCAAATTATCATAAATAAATATTTAATTTGGCAATGTTTCAAAATATTGAACATTATTTATTTTTGTCCTATATACAGGGAGGCCTATGCACGCCTACGCCAATTCTCAGATCTTTGATTTTCTTACACCGTGCTGGGCTCAAGCCGTGTAGTTGTGTGTGGTGTTATTTATGTAATACGTTTAATGTTTATCAATTTCCAATGTGGTTGGCATATAATGCATAGCTACACACACACACACAGTGACTTGCAGTATAAGTATCTTATCTCTCTCCATAAGCGTCCACGCTGCGTATACATAACGTACATCGCTGGCAGTGTGATTGACGCTGAAAAATTACTGCCATCGCTTATCAAGTCAAGAGAATATTAACTGGCGCTATGTGAAACGCTTACTTATACATATATATATATATGGTATAAATCTATATATATATATATATATATATATGAAACATGGAGCTTGTAATAATAGCAACTATAAATACGCCCGAAAGTATATAGCAAATAATAAATTTCGCCACACCTCGACCGCAGGCGTCCTGCCACAACATACATACATGTATTTATAAGTGCGTGTTTGTGTTTCCGTCTAATGAGCTAAGTTTCACATAGCAGCTCGCATCGCTTAAATCAATTAAGTTTTCTTTTGGTGCAAAAAACAAACGCTAAGTGAGCTCGTGCGTGTAAGAGCGCTTGTTTGCGGATGTTGCCGCTTCTCGAGTCGACTGTTGAGCTCATCAAGTTTTTGGGGCTGGCGTTAAGACATAATATTCGTGATGTATTTGTCGCCTACTGGCATGGATGCCTTAAGTTTTGTTATTTGATTGCCAACGCATGCAACTACTTAAAGAACAAAAGCAAACAAGCCGGGGTTAGTTCAGAAACTAACAAGTGCTAAAGTAAAGAGTTTAACAAATGCTGTCAATTCCTTGTTTTTACAACTCATTTTGTGAAGCGAGCAATCTGTTCGCAGGTTCAAGCCATTAAGTGTACGTGTAATAGGTAACATAAAATCTTGTTGTTATTGCTGTGCATGTTTTTTACGATGTGCCTCGGGATGCTCTGCCTGGAAGTTTCTTCATAAATCGCCTTAAATGGTTTCTCTTTCTCAAATTAAACATGTGTAGTGGCACATGTCTATGGTCGTATAAATCTTGTGTTATGAAACCTTTGCAATTTACAGTCATAGCAATTGTATGAGTAGGATTTCATTAAAATTGTATGTAAAATTTTGGCAAGGTATTATTTGAGTAGGACTTACAGCCCAAGGCTAGCTAATTTCTTTTTTTGCAATCTGCTGCTATCGTTTCTATGATTTGTTTGTTACATCCTTTGGCAACGTATAAATATTTTGCTCAAAAAGCCGCTTAGCTCGAACTCTTGTCTATCTTCTGGCATTTTTTTTTATTTTATTATAATCTTTTTATAGTCACAAAATTGTTTTGTAAGCCGCTTTAAAGGACTTGTTAATGCTGAAACGACAAATTTGCCACGCATTCGAATTGCCGTCTGCTGCCCTCAACAGCGTATGCTACTCATACTCTTAGGTTCAATTGATTTTGTTTGGGCTTAACAAGTGTCGTAATCCTTTCTGTTTATATTGCGCCCTAGATCCCAGTCAGGGCAGCATGAGCGGAAGTCTTTATAAAGAGATTTTGTAGAGGGGGAAAATCGATCAAAAAAAGTTAATCCAATTAGTCGGTTATTATTCTTGACAAACGAGTACGGATAAATGAGTGCTTCCGCAACAGCCAAGTGCAGAAAATTGCGACTACTTATGAGCTTAAACAAATAATATGAACATTTGTACATTTGAGAATCTACAAGATTCACGGATAGTTGGAAATATCAATGCTCTTATTTTCCTTTCAGTCATCGATACTCTGTGTGGTCGCATTCAATTTTCAGGCCTTTGCGCACGATTGCTCTACAAGTTATGATAAATGCTTTGTGAAATTTGAGTTGAACTACTGAATGACCCGTATAGCCCAACACTCATAAGCCTTATACTCTGACCTACATCAATAACTCAGTTTTGGGTTCGAGACGGTAATTAAAAATTGAAAGCACGCATTGCCTGCCTACTTGACTGCCTGCCAGTTCGGCTAAAAGTGCTGTGTACTTTAAGAGTCAGGCTCGATACGGAACATAAATCAAACGGATCAGTCACCAAACACGTGCGGAACGTAAAGGCAACCACGGTCTACATTAAGCTGTCAGCACAACGCGACCGCAGCCATAATTACAAATTCCGGACCACACATTGTAGTCCTATATCAAACGCGATGAGGAAACGTTAATGTGCTCGCAATTGCAGGGAGTTATCACGCACCAACAGCCATCGAATTGCCACACCCACACACACATACTACACACACATAAAATTAGTTGCGTGTCTTTTCCATTGCCTGCAGCCCAACGAGGCGTATGCTTAACACGTTGGGCAGCTAGCTGTCTGCCAAGTTTTCGAGTGTAAATTTGGCTAATGACTTATGCAAAAACATTTGTGGAAATCCCTATAAGCGTGCCTGGCATAAACTTTTAAATAATTTGAGCCGCAATTAATTGCCCAGCCCTGACTTTGCGCATTCCGACAACAGTAATTTGGCAAACCGAATGCCCGGTATTAAAGAACGGAGTCCTGCTTCCGTGAGAGCACTTTAAGAAAAACAAATATACAATATTTCCACGTTTGTAAAAATTTGCATTCGATGAGACGAGTGTGGGTAAGAAATTGTGGATATCCCTTAAGACTCATATTATTTCAGAGGGGGCAACGTCATCCCCAATGACTGTCAGCAGCAGTGGAAAGTTTCCTTGACAAGCATACCCCTAACAGCTGGTCTCATAGCTTTTTATACTCGCACGCGTATTTTTTATAAAAAAATATTATGCACGCATTTATCGCATAAATACTGCGCGTGTATCTGGAAATGCGGTTCACTGAATATATATATAAATGTATGTATATCCATACATATAGTACATGCCTACTTATACATATGTTTCGAATGTGTATTGGGCATTCCCTGTCAGCATACCCTGTCCACGAATGTGGCTTGGCCTTTATTTATTTCATCGAAGCTCAGAAGCCAAGTTGTTTTCTAAAAATTGTTTGCTTGTGTTTAGGCAGCAGCAAACCGGAATGTCCTGCAAGCAGTTCGGATCGATACCAGAATGCCTTGCGACGCATCTTCATTTTGCTGTGCCTCATAAAGTGGCAGCGTAGTTTGTTTGCCAAGCTGTAAGCATTGCCGCAACAAGGCGGCCTACATTATTTACTAAGCAGTTACAATTTCGATGTTGTGGCCATAAGGAACATAGGGCGCTACGACATGCCACAGGACACGCGGCTGTGCCAACGGAATAAAGCACTAAACATTTTTAATGAAGCTCAAAAATCGAAAGTTAACGTTTGAATACCACAGGACAGCAACGCCTTGGGGCACACGAAACATTGGACAAAATGTTTGGCAACGACAGCGACAATTGCAATATTGTGTGTCACGTGTACACAATAAAATGTCCCCGCTATAGATTGCGATATGGAAGCTGCGTAGGCATAGAATTTGTAGAGTTTATTTTTCAAAGCGGAAATTTGCCTAGCTCGCACGGGCCACGCGAAATGAAAAAGTTTAAGTCAAGTATGCGCTGAATGAGGCTGAGTTTGGCATTATCCCGAAGTTATGGCAAATTAGCAAAACGAAGACACAATTCTCTTTTTACAGCCTCTCTAATGTCTGTTTGCTTATATATAATGTGTAAACATATACATACATATATATATGTATGTATGTGTGTTTGTATGTGTGTTGTTTTAACAAGTTCCTTATGCGAGGGGACGAATTGTGTTTACAGCTCAGATGCTGCTGCGTTTATTTTCACTTCCTATTATTTGGCTCAGCCAGACTTAAAGATACTTTGCTGGAACTTAAAGCTATAACTTTTATTTGCTACTGCAAGGACTAATGAAAACTCACTTGATAAATTTTTAACGATAAAACACAATTACTTCCCATTTACGCAACTCGTGACTGTCACTTAATGAAGCTCGACGCAAGTAATTTAAAAAATTGAACGCAATTGGATTTAAGATCTGTTTACTTTCGCTTAAGGTAATTTCTAAAGATATAATATGTAAACAGTAAGGAAAATGGCAGAGAAGAAAATTTATGGAAATTATAAGAGGAAGTAGCAAATGCCAACTACAAGAGAAAACATTTTTGTCGCATTTTAATCGACTCACGAATCCAATCCAATACACACAAACCGCAATTACAGCCACAACTATGTGGATGTTAATGTGTTTATATGTGAAAATGGTAAACAATCATTGGGTTACCTGTAACTACAGACAGCAAAGCCACACAGCAAGTATAACAAATGTGATCAACAATTTGACTGAAACACCAAAAGCAAATAATTATATAGCTCAGCTGAGTTTGGCGTTGCTTAACTCTCTCTCTCTCTCTCTCTCTCTCTCTCTCTTTATTTGTCATGGTAAACCCTGTCTACAAATAAATTTTCATAGGTTTATATTAAAAACAGTTCAAAAGCCAACTAATGACCAGTTCTCATGTCAATATCGAACATTTGGCAAACGTTTGCTGCAAAACAAGCAGCACAAACACGACACACGACAACTTTAACAAGAACAACATTATCGCAAAAGCGACGTATGCTTGTTATATTAATTTAATTTAATTGTCTGCCGTAAATGAAGATGCTTCCGAGTGGCACTTAAGGCGTAACCAAAGCCACACACCAAAATTGCGCATACGCCGTATATGCAGCTGTTGAATTAAGCGAACGCTCCCTTGTCCAATTTGTTAGAAAAATAATGTATATTAATGGTCGTTGGCTGAGAATGGACAAGAGCCATTTCCGAGAGTAAGAACGAGTGCTAGTATCTTAATATATCCGACTAACCGGATTGAAATATGGTCTACAAACATTCCGCTTCCTTGAATACTTTAAGCAATAAGTGTAATTCAAAACGACCAGAATCGAGTTTGCGACCCTTGTTTAGATCGTGCCTTTTTAATAATTTTCATTAGGGGAAAATGTGAAAAACAACTTGTCAAGGGCAAAGTTCAAAAGTCGCTGGCAGATACAGACAAATATTTGCAATCAAGTCACATGGCCCCAAACATGGCGAAAAGTTTCTTTTTGGCATTTTATTTATTTTCATTTCTCATTCGAGCTGCCTGAGGAAGCTTAGACGAATTATAAACATATAAAGTGTAAAGTATGTCCTGTATTCTGCCTAAATATCCTTCAGCTATATTTATTGCTTAGCAGTAAACTATTATTACTTATTTGGTCGTGGGCTATTTAATTACCAATTTAATTACAGGGTATAAATCACGCCCACAAAATTGGCAGACAATAGCAATGTATTTATTAGCATTTTAACTAAATGTCACTAATTACCACAAGTAGCTTTAACCGACCGACTTTCGGCCAAGTATTGCCTACATTTTTATATGGCGCATAAAATATTTATGGGCCAAGCTAATAAGCTGTCCGCCACAGTTGCCCAACCACCGAGACAGTCGCCCAAAACTCGTAAAACCCTGAATCCCAATGTCCACGGTGTGTTGACGAGGATGGGCGTGGTCAATCATGGCTTGTAATTGTTGTTGCTTGTGTTACTTTGTATGCGTCACGTTGTCGCCGTTTTGTTTACAATAAATGTTTAAATTCAGCATAACTTCTTAATAATTAAGCAAGGCCCATAAATCAGGCAAGCAGGGACAACCGCAACCGAAAGAGCACCAGGGCAGCGGAATTTCCATTAATTAAATCACAGCATTATATAATATAATCAGGGCTCTCTTATAATACATTTGGGTACATTTGTTAACTTACATATATGTGGGTATGTCTACTTGCCACCAAAGTGCTGATCAAAATGGTTTTGCGGGTTATATAGTATATATGTATATATATATATATATAGTATGCATAGTATATGCATAAATTTGTTTCATTAATAGTTGCCAACAGCTGTGAACGAAGGGCGGACACCGCTTTGTCCTTGCCACACTTTCAGATTTGAATACTGCGATTGGCATGTGCACAGGATCCTTTGACTAACTGCCAAAACCACCAGGATATTTGCCTTACACGAACCAACCTCTTGTTAAACAGCACCGAAACACAAACACAACAAATTGTTTAAATAAAGCCTCAAGTTCAGCTGCAATACCAAGAAGCACAACTCGCCAATGAGCAACATAAACAACAACAAGTAAGCAAGCAGCATGAACAACATGTTTTAAATGTACCCCTTCGTTCTTGCACCGTGTAAAAGGCCATTAGTCCTTGCTAGACACATAAATACAGAAGTGCTTGTGGCTTGTTATTCCGTCAGCTGACGAATGAGTTTCTTAACCCTTTCAACTTTACTTATTTATGCTGGCATGTAGACATGCCCGTAATTTTTCGATTATGCCGCAAACTGTGGCGCAGGATTGACGGAACCGAGGTTCCATCACAATTTAAATGTTTCTAAGATAAGTATTACATTTCTGCTTCTCAATTAATAATCGTTATTGTTATTTGATTTTTCGAGATTCTTTGCACTTTATAAAACTAAACGGAATACTATATTCGTAAACCCACAACTCTAAAGTTAACATCCTGCCATGCCACATCGCTAATTTCTCTTGAGATATTCACACGTATTTATATGCATATTAGCAGCTCATAAGAATGTTCCGTGGCCAGGCTCTTAAAGTTCTAAGCTTGAACCCAGGTTCCTTGAACCTTTGGGGCTAAATAAATTCCCAGACACTCACCCATGTTTTCAGAAGTTCGACAATTTGTCGAGCATTCAGACGAAATTGATTTTAACATAATATATAGTAAGCACAAATAGTAGTAGCACAGCTTTGTTTGCTTTCTACCTATTTCCACCTATTTCTACCTATTTCTACCTATTTCCACCTATTTCTACCTATTTCCACCTATTTCCACCTATTTCCACCTATTTCTAGCTATTTCTTTTATATTGTTCAAGTTTTGCCAGGATGTGTGCTCTTTGTCTGTTGTTGTTTAGCTTGTCAGATTGTGCACAAATAAAGGAGCGTCAATTGCAATAAATGTTCACTATTTATCCACGCACACACACACGCACACACACACACACAAGCACATTAAGTATGCGCTGGAAATCGCTGGCTCTAATGGATTCCCAGGGCGGAAACCTCTGCCTTTTACTGTCCGAAAAGTATTTTATTAGTGTGTTTATTTTCTTGATGCAGCAGCGTGTTTTGATTTAACACCTTTGCAGGTGATTTAGTCAGTCCTATCGCGTTAATATCACATACCTTGGCGATAGGGAGCCTTGTTCAGCTATCGTGATTTCTAATTTTAATGACGTTTGTGGCACGTACATAGAGGTCCTTAACCTCTAATGATGCGACCAAACAAAGCACTGAAATACAATATTCCAGAAGATCTCCATTGAATATATTTGGCACAGCATTTGGTCGATGCTGACAAGTGACAGTTTGTGGTCCTGGTTTGAGTCGCTAAAGATAGCACATACATAAGTATCATAAGCTTGGTAAGGCAAAGCATAAGCTTCATGTATTTTATCGTACATTTTTTTAGCGAGGATAAGTGTAATTGAGACAAATCGTACACATATTTGATATATGTGTAATTATGTTTGGTTTATTCTTTGCCGTGGAATTAGAAATGATTCAAAAGAGCACTTGAATTTATTTGTCTGTTCGCTTTATTTGGAAACCATCATTAATTTTTTCTTTTCATGGCCATCTTCTTTGATATCAGTTTGTTCAGAGTGGGCTAAGAGAAATTTAAGTGGTTTTCGATTGACTTATTTGCTCTTCTGTTACACGACTTTGCCAGTGGGCCTTTTTAAATCATTTGTATTAAGTCTCGTCGCACAAAAAGTTTATCAGAGCAGAGTCATCAGCCACTTGCCAACGACAAACTTATTTATTGATTCGATAAGCTTAAAGGTAAAGGCCCTGTTTGACTTAAGCTGCAAAATGAAAAAAAAAATGCCGATTGCAAACCCGTTGAGGGTTCTTTGTCCAAGCGAAATTTTACAACTATTGTCTTACAAAAGCCGCTTACGACAGCAGATTCGCTACTTGAGCCGTTATCGAGAACATCGAACACATGTCCTTCTTTCACTCTCGCCTCGACACTTGCCCTCGTCTGGGCTCACCTGGACAAATGGCAACTGAAACCCACTTCCGGCTGGGCTGAGGTATGGGAGTTAAACAGTTGTATGTCTTGCCGTTTGATTCCTTGAGAAAAAAAAACCAACACAGTTTTAAGCGCATTAAAACCAACTCCTGGAATTGTGTGGGATTTGACTTAAATATAGTACAGATGGATTTGATATAAGCAGTATTAGTGGTCTGATTTATATTAGGTCGCATTGCTAACTGACAAGCCTAATCGCATGTAGGCAGACACGTCATAACTTTGTCAAAACTAAACCTATTACAAAAAAACCAACGCTTTTTGGTCATGGTTTTGCAGGTAGATTGCAAATTGCATTGAATGTTAAAAACGCTGTGCTGACCCGAGCAGAGTTTCAATTCTGATTCAAAATTCACATTAATATTTTTTGCTCAAAATATCCTCTATGTTAATGTTATTTGCATAGTTTCATAGTTTGGAGCCATGTTTAATACTACATGTAGATTTTATTAATGCTATAATATTAAATGCCCTGTGGGCAACCTGCGCTCTTCTTAGTCATTGCGTAAACGTGTGAATATGTCTTGTACTTTATATTAATTGCTGTCTATGTACCGATCAAATTTTATATGCACGTGGCTGGCGACGCCTTCGTCTTAATTCTAAGCCATCTCTCCTTTCGTCAGCTGTTGCTGTTGTTTGGCTTCGGCGCCCAAATTCCCGTTGGTCGCGTTCAACCAAACATTGGCACACCATTTTCGCCACATTGGGCACCACGTGATCCGTGCAGGAGCATAGCGGCCCCACACTGCATAAGATAGACGCCGGTGGTAAGCCAGGAACAAAAGCCACATAAAAGGTCGCAAAGTGCCCGGCATATGCACGTTGCCACCTAACGAAGCGTAAGTTGGCCAAAATGGATGAGTTGCTTGGCCGAATACTAAAAGAAAACTGAAGGAACACCATTTGAGCAGAAAATCAATACTCTACCAAGCAGCACTGGCCAATAAAGTTGCACAGATAGCTACTCAATAATTGAGTATTGAAATGCCGCAGTAGGCAAGCTGCAAGAACGGCAACACCTAGTCTGGCGTAGTTTTGGGCTCATGCGCTTCTGCTGTCACAGCTAATTTTTTATTCATTTGGCCTTTCATTGAATTTGGCCTGTGGCTAACAGAGAAAGAGAAACGATGAGCGAGTGACCATTTTGTGAGCTCGTGTTTGGCTTTCATGCCTAGTTCAACCTTACAGATTTGTGTAACTATGGCACGCATTCAATTATGTATGACACCCAGCCCACTCCACCTGTTTGCCACAATAGAAATGCGGAGAGTTATATGAGCAGAGCACACACTCAGTATACATAACACCAGAGCACGTTCGACCCAAGCATGTGCCACGAAGTGGCAGCTCCTTCACGTTTAGGCTTAATTAATACACATGGCTGTGGGTGTGGTGGTGGGTCTATTAATGCTCTCTAATTGCTTGTCCAGCTGGATAGCCGAAGGGTATTTTGTTGGTGCCACACAGTGAAAAGGCCATCATTATAGCGCGTTATATAATTGTTATTTATTATTGAGCCACAAGCTGATTAAGTTTTGTGGCGGCATTAAGTGTCAAAAGGGCTTCCATGCTTGACTGACAAGTGGACGATTATTAAAACAGGTTATCCATTTTCCTTTTTTTCTGTTGTGGTTGTGTTTTTGGTTAACGACTTATATTTACCGGGCTTGGAAAACTGATATGCAAACATACAAGTATTTAATAACAAACAGTGCTCAATACAATGTTTCTGAGAGCGCACTTGACGATTGTTGCCAAGTTTCTTGGCTATTTGCATGACTTGAAGTGTTTTCGTTGTAATCTATCGACGGTAAATATGTCCCAGAAATATGGGAACAAAAGAAAATACAAAGCATGCCAAAAAAGAAAAAGCGAAACACGTGTCTAAAACTTAGCTGGTGTTCAGTTATCGGTGTGCTTCGAGTTGCTCCTGTTATTGGCAGGTGGACGGACTGTTATCAAGGCATAAGTTAGGAATGAGGGGGGAGAAGGTGGGCGGATGTCTTATGCATACAGAGTTGCTCATTTCTCTAGCAAATATTTGCTTTGGATTCAATACAAGGCACATTGATCACATTTTAAACACAGGGCGTATGATTAATGTGTTGTGTTGTAGCATGGTTTAATGACTGATGACAATCCTTAGAGAGCCATTGTTTGGCGCTGTCATGCCAATGTGTTAATTTACAACTATGTATATCCATTAGTTCAAATTAATTTGCATGATTCGAAGTGTTACGAAATTGAGAGATTGATCCAGTTTCCATCAGGGAAACATGACTGAAAATCAATTTTGACAACCTCGTTGTGACAGTAAATGAAGTATACATCACGATTACCTGTTGTTTTCTGTGAAGAACCCTTTTGTTTTGCTGTGACATTTGCGAAAAAGGTCGACGGGCCATAAACAAGATACTGACTGCAAATATGTAGACGAATTGTCAATTTAGTCGACATGATGTCGCTTTAGCTAGACTACTAACTGATTGGGGTAAGTTTGACACATTAATGGGGTTGATTGGCAAACTCGCCGAAAACAAAGACATGGAAGTAAAAGGTGTTCTCTAGGATTGACATTCTATTTTGGCAGAATTTTAAGCTCATTTACACTGGGACTTGCATTTAAAATGTTGCGTGAATGACACAAAATTCTTATTAGCCAACGTTTATGACGGTTTTTTTTACGACCGTTTAATTAGCACATGTCAACTTATTTTGGGAATGTTTTTATGAGCATACACTCCTTGTTGGTGAATAACGTTCACTAATGCTTAAATTAAAAAGTAATTTCAAGTTAAAATACCTAATAAAGAACCGAAACATACAAATAAGATACTCTACACACATATTTAGGTGAACACCATTGCGTTGAGTACAGGGTCTACCTTTGGCGTACCCTTTCTGGTAGGGTATGTTTTTAGTTGTTTCAAAGAGTGTTCGCCGGCTGAAGTCCGTTCATTTAATTATGCGAATTGCACTGCGTTGTCAAAAATTTAATTACACTGTTAAAACATGGAAATGTGGCAACAAGCAATTCGCCACTGTTGTTGAAGCTGTAATTTAATTGTATATATAAATATATATAATTAAATTAACCAAGGTTCACCTAAAGGCGAAGGATCGTTGACAACCAAAATCCTTCGTCAAACGAAGCAACTTGACCTCGTCTAGACTCAAAGTGCATTTATAATTGGAAGTCTGCTTAATGTGGCCTCAACTGCATTCCATTTTTTAAATTGAAGTCATCATCACTAGCAATGTAATAAAGCCAAAAACTAGTGAAACCTCAAATATACGTATTCCGGAAATATCTGATCATGAAAACAAACAAAATTGTCTAACATTGATTAAACTGTTTTTGTTAACCCATACGGAAAACGTGACCTACGTAACGCATCTAAATAAGGCTTTTTATGAACGAAAATTGTATATAATTTTCAGGCCAATTGTACCAATTTACTGGACGGATAACTGACGTACGCTGACTGAACAGCACGGTGTATGCTCCTTTTGGGCTTTTAACGCTCCCAGTTATTTTAGTCATTTAAATAAAGTAGTTTGAAGGGCAGAAATAAAATACATAAAGAACGGAAGGCCAAGTTAAAAAAAAATGCAAAAATATGTTCAAATACTTAAGAAAATGAGCATCTCAGAGGGACGGAATGTCTGGCAGCTGAGGGGAGGGGAGACCTTTCAAACGTAATGCAAGCTCCCATAATGAAAAAAAATATATATAAATTAAAATCATTGCGAACTCTCCTCGCCTCCATCACAACCAGGGATACAGATGATTACAGGCTAACTAACTTACGGCCGGACGTAGGGCATTCAGCACGATGAAATCAATTCGTCGGGGTACAAAATTGTGTTTGGGGTTTTGAGCTGGGTTTGAGTTTTTGGGTTTTTATAACGTGTGCCACTTTAGATTTGGGTTACTTGCCTCATGTTCTGTATTACTTATGGCTACCACGTGGCAATAGTGTTTTGGGGATAATTTCTGTGGTTCAGAGCTGCTTGGACATAAATATTTGAAATCTGATAGCAGACAAAAGCCACCGCTTACTGCTCGGTATTTGGGCATTTTTGTCATCATATATGTGCATGCGTAAATATATGTACATATACAAATCTATTTTGCATGAACACTCAATAGATTACGCAACACTGACTACTTTCTTTTTGCCATTCTTACCATTACCATTTACCATGCGGCCAATTCCCTGCCGGCATAAAGCAATAATCTGAGGGCAAGTCTAAGTCAAGAGCTATGTCAACTTTGTCAGAAAAGAAATAAATCACCCGAGAAATTGGATGCTGCCTAGATACAGGAGCTTTTGCAGCCACCCAATCCCGTGCCATAATTTAATATTCCAAATTATGCATTTGTCCACGATACATACATATACATGCACACACAGATTTGTAGGCCTGTGCTTTAAACTTAAACAAAGAAAGTGGCATGCGGCTGTGGGTGCGGATGCGGATGCGGATCCACAACCGAAATAAAATCGATGTACGGAAACTAAAGGGAACGTGTGCCAGTGCTTATATACTCTCACATATTCATGCAAATTTTATTTCACATAGACAACCGAATAGTTTCGGTTATGGTAACATGGGGCAACGCAAATGCCGTCATGTACCCAGAGGGATCTTAGAAGACAAGGCAAACAAAGGATTATTGGGACGAAGGCTGTCAGCTCACTATCAAAATAGCACGGCTGTGCCTGACACGGCTTTCAACGGTAATGATGCCGGTGGCTCACACAAATGTCCAACCATTTTACTTTCACCTTTCCCAGTTCTCCCATCATTTGTCAACTTCTCTTGTCACATGCAAACAAATGAACTGTTACGAACAGGAAACTATAAAAGATGTGGACAGTTAGTAGGTGTGGGAATAAGAATACTGCAGCAAAACGAAAAGTAAATATCGAATGTTGGAATCTTCTTGCGAATTTTATTTTCGTCGTTGCCAAGAGTACATTGCTGTTTGTGATAAATTTACAAAATTAATATTTCTGAAAAATATAAATAAATAATAATTTTTTTTTCAATTTGGATGACAAATGATGAACAGCTTCAGCCAAGCGATGTACCTTGAAATTCTTAAATTACGAGTATTGAAAATGAAAGCATTCTTATGCAAGTGGCACTTGCGGAACGCTCTTGATGATTTCCATTAGCAGGTTTAATGAAAATATTTTGTCTTGTTCCTGCTTTACAGAATTACGCCTACGGTTGCTATGGCAGAAAGTGTATGCCTTAGATAATGTAGATTTAGTTCATTAATTCGGATACGCGTTTGCCTGGTAAACAGCAAATTGCCTGCACGGCGCTTTAATTAGCTTGCTAGAATATGGCCGACCAGAAAAACAAACACGTCGCTTGCCAAACAACAGACGTTTATGCTCGTTAGACAGTGAAATAGTTTGTTTGCTATTGAGAGCCATTTGCTGCTTAAATCTTGTGGAATGTACGCATTGACACCTACCACGTACAGGTGCTTATAGACAATCTGAAATGGAGGGCCACGTACTATTATTTTTGTCTTGCAGGAAGTTCGACATTGATACTGAGGGCTTGCGCTGCGTATGAGTTATGTCTATCGAGCATTGCCCTTCGGAAGAAACGATTTTGTGTTCGCGCCAAAACAGCGAAGCTGACTTCAAACATGTTGCGTGTTGGATGCGCTGCTCCTGCTGCTGTAGCTAAGATTTTATGAATGAAACTGCTTGCGAATGTACTGTACGAATGCAAGCAAGTTCGAATGTAAAACAAGTCTCGTTCGAAATACGAACAGTTCGCAGCGAACAATTGAAGTGAACGGAACAGAACGTCGGTCAGTTGCCAGTACTCAATGGGGCATAACGGTTGTCGGTTGTTCGTTCAGTGATATGCAGCAGTAAGCGGCGCGAAGAGTTCATGCCACTCAACATTTGGCAACAGAAGCGAACAAAGTGATAAGATAAGATTTAATCGAGTGCCAATAAATAAGCAGTGAGAGTCATCAATAAGAATGCTGTGCGCGAAGGAGTTGTTTTTCGATTATTAAGTGTTTGAGTTATTGAATATTAAAAGTTAGTCCATAAATCCTAAAGTCTTAATAATAAGCTTTATGATATTTTAAAAGTTTTGTGATTACATAAAGTGAAATATGAAATGAATTGGAAAACGATGATCAGTTTTAAGTGCGCGTTTGATGAATATTAACATTGCATCAACTGAATTAGATAAAACTGTAAATATCAGAATATTCAGTTTAAAGTGACATGAAAAATTGCATTTGAAGGCAAATTATTTAAAGATTTTACTATATTCCATAGATTAAATACAAAACAGTTGTGCGTGTGTGCGTGTGACAGCGTCTGCGGTTTGCGGCTGCAATTGTTTCGAGTAATTGCCAAATTCTGAAAGCATTAAGTGCTCAAATTGGATTCACATTTGAACTGCAAAACGAAATTTGCCAAAACGAATTATGCAAATATTTCAAAAAGTGAGAAGTGAACAATGTTAATACTCCTACACCAAAAATTGTACAACGGATAGATGTTCACTGTCAAAAGATAAAAATATTATGGCGTGCTAATATTTAAATTGAAAACACACGTTGTTTACGGCTTCCATCTTGATCTAACACCGGTAATATTTCCATACTCATGTGTGTGCTCTCATGTATGTGTGTGTGTAGTACGTGTGAGTGTGGGTGCGATTCTTTTTGTTTGTAAAGTGTGGGTGTGCGAAGCGGGACAACTGTGTAAATATCCCAAAGCTATGACTTAGTTAGACAAAGCCAAAATGCGTTATACAACAGAACTTATCATCTAAGAGCTACAGCAAATAAATGGCCAACTTTTGTGTTCAAATAAAAATGAAAAACAGATGAAGAAAGCGAGTCTTTCATAATTTTTTTAGTGTGTCTTATTGCTGGAGTTTGAGTAGCTGAACAAAAGACAAGTGGCATGCTCTTCATCAGGTTTGCCTGCCCCAGATGGTTGGAACTTTTACGAGCTGTTGTTCCAATTAGTAAAGGAAGCCCACTAACATTTCGAAGAAAGACTCTTACAAATTAATTCAATCTCAGTTAATGCGAAAAGTTTATGTTTTCTACCTAAATCAGAAGTACAGTTCTGAATATCCTAGGCGAAGCATTGTGGACTGTACTCAATTACTCTCACAAGTACATTCGTATGTATAAATGTATGTATATATGTGTATACGTATAATCACATATGTACTCTCTGGTCACTGTCGCCCCTTTCCGCTGAATCAATTAATTATCTAATTATTCCTATATGAACGGAATATATCTGCAGTCGGTTTGATAATTAAATCCGTTGTCATAGTACAGAGTAAACAAGTATTCTTCAAATTTATATATAATCATTAACTATACGAAATTAAATATAATAATAGTTGCTCTATGATACAAAATGTTTAATTCGGCAACTTTACTTTGACTTGTCGTTCTGAAGCAATTTTCATCTGTCAGCTATACATAATAGTTGCCCAACTTTTGCGTTATACTGGCGAAAATAAATTAGCTGACAACGCTGGAAATGTTTTCCACTTGAAACAAAAGTTTGGCGAAGCTTTGATTAAAGGACAGGCAGTGTTAGGAGTGGGCCGCAAGCATCATTCCAAATGTCCTGAGGCTCAACCGTTACCACTGCCGATGACAATATCAACAGCCAAAGGCGCAATCTGCCAAAACTTTCACAATTGGCCTCTTTCACATTGAAGTGGCTTAGCCTTGACTCGTGTAAACAACAAAGCAAACCCACACTTTAATTATAACCAAAACATTGGACATCAATAAGTTGCGCATACGCACTGTGTGTTAGTGCCAATCGAAAGGACTTGCTGACTCACCACACATTTTTTTGTGGCAACTGATGTGCTTCCTTCCTAATTAACGATGCTTTTTGTGACTTACCTAACTATGGGGGTAAATGGTATACAGCATCTTTGCATCTTTGGCTAAACACTGTTTTAAAGTCAAGCCAGTTACGTTAGAACAGTTTACAGGATATCTATAAGTTCAGCACGGGAGAACTAGAAAACTTATAGATGTTAAGTCGGTTTTTCTTTTCATTTTGTTCTTTAATGACTTAAGTTCTCTTAGTGTTCAGTACCCTGGCAATAAATCGGCTTACAGACTCAAACACTCTCAAGGCAAAGAATGTCCGTCTAGACTGGGAACACAGGAATAAGTTTCTCAACAGTTTATGTTATGTACGCTTTCAATTTTTGGCACAATATATGCAAATCAATCAAAAGCCGGCACATTGCTTATACTTTATTCTTTGATGCATCTGGGACTCAACATTTTACAAGTTGCCCCTTGGCCTCAAGACTGCTCCATTTTTGGAGTGGTCACATGTTGTGCCATCTGTTTCGATCGATCAAATGTGAATTTATATATTATCATGATGACTATGCAGCCACAAAGAATTGAAAACTTTTCCTACTCGGAAACGTGCTCATAGTGATAATCAAGGCAATGTTTTGCATATAAGCATGTGGACATCAGAGTGTGTGTGTGAGAGTGTGTGTGTTAGCATATAGTTGGCAACATGTAAATAAGATAGTGAGCCGCAACTGCGATTAAATGGCAATTAAGCAATTCAGCAATGCATTAGCACAAGCAACATCATCATGTAATTAACGGTTACTCGAGTTCAACCAATTACAACGAAATAACAGAATAAACACGTTAGCAATAAAGTCATAAGCTGACAAAATTGACTTGAGTTGATTAACTTTGATTACATTTCATGTACATATATAAATCGATGGATTTGCTCAATGCACTTTGGGTGCACAGGTGACGTATATTTTATTCTTCAAACAAGAAATGAAAATTTCAGCGGCTGAGCATTTGCTTTGCTGCTATTTTGTGTGTCCGCGTGTGGCAGGCCACTGTTAAAGTAACGAGCTTGGCCAAGCGCTCGAATTAATTTATGTTCATAAATTAATTTGGAAAATGAAATGTTACGGAATTTTACTTTGAACTTGCACTGCAAATCGACGAGTCGCAAATGTGCGCAAAGTTGCAAAGCCGTCCAGTGTCTTCTCTGTTGCCGTTCTCTGCTGTTAGCTAATTTGTGCGCTTTGCACTGTGTTGCCCGGTGGCTGTCAGTTAATCGCTATTGGCCAGCATTTGCCAGTGGCTGTAACTTGCCAGCACTTTTACTAAATTGGCAGCTTTGTAATTAAACTTGTGTAATTGTGTGTCAAAGGTCAATGTCAAAAGCATCGAAGCTGCAATACTGCATATTTATACTCAATGCATTGGCATTGCGGAAAGTGGGCTAACATTATAATGTGCAAATTGATTCCATTGGCTTAGTGTGGGGCACAATTTGAATTTCACTTTGAATTATTAAGGGCGGACACCTTTTATGCCAGTTATTTGATAAGCTGATGCAAAAACGTTAAACACTTAATCTATTTTCAAAGACAAAAAGTAAAATAAATTAACAATTTCTAAATTAATGAAAAGGTGAATAGCAATGAGAAATTCATCTTATTTCTGTTCAAAACCAAAAATTCTCTTAAGCTGAGTGAATTCCTCAAATTCAAATTAAAATCACATGGAATTCTACAATTTCGAGTGAAAGGTTTAGTTGGTTTGTAGGAAAGATTTTTGTGTTTTCCCAGACAAGAGTGCAAATTGATGTATATTGCATGTGTTCAGTGTTGTGGCTCTTTCCTCGTTTGGGGAAATACCATTTTAATGTAGTTTCTGTGTTGCCTAAGAGCACTAAATTATTTACAAAGGTAGTCTCCATTTCATTTGCAATTGTAATCGAATCAGTCAGTAAACTTAAACTTTTAAATTTACAGTGCACATCGGACGTCACAAGGATGTGTTGGTAGCAAAAATTAAAATGGCTAATCAGTAATACAGCTGCAAAAAACTCTATTTGCCTCAGCACGAAACCAACATGCAAACTAGTTAATGTGGATACCATACCAGAGCCATCCCTCCGAAGCCACTCAAAATATTCCATACAAATAAAAAGTTGTTTAAAACAAACAATGGAAGACTTTGAGGATATAGCACATGGCCGGTTTCCTGTTGGAAACGCTTCTGTTTTGCTGGACAACGCTAACAATGACATGGAAACCAATTGGTCAACAGTTGCAAATTTTACCCGACTTTTTGTCACAGCTGCTGCGGAAGTGGCGCCTAATATAGCCAACTATACGCTCAACATACTGGATGCAGGGTTGGGAATGACCACAGAAGCCACCAGCACAAACACAGTCACAGGCACTGAGGCAGCGTATGCCATCATGACCGACTCACGCCTGAATAGTTCAGCGCTCGGTCACATCAACACTCTGCACGAATCATCACCAGTGGCGGAACAAGTGCCCGAACATGTCATGGACCATGCACCACAGTTGTCCCGCTCTGGATTGCTGAAGGTTTATGTGCTCACTGTGATGGCGCTGTTCTCCTTGCTGGGCAACCTGCTGACCATCTGGAATATATACAAGACACGTATAACGCGGCGCAATTCGCGGCACACCTGGAGCGCCATTTACTCTCTGATGTTTCACTTGTCCATCGCCGATGTTCTGGTTACCGGCTTCTGCCTAATTGGCGAGGCTGCCTGGTGCTACACGGTTCAGTGGCTCGCTAATGAGCTGACTTGCAAACTTGTGAAGCTCTTCCAAATGTTCAGCCTCTATCTATCCACTTATGTGCTGGTTCTCATCGGCGTCGACCGTTGGATTGCAGTCAAATATCCTATGAAGTCGCTCAATATGGCCAAGAGGTGCCATCGATTGCTTGGTGGCACCTATATACTCTCGCTGGTGCTCAGCCTGCCCCAGGTAAGTGACGCCCTTTTCGCTTAGCTAGCTCGAATCTGAGTGCCAAGTTTAAATCCGCAACCCAATCAATTCAAATTGAATTTGTATACATTGTGCATACACTCAGCAAAAAGGTCACAGTGATTGATGACATATCAAAGTAATAGAAGGTGCTTGGCGATGCCAAAGTATCATACAAATATATAACGTTTAAATATAATGCTTAACCGATACTGTACCAGCAAAAGTGCAAAATTTAAATTTAGGGCTATTTGATTTTATTGTGTTCAAAAATTGTTCTGAGTGTGTTTTATTTTCCTCTTCAGCGCATCGCTTCCCATATTATTATGCAGCAATTTGTCGCCCCGCCATTAAGTCAAGAACAAGAAAACAGCAGGCCACGAAAACAGGTCTGTCAGCCCGTTGGGTGAATCTTTGCCAGCTTTTGCTGTTGCGTGTCACAGTTGAAGTAATATTGTATGTTTGCTTTATAGCTTATACGCCCCCGAGCCAACGCGTAAATAGTCCTTGCGTGCGCTGGCATTAAAAGTGATTGCCTGCTGCATAAAGAGTTCGCTAAATGCTGCGCTGTGTATCCCTTCCCCCTCCCCCCCAGTCACACACACGACACATACGTGTGCAGAGTCCAAATGCTAAGAGCTTAACGAACGCTTTTCCGATCATGTGTGTCAGCCTGAAGGGTTGACAAAAATAATGTCCGGGATCTGACTGGAAGGCTGTAAGCGACAAACATGAAATATTTATTTTCCTGCCAGCCTTTGGCTGCTTATCCACATGAAACCGTTTTCGTTCCCTTATCCTTTTTGATACAAGCACAGAAAAAGAACAAGCAAAACAACAAAAAAAAAAATACACTCGAATATTTTTTAGAGTTTTATTTTTTTGTTTTTTTGTTTGCTGTAAACCTTTATTTTCACACTTTTATTGCATGATTTATGTATCATGCCTTTGTGTCGCTTGATTGCATATCTAATTGAGTTGCCCATCTGATTTATGACACAATTGGAATTTTAATAGTCTTTGATACTGCAGAATTTATGCTGATCCACGGATTAGTTAGTATTCATTTGAGTTGTTAGCTCAATATATATGTATACACCATAATGAATTCCGCATAATAAAGTAGGAAAAACACAATCTAATATGGAATTCATTGGCTCATTGGCTATCTGATGTTCATTGTTAATATTTCATGAATACATTTACCAAATGTCTACATTGTAGTTTGTTTGCCGGGCAACTAAAAATATTCAATTGCAGCGCTATCAGCGCTCCTCCCCCCGATAACACTCCATTCATTTAATTCGTTCCCTGATTGCAGATAGTTCCTGTTGCCAAAAACAAACAAGCTCGAAAGTGGCAATCATATTCAAGCTTTTTTTTTTGTTGGTGTGCACAAAAATGGGTTCTGGGAAGCAATTCATATGTTTTTCATTTGTTCGGCTATAGGTCCTTTGGGTCACTCACATTCTTCAGCGCCACTCAACAAAGTTTGCCACATTGCGACATTGTCACGAATTATTATTCACGTCATCCAATCATTTTGCGATTTCCCAGCAAGTATGGATAGTTCATGGTGTTTATTTACACAATTAGCATATCCATGCGATATCGACAATTCGACACAGCTGCAGCGCTGAAATATATGCTATAATTTTTTGTATACATAGCAAAATTTAATTATCTTGTCTGAATTTGTTGAGGTGCACACACTACATTATATATATTATAACGCTGAGAGTAGCGGGAACATGTTTGCATATAATTAGACACTGTTTGTAGACTGAAATATTTAAATGTGACAATGAATATTAAGACAAATTAAATATGTATGCTTCCGGCTCACAGATTATGTTGATGTTAACTGACTATCCACACACCGGCATATATACATAATCATATATTTAAGAGAAGTGAGACCGTTTTTAAAACGTGGCAACAGCAACTTAAGTACTGTGGTACTTAATGCTGTAACACTAACATACCTTAATTACCACGCACTCTCACAAACACACGCACACCCAATTAAACGCACTCAGCAATTATGGCCATACTTTATGACACTTTTACTTGTCGCTAGCTATTTAAGGTTAGCTGTTTTGCCAGCCACAAGAGGATACTTTTTCATTTCGGCCTTATCGAATATGACGCATAAAACTCGTGCGGCATTTTAACGTGACACTTGACACTGTGTCCCGCTGCATAACTTGAAGAGTTCATTGCCAGCAGCACATACGAATTGAATTCCATGTTTGCCCCGTTACTGAGAAGACAACTCAGTTCAGTAATCAATAGTCATCATATCAAATTCAATATGTGGATACTTCTCCATTTTCACGCGTCTCAAATAATAAAACAAAATGAAAATTTACTTCGGCAGGCAATAAACAACAAATGTTGATCCCCGCCCAACAGGCAGCTGTGCAATAAGCCTGCATGTATGTGCCACTTCTTCAGTCAGTTTATTGTTCATGCGTATTCCATCTTTTATTACACCATGCAGCAGTATTTCTTCCTCCATTTCCTTTGGAGTTGAGGGTTTTTCTTCTTGTTGGAATCTTAAAGAAACACTCAACAGTATTTGATTTTATACTGGCAATATACTTATACATTCGATTGCATTTGAGTGGGTATTGGCAGAGCGCGAGAAGTTCTTTTACCTCAATAGTTTGGAGAAAAGAACCGAACAAAAATTGCTAAAAAGAAAGGCTTTTAGCAGCTTAAGGTACATACAGTGTGCGTCAGCTTATTTTCAACAGTGTCAAAGAAAAAACGTAATTGCCTGCCATAAAGTAATTATACATTATTTTTCAAAAATTCCAAAGACCGATGGTAGGTACATTTATTACCCACCAATATGAATGGATGACCCTAATAAACTGAGGTTTCCCCACCTGCTAGGTAGAATTCTAAAAGATGCGACGGAGTAAAATTTATAGTCTGAAAATCGTTATATGGGCATAGTTCAAATTTCAAAATGCCATAACTTCGTCAAAACTCAACTTATTTTAAAAAGCGAGGGCTTTTTGATCATAGTTTTGCCCCTAAATCAATCGTACATTTAAAGTTGAAAACGTTAATTTAGGTCGGAACAATTACAACAATTACGTAAAAATTACAGCCTGAAAATCGATATATGGGCATAGTCCAAACTTCAAAATGCCATAACTTCGTCAAAACTCAACTAATTTTAAAAAGCGAGGGCTTTTTGATCATAGTTTTGCCCCTAAATCAATCGTACATTTAAAGTTGAAAACGTCATTTTAGGTCGGAACATAAGTTAAAATTATAGCCTGAAAATCGATATATGGGCATAGTCCAAACTTCAAAATGCCATAACTTCGTCAAAACTCAACTAATTTTAAAAAGCGAGGGCTTTTTGATCATAGTTTTGCCCCTAAATCAATCGTACATTTAAAGTTGAAAACGTTAATTTAGGTCGGAACATAAGTAAAAATTACAGCCTGAAAATCGATATATGGGCATAGTCCAAACTTCAAAATGCCATAACTTCGTCAAAACTCAACTAATTTTAAAAAGCGAGGGCTTTTTGATCATAGTTTTGCCCCTAAATCAATCGTACATTTAAAGTTGAAAACGTGATTTTAGGTCGGAACATAAGTAAAAATTACAGCCTGAAATTCGATATATGGGCATAGTCCAAACTTCAAAATACCATAACTTCGTCAAAACTCAACTAATTTTAAAAAGCGAGGGCTTTTTGATCATAGTTCTGCCCCTAAATCAATCGTACATTTAAAGTTGAAAACGTCATTTTAGGTCGGAACATAAGTAAAAATTACAGCCTGAAATTCGATATATGGGCATAGTCCAAACTTCAAAATGCCATAACTTCGTCAAAACTCAACTAATTTTAAAAAGCGAGGGCTTTTTGATCATAGTTTTGCCCCTAAATCAATCGTACATTTAAAGTTGAAAACGTTAATTTAGGTCGGAACATAAGTAAAAATTACAGCCTGAAAATCGATATATGGGCATAGTCCAAACTTCAAAATGCCATAACTTCGTCAAAACTCAACTAATTTTAAAAAGCGAGGGCTTTTTGATCATAGTTTTGCACCTAAATCAATCGTACATTTAAAGTTGAAAACGTGATTTTAGGTCGGAACATAAGTAAAAATTACAGCCTGAAATTCGATATATGGGCATTGTCCAAACTTCAAAATGCCATAACTTCGTCAGAACTCAACTTATTTTAAAAAGCAAGGGCTTTTTGATCATAGTTTTGCCCCTAAATCAATCGTACATTTAAAGTTGAAAACGTCATTTTAGGTCGGAACATAAGTTAAAATTATAGCCTGAAAATCGATATATGGGCATAGTCCAAACTTCAAAATGCCATAACTTCGTCAAAACTCAACTAATTTTAAAAAGCGAGGGCTTTTTGATCATAGTTTTGCCCCTAAATCAATCGTACATTTAAAGTTGAAAACGTTAATTTAGGTCGGAACATAAGTAAAAATTACAGCCTGACAATCGATATATGGGCATAGTCCAAACTTCAAAATGCCATAACTTCGTCAAAACTCAACTTATTTTAAAAAGCGAGGGCTTTTTGATCATAGTTTTGCCCCTAAATCAATCGTACATTTAAAGTTGAAAACGTGATTTTAGGTCGGAACATAAGTAAAAATTACAGCCTGAAATTCGATATATGGGCATAGTCCAAACTTCAAAATACCATAACTTCGTCAAAACTCAACTAATTTTAAAAAGCGAGGGCTTTTTGATCATAGTTCTGCCCCTAAATCAATCGTACATTTAAAGTTGAAAACGTCATTTTAGGTCGGAACATAAGTTAAAATTATAGCCTGAAAATCGATATATGGGCACAGTCCAAACTTCAAAATGCCATAACTTCGTCAAAACTCAACTAATTTTAAAAAGCGAGGGCTTTTTGATCATAGTTTTGCACCTAAATCAATCGTACATTTAAAGTTGAAAACGTGATTTTAGGTCGGAACATAAGTAAAAATTACAGCCTGAAATTCGATATATGGGCATAGTCCAAACTTCAAAATGCCATAACTTCGTCAAAACTCAACTAATTTTAAAAAGCGAGGGCTTTTTGATCATAGTTTTGCCCCTAAATCAATCGTACATTTAAAGTTGAAAACGTTAATTTAGGTCGGAACATAAGTAAAAATTACAGCCTGAAAATCGATATATGGGCATAGTCCAAACTTCAAAATGCCATAACTTCGTCAAAACTCAACTAATTTTAAAAAGCGAGGGCTTTTTGATCATAGTTTTGCACCTAAATCAATCGTACATTTAAAGTTGAAAACGTGATTTTAGGTCGGAACATAAGTAAAAATTACAGCCTGAAATTCGATATATGGGCATAGTCCAAACTTCAAAATGCCATAACTTCGTCAAAACTCAACTAATTTTAAAAAGCGAGGGCTTTTTGATCATAGTTTTACCCCTAAATCAATCGTACATTTAAAGTTGAAAACGTGATTTTAGGTCGGAACATAAGTAAAAATTACAGCCTGAAATTCGATATATGGGCATAGTCCAAACTTCAAAATGCCATAACTTCGTCAAAACTCAACTAATTTTAAAAAGCGAGGGCTTTTTGATCATAGTTTTGCCCCTAAATCAATCGTACATTTAAAGTTGAAAACGTCATTTTAGGTCGGAACATAAGTAAAAATTACAGCCTGAAATTCGATATATGGGCATAGTCCAAACTTCAAAATGCCATAACTTCGTCAAAACTCAACTTATTTTAAAAAGCGAGGGCTTTTTGATCATAATTTTGCCCCTAAATCAATCGTACATTTAAAGTTGAAAACGTCATTTTAGGTCGGAACATAAGTAAAAATTATAGCCTGAAAATCGATATATGGGCATTGTCCAAACTTCAAAATGCCATAACTTCGTCAAAACTCAACTTATTTTAAAAAGCGAGGGCTTTTTGATCATAGTTTTGCCCCTAAATCAATCGTACATTTAAAGTTGAAAACGTGATTTTAGGTCGGAACATAAGTAAAAATTACAGCCTGAAATTCGATATATGGGCATAGTCCAAACTTCAAAATGCCATAACTTCGTCAAAACTCAACTAATTTTAAAAAGCAAGGGCTTTTTGATCATAGTTTTGCCCGTAAATCAATCGTACATTTAAAGTTGAAAACGTGATTTTAGGTCGGAACATAAGTAAAAATTACAGCCTGAAATTCGATATATGGGCATAGTCCAAACTTCAAAATGCCATAACTTCGTCAAAACTCAACTAATTTTAAAAAGCGAGGGCTTTTTGATCATAGTTTTACCCCTAAATCAATCGTACATTTAAAGTTGAAAACGTGATTTTAGGTCGGAACATAAGTAAAAATTACAGCCTGAAATTCGATATATGGGCATAGTCCAAACTTCAAAATGCCATAACTTCGTCAAAACTCAACTAATTTTAAAAAGCGAGGGCTTTTTGATCATAGTTCTGCCCCTAAATCAATCGTACATTTAAAGTTGAAAACGTCATTTTAGGTCGGAACATAAGTTAAAATTATAGCCTGAAAATCGATATATGGGCACAGTCCAAACTTCAAAATGCCATAACTTCGTCAAAACTCAACTAATTTTAAAAAGCGAGGGCTTTTTGATCATAGTTTTGCACCTAAATCAATCGTACATTTAAAGTTGAAAACGTGATTTTAGGTCGGAACATAAGTAAAAATTACAGCCTGAAATTCGATATATGGGCATAGTCCAAACTTCAAAATGCCATAACTTCGTCAAAACTCAACTAATTTTAAAAAGCGAGGGCTTTTTGATCATAGTTTTGCCCCTAAATCAATCGTACATTTAAAGTTGAAAACGTGATTTTAGGTCGGAACATAAGTAAAAATTACAGCCTGAAAATCGATATATGGGCATAGTCCAAACTTCAAAATGCCATAACTTCGTCAAAACTCAACTAATTTTAAAAAGCGAGGGCTTTTTGATCATAGTTTTGCACCTAAATCAATCGTACATTTAAAGTTGAAAACGTGATTTTAGGTCGGAACATAAGTAAAAATTACAGCCTGAAATTCGATATATGGGCATAGTCCAAACTTCAAAATGCCATAACTTCGTCAAAACTCAACTAATTTTAAAAAGCGAGGGCTTTTTGATCATAGTTTTACCCCTAAATCAATCGTACATTTAAAGTTGAAAACGTGATTTTAGGTCGGAACATAAGTAAAAATTACAGCCTGAAATTCGATATATGGGCATAGTCCAAACTTCAAAATGCCATAACTTCGTCAAAACTCAACTAATTTTAAAAAGCGAGGGCTTTTTGATCATAGTTTTGCCCCTAAATCAATCGTACATTTAAAGTTGAAAACGTCATTTTAGGTCGGAACATAAGTAAAAATTACAGCCTGAAAATCGATATATGGGCATAGTCCAAACTTCAAAATGCCATAACTTCGTCAAAACTCAACTTATTTTAAAAAGCGAGGGCTTTTTGATCATAGTTTTGCCCCTAAATCAATCGTACATTTAAAGTTGAAAACGTGATTTTAGGTCGGAACATAAGTAAAAATTACAGCCTGAAATTCGATATATGGGCATAGTCCAAACTTCAAAATGCCATAACTTCGTCAAAACTCAACTAATTTTAAAAAGCGAGGGCTTTTTGATCATAGTTTTGCCCCTAAATCAATCGTACATTTAAAGTTGAAAACGTGATTTTAGGTCGGAACATAAGTAAAAATTACAGCCTGAAATTCGATATATGGGCATAGTCCAAACTTCAAAATGCCATAACTTCGTCAAAACTCAACTTATTTTAAAAAGCGAGGGCTTTTTGATCATAGTTTTGCCCCTAAATCAATCGTACATTTAAAGTTGAAAACGTCATTTTAGGTCGGAACATAAGTAAAAATTATAGCCTGAAAATCGATATATGGGCATTGTCCAAACTTCAAAATGCCATAACTTCGTCAAAACTCAACTTATTTTAAAAAGCGAGGGCTTTTTGATCATAGTTTTGCCCCTAAATCAATCGTACATTTAAAGTTGAAAACGTGATTTTAGGTCGGAACATAAGTAAAAATTACAGCCTGAAATTCGATATATGGGCATAGTCCAAACTTCAAAATGCCATAACTTCGTCAAAACTCAACTTATTTTAAAAAGCGAGGGCTTTTTGATCATAGTTTTGCCCCTAAATCAATCGTACATTTAAAGTTGAAAACGTCATTTTAGGTCGGAACATAAGTAAAAATTATAGCCTGAAAATCGATATATGGGCATTGTCCAAACTTCAAAATGCCATAACTTCGTCAAAACTCAACTTATTTTAAAAAGCGAGGGCTTTTTGATCATAGTTTTGCCCCTAAATCAATCGTACATTTAAAGTTGAAAACGTCATTTTAGGTCGGAACATAAGTAAAAATTACAGCCTGAAATTCGATATATGGGCACAGTCCAAACTTCAAAATGCCATAACTTCGTCAAAACTCAACTTATTTTAAAAAGCGAGGGCTTTTTGATCATAGTTTGGCCCCTAAATCAATCGTACATTTAAAGTTGAAAACGTTAATTTAGGTCGGAACATAAGTAAAAATTACAGCCTGAAAATACTCAACTTTAGGTAAAAAATCCGGGTTCTATGGCTCACAGGTGTCCACAATGTACCTGATCCAAATACGCGGTACCCTAAAAATAGGCTACTTTTTTACATAATCCTACCTAGCAGGTGGGGAAACCTCAGTTTATTAGGGTCATCCATTCATATTGGTGGGTAATAAATGTACCTACCATCGGTCTTTGGAATTTTTGAAAAATAATGTATAATTACTTTATGGCAGGCAATTACGTTTTTTCTTTGACACTGTTGAAAATAAGCTGACGCACACTGTATTTATATATGTATTAACTTGTACAACTCAAGCAACCAATCGATATGGCTGTGTACTGTACTTAATTTTGTCAGATAGGATCGTTTTTTTATGTGTCTTCTTCCTGTCAGCATTATTATTATTTAGGAAACATCGAGTCGTTCAATTGCCCGGAAGTTATTAATGTGTTAAATTAATAAAAATCAGCGTTAATACAGATGCCCAACCATGGTCTGTTTACTGTTTTAGTTTTACTACGTAGGCAGTTTAGTCGACCATCCCATGCGCGACAGCTGTCGTCAGGGCCATCAGTTCCGGGTAAGACAAGCTTTAGGAAACCATAAAATGTGCAAATGAAAGGACTCTTAATGCATTAGTTATAATCACAAATGTTTCAGAGGAGGGAGCCTGGCATCCGTTGCCGGAACTTCAGCTAGATTTATCGACGCATTGGGAATTTTATTAGTGTGTCTAGTGTGTCTTGAGACGTTGACATCAAGCTCTGCTTGAACATAAATGTGGGAAAATAGCACATAAAGAGGAGTGTCAAGCTGCAACGCGGCGATAAGCTCTTTTCCCATTTAAAAAAAAAAAGATGAAAAATTTGTATATTAAGCTGGAAAATTTGAGTTACAAATAAAATATAAAAAAATAAATAATGAATATGCTTTGAGTTACGTTTAGAAGGTGAATGAATAATTGCCGACAGGCTTTAAAATGATGATCCATCAAAACTGTGGTCAACAACAGGCGAAATTGGAAAAGGCCTAAAAGGAGCCCAAATTGAATGATGCTTAAATTTGGTGCACGCTTCAATTCAACTCTAGGGGAAAAGCACATCTTACAGACAGCAATCACACACTTAACACCCCACTCGGCAAACACCCCATTAAGTCCCACATTTTATGGCGCATTCAGAGATGCTGATAAAAGTATTCAATCAAAATCTCTCTTGCATGTTTGTACTTTTGTACGAGCGTATTTTAATCAAACGCTTGTGTCATCTTTCGCACGTTTTTTCACTTCTTTCCTTGTGACTGTCAAATGGAAATGGAAAAATGGGAACCCGCAGTTCTTCATCTTCCATGTGGCACGCGGCCCCTTTGTCGAGGAGTTCTATCAGTGTGTGACTCACGGATTCTACACAGCCGACTGGCAGGAGCAGATGTATGCCACATTTACACTCGTCTTTACCTTTTTGCTGCCGCTATGTATTCTATTCGGTAAATATATATATATATATATATATTTGCATATATATATACATCTGTAGTGTCCATCTACATGCTAATGTGACGAAACAAATTTAAATATTTTGCAGGCACCTACATGTCAACATTTCGAACAATTTCAAGTAAGTGGATATCCACAATTGTACTTTGCTTATCTGTGCAGAGATAACTATGTTGAATTTTTATGTCCTTTCCTTCTACGTCCTTTTTTGCAGGCAGTGAAAAAATGTTTCAGGGTTCCAAATTGGCCAACTACTCGACGAAGCAGTTACCAACACAGACGAACCGTCAACGCTTAATACACAAGGCCAAAATGAAATCATTGCGCATATCAGTCGTGATCATTATCGCATTCCTCATTTGCTGGACACCATACTACGTAATGATGATTATCTTCATGTTCTGGAATCCAGATAAAAGGGTAAGTATGCGCGTCCATGGGATGGGCCTGTTGGGTCACATCTGTGAAACAATGTTGACCATTTGAAAGGATTGTTATTCTTGTCGCTCCTCGGTAGTGCTTCCTCTACCATCTGTTTTTGTAAAGCAAAAGCAAAAACGCAAATTTTAATGCAGACAACAACATTAAGTATAAGTGTAAAAATGTAATTTGCAAAATTAATGAATTCTGTGGTATTGCCTAGCCTGAAATTGTAATTATATTTAATGGCATCTTCCGAATGAGCGTACCTTACCATACCTTATTCCAACCATACCATACCTTAGTCCCAAACATGTTATGCACAGCTGATGCGGATGTACCCTGCACAAATTATTTATCTATAGCAAATGGTGTTGAAGCAATTCAGTCATTGGGAAGGCCCATCAATCAGCAGTCGATTTATCAGAGGCGTGGAGACGGGGGGCCAAAGAGTTAAGGGGGTCTTTTTTGGGCTTTCGTTTGACATGTTTTATATTACGGCTTGTGGCAGCTGAAATCAAAACAAGCATTTACTGCAGAATACACAAAAAAAAAGGGGACTGATGTCTCACAATTGATTCACTCGACAGCTGCTCCTGAAAATCCCTTTTATTGCTGCATTTTTTACACACTTTTTCGTGGGTTCCGTTTTGTGTGTGTTGCCGGGCGCATATCAGAATTATTTTTTTATGGTCAACTTTTAATTAATGCCCTTGCCTTTGGCTCGGCGGATTGTTGACTTGGTTATGTTAGCCCGGAAAAGCGTATTGCGTGTAGGATTAGATAATGAAAGCCATGAAAAGGTACGCAAGCAACCGCATGCTTCAACACTCTGCGGTCTACGGTTGACATATATTGAAAAGCCGGAAATTAATTTGAGCCCAACTGTTTTTTGCTTGCAGCTGGGCGATGACTTACAGGATGCCATCTTTTTCTTTGGCATGTCAAACAGCTTGGTTAATCCGCTCATCTACGGCGCTTTTCATCTCTGTCCCGGTAAGGGCAACAAATCGGGAACCGGTGGCGGCAACAACAACGCATACAGCCTGAACAGGTATGTGGTAGCGTTGCTACGTCCTTTACCCGTTATCCCTTATCCATTATTTCTGGCTACCCACAGAGGCGATTCACAGCGGACTCCTTCGATGTTGACAGCCGTTACGCAAGTGGATGCAGCTGGTGGCAATTCTCGGCAAATGCGCACTTTCCGCCAGCAGAGCTACTATCGCAGCTCGAGCAATGGAGCTGCCGGGGGACCCTTCAAAGAGCAGGTGGGATTGCTGCAGGGGGGCAACTCTGTGAGCAGCGCTCCCACGCCGCATTTAATGCGGAAAAGCTCCTCGGTGCGCAGTCCACATCCCAATCACAACTCTGCAGTAGCTGTTCGGCAGCCGGGCTGCCTGCGGGAGCAGGAGGAGCAGTTGTTGCTGCAGTCGACGCCGTCGACCCTGGTGCTCAACTACGATAGCCAGAGGGGCGTGGCCAATGGGCATAAGCTAATGAAGGGCTCAGCCCTTCTGGGTGACAACAATGATCGGGTGTCGAGTGTGTGAGCAGAGCTAGCGGCGATGGTGACGGTCGAGGCAGAGGTGGGTGCAACAATGCGTGCAGCGGAGGAGGAGGATGCTTGCTCTTGCTGCCGTTGCCTGAGCCAGGAGCTGGTGCGGCGCCAACAGGGACTCCAAGAGTCACCCTAAGGAAACACACTAATTGAAAGTTAAAATCAAAGTTGCTGTGCAACTTACAGTCCAACTCTACCAGAGCTGAGTTGTGACAGGGCGGGTCGTGGGGCGTGGAGCGTGGAGCGTTGCCGATGATCAGATCATTGAGATGGCGCTAACATTGGATTAGTGCAACTAATTGAGAATTAAGTCTTTGAACACTGTTCGTGTGCTAAGTTCATAATTGTAGGCTTTAGTTTGTCGTATGCATATGGCTAAGTATGTTAGCCAAGTATCTACACTTGCCATAAGATTACGTTGACAATTAATTGGCAAAATCTGCTCACAACTATATATATTTAAACTATACTTAAGTAAACATAATGATAATTTAGTTGCCACAAAAGCTAGAGTTCGTTTAAGATGCGGGAAAACGAAACACTTTTAATGCGATGGCTTACGAGTAATTTATAATTACTCAGCGACATCGTGCGGTAGACTATAGCAAAGAGTCAATACTAGGCTGGAGCTGGAGCTGGAGCTGGAGCTGGACATCGATGATAACTTCAACGTACTCCATGTAATTAGCTTGGAAACACGTACAGAATAGTTAGCTGCAATGTTATTGCGAATTTCTGCTACAAGGATTATGAGAAGAAAAAAAAAACTGTAATCTACACAGGTTAATTGCCAACGAGTAAATCCCCTATAATACTTAAGAAACTTGTACTTAACTTTGCTATATATATATATATATATATATATTGTTACTGTATGTATACAAACAGATATGCGTATATGTACTATCGAGCTTATGGAAAAATGTGGATGCCAACAACTAGAACAGCAATAGCAACAACAACAAATGTAATGTTTGAAACGTAAAAATAAGCCAGGGGGATTTTTGTAAATTCGACGGCAGCTTCCAGAATATGTATGTATGTACATAAGTAATGCTCCTATACAACATATGTGTATAGTTCTAAGTGTATAAATCATATATTTATATGTGTGTATTTGTACATATAAGATAATCTGTGTAAAATTTGTATATTTCATTTTTTAATAAAATCCAAATGAGTGAAGAATGAGCAAGAAAAAATAAATGAAATAAAAAGTTTACGAGTCAAGTTTAACGTCGCACGCACAACTCAACACGTTGATGAACTAGCGTCCGGAATCTGGCAAAAAATGCGTATGCCTATGACCTAGCGCTGACTCGTAAATCCGGCTAAAGCCTACACCCATCAGGCATATTACGCTTTTTTTTTATGTGCAGCACTGCTTGAAGGGCATGGCAGATCTACCCCTCGTTCGGTGACTGTAAGCGACAACTTCCCCTAACACTCTCCACCCATTATTTATAACTGCAAAGTTCGTGTTCAAATGCAAAACAAAATGTTGGAAAACGGCACTAGGAATCAACTTCAATGCGTTAAAATATATGCTACGAATTTTTTGTTGAGCTGCTTGTGAAAAAAAAAAATAGGAACCAATTTATCAAAATAATGGAAAACGTGGACGGATAGCGGGTTTGGAGGGTCGTGGGGTTTTTATTGGTTGACCAAAGTTTGTTTTTATTCGCACTCTCCAGGAGGTCCAGTCGAGCACAATTATGCACAGTCCAACGACCCCAAGCCGACCAAGCAGACCTGAGTGACACGTCCATCATTTGATGGTACAATATTTCAACAAGTAATTCCCTAAATAGGCATCGCTTTGGTATTTATGTAAATTCACTGCTCGTGAATTTAAATTGGAATGTCATAAAGCGCTGCTTGAATTATGCTTACAAAAGAAGAAATCCAATTCGCACTTAACAACCACTGGCCTTCGTATTGGACAATGGATATCAGAAATTAAACGCATGTCGATTACCCAACCTGTTTCAATGATGGGTCAAATGCATAACAAGCTACACGTCATATGGTTATTGTCCTTCTGGTCGGTATTCATGCAATGCATAATTGACATCAGGATGAGGCATTGTGTGGAACCCATAGAATTACTTGAGTATAGAATTATTTGTTTGGTCATATTAAAAAATGTACCCAAAAAAATCGGTAAAGGTAGGGGTTTAAATTTCCAAAACCATAACTTGGTAAAAGCGAGAATAAATCGTTTTTCTAAGAATAAAATTGTTTTTATCACAGTTTGACAGCAGGATTAATAATAGCCTTTAATTTGAATCTTTTTAAATTTATTGTCTAATCAAGAGCAACCAGCGGGTGGCGCATAAATGCATGGATACTTAGAGCTGGGGTCCTGGATCAAACATAATGATAATGATTTATATGTGAATTCCAGATGCTCCGCAGTAAAAGTACCGTCTTAAACTACCCACACCTTCGTTCCCCCAAATTGAAGGTCAGCAACCTTATTTGTTTCACTGCGATTACATTTTTTTACGAGTGTTTGGGTTCTTAGATGAGCTCACTCTTCTTGAATGCATTTCGATAGAGTAGGTCCTTGTGATTTGAACGTAACTCATTCATCTAAAATCTGCAGGAATATGACCGATTTAGATCCGTTTTTCTCGTCTACTATGTGCGCCCAAAAGTATGCAGCGAAGTTCTTTGCTTACGGGTAATTTAGCCAATACCTAAACCCAATGTGGGAAAATGGTGTGTGTACAAGCCATCCTAAACAGCAACCTGCAAAATAGATATATTTCCCACCCAAACAAAAAGGTACATTTAACTTTTTGGTACACGCCGTATTTCTTTATTTGTAATTATTCAAGGATATGAAAACAAACAATAAATTTAGCCCCCTCACCAAATCCTTGTTAGAAACAACCTTTGACTTGGACCTAAAAAGCATTTCGATGTTCTTTGCCTCTTCAGTTCAGCGTTTGTAATCCAATTCGCAGCGATTAATGTCATTCATGCGTAGACCAATAATGATTTCGTAGCTCATCAAAAGAAAACCATAAAACATACGTATAAACGTAAGGCGAACCCCAAGTGACTCATCAAAAATTTATGAGCCGTATATAAACTAGGAGCATTGCATATGTATAACAAAGCCAGATGTGCTAAAGGACCAATCGTTAAAAATCGACTGAATCAGTATAATCATTTAAAGTTCGTATTTTCAATCAAATTTGTTAGGCTTTAACATAATTTCACTTAGATATAGGTCAAAAACTGACGAGTTTCGTACAAGTGGGTGTTCAGCTTATTAATAGAATGTGTAGCAGATACTGCGACACTTATCTCGTGCTCACCACAGCCTCCTTGCGTGCCGCATCCTGAAGCAGCTGCGTGTCCACCTCATCTCCGGGCAATTGCACATATCTCACAACGGAGCCGCGGATGAAGCAGTTTTTCACGCTCAGCATATGCGGGTATTTGTCCGGGTCTGTCACGCTGATGTCTGTTAGCTTGATGTTGAGATACTGATCCACGGAATGCAATGTGCCGCAAATGCTACAAGAATTTTATGTTAACACGCGCCAAAAAAAAAGTCAGCCGGTTCTCACCTCAGGTCATTTTTCAATTCGACCACAACTTCTTTGCCCACCAGCGATTTGAAGAACGAATAGAAGAGCTGCGAGTAGAATGAATTTACTTGTTTGTTATTCTTATTGATGTTTATTTTACGCTTACCATCGCAAATTAAATATTTTTATGTTGTTTATCAACGCTTGTGGCTCTTCTTCGAGCCAAGTAGTTTCGGCAAGTTTCCCAACACTTATTGACACAGCTGTGGGCACCCAAATACATTAACATTCGCTAAAAATGTTATTAACAGAAATTTGTTTGTGGAAAAAAGTGCCAGCAACGAAAGTTTTTGCTCACACCAAGTTACTCATCATTTATCGACCGACCACCACAATGTAGTGCTCAGCATTGATGCGCCATCTACTGGCGGGTAGACAAAAGGTAACATGTAATTTGAAAACATGTATCTACTCTCGGCACTAGATGGCGCCACGAATCACGCAAATAAGTACTAAAATTGAGCGCGTACATTCAAACGATGATGGATTTTGTGGAAAATGAATGAATTCTCAATTTTTTGAGATTCATTGGTATATATTAATAACAAGAAGTTTGAATTGCACTTGCTAATATATAATTTATTGACGTTTTAATATAAATTACATTTTTATAACAATTTTTGGTACTAAGACTATTTACAAACATAGGCTCACATTGATTTCATCTTTTGGTTTCTACTACTTATGTACTTATTTTCGAACTAACAATAATTTATGCATTACGTCTCGTTTATATCGCTGTAATGCAATTTGTTCTTAAAACTTCGTTTAGCTTAAAAATCACAATTGATAACTTTTCATTTTTCATTTTTCTTTTTTATTTTTATTTTTTGGTTTTCCTTAAAATCTCAACTTTGCCAAAAAGCCGAATGGCTGGTAATTGTAATTACTTAGCTGCAAAGCCCAAGGAGATACAGTGCCTACCAGCAGTTGCGCTCCCAACTAAAGCGAGCAACTCTAACGCTAATAAATTCGTATGACTACGACTCTCTCTCTCTCTCTCTCTCTCTCCCACCTTCTCTCCATCTGTCTCTCTCTCTCTCTCTCTCTCTCTCTCTCTCTCTCTCTCTCTCTCTCTTTAGTGATCAGAGCTGAAGTAGGAGTTCTGCATGAGATACAGCTTGTCGATGGGATTGATAAGGCTCGTATTCAAATTGGCCAGCATATCGTGCGGATTGGAGTGCTGATTGTGATGTCCCGACGAACTGGTCGACTGCAGCTCCAGATTATTCAGCGACAGTGAATCAGCATCGTCATCCAGCTGATCGAAATTACTGCCATCCAGCGAGAGATCGGAACTGCAGAAACTGTCATTCGAATTGGCCGGATAATCTGCTGTGCGAAACAATTTCGATTAGTTGGATTCATTGAAAATTGAACTAAAGTGATTATTGGGATTTACGCACCATCCGGTGAAAAGGGCAAGTTTGGATTAAGTGGCTGACTGGCAAAGGCGCTATCCATGCCACTCAGGAAGTTGACATTGTCGACACCATGCTCCTGCTTGACGCACTTCTCCTCCTTCTCACTCGAGTCCTTGTCATCGGAGGCGTTTGCATTGCTGTTGCCACGCCCATTGCCAGTTCCGCCCGTACCTCCTCCATTCTGTTTCGCCTTGCGCTGTATCTTCTTCATCTTGGCCCGCTGATTCTGGAACCAAACTTGCACCACACGCACCGACAGCCCAGTGTCCTTGGCCAGTGCCTCGCGCACCTTGCGACACGGCTTGGGTGACTGGTCAAAGGAGGCCTTGAACTGCTTGCGCTGCTGCGAGGTGAGAATTGTGCGAGGTCGCTTGGGACCACGTCTGCCATCCCTTGGCCGCAGCAGATCCTCCTCATCGAGGCCAACAAATCCACAATGCTGGGCAGCAGCCGCCGCCAAAAACATCTCCTTCTCCAAATCATGACGATAGCAGAAGAGTTGTCCATCGCGCAGCATGAACTGCTCCCCCTTCTGGAGGGGCAGCCGGCAGGCATAGCAAACGAAGCAGGGCAGATGGAATACATAGTTGGATATGGGACGCATCACCAGCTCCTGCGGCAGGATCGCATGACAGCAGGCGGCGCACTTGACACCAAATAGGCGATCGTAGTCCTGCTTACAGTAAAGCTTCGAGTTGCGCACATAGCAGGTGTGATGCAGCTGCAATCCACAGTAGCAGCAGGCCAAGCACTGTTCGTGCCAATTGGCATCGCCCACATTCATCAGATAACGGTCGTGGATCTTCTGGCCGCATCCTTCGCATAGCTCGTAGTTCTTCTCGCACTTGATGTGGCCTACTTCTGTAAGGAGTCAAGAAAGCAATGACAAAAAATTAACAATCAAATCGACTTAATCTCCCACTGTACACAGAAAAAAAAAAGCAGACGGAATAGGAGAAGAAAAAACTGATCCCCCTACGTGCTGGCAGCTGGCATATGTTGCTGGAGGACATCAGGCATGGGGCAGGAGCAGAAGCAGGAGCAGTTGCACACGCAGGACACGCAGACGAGTACGTTGTCAAATCGTGTGAAAATGTTTCTTGCAAACTCCCCCCTCGGCACCCCCTCACTTTTTTTGTGCTTATTGTTTCGCACTTCTGGCAGTCAAAAGTGTTTCGAAACAAAGACCAAAAAAAAAAAAAAAATTATCTGTCTCCGTCGGCGGCTGTAACAGCTTGTATTGATAGCTCCTTGATGCGTAATTGAAACGTAAAGTTGGCTACAATGTTTCCCAGTCGGATATTGATGAGGCAAAATACGGCAATCCAAAATATGTACTCAGAGCCCCTTTCACATCTCATCAGATAAGAGTAGTTTAAGAAACCATGTTGATAAATAAAGTCTGCAGTCTTAACATTTGTTAAGATAATTAAAGATTCGTGTAAATTAAGCACGTTTCAACTATATTTAAGTACAGATATTCTTGGCTTTTCCTTAAATGTACGCGTAGAGAACTAGTCAAATATCTACGTGCTGCTGAAATAAATGCTGTTGTTTTTTGTATTTGAGTGACTCGACTAATCTGTTCACATGCACGCACACACTTCAAACCGTAAACCGGTCATAAAAAGTAGTACCTAAAATGAAAAAAAAAAATAGAAAAAACAGAACGAAAGCTGCAGTAAACATAAAAAATATATATGTATATGACGAGCGCTAAACTGAAAAATGAACGGAAGGACGACGCAACTCTCATATTATATGACTCACTGGCTCACTGACAGAAAAATGTGCATGATTTATGGTTGGCACAATGGCAGCGCACCCTGCCCTTCATCCCCCCCTTCCCCCTTCGACCAGCCCAGCTCTTGATCTATGTAGATGTATGTGTATTTATGTGCGGGAGCTAAGTGAGCAGCGAAAACAGCATAAACCCTATGCAGAAATGTGGCAGAGTGGGGGATAGCCCCAAGGATTGAGGGCTGCTCCGTGTTTTGTGCGCTAAGCCAGCGTAGCGTGAAGTTGACAACAGGAGCTGGAAGGCAGTTTTAGGAATGACGATGTTTGAGAGGAATTGCTGTTCACATTTCGGTTGCTACAGGCGAGCAGGGGCCCCAAAAAGCATGCTACAACAACAAATGCAATGCAAGCAGCCTGGTTGTGTGTGTGTGTGTGTACATCAAATCGCATTCGTGATAACGCGAAAAATATTGCTTTGTGGCAGTTTTAGGCTGGTTTGGGGTTTGGCCAAAGGGTCATTTGATAAGTCCCGCTTTGAACTGGCAACACTCCGCTATTTCAGTGTGCACTCTGAATGCGATATTGTGGCAGATTTCTTTTCTTTGTTTCGCTTTTTTTTGCGAGTGCTATCCATTGACATTTGGCTTTGTGTAATCTAATCGGAATTTATGGCCTTTTGTTGCAGTTTTATGAAGAGATGTTTTTTGGGGTTTTTTGTGCTCTGCTGCTGCTAAAGGATATATTTTGACGCATTAGCGAAATGTGATAGACAAATGTATTTGATACATTTGATATGTGTTATGTTGTTGCGCTGTTCGCATTCAATTGGAAGCGCAACAGAAGCCTGGCGGTTGGCTGCTGATTGATTACGAGTTGCCTTGATCAGAAAACTTGTCGAAAAACGAACAGCAAAAAAGACAAACACAAACATAGCTAAAACAAGTGCGGCACACTCATGTCAAATTGTGGCGATTAAACAGCAGATAATTCCAAAATCAACTACGTTGATAAACGCGCCTAGTACTATAAAAATAAAATACAAACAGTTAATAGACAACAGCACCCAAGGTACGTTATCGTTATCAGCGCTTATCAGCGGACGGCGTCTCTGATTAGGGGCAGCTCGAACCCAACCCAACGCAAACCATTCCAACCCCATCCCACGCTTTATGGCGCACTTATTGACACATTGACAGGCAAGCGCAGGTCTATGATGATAAATTGACAGGCAGCCAAAAGTTGTGGCATATATTTTGGGGCTCAAGTCTCATACAAATAAACTTAGTCCGCGTGGCACGGAGATTTTTTTGCCAGACAGCCTGTGTGACAGCTCCTTGATACGATGGCTTTAATTACTCTGGCGAACGCAATTTCAAGCACTCAGCCACCCATTGAAGCGAAAGTGACAAATGCTATGCAAGTGTCACATATGTACAGGATACGTATGTGTACATATGTGTGCACATAGTTTTAGCTGTCACTGTACACAGTGTTCGCTGGCAAACGAGAATTTCGCTGAATTTGAATTTGCCAAAAAGAAATTTAGATTTCTCCTCTACTACGAGGACCTTTATAGTTCCTGAATGAATGCTGAATTCTTTTTAGTTTTAGTATTTGAACCAAGTTTCTTAAGCTGCATTTTATTTATTTAGGTAGAGCACCACTAGCCACCACTCTCTAAGCTCAGCATTCTCATTTAAGAGTAATCACTGTACTAGCTAAACATAGTCGACTACTCCTCCTGCAGCATAGAAAGAGCAAACCGTAGGTACCACAAAAACCAGATATGCTGAGACACAAGGCGCATATCTGACACGCAGTCTGTGTGTGGGATTGGAGAGATGAGGAGCTTTAAGAGCTGTTGAAGTGTTGAGTGTGTTCATTTCCGAGGTGGGGTCGACAAACTGCAGGTCTGAGTGCTGAGGCAGCCACAAATGCCTTGAAATTCCTCGTCCCATTTGCAGCTGCTGTTGCTGCTGCTGCAGTTGGTTTTGGCTTTTGAGTTTTGGGTTTTGGGTTTTCGGTTTTGGTTGTTGGCGTCAAATTCTAATTCAAATTCATAGATGAGCAATGCTATCAAGTCTGCTGGCAGTAAAGTGATTGGCAAACGGAAACTATTTGCTGCCATTTTGGCAATGGCTGCAGCCCAAGAATTAATAGACATTTCATATGTAAATAAGAGCATAAAGCACAATCGTTGTGTTCTCTCCATGTGTTAATGTGTGTGTGTGTGTGTGCGTATCGAAATCTTTGCGTGCTTGAGAGAGCTTCGCCCAGTTTGGGGTCCGGGTTCGCATATGCATCACACACATTGTTTGCGCACTTTGCATTTTGCCCAGAATTTCGTAAAGTTTGCCAGCAACACTTTCGTTGTTGCAAGCTGCTAAAAAGTGCTGCCTACTTTCGGGCGGGTGTGGGTGTGTGCGTGTGTGTGCGTGTGTTGGTGTTGTGTGTGAGAGTCTGTTGCATGCCTTAATCGCCTTTTATTGGTTGCACATACATACATACATATAATGTGCTCCAGTCAGCTTCATTGTCAAAATTATTTTGTGGTCAACTTGTGTTCATTCTTTTGGCAATACTTCTGCCGTCGGCCACCCCCTGAAAATTCAATTTTCATTGCTCCATGATTTATTATGCGAATATTCGCTTTGCATATCAATTAAATGTTATTTGGTTATTTTCTGGCCACAAGTTTGGCTCTTTTGCTCTTTTATTTGCAATCGCTTCGAAGCCAATTTTGGTGCACGTACATTAATCTATTATCCTACAAATAATTATCTACACGAACAAATATCCAAGAAATTTGAGAATGACTTAAACGCATAAAATGCAGATAAATTAGTGTCATTTATCTGCATTTATCTGCGTTTATCAAATAAAAGAAAGAATATTATAAAAGACACAGTTTGAGCTTAGAATGTAGCTCAAATATTTTTAGACATATATTTTCTACTCTCTGACGACTCGAATATATCTTTTGACTTAGTGTTTATTTAAGAGATTATTTGTAAATTTTTTATATTTTTAATATAGATAAATTTTTCAATTTTCATGACAATATAGTACATATAAGTGTCCTTTGATGTTAAATAATTATATTAATTGGAATACGAAATTTATATGTCACGTTTTCAATAAGAGTTTAAGAAACGTTTTATTTTTTATATTTTCAACGAAGATACTTTTGAAATTTTAGAAAAATTTTAACTTTTAGTTGCACTATCAAAAAATATAAAATAGCATTTGTAAGAGATTAATCAAATAAAACCAAAGAGCCCAAACAATTCAAAATCAGATATCATTTGATGAACTTAACAATCGCTTGGAAAGTGAATTAAAGCTACAAGCTGCTTGCCACATCAGCGGCAGCAAACGTAAAGACCGGCCCCAAAACCTAGAATATCACACGCAAATTGCGAAAATAATTTGGGCCAACTTTGAGGGGGCAATGGCAATAGCAGCGATGCAAACTAGCCGTAAGTAAAACACGGACGCATATCAGCCCTTCTCTCCCTCCACACCATTCCCCACCCAGCCAGCGAAGTGCTGGCAGAGAGACCCACACGCCAGACGCACACACAACTATGCCAAAAACGAAAAACGGGGAAGCCCCCAGGAAAGCGGAAGCGGAACGAGCCCGGTAAATGCCTCAACTGCCGGTGCAAAATACTTTTGGAACATACCTGTGCGTCCACTGCAATCAGCAGACAATTTCGATGCTGACGCCAGCGTCAACGTCGACGCAGTCGCTGCCGTTGCCGTGGCTGCTGCTGCTGCTGTTGCTGCTGCTGCTGCTGTTGCTGCTGCTGCTGACGTTGTTGTTGTGCCGGCTCCAGTTGCTGTTGTTGCGGCAGCAGCAGCAGAAGCAGCTGTTAATGTGTTGCAGGCGGAGTTTTGGGTCTTGTTATTATTGTTGGTATTGTTGTTGCTATTGTTGTTGCTGCTGCTGCTGTTGCTGCTGCTGGGACTGTGACCTGTGGGCGTTGGGCAGCTGTTAATTGGTGCTGGAGAGACAGCGTGTTGGTGTTGTTGTTGTTGTTGATGTTGAGAGGAAATTACGGCTGCCGTTAATGAAGCTGTTGCTGCCGAATGCTGGCTGCTGCTGCTGCTGCCGGAAATGTTTGCTGCCAAATTATTGTTGCTGCTGTTATGTCCATTATTGTTGTTGCTGTTGCTGGTGTTGTTGTTGTTGGCCAAACAGGCAGTTGTCATGTTGCTGTTTACACTCGGACTGTCCAGGAACCGTGCACCGCCATGATTCTGCTGCAGCGAATACAAACTGCCACCGACCTGATTCAGATTCGTGGGCATTGGATAAAACTCCAACATTGTATTGACACAAATAAAAAACGCGGGCACAGGTTTCCTTTTGTTGTTTTGTTCTTTTGTTTTTGTGCTTTTTTAAATTGATAGCAATTTGTCGTTTAAGTTTTGCTGCGTTCTTTAAAGCCACACGCACGTATAAGACCAAAATGTTGTGAACTACGAACACTTGCACGAGTTTCTGACTGAATGTTTCAAATGTTATGTTATATTTGCGATTTGCCAAGCGCGCTGACAACCAGCTGAGTCCGCTGTCAGTTTGCGTGTGATCGAACAATCAGCGAAATCAAAGCATTTCACTTTGTCTGCTGCTCGTTGCCGACTGTCGACTGTCGCCTGCCCAAAAAGTCCCTACATTGAATGTACCCACGCAGACACACACACATGCTCACACTCTCTCACACACACACACATATCGTTTGATTTGTGTGCAGTGCGCCTGCGCATGTTTACAAAAGCAACGGCAACAACAACTCGGAGAATTTCCCGTTGCAGCCAGCAGGCATAGCGTAGAGGGTTGCATGCAACAAAACGACAACAGCCAATGTCCAACCCCCAAACCCTGTGTGCCCCTTATGCCCGTCGCTTAACGGCGCATGTCTCAAGTGATTATTCGCAGCGTAAAGGGAAATTTACTCATGCGCAAATTTCCCTCCGCTCACAGAGGCCACACCTCAGCGGCGCTCTGATTGGTCGACAGCTTCCCCGGCAACCATTTTTTGCCTGATGCGCATGCCGCAAAAAGCCCTTTCGCAGGGGAATCGCATTTGGCTTGAATTTTTTCATTGTTTTCAATTTTTTTTTATACAACGTCTTGGCATAAATTTGAAGCAAAGTTCGGGTGGTTTGGTGGTGCACACAAAGACATACTGAGAGTCGCGGCAAGTTTTTTGTGTTTGTTGCATGCTGCAGTGGCCATTTCTTATGGGCTGTTTTTGCCAGTTGTGGTCGTTACTGGCTTTGAGTGGACCAAAAATACATGCTGCTAACGGTGGCCTTGTCGTTTTTTGCATTTTGTTTACTAGGTTTTTTTCGGTGGCCGCATAAGTTGGACAACAGCAGCAGCTGCAGCTGCCACCGGGTGTTGCACTTGCCGAATGGGACAGCCACAGCGCAGTGACATTAGACAGTGGCACCCTGTATATTGTAAAAATGCAACCAAGTCGAACACTCAACTCGATTCGTACTGTCGCACTCGCTCACCCACTTCAACACACACACAAACACTCACACACACACACACTCTTAAACATACAGATTACGAGAGGCATGCAACAAAAAAGGGGAAGACGGAAGCTGGCAAGACAAACCAAACATGGCGCTATGCATAAAAGTTTGGCCCTACTTCAGTTCCTTTCTCTGTTCCAGCCTCTGCCTTTGCCTTTGCCTTGGCTTTGGCTTTGGCTTTAGCTGAATGCTGTTTCTGGCTTTCTTCTTTTGTCTTGTGCTTTTGGCAACTTCTAGTTGGCTTTTGGCTTAAGACTGGGGCTTTAGCTTCACGGCGATTTTGCACAAAACTTAACTTTGGTTGTTCTTGTTGCTGTTGTTGCCTTTGTCGCTGTTATTGTTGTAACTGCTGTGTGTGTGTGCCAAGAAACTGTTGATGCCAATGATTCCTTCTGCCGTATACGGCTAAACATGGTTTATACCAGTTACCCTATTGTGTAAGGAATTCGCACAGTTTGATGGCGTACTCGAAAACACCGAGTGCTTAGTAAAGTTGTACAAGGGTTTTCCGCATCATGAAAAACATATTCATTTAATGTGGGTTGTTTTAAATCAAAGTAAGATATCTTAAAAATATGAATTTTTGTCCTTGGGCCAATACGCATTCAAATGAAAGGTTTATTCGAACAGCTATATTTGCCTCATATATGTATACACATAAGTCTTATATAGTCATCTGCTCAAAGTCCATCGCAAAATGTGAAGTTTTATAGCCCATAATCACTACTATTTCGGGGGCGTGTGGATAATTAAGCCAACTCGGCCCAAGTGGGTCCCAGACCCTAAGCCCAATAGTTCACCGTGGCCGAAACAAAAGCTGCAAATTATTATTTACGGGCCACCATAAAGATTAGTCGACTACAATTCATATGCATATATATAAATATATATATATACATATCTGTATATATACATTTTGATGTCCCATATCTGCAAGAGATACGAATCAGCGACAATTCAATTAGCCTTGGAAACAGTCGACTGATACCCATGCTGAATACATTTGCTGACTCCCTACGTCAACCACTTATTAATAGGTAAAAATAATGACAACATCAACAGCAACTGCCACAGAAGTAATGAAATCACGTTAACAATGCGCATTGAGTGGAAAATGTCACCGAACTGGACCGGAACAGGATTGCCTGTGTCTAAGCAAAATGTTTGGGTACTAGAAACAAATTTAATAAAATATCTAAAAATAAAAAACGGAAAGGGTAGCAGGGGCATCACTACACGCATTGTTTGTATTTATGTGCATGTGTGTGTATGTGTGTGTGTGTGTGCGAAAGGTTGCATTGTGAGCTGAGTAATATTGAATAACCACAACAGCAACCAGAGGAGTACGCTCGAGAGCCCGAGGATAAATAGTTTTTGTGTGGCACTTCAATTATCATCTGAGCATGATAAGCGCTAAAGAGCCATAAAGAACAAGTAAACAGCCCAGCCAATCCAGAAGTTGGAAAGTGAAAAGTGGTAAAAAAAAATAAAATAAATCCAAAGCCATTGGCAAGCCACACAAGACTACTTCACAATGTCTAGAGTCTACAGTATACACTCAGAAAAATATAGGACCAAAACAACAATGTGTGTAGGACTTTTTTTCTTAGGTAGTAGAAGGTTTTTTTTACCTATTTTAATAAATTTATATCATGGAAACTTAGAGATCATAAAAAAAAACAATTTCTCTGAGTGTTAAGGGGACCACCTTGTGGCGTTTTGTGTGTGAAATCAAGCAGCAAACAGAGCAGAGGCAGAGACTCATCGATAAAGGGATAGGGATAGGGGTCATTAGGAGTCGGCAATGTACCAACGATCTGGGCAACAATTCATTCCCGTTTCACATTCGCATTTGCCCATTGATGAGCAGTCAAGTAGAAGCAGAGAGCGTTGTGGCTTCGATGGTTCGGGTGGGTGTCATTTGCTTTGTTTGTTTTGCCAAGACGCATGACCCACTCCGCAGGCGTAGGCCAAGTTATTTTTATATTTATATATAGTCAGCCAGCGTCTTGGCAACAATAACAACAAGCGCAACAACAACTACAGCTACAACAATGCAGCTGCAAGGAAGACAGATATAGAGAGAGGGGGAGCCGGGGTGGAGGTGTACAACGCGTGCTGAGTGTTGGGCAGGCAAAAATGAGAAGATGAAAAAAAGGACACTGCCAGGCAATGTGAAGTGTGTAAACAACAAAGGCTGAGGAAATAAGGAGCTATTGCTGGAGTTGCACCCGCTATGAGCACGCTGCATGCCACTGCCTGAAGTGGGCTAATTTGACGAGCCCCTGCTTGGCAACGTTGCAACAACCCCCAAGTCCAGTAACCTCCGATCTGTAAAAACAAAAGTGTTAAAGGATTTATGCGCGTAATTTTGCAGATGTTTAGATTTCAGTTTCAGCCACTCTCTCTCTCTCTCGACATCGGCCAAATTAGTTCCTGCCCGGTGTGTGTGTGTGCGTGTGTGTGTGTGTGTGCGGACTTGTGTCAACAGCAGCAATGAATGCTGTGCCCTAAACCCAGTTCGCAATTGCAGTTGATAGACACGCTGTCTGCTCGACAGACAGCGAGCGGACTGAGCTCTTGTCTTTGTGCAGCATGAAGTGCCACAGCGTGTGCACAATTCTCGTTTGGGCATCATTCGTTCCTCTCTTCCATTGAATACGTTTTCAATAATATGTTCTGTTTGTTTAATGTCAACTTTGGTGCACCCTCCCACCTCCAATCCCCTACCTCCAGAGCCACACAGCCCCACGAATGCTCATCTCGCAGATATTACAGTGGTCTCTCGCATATGAAAACTTCGCACATATTAGAATTGAAATTTTCTAGAGACGATTGAATCGGATATTTTTAAACAAAAATGTTGATGTTTTTGTGTAGGAATCAGACATCCAGTAATTAGAATTATTTGCGAGCGACCACTGTAATTTTATTACCGTTCACAGCATTGTGTTGGCTTCGAGCTCTGAAGTGCTTTGTGCCCCAAAATGTTTTTGAGTAGTGCACGCAGAGCTGCATTGTGTTGGCTGTTTATTATTGCCGCACTCGCATATATGGTTTATTTGTCTTTCGAAATAGCATTTAAGCTTTTGTTTATGATTAGCTTTCTGAAATGACTTGTCTGCCAGCCAGCCAAAATGTTTATACAGCGCTGAGCAGCAAAGAATTATAAACATTTTTATGGTGTGAACTTTTTAGTCCTCCAGTGCGCGTTGTCCTCCACAGCGTGTATTTCGATATTTGTAAATTGTGTTGCTGATACGAGTGTCAAATTGAAAACGATACTTTGAGTTTCGGTTTCTTGTTGGGAACGACAACATCAAATACAAACACAAATGCGAAATACAAATATTGGCAATACGCTGGAGACCAAAATCAAATAGTTGGCGGCAGAATACGCCCCGCTTTTTGGTTTTGTCCAATATTCATTTGGCGTGCGACGAAGCGGCAATAAATTGCTTGTGGGCGCCACAAAAACCCGCTTACATTTTGGTGGAGGGGTGTGGCGGGGCTTGGGATTTTTGGGATCGTTATTCATATGCGCGCTTTGGGATTTGGGCTTTGAGGCCCCGCATAAACCATAAACGCATAAAAATAATTTTCCAAACGGTCGCCGGTATCGATGGACGCTCAAATTGTTTGTGCTGCTGCTGCTGCTGCTGCTGCTGCTGCTTGACTATTTTTCATTTTGCTAGCCATTTTGGGACCATCATCCGTCTCTGCACCGACTGCTCATATTTTCTTTTCGCTTGCCAGCACAATTTCCAATTTCATTTGCGCGCTCTACGAACGCGGAATGTTGGGGGTCCGGACGCATTCATCATTGACGGCGCCAAGCGTGGGCCATCCAAGCGCAGTCATCATCATCGTCATTGCGATTCCCAACATTGGTGGGGGGAGGGGGTAGGGGGTAGGAGCGGGAACAGGCGTTTGGCCGTTTGAAAAAGCAACATTTCAGCCATATTTTTTCTTGCTTTCAATTTGGCGCTGCAAGCTTTGGTCATTTTTCATAGGGCTTTTGATGCGTAACCCGCCAATTCTAGTGGCAGATCCCGCCCAACCATGCCACTTCTTTTTTGTCTCAAACGCATTGCCTTTGAGCGATTTGAAGTCAAGTGTAAAAACCGTTTTTGGCTAACAAAAAAGCTATATGCGCCGCTTCCCAAAAGCCAAGTGTTTTTAAGTTTAATTTGAAAAATATTTGAATTTTGCTCATTTCTTGGTTCACTGGACCTTCTACGACTCCAACTCCAACTGCCGCTTCCGTCCCCTGACCAGCAATTGGTGCGAACTCAGCAATGACAGCCATCAATGGGAAAATCTATTTCGAGTCAACTCAGATTCTATTTATTTGTGAAAACAACTAGCTGGATAGCCCACAAGGGGCACAGGCAAACGACTCTCAGATCGACAGATACGAAAGCAAACAACCCTCGTACTCAGTTCCCAGCTCTCTCAGCTCCAATCAGCCACACAATCTTTGATTTTCTGATGCTGATGCCGATTTGTTTGCCCTGCCCCTGCCAAAAGTTTCAATATTTACACAAATTGCTCGTGGACCGAACACAAATCGCAATTTCGACCGTACTTCAATAGCACAATCTGCGACCCCCCCCTAAAAATTGTCATTACGAAGCATTTGATGTGTGCTCAAGCCCTTGGGAACAATTTTGAGGTATGTTAAATGTGATTTCGGGAAAGGGTAGTTCAAGTTTGTTAATCGCGCTGTCAACTTGAGAAATGTGTAACTAAGTATGACTACGGTTGTATCCTTAAATATTTTAAACATTATGATATCGTTAATAGTCAGTAGACTAAGTTTACTTATTTTATTATAGGTTTAATTTACCAAGCTGTGAAATTTAGAGACAACTTCAATGAAATGATTTATGTTGACCAAGCAATATAAATATGGGCCTATATATTCAAATACATTCACATGAATTTATAGAGGACAGCCAATGGTCAGTGCGGCGTCATAAAAGCCAGAAGCCCATCTAAAAACACAGCAGCATCTAAATACTGGGCAAGAGTGAATAAAAAAAAAATATTAAAAAAAAAAATATCGAAGCAAACACGTATTTTTTTGGCAGTAGTTTTTGGTTGCGTAGCTTTTATGTTTTTGTTGTACTCGCAGTTGTTTTTATTGCCTACTATAGCCTGGCGACAAAGCAACAAACACAGCAAATACTCCAATATCCAAACACACAGATGCACATATATCCACAGAGGGAGATAGATGGAGAGAGATAGATAGAGAGAGAGAGAGCTAGAGTGAGAGAGCAAGCGAGGTTATCTCATACATATTCCGTTTACGTAGCCCGTTCGTTTAACTGTTGTTTTTATGCGCTGCAGACAAATATTTGCTTTCCGACAATAGTCATAAATACCAAAAGCTACATGCTCGGCATACTTAGAAATACACACACTCACGTACACACTGGCGGAGCCAGCGACCAGCACAAATAGAAATCGGGCAAAAGCAAATAGCGCACAGGATATGGTTTTTGGCAGCAGCAGCAGCATCAGCAGCAGAAGCCAAGGATAGCTGGGGCAGTCAGAGTATAGTGCCAAAAAAAAAGAAAGGAAAGCGAGACAAAAGAAAGGCGAAGCCAGCGAAAAATGCGATTGCTACTGGCCCGTTCAATTGGGTCCCAGTCCGGACCAGAGGGCCAACAAAATGGTTGCGCAAAAAGCGTCGGCAGTCGCCAAAAATATTAGAAAAAATGTTCAAGCCAGAAATGGTACCAATGCACACACACACACACACATACACACACTGCTAGATATATGTCGGGTAATGGTCGCAGGGACATGCCAAAACGTTTAACGAAATGGCGACCAACAACTGTGGCCAACAGCCACGCACACACACATCCACATCTGTGTCTGTGTGTCTGTGTGTGTGAAGTGAAGTAGCCAACGCTGCTGGCAACAACTGCAACTTCAAAGCCTTGCAAACTTTTGATTCGCGAGTTGGGAAAACCGCCCAGCACGAAGTTGCCAAGTCGAAAAGCTTATCCATGTGAAAAATCTATGGCGCGTGTCTGCTGTATGCGCTGCTGCCCATCGAACGGTGCTTCTCAATCCCGTTGCCCCGTAGTTGCCCTTAACGCATTACACCTTCCTAGAGAGACGAGAACGAGCCAATAGGCAAACAAACAAATAAACAGTGCTCACGTGCCAGCACCGAGGATTATCCGCGCATCACAATCAAAACAACAGCAACAAACAAACTACCCGCCGAGTATGTGCCTCCGGTACGACAACGGTTGCTTGTCCGGTCCAACGACCTGTTTGATTTGCACCACACCCTGAGAAACCCGGCAGTTTACGGGGCCGCTTTTTGCGATGCTAATCTACGCGAAATGTTACAAAATGTTTAACAATTAAGTAGCAACACGCGCTGCCACGCTTCGAGTGTGCATGTGTGTGCGTGTGTGTATCGTACGCAGCCCTCGGGCCTTTTTTTTATTGACAGATATCGCTTACAGATACGCGCCACTTGAACACAATTGAGCACTGGAAGGCAGAGAAACGACCACTTGATCACATCAATGATATGTGCCAGCGAGGAGCTAATTTCCAGCTCAAGTTACCCAAGGACAAGTGCTGTTGAGGATGTTTGAATGTAAATGCAGCCCATTTAGAGCCCAACTTGGAATTGTATGTAGTTCATGATAAGTATGTGCTTAAGCACTTAACTACTTTGTATGCGGAGAGGAGAAGAGATTTTGAAAATATGCCAATATCACAAGATTAAATCAAAATAAAATTCAATTTCTCGATTTCAATTAGATATCTAAAACTTAGTAACTATTTTAAATTATTATTTATTAGAAAAATATTAAAAATATTAAATAGTCAATCAAAGACCAATTTATATATTTTTCAAGGATATATTGAAATGATATTCTTATATATAGATGTAAGTATTTGTATTTAGTATTAAGAGCGTATTTGCACTATGCTGGGGAGGATTTGCATCTTATACTTTCAGTTTAAAGCGCATGGAGTACGTATGTATTGTATATTTAGTATATATTTTGTATGTGTAATATGCCAGAGCAACCGCACGGAAATGCTAGCATCGACAACAAGAAAAATAACATGTTGCCGATGGGTAGAACAACATGGCGTATGCCGAATGTACGAGCCACTTATTAAAAATGGAAAGAAAAAAAACGTGGCTGAAAACCAGCAAGCAAACTAGTACGAGTACAAGAGCAGCAGATGCAGCAACAACTAACAAAGTGACTGCCAGAACCTGGCGACCAACAAATGGACAGGGTTGGGAATAGTTTGGGCAGGCGGACAAGGAAGCGATGAAAAGAGCAAAACAGGCAATGGCATCGGTGGAAACGATACAGCAAGCGACAAAGTGCGGGAAGTTTGCACAAGGACATTGCAGCACTCACCACATGCATGCACACAAGGATATGAAAGTACACACATTGCTACACAGCCACATAGATACACACACACATACACACACTCAAACATGTATGCACTCAGCACAACCGCACAGCACACAGCCGCCAGAAGGACAGCAACAAAAAGACTGAAACGAAGTGTTGCCGAGGAAAAAATCAACGTGACAGCCAGTGCAAAACAGTTAAATGGGCTCTTACCCACATATACATATATTTTAAAAAGTGTGTATAAGTGTGTGTGTGTTTTGTGTGTATTTGTGTCGCAGTACGACCAATTGAAGTCCACATCTCCGCAGCACTTGCCATGCATGCAGCAACATGCAAAAAAACATTGAGCTGAAGCACTGAAGCCTGCGTGTGTCCAATGTCAATGAGCCTGGCCACTTTTTGGCGCCCCAACGCCTTGCCCCAGCTACCACTTCATGACAGCCACGGCACCATACCGCACTCCAACCCCACACTCCTCACACTTTGAGCGTGCGCTTCACTGCATCCAATGACAAACCAAATATGTTTGGTGGTTTTTACGCAAGACCCGCTCCCAGGCAGCATGGGTCTGGACAACGCCCACACACACGCACATACATGTATGTATGTGTACATACATGCACTCGAAATCAATCAGCATCATGAGCAGCAGCAGCATCACTGTCCACAGCTCCAGTAGACTGCTTCCGGCGAATCATTCAGTCAATGTAAATGTAAATTTGCGCCTCGTTGCATGCTTTTCGTCCTTTGGCTCGTTGACTTTCTGTCAATGTCTGTGTCGTGACTTTTGTAATGAAGTTGAAGTGGATGTTGCATGCATGTCATGTGTTCTTTTGATACCGTGTGTGAGTCTTTTGTTGACGTATTACCACTGCTGCAAGCAGCCTGGTACACATTTCCGAACTACTCCTTTATGTATGCATGCAACTGCAGCGTGTAGCACCAAGTGCTGTAAAGTCAATTATTAACTCGCATGCCGCTGCAGGCCACTCAAATGTGGCAATGTTGTAACCAGCTTAAGGTTTGCTGCCTACAACTCATAGTCAAAGTTACTGAAATTTCCATTAGTTCATATTATTTTAAATAGAGTCCATTATATTCGAACGATCTGTGTGTTCTGTTTCAAAATCAATGAGATTGATGAAAATTCAACGTTGTCAGAGCCTTTAGGACAAGCGCAATATGAAATGTTATAAGGCTCATTAAAATTCATGAGAAGTCGGTTGTAGACGTGCAAGGCAAAGGCAAACTCAGTCGACAGACTTACTTTGTGCGAATAAGCCAATTAATGCACAGCCGTTAGGCTGCTCACTCAGTCCTTTGAGGCAGCCAGGAATGAGGAGACAACATAAACAAAGTAAATGTCTTGGCTCGACGCAAAATAAACATAAATAAAAGCCAACTGGCAAACACTGAGAAACTGTGTAGCTGCCGCACAAGAACGAGCAACTGCAAAAGGTGCAAAAGAATGAAAAGCATTTTGGGATCAAAGGTTTGTTGGTGTGCACACCACGACATCCTAATGATGATGTCATGAATAAATTAGTTGACTTTCGACTGCCAGAAGAGCTGAAAACTATACGCGCCCAGAGCCAAAACTTAATGCCAATGCCAAAGCTGCTTGCGATGGTTTATGGGCGTTGTCATGGGTGAGACGGGGTGTGGTTTTTGTTGGCAACGCCTACTTCTATGCTTCTGGAAGTTTTTTAGCGGTGCGCTGCTTAATGACAAAAATGAAGTGAACCGCAAATTGTGGAAGTGCGGTTATTGAGCCAAAATCAAGAACCGCAAAGCTTTAACTCAAAAAATGTCGCACACGTGTGCAACGATGAAATTATTTAAATTAAGTTGCAAATTATGCAAATGGAAAATAGCTAGGATCTGCTGTGGTTGCCTTGTGGCAGGCAACGCACGTGCGTCTGCCCGTTGCAGGTGGCCGGTCGGACAGCCACGCCCACTTCAACGCCCAGTATGTCACAGACGTAATTTAATTAGTTGCGCCTATTTTTGCGATCAATCATTCAATTTTCTGCGCCATAAAATCAGTCAAGGAGGGGAAACAAAAAAACAGAAAGTGGAAACAAGGCGAACACTTGTTCTGCAACCTTGTTGCAGTAGCACGAACCGCCCCCTCTGCTTTTGAAACAGTGCCAAACAGGCTTGTCATTTATGTCCTGCTCGCTTTTGCTACGCTTTTTACCGACTACCCCTGAGTTGGGCAGAGGGCGGTTGGGACAATCTGTCACACGCTCATGTACTCGTGTGTAAGATTATGTAGCGCTCCGGGTGCGGGTCAGGTTCGGGATCGGCAGCGGTACTGGGGTTGGTTTTTGGGCTAAAGTTTTTTTGGCCGCAAATTGTTTTATATGAAATAATCTCAAATATTTGTGCCCGCAATGAAATTAGCCAAATTAACACCTTGGTCCGCAAAGGCTTAGCCAAAAATAATTGAAATATTTTTTGTTTTATTAAAAGGAACCAGACTTTGCTGCAGACTAAGGAAAGGCAAAGTCGGGTCAGAGGTCAGAGGCTGCAAATATATATATATATAAAAATATATACAAAAAAAAAAAGCTTGCATGGATTTTGGTCAGTGTCCTTTTTTGTTTCGCTTTGTGTTTCCCCAACTCACTCAATTAGGCCGACTTTTAGCCAGCCACGCAGACAGGCAGTCCATTTGGGCAAATGCTTTAAGCCATTTTAACAATTTCCATTAACAAATATGCACAAATTGCCTTTTGGCGGTTTTTGCAAATAAATGGTACAAAAAATATTTTGACAAAAATACTTACACACACACACGCAATACATATAAAAAATACGTATGAGCGAGAGTAATATAAAAAGTAGGCGAAACAAAATGCGTGCTACAAACATTTTTTTGTGTTTTTTTATTTGTTCGACCGAAAATGCATGAAATATTTTTGTAAATTATTTTTATGCACTTCATTAAATATTTAAACAATTTGGGCGCCAGGCAAACTGACCCGGTAGCCTCGCCCGGAGCCACAGAAACACACAGCGTACTTTAATCAACCGTAAAATGTTGACCTTTTTTGTGGAGAGAGGGGCGAGATATGGAGTTGGGTTTTGTACATGGCTCTTGCAACATACTGTTGAAGTTTCTCCAGAGTGTGGTGGGCCTAATGGGCCAAAGCCCAAAACCGAACTGTATGCACAGTGTACACTATCCAGCTATCCGGCTACCATTTCTGGTATTTGGTATCGAGCTTAAGATTGAGCAGGAGCAGAGAGAGGGGCGATTGGGGGGTTTGGTTTGCATTTACATAATTTATGCCGGTGGCGGGCGTCGGGATGAATGGACTGCTATGGTATACCACCATCACTCGGACTTGCAGCCAATTTCATTTGTGGTTTCCACATTTCATTTTATGACATCGTGTGACATTGTCGACTGCTGCTGTTCATAACTTCCACGTGGCAGGCAGGCGAGTGACATTGAGGTTTTTATGTCGTTGATGACGAAGCTGGCAACAACTATAAGTAGAAATGTATTTTAAATGAAAACCATTAAAACTCATATTGTTGAGCAACATTTACACTGAGAAGACCAATCAAATATTTATTTTGTAAAAATATCCAACACAAAGTCAGCTTAAAGGTTTTCGTGAATTTCCTATACATAAATAACTAACTTAAAGACATCGTTTAAGGAAAGACTTGAAAATCTGTTGCCTTTTAATTTTCTCAGTGTATTTTGTTGTATATATGAATTTAAGATTTATTTATTATGCGCATACAAATGCATAAATTATTTCATATTCAATGTCCATTCACACACTCATGCTTTATTTATGCATTTATGCACACCAAAATTCATACACACATTTGTTGTGCAAATTTCCACAAAGACCTTTCTCACGCCTCCTTGCCTGAACGCTTCTGACTTGCACTCCTCCTCCACCTCACTCGTGCTCCTGCACCCGCTGCTAGCTTGTAGTTTCTGGCCATTGCCAATAAATTCACATCAAAGGTCTTTATTTGTGTTTGCTTAGCAGCGAAAGCCAAAAAGGATGCGCAGAGCGTACACAGCGGCTGTCAGTTGTCCCCATCCCCCAAACACACACACACACACACGCACCCCCTTCTCCATCTCTGGAACCGTCAGCATCATCGTCTGAATCTATGCCTCAGCCGGCGGCCAGGCCTGTGCAAATATCATTTTCATTTCAATTGAGCAGCTCGGCTTTGAGCATTACTTGGTCCCGGGCGCTAACCTACGACACGCGTGTCATCAGCTAATCCCGATGCTGCCGCTAAATGATTTTCTAGTTGCCAAGGCAGCCCACACACAGCAAGGATACACAAAGTACTGGGCACGTGTCAGTTGTTTGGGCCCCCGAAGCGAATATGTGGTCGGGGTGGGATCGGGATTGTTGTCCGGCGTACGTCTTGCATTGCAATGAACTCAACACTTGAGCCGGTGACGGCGATTGACAAAGTAACTCCCTGGCATTAGCCGAGTGACCGCCAATGGATTTTTAAATACTCGGCACACGCTCCTCCATCCGAGCGAGCGAAGCTGCTCAAATTAAACGCCTCACCAGGCTGACTGGGCTGCTTCTTCTGCGCCATTGCCAAATAAATAACTCAATTGTTTTGTTGACATTTTATTTGACACGTGACTTCGGCTGGTTAAACACCAGGACTAAGACCAATCCCACCAACCCCCAACCCAACCAACCAAGTCCTGCTTTAATGCTTTGTTCTTTTTGCGGTTCATGTGGCCGCCAACGTTGCCAGCGCCGACGGCAATTAATCTGAAAGGTGTCCATTAAAGGCGGACACGCGCCTCGCAGCCCATAAAAGATATAGTTGTTCGCTGAGGTGGGCGGGAAGTGGGCGTCTGAATCCATGTAATAGTGTCAATTTCGTATTTATGGCCTGCCAAGCCAGTGATTTGTGCTGCTCCTAAAAAGAGGCTTTTGCACTCGACACCCGTAACTTATTTACACCTTATAAGTTTTACAAATTTATTCATGGCGAGGCATCCCTTCCCGTGAGCCCCAAGTGAATTGCGTAAGTCTAAAGGAGGAGTGTTCGCGAGGCTCTAATGCAAATTTCCTCAGGAAACTTGTAAATGACAAGAGCGTGACACGAACAGCCAGCTTTTCACACGAATGTTGTGAATTGTATTTGAGCACACAATCATATACCAATGAGTATAAGTTTGTGTGTGTTTGTGTTAGGCATGTGTGCTGCGCTTTGCCGGAAACGGATGTGTAAAGTATATACACTCTGCCATATAATAGATAAAAGCACACATTCATATACACCTATGGTGATGATGATAAGCACATCAAATACCCTCATAAGAACAGAGCTCGCTCGTGGTCAGCGGTGATTTTTATAAATTAATTGACATTAGCGTAAATGATTGTTATGGAGTAGATGATTCTGAGATTCTACTTTCGAAGGATTTTACTGCTATTGAACTTTGAATTGAGAAAGCTGATAAAACACAAAATTCACTCAATACACTGAAAGTAATTATACTAATTATTAGACGATCTCATTTCTGTAGAGCTCTGAGGTTCAACATTGACTTAGAATGACTTAAAAAAAACTGTTATGGGTTTGAGCTCGCGTTTCTTTTCTTTGAAATGCATATACCCATTATGTGTGTGACATCCAGGGAATTGAAATGTGCATGACTTGTTTAGTTTGAACAACTTTTGTCCCGACCATAAACCGACCGGCTGCCTATTTCAGAGCCACAGAGCCCACTGTTTGTTTGCCTGGTTGCCTGGCTGCGTGGAAGACTTTTGACTTTCTTTTAAAACAATTTAGCTTTGTGTACCGCCTGCATATGTGTTAGTAAGTGGGTGTGTGTGTGTGTGTGTGTGCCCGTGTGTGCGTACGCTCATGTGGTTGCTGACACAAACCAAAATTTAAACAAAAGAAAGGCTCGAGCAACTCAGCTCGAGTGCTCAGCATGAGACAAACCTACTAAGACTGTTGGCTAACGGAAACCGCACTCACACACTCCAACGCATACCAATACTAGCCCACTCACACACAGACATATATATATATATATATACATATATATATATATATATATTTATATAGCTGCTAAGTGACTCTTGGCTTTTGTTATTCTGGCTCCGCCTGTCTTTGAAGCGGTAGCAGCAACGGCAGAAAAACTGAAGTATATTGTTAACAGGATATATAATACACAAAATAAAGTTTTCAGCCAAAGTTACACAAAAGTATTTCGCAAGTTGTGCGCCCCAAACCCAACCCCATCCCCTCCTTCTGCTCAATTGCCGCCCTGAGCCCCCACCTTTTTGGCGTAACCTGCATCACCTTTCACTTGCTTTGTGTGTTTGATTTAAGGTATTGTTTTACTTTTATTGAAATAGAAATTAAATACAAAGGAAATGGCAGCCTGTGTATTTAGCTGTGTCGTGGAAAACATTTTCTCAGTTGAGATTCAAGGTATTTTAAAGCTCGAACAATTTTATCGGATTTGAAAATATAGAAATCCAGTTTAGCTTCAAATTCAATCAACAATGGGCGAAAACAGTTAGTTCTTTTGTTCCGTTATCAAATGAGTAGCAAGTTAGTAAAGAGCGCAAGCCAATATCAAAATGAAATCCCAGTTTGAAAATGGGGCACTCGTAATGAATCCAATTGAGTGCAGCGCTGTCTGCTAATAAATAGTGGCAGAAGCTTATTGTCGAATAAGTGAAGACTGAGACGCTGCCCTCATTTATCTTGAATGCTCCAACATCCAACAAGACAATAACCAGCAATAGCAAACCAAACCAAACTGCGGAGGCCCCAAGAAAAAAGTACTCGGAAACTGGCGCAAAGGAGCTGTCAGTGAGTGCGACGAATGTACGAGAAATGTAACCTTATATAGAAGGGCAAAAATAAATGTTTTCAAATGTTTGACGCGTACTGACAACAAATAAGCTCTCACACACACAAGCACACACACACACACACGCACAGTTGAGGATGCTTGACAAGCGTACAATACACTGAAAGATATGTGCATACACAGACAGAGATACGCACACACACACACACACACAAACGCTCACGCATTTGTCTTGCTGTGTATGCGTGCATTTAATGTCTGTAATTTACCGTTAAGTAGACAAGTATTAATGGTGAAATACCAACGGAATGCGTAGCGCTGCGCAACTTAACAAACATACAAAACGGCCACAGCCGGAGACAAGGCAGAGACAAGACAGAGACGAGGCAAAAGAACGCTCAAACAAAGGCGGCCAAAAGCAGCAGCCATGAAAAAAAGTGCCAGCTAAAAACAAAATGGCGACGACGACGACGACAACATCAGTTTGACTTGACGTTGAAGTTACATGTTAACTGTGGCAGTGCCACCCCCACGTACAAGCAACCACCCACACACTCACTCACTTACACACACACACACACACATTCTGCAAAGAACACACCCACGCCCATAGACACAAATAAGCAATTGTCAATGTGGCGCGCGCATGTTGCCTCCCCAGCAGAGATGTCAAAAAACAAAAAAAAAAAAACAACAAAAAAAAAACGAGAAAAAAATATAAAAACGAAAAAAAGAAAACGCCAACAAATTCCAAAGAAAACTCAACTTTGGATTGTTGGCATTTTTGCTGTGTGCTTTGAATGCTGAAAGCGGAACAGAAGATGTGCGGAACGGGACGAAAATTCACCGGGGCTTACACAGACCGAGTAGAAAGCAAGTCAGCATTGACAAGTTGGATTTACCACTCCAACAGATACCCTGGCAACAGAATGGACTATATGAAGATCAGATTCAGCAATTGAAATTGTATTTGTATGTTTGAGAAGAACACATTAGAAATGTTGACTATTGAAGTTTGCGGGTGCTAATTATCTAGAATAGATGGCAAAAGCTTCACGAATTTAATTCACTTAACTATTTTCAGATAACTCTGTCGCTCGTACACTCGACAACAGCGTATTATACCCGCTTTTACGAATTTTATGGACTACGAGGTATAAAAAAATATTTGCGCGTTAAAATAGTAGATAAGGAGAAATGGTAAGAAAGCTGGAATGACAAAACAAACGCGCCATTTTCTTGACGTTCACCAATTTGACATTTTACGTGATTTTGGAGCAGAGGGGTGGCATGGCCGTGACTCACACACACACACACGGACAGCGGACCCTTCGGTAGGGGCAATGTGACTGACTTGCCATTTGCTGAAAATTACAAACTGCCAAACTGTGTGTACGCTGCGCTTATGTAATTGAGTTCGAAAGCGGCCAGTCCAGAAGTCACCAGAGCCATCAGAGCCACCAGAGCCACCGAACCACGTACCATCGACCCCAAAACGGGCTCAAGCACATTTTTCACAATTCATTTCATTTTGCAGCTCGCGCGTTTACTGCAAGGCAACATTATTACAAAGAATATTGTACGAAATAGAAGAAATGAAAAAATGGCAGCATAACTTAAGGCGCTTTCCCACACACACAAAGGAAAAAAAGAAGCAGAAAATTGGAAGCGCCTTAAACAAAAAGATGCAAACAAATGCTGCACAATAATTTGGTTTTTATTTTTTTTTTGTTTACATTTCTGCTCTCTTCTTGGCAAAATTTCAATGTCCTACTCGTTGGCAAGACGCAGTCCTCGCTGACTAGACTAAGATGGATTAAGATTAAGACCAAGTAGCCCGCGAACAGCAGACAGTTGCTGCTACACTTTTTAGCTGCACTAAACAATTTTTCTTGATTTCATTCGCATTCTGGTTGGCGCTACAGTCTTGTGCAGTTTTCAACCATTTTGCTTGCTCAACTGCCGCTCGTCAGCTTTGTATGTCTGCGAGCATTAGAAAATAATATTTTATTCGCTTCACTTACAATTTTTCTTGTAGTCCTTGCGCTTGACTGCGCCACCCACCAAATTCCCTTTTCTCGTTGCAAGAGCAAAGGTTGTAGGATTGTGTCTGCGGGTGTGGGTGTGGGTGTGTGTGTGGATGTGTGTGTGGCATGGTATGGTGTGGAGTGGAGTAACGCCGCCATATTGTTGGAGTTGTTGATGTTGAAAAATGTTACATGCCAGAAATTGCTGGTTACCCACATGGAAATTACGTTGCATGTTTCATTCAAGGCACCCGCCCGACTGAGCAATCGTCTTCGACTTCTGCTCTTTGCCATTGGCTTTCCTGTCGGCAAGCTGACATGGCGAAACTCAAGCCATGGGCCATGAGCTGCCACAGAAAATGGATCCAAATAGATAAGTTGGACTAGCTGGAGAGCTTCGAAGCGATTTATTTCCTTAAGCGTTGTTCGTTATTATTCTATGCGTAACAGTCAAATTGGAAACGAAAACACCACTAGCCAAGTATTTCCACACAAAGTATATCGTTTTTCGACCAACAAAATGTTTAAAGTCTTAAAATATAGTCTTGCTACAAATTAAGGAGGTTAGTAAAGTAAAGTTTCGGAGCGTTGATGTTTCGAAACGTATTCTTATTCGTTAAAAAATTTTAGAATTTATAAGAGCTTCAGATTCTAATCAAGAAAACTATACGAATTCTATGCGAATTTAGAACAGTGCTTCTTTTCCAAGTGTGGATGCTACCACTGATGCGAATACTAATTTTTGGCATTCTTAAATATCAGCCATGCTCAGTTGAAGTGTAATCAGGCATGCCAGTTCACTCTAAAGCCCTTTTGATGAGTTAACTGGGCAAAAATCAATTTTATTTGAATTTTACAATTTAACCATAAAACCACAGAAAGCATTTTAAACGCATTTTTAATAGACTCAAATATGTGTTTTATAAAAGGCACATCTGCATCTGCAACCGCACCCCGCACCCCCAGCATCGCATAGAAGCCTACAGACCGCTGCCTGCCATGTTTGTCAGTCTGTATGTCGTTATTGGCTGTACGCATGCATCAATGTATCAATATATATTTATATGTATATTGTTTGTTACAAAATTTGCGCATTTACAAAAGCCATTGAATGCAGCGGGCAAAAAACGCGCTAAAATTATCGTTGGCTTTTGGCAGACAGCTCCGCTGTTGTTCTCTGGCATTTTATTTTGCCTGATGGAAAATTAGTTTTTGCACGTTCTACAGATTTATCTGCCATGTGAATGTGTGTGTGTGTGTGGATGTATCTGTGTTGGATGTTTGCAAATAGTCTACATACTTTCAGCGCTTATACAAAGTCGAGTGCCTTTTTTTTTTGACTTACGTTGCTGGCAAACAGCAAATAACAAACATCAAATATTTGGAAAACCGGCGAATAAATTGTTTACGAGCACAGGGAATTTACGCGAAACGATCAGGATAAAATATATATTTATAAGCACTGAAACCTCAAGCTGCAACTTTCAACAGAGATCAGCATGCTTTGCATAAGGGCCGACATATGAAATTGTCTCATCCTCCGGTCCAGAACGTGTCCCCGCCATTGTCATCGTGCACACATGTCGCTGGCTCTGTCGACCCAAAACCATAACGACAACTGACCATGAAATGGAAGTGCATAAAATACATCAATGGCGCTGTAGCTGTTGCCAATTGCACGTTGTGTGGTCAAATAGAAGAATGTTGTCATAAGTGCCATTCGCACTGCTGTCGACGGACATCGATGTGGCCACTGTTCACCCAACATCCTCAAACAACGCTTCGCTTGTTGGATCGGCAGCCAGGACAACGCTGTATTGTTGGCCACATAGGTTTAGAGGAATGAGAGCATCGTCTCCATGGCTTGGACCCAAACACAGTCCATTTAATGGGCGCTACCTACTCACCGTGTGACACCAGCATCCCCTTTGTGTCTGGACAAGTATGTTCAAGGTCTCTGTAGCACGCAGGATCTAATTCCTTGAAAATAGCATAGTCCCCTCTATTGAAAATTTTCACGAGCTTTGACATTCTGCACATAAACTCTGGCAATTTAAGCTTATAACAACTGTTCCGACGCATATTCTTTTTCATTTTTCGACTTGCTCTCGCGCAACAGCTGCTGCCGTGCCGGAGTTCGATGAAAACATATTGAAGGGACGCATCCGTAGTTCCTGCCTAGGTTGGGAGCATTGCCGGCAACCCACTGAAAATATTGTAACGAGCATTGACTGCTTAGTTTTTACTTTTCCTTTGCATTCAATTGTTTGAAACTTGGGGTACTGGCTCTGTTGCCACTCGGTGGCAGAAAACATCCACCAGCAATATGTACAACAATATTTGTAAAATGAGTATATGTAAACTGTGAAATCCAAATCCAATTCCAATAGGAAGAAGGGAAGCACAATGTATTCCCATATTTTTTAATAATACAATTTAACTAAAATTAAATGTAAAAATTGTCAAGAAATTAGTAAACTATAAACAAGAAAATTAAAAGCATGAATCCAATTTGAATAGATTATGCAAAGGACTTACTTGATTATTAACTTACCACTGGCACAGACCAAAAAGCAAGGACCCCAACAGCAACACACCCAAAAATAATTTAATTGTATTACGAATAAGAAAAACTACAGTAAAACAAGGATTTATTACTTGACCGCAATCCATAATAGAGTATTAGACATTAGATGGGAATTACGTGCAGAATAATCAAACGAATTGAATTGTTAAAGCCTTTCCTGCTTAAATGGCACCTTGTATAGCGAGCCTCAAGTGCTAGCAGCCCGAGTATGTGTACAGATGTGTATGTGTGCATGTAGGTGTATGTAGTCCTTGCAAATCCGTTTACAGGCACAATCTAGGTAAATGCCACTAGCTTACACACTGACACTTTGACTGGCGCCACCAGCGGACATTTGCTCCATTTCCATTTCCATCACCCATTCTCCGTTCACCGTTCACCATCGTCGTTTCTATTTTGTACGTGCCCCGACCAACTGCTGGGATGCCAGCAGGTGCAGGTACTCGGCTTGCTTAGTTGTGTATTCGTGTGCGTCCGTTTTCCTTGGCCAGTCGAAGGACCATGGCATAAGGACGCAGTTGAGATTGGGTCTCTGGACCTTACTGTGGCAAATTCAGAGTCGGAGGAGTCACAGCGACTGGCGTCACGTGGTCACAACATAAAAACGTGATGAAATTTCACAAAAATAAAACTGCTCACCCCAAAAGGCACAAGACCCCGAACCCCAATCGTTCTTGCCTGGCCTGGCACCCAGTGACAACGGCCGGCATTTGGTGTCGATGTCGAATTGTGGGTGGGTGGTTTTCGGGGGCACAGTACTCTGTTCTGCTTTTACGATCACGGCCATGCGATTGCTTGACATGGCTAAATGTGCCTTAGCAGCGTAAATAAGTAGTAAAAAATTTATAGGATTTGCGCACAACAGTTGCAAAGGTTTTTGGTGTGAAACAAAAACGCGCACAATTAATAAAAAAAAAATATATATATATATATATATATGTTTTCGTAGGGGTTGATGGAGAGAGGTTGATGTGATGGCCGGGGGATTATGTTCTGTTTAAAGCATGCACAATCCAGGCCGCACGGCATGATAAACAATTACAAATGTCACATCTTTACCCAAGTCCAGCCGCCGACTATCATCTGAGCTAAACTGCAATAAAGTCGAGGCACCCATAAGCGCACAGCTCATAAAAGCCAAAAGGCAACAAACAGCAACAACAGCCAAATGGAGCCAAATGAAGCTGCGGGCAGAGCGGGCAAAAAGAGTTCACCATCGTCTTGTTGGCGTTGCTTTTGCTTTGGGCTCTGCCTTGTTTCTGCTCTGGCTCGTCCATTTTTATAATCGCATTTTTATGATTAAGACGCATTTTATGGGATTTTAACTGCTATTATTTTCGCTTTTAACTGTCACAATAAAGTCAAAGTTAAAGACAGCACAAGCTCCACAGCACAGCACAGCTCTCTTCTTTGTTTATGTCGTCCAGAGCGTTTCATGTAGCCTAAATGGTCGTCGCAAATTACGTAGTGGATTGAGGGATGTGGCAGGCCATTCATTCTTGATTGTGTAAAGTTTGCCATGCAGAAATCAAACAAGAGATTTCTCTTCTGATTATGCAATGGAATAATCGCAAGTATTTTTTAAGATGAAGAAAAGGATTTTTCAAAATGATTTCGGCTCTATAAATATATTTGACGAGTTAAGATCAAGCTTTGAAAATGCGATTTTCACAGATTTTACAATTAAATAACAACAAACGACAATTCAACTTACAGCCTGGTTCCATTATCGCCAGCTTAGCGCAACAAATTTAGGTTATATATGGTCTGGAGAGGATCAGACCCTAACCCTATTTATGGCTCTGGCCTTTGGCCATAAATCGATTAAGTTCAACCACATTTACGATTTCATGAGCAAAGTCAATGCCTGGCCATTACTGGGTTAAATTGAATACTTCCATTAATGCAATGGCTCAACTCAAATATACAAATAAATATTGTTGTAAAAATTGATAAGCCCATCAAATTGGAATGGCGCTCTGAGCAGGCAGAGAGAGGGAGACGCAGAGGATGAGGAGAGGACCGACGGAATAAAAGTAAAAATAAGTACAACAGTCAAACGGGCAACTCAGTCAAACTGTTCGGATATGAACTCTTTTTTAATGAGGTGCTAAAAATGCCGTTATTGTTATGACAGTCGGGCGGACATTAACGGTTACTGGCAAACGGCTTCTCCTTCGCCGCCGCACTGGCCTCTCTGTCTGTATCCTTGAGGGATACATCCTCTAAATGCCGACACGCACAGCTTTGTGTGCTTTTCGGCAGGACATTAACGTTAAAGCCAAAGTTTTAATGCAGATGCGGTAACTTGGCTCAACGGACCGTTCAAGCGCCGTTTAAACATCGATTTGTAAATTGTTAAATGATTGCTGGCTAAATGCGCGTGGCTAATGCCCCGTTCCGCCCCATTGGCAAGGGTTGCTCGCTGCCGTCAGCTAACGGGACACAGGGTGCGGAATATGCTCAAAAATAATGCTAAAGGCACAAGTTGTATGTATGTCTGGCTGGCTCGGCAAGACCCTCATACCTCATGTATGCAGGCATCATCGAATTCTTCGCATACTCAAGCAATGCGCGTACATTTTTTCCTTATATACGTTGGCCTAGCAGCCGACGCGGGCAGCGACAGCGACAACGACGTCGCAGTCAGCAGCCCTTAGATTTGGTGCGTTTTTATTTGATTTGAATACCCTGCAGCATAAGTGCAGATTGTTTTGTTATGATTTCGTTTATCCGAATATTGACGGATTTAAATATATGTTAGACCATTGCTATCTAAACTTTATAAACTGTACTTGTATGGTAGACGAATTAGAATCACAATTAAAAGTCTTCATTTGGGTTTTTAACTTTGATAAGTATTCGGGCTTACATCATAACAAGCCACCAAAATTCAGCGCAAATTTTGTTGAGTATATCATGGAGTTGGGAATTTTTAACAACAATTTTGAATATGGCGTATTCAATCAACAGCTACTGATACTCTATGGCTGCCATTTAAATGCAGCGATTTAAGTCCCTCATCATCGCTCTTCCTTATTAAAACACTTCACTTACCCCTCAAGCGTTTTCACTGCTCCAAAGTGGGACTTGAGTTGAATTGCGGAAATAGCCATTGAATATTCAAGCAGCTAACACTTGTGTGCCGCTGTGGTTGGGGCAACACTGTAGTTGTGGTATTTTTCTTAGCAGACTGTTTCATTGACGATTTTTATGAAACTTTGGCAGCCATTTAGAAAAATGTTGGCCTTTTTTGACACGAACATAACACTTTGGCAGCCGCGTCCGCCAACAGTTGGCAAACAAATTTGAATTTATATTAATTTATTAGCATAGCCAAAGCGCAGCGCAGTCAAAACGGACAGTGGTCTCGAACTGTAATTGTTAGCCCAAAATGCGAAGAACAGGGCGAAAATTTCCGTCTGTTTTTTTTTTGTAGCGCTGGAAAATATAATGAAAATGAAAAGTAATTCCACAATTTTGAGCAATGAAGTCGCTAATTTGAAATGTAAATTGCCGTGCTAAGCAGTCGCAAATAAAAAGTACCAAATGACTGCTGGTGGTATGTGCGGGTGGTGCTGGGTGGTGTAGCTCATCTACATCCACACATTTATTAATGCGAGCATTTTTCACGCCGGGACTGAAGCTGGCAACAGAAGTGACTTCATTTTGAGTTTTAAGTGTCGCCCCACAAAAAATATGCGACCGACTCAAAGTAGCTGCTGCTATGCAAAATTATGCTAATGCCACACCCACAGGCAGGAGTCAGGTGGGCGCTGCAGGGCCACCTGCGTTTTATGCAACGAAATTTGCCAAACGTCAAACCCCAGTTTGCGCTTAGGGTTTGGGGGATTGAGTTCGGGGTCATCGTAGTTGCTCTCTGTTGACTTTGGGTTCGCATGCAGCTGACAGGTCGACAGTTGGCAGTGCCAAAAAAGCCAAGAGGGAAACAAAACAAGTGCACAGAAACTTTAACAAGCGTTTTTGTGCACTTTAAAGTCAGCGTGGTCGTTCTGGCAGCAAACGACATCCTGGCAAGCTTAGCGTTTTACCTACACACTCATAAAATGCGCATTAAAGCAAACAGCGCTTGGGCGGGTAAAATCCGAAAGGATTTAGTTGCGCCACAGGCGGTGGTTACTTCACGTCTATTGCGCCATCTTTGCATACTCACACACACATACACACACACACCAGCTCATACACACATTGAGCGACAGGCAACCTCTGCGCCCCAGCTGGTAACATGAATGGCTTTTTCATCCATCAAACATGGCGTCAAACGTCACAAGGCACAAAAAGGCAAGCCAGAAAAGGACCCCAACCCCAAAGCTCTATTGTCGTCTAATACCACAGCGTCCCAAGTCCGCCCACCAACCAACCAACCATCCAACCAACCAACCAACCCACCCAATTCCCCCTAACCGACGTAACCCCCATTCAGAGGCCATGCATCACTTCCGTAGCCGCTGTGTTTGGTGGCTTGGTGGACTTTGCCACCGCCGTGGGCTACATAATCTTTCGAGCTTTATGTGCTGATGACTTGCTGAGCCTGAGCCTGAGCCAGGCGATGCCATTTCTCTTGTTATTGTTGTTGTTGTTGTTGTTGTTGTTGCTCTGTGGGCTGATGTTGGGGTTTACTGCGTGTTTGGTTGTACCGAAATGTGCTGAGTCGGTTTTTGTGCTTGGTCGGATTTTCTACACTTTTGTTGGCAGCACCCAGTGCTGATGTTGTTGCCGTTATTGTTGTTGTTGTTGTTGGCTCAGCATGTTGCTGGCTTCTAAATACATGGACACACACACACATACACACACACACACACACACGCACACTAACATAAGCATAGACATTCATATAATGCTTGTAATATTTGCGCTTAGCCTTTACAGCGTGGCAAGAGAGCGGAGGAGGAAGAAACAGGCGCTGCCCGTCAGGATAACAGCAGTCAGACGACAGGCGGCGCCCCAAGGACACTTGGGGCGTTCGCTTTCGCATTCGCAGTCGAGTTCAAAATGTTTATTTTGTTGTCCTTAGGTTAGTCGCTTGCTCATTTTGTGTTCCTAACGCTTGTTTGCTGAATCTTGCCTGAGTGTATGTACATATATGTATATCTTCGTATATATATATACATTTATATATATATATATATATATATATATATATACATGTGTGTGCGTATGCTTGTGCATTGCTTTTTTACAGCGTTTTTGTGTGTTTTATTTGATTTGAACTGTTTGCATTCTGTGCTGTTTACTTATCTCAGGAGTATCTAGCCAGTGCCTCCGGTAAATATCCTTGATCCATTTGCAAACAGCAGACACAGCATTGTTGCTTGTGAAGCTTTAAAATGTGGGGCTTAACAGTAAAAAGGAATTACAACCTTTAAAACTTACAATATTTTAGGTAGTCCCTTTTTCTAATTAATTGTGTTTAAAAACTTTTTCGCTTCAATTAAGTTGGAAATGATTTGAAAAAAGCATTTATGTAACAAAAATTAACTAACTATGTGAATAAACTTGTTAAAAGAAAAGATTTTAAGCCGCAAAAGATAATGGAACGGAGCGATTATGGTAAATCCTTTAGGAGACGATTTGGAATGATCACCACCGAGAAAAGAGAGGATTTAAATGATTATTTTGGCAGAATTCACTGAGCTAAACAACAAATCGGCTTCAGACAAAATCCGTGCTGGCCTTAAAATCTTGTAAATTGAAGGCAGGCTATATCCTTGGAAGTCACACGCTGAGCGTTAGGCGATGGAAGACATGAGGCGGTGCTGATATGTCTATTCGATTCCCATTTTCCCACCCCTCAAAATCTGCCCATAAAATGGGAACAGTGCCAAAGGAAGTGTTTTATTTGTAGTGTGGTACAAAACTATTTGTTTTTGCCCGCTGTGCGAAGCTGTGCGCAAATTTTCGCAACTCCGTAATGGTTATTGGAAACGCAGCCAGCCAACTGGCGGCAAATATTTACGTTGGCTCTACTATATCCGAAATGGCAAATCCTTTAATAGCGTTAAACGCTCGCATACTGAGAGTTCCACCCTCGTCCTCATATTTTTCCAGACCACACGAGACTCCCACGCAGTGGCGGCCTCCCTATGTACATACATATATTGTCAACCATAAACTTTTATTACGCCTTAAGGTGAATGATTTTGTTTATTTTTTAAGGCCGAGCAATAACAACAAGGACGCTGCCAGCGACCAGGGTCCTTGCGCTGGTCAGCAGCGCATAATTCAGCGTTATTTTTTGTCGACACACCCGTGGCGCTTGGAATCGCTTTTGGGATGCGTGGATGCGGAAAAAATCGCAACAATTTGTAATGCCAAGTATTTTATTTATTCGGCGATTTCAGTGCGTTTTCCTGTCAACACAAATAAATGGAATACATGCGAGTGGAGCATGAGTATTTATTTTGTTTGTTTTTGGGCCCGATTAGCTCAACAGGTTCCCATCTGGCAAATGGCTCGCTGCTGCGCGCCTGATAAATCAAATTACCATCACAGAGGCGCACACTTTTGGGAGAAACTGTTGCATTTGCAGCTTCATAAATGCATCAGCGCCAACAATTGCAACCTAATAATGAACCGACGCGGCTGCGTAATTTGTCTATTATGTTGGAGCATTGTTTAGCGGCCCCAACTCGATGCTGCTGGAGCCTATTCACACTTGCGGGAGTGTGCCACACAACTGTGTGTCCGGGGGTCAGAGTTGCAGTCGCAGTCACAGCCACAGTTGCTGCACAAATGCATACAATGCCGCACATGTCGCGCTTAATTAACCCCAAACAATTTCAGCTCTTCGGTTGCCTGACACCAACACCCACACACACACTTGCACCTACACACACACACACACACACACATACACACAGGCAAACACTGTGTCCCACGCTCATGCAATGAAGTTCATGATATACTTTCCAAAAAAAAAAACTAATTCATGATATGTGCAGCTGTGAAATCTGTTTCATATTCCAGTTAGGTTCTATCTAATAACATCTAATATATAATATCTGATTAAAAGTTATTAAATAATTTTAGCTCACCATTCAATCGTTCAAAAAACACGAGTTCACCTCGCATAATTGTGTCCCACGTTTCAAACGTTTCAGTGACTAAGGGAAGGTGATTTGGGAATGGGTGCAAGCAGAGAGCACACTGACCCAAATTAATCTTAGTTATTAGCGGGAGCAAGTGTACGGCTGCTGAAGTCGCCTGACAGACACAGCCACAGCGTGAGGGGCACAGATGCGTTGACTTGTCTACGGCCAGGCAATGTGCCGGCAAAAGTGGCATAAGTTTAGTTGCCATGTTGTATGGGAGAGGGAGCGGACTGATGACAGCCACTGTTGTCGTCTGTTCACAATTCAAGGCGTGAAAAATTAAACGAAATTTTGTTCACTTTGACAAACGATGTGTACACAAACAACTTCATCATTTTGGGCAACATACGAATAATAAACCACTGGAAATATTCGTAAAAGACAGAAAGTGTCAACACCTATACATACATACATAATACCTGAATAGCACAAGATGCCAATTGAAGCCTCTCTGTATTTGGAGATTAAAAAGAAAAAACAAGTCTAACATTTTCTACGATAATATTTATAAAAATAATCTTATATTTTTGTTAATCAATTTATCTGAAGTGCCTAACCTTTAGTTCAATCGAGTATTCCCATTGAAAGTGCTTTTACACATTATATATTACATATGCTATATGGAAAAATCGTAGGTTTTTTGATTTGTTGCTTATCACTAATTCTCCACATCTGTGAACTTGAAGCGGAACTCAATGGCTGGCTCCAAAAGGAGTTTCGATACGAAAGGCTTGGATGCGTCGTGGTCGAACTCCACATTGAAGTTGCGTATGATTTTTGCCAGCGACGTCTCTATTTGCATATCCACAATACGCTTACCAATGCACTGGCGTGGCCCAAATCCGAAAGGCAGAAAACTGAAAGGAACGATCTGCACCTTCTTGTTCGTCTCGGCATCACGCAGCCAACGCTCGGGCAGAAACTTATCCGCTTGTGGAAACATTGCATTGTCCTTCATCAGTGCGTTAAAACCGACCAAAATATCTGTTCCTTGGGGTATATTATAGCCCGCAAGGGTGACGTCCTGTGTGCACCTCCTGAAGCTGCCTAATCCATTGGGATAATAGCGCAAGGCCTCCTTGATAACTGCTCGCAAATATGGCATATCCTTCATTGACTCCTCATTGAGAAGTGAGTCCTTCGTCGGCATCACTCTCATCAATTCTTCGCGCAGTTTGTGCTGCTTGTCCTGATTCTTGCTGAGGCACAAAAGCAACGAAGACAATAAGATCATACTCGCATCGACACCGGCAAAAAGGACATCCATTCCCATGATTACCGCTATTTTAGGATTAATATCTAACATACGATCCATCATGCTCAGGTTGGCGGTCTGCTCTCCGGCCGCACGGCGCCGCTCCAGATCCAAGCGACCTTCCTCGACTAGACGCTGGGCAATATCTAGACTCTCGTTTAGGGTGCGCATCATTTTGCGAAAGGTCGGTGTGGAAATATACTTCCAAATTGAGGGCTGCACATCCAGCGCATAGGTCAGCTGAAATATATCTCGTGATGTTTTGAATAGCGACAGAGCATCGGGATTGTCACGACGCTTGCGTATGATCCCCATTTCGCGATTGAAGGCAACCAAGGAAATTGACTCGAAAATCATGCGAGCCATTTCCTCCTCAAAGTCACCGGGCACCTCAAGGCTCTTCGGATCGCGTATTTCTTTGATGCTATTTAAGAGATAAGTATGAAGTATAAATTAGTTGTTAATTTCATAATTCTGGGAAACATACCGCTCAATAAACTCATTGTTAATATTTGACAATGGTTGATAGTACATCTTAAGACCTCTGGGCTGCATAAACACCGGATTCACAGCGGAACGAAGCTTGCCCCAATCCTCCCCTTGCCTACAAGCATAACTCCATATAGCTACTGTATTTTTTTAATGTGACCTGACAACTACTCACGTGGATACCAGTCCCTTCGTCTCTTCAAACACTTCGGGCCTGACGTGCGTGCGAAAATAAACCATTGATTCGAATGAGCCTCGGTATGGCCAAACTCCCTCATTGCGAAATACCGTCTCGATATCCTTGGCACCTAATGTGACTACCACATCGCTGCGTCCAAACAAGCCTGGCAATCTATAGACATCGCCATACCGCTTTTTCAAAGTCAACGCAAGTTCTGTTATGGAAGCATCACGAAACTCTCCACCCGGCAAAAAACTGCGCAAGAATCGCAGTTTTCCTGGTCGGGGCACTTCGCTAAATGGACGTGCCTGTGCAGTAGTTGAAACCTCAGTCGGCTGTCGAAAAAAAATGCAATGCATCAATATTTATATAGATAATAATATATATATAAATAAATTTATTATCAGTTGCAGCTCACATTCAAGGCAGCTGAAGCGTGTGTTGATCTGGCGCCAATCAGCGCCATTTGTCGCGCTGCAAGTGGTACTTTTGTTATGGCCATTATTATATTGGTGATTAGCTAACAACTGATCGACTGTTTTCTACCAGCATGTAGCTCAAACTGAATAAGTTCGTGAGCTCTCTCCACGCTTATATGCAGTCAACTGAGTTGTGATAATGCACGCTCGTAACAAAATCAGAATGAAACGATTCTAGCACGAAATGTTATCTATATACTGAGGAAGATTGAATGCATTCGCCGACGAGTAAATAGTCTTGCTAAATAAGCCGGGTATAAATTGAAAAATTTGTAAAATCACGCTGAAAATTAAGAAAAATACAAACAACATATTGTTAACTCGAGCCGAGTCTTTCCGATCAAGAATTTGCATACTGAAACGACTCAGTCTCCATCAATATGATACCCTTGGCAGGAGTAGTCTGAAAGAATAACAAGTTTTAACAAATTTGTAAATAAACTTAAGTCACTCTCTGCCTCTGCCTCTATCTCTCGATCTGTCTCTTTCCTAACACAGGTAAACATGTATAATTACGTGTCGCCTTTGTAACTCTAATGCAAATGCAAAAACAAATCTATCAAATAATTTTTTTTTTGCACAATAACGCTTTGGACTTACATTGCAATTTAAAATAATCAACTCAGAATGAGAAACCTAAACAGCTAAACGCGTTGTAAGGATGAGTCAGCAGAATTCTCCGCTATGTTTGCATTTATTTCTCTGCTACAAACTTGGAAGAGATAACGAAAGCGTAGTACACTGAAAATATAGTTGAGCAATACAAAAAATTATTATTTTTTTTTTTAATTTTAAAGTATCTTAAAACTTGGTAAAGGTAAGTAGAACTGGGTGTGCCAATACTTTATATATATATTTACAAAATATAAAATATTATTGAGTAAAGTCATAAAAGTTACTTTCCGCCTTGCAACCACTCAATTTTCAAAAGGTCTAAAGTTTCGAAAGAAATTCTAAATTTTGCTATCAGGTTGCGTAGTGAGTGGCTAACTAAGAAAACAGTAACCACAGGGAGGAAACTAAGCTGGCAAACATCATATGCCGCGCCAGTGATAATGAATCATAAAAAGTAGCCAACACATAATTATGGTGATTATCCACCCGGAAGGCAGCCGGAGGGGGCAAAGGCAACTAAGAAGCTGCCTCGCGACTAAGTGGCTCCGAGCACGCCTGCACTAATTGTGAGTAACACGTTCACGTTTATAACTTTAAGAGAATTTCCCCTTGGAAAACAAGAGCACGCCATGCAGGCAGTCAAGCAGTCAAGTCAGGCAGGCAACCAGTCGACTGGCTAGACCCAGCCAGACGAGACAGCCATTTCAGCTTAGACATTAAAGTTTGGCCAGCCAGCCAGCCAGTCCGCCAGGCATCCAGCCAAGCTCGTTTAATAGACCAAATTCATCTGGCCAAAGTTTAAAGTGTCGGCAGCGCGCCCCGACATTTATCAGTCATTAACACGGCCAACTACACCAAATTGCCAACAAGGATGTTGGCGGCGTTCGTTCGGACGTACAATTAAAGCTGAGACTTTAAATTGCTTTCTGGCATTAAAAATCAATAAATTTAAAACATTGTATGACAATAGAAAAAAAATGAAAATAAAAAAAAGAGGAAAGAACTCATGGCCCTTGCCATAGATTCTCGATGGCTAGAGAAAATTCTCTTTAGGGATGTTGTTCGTGTGGTTGTTGTTTGCAGCACAGAATCGCCGAGCCAAACATCCTTTGTCAATACAAAAATACGTACAACAAATCAAATAAAAGCACACGACAACAACAACAACAATAACAACAATAAGAACACAACACACAGAATGGCAACAAAGACAAAAGTCAAAAGTGCAAAAACAAAGGCAAAAAATATAACAGGCGCCCCCAAAACTGCAAGCCAGGAACCAAGAACGAGAACGAGAACGATGAGGAGGAGGAGGAGGATGAGAGCGAGAATGAATCCTGGATGAGCGCATGCGCCTAAACTGGCGAATCTCACGAAGCGGGGAAGCTCTGCCTGAGCATGTAAATGGTTTGGAGTTGGGTTTGAATGGGCGCAAAGGAAATGTTGTGACAAGCGCCGGATAAAATGGCGTTGTCTCGATTTGGGGGTGCACCCACACACACACACTCAAGCACACACACACACACACACACAACACAGTCACTTCTCCTCCATTTTGAGAAAATTTCCTAGCCTCAGCAGCAGTTGAATGCCATGTCTGGCCGAACTGAGCAAATGATTTTTAACAAATTTCATTAACATCAGAGGTCCGTAATCATTCAAGCATCGCGTTTCGTAACTGGCCTCACCACGAAGCCTTCACGCTGGCCACTCAATTCCAATTCAAACGACTGTCGTTGCATATTTGCACCTGCAACAATTACCTATCGCGACTTTAGGAAATAGCTCCGTGTGAAAAGTGTCGACAAATATTCACTCAAAATAGTGTTACTTCCAAAAGTTAGCAACTTAAACAACAATTATTAGTTGGGTCGCATCTGAACCTGCTGACTTTGTGTGCATGTGACAATTTTGCTGCTGCAACTAATCCAAAAATGATCGACGAACACCATCCAATGCAAATTGGTCTGTGTAAGTATTTCGTGTTTACTCTGTGTTTCGGAATTGTTAGGGATTATGCGAAAAGCCGTCGGAATTTTTTCTTCTTCAAATATTCCACTTTACCGACGGTATTTTTTAAAGTGCTTAATATTGTCCTCATTAAGTTAGAATACCTTTTTTTTCAGATAGTATTATAATTTCATGGAAAGCCAAACTTTCGTTTAGTTTCCTAAATCTAGTTTTAAAATCATGAGAACTTATTTATCTGAAGCTAATACAGAAAAATCTTTATTAGAATTTATTTATATTTTAAAATTTAATAAATTTGTACTCAGGAATATTTCATTTCTTTGAAATCTTGAATACAATTTTATACGTTCTCCAAAATTTAGTTTACGGTAAGTTGACGAAGTTCATTTCGGAAATACAAATACAAATTTGAAATATATTTGTTTTGGGATTTAATTGCGTATATCTGTGGTATATGTGGTATATGTGGAATACCAATTATAATAAGGTAAATAAACCTTCACTAAGCAGACATTCCAAACATATTTCAACAATTACAATCATAAAAAGAAAACATTTACTTTATATATATACATATATATGTATATTTAGAACATATTTATAAATATATATTTTTCTAATTTGCCAAAATAATTGTTGTTTGTCTAAGTACAAGCTGACAGATATACTTAGAACCACTTACAGCCCTTGGCACTTGAACGAAGTGTGCTTAAGTCAAACTGGCAGAGAGCCAACACAAAATCTGGACACATTTTATAGTGGGCAAAACAAATGCTGACTTCTGTCAAAGATTAGGCAAAAACAAAGTATTTATGTTGTGTGTATCGCTAGCAAAATATAGCAACAACAACAAAACGGGATGCCATAATTTCTTTGTCAGCCAAAATCCGATTAAATTAAACGCCAGTCGACGGCAACAACTCTCTGGAGCGACTGACAAACAGCAGGAACGGCGGCAGCGGCTGCACACAGCATCCTGGCAAGGGTTTCCTGCCGACTGCCGAAGACTGCCAACATATGCCGCCAGCAGCCGTAACCAACGTAATGAATCCCCTGCCTCAACTCCCTCCCCCAAGGCGCTAAGCTAGCGCATATTTTAAGCAGAAGCTATGCTTGGGGTGAGAAACGATGTGGGTAGGGGTTGAAGCCCCTTTTCGCTTTTGATTCATTCAAATATGCCCCGGTTTGGCGTGCACACGCACTACTCGTAAATTCTATTATAATTTAGTTATAAGCAGCGCAAAAGTCGCGTACTAGGGTGGTTCTGATTCCTCCCCCCTGATTTTGCTGCTGCACATTAGAATCTAATTAGTGCGGCGAAAGCGCAGCAGCATCTCGCTATCAATGTCGGCTTTTGCACTTGTCCTCACAAATCCGCAGCTCCTAAGCGCTGACATGTCCAGCCAACATGTTGGCATCCTTTCTGCCAGCTCAAAGATGGCAAAAGTGTAACAGGTGCGCCAGCTGAGCGGATTAGCAACACTGCAACAACAATTCCACCAAGTTGCGCGCATTGTTGTCGAGGTGTCCAAAGTAAAATATATCAGCCAGGGAGTGGCGATGATATGATAAGCATATGGCATATGATAGAATGCTGCAGCAGTTGCTCTTGACAATTAATGCGATAAGTCACTCAAAATTAGTTGCATATAGTTATAAATAAATCTGTTCACTACATATAATAAGAGCTCAAATGCTTGGTTGTGGGTTATGGGTGATATCTCAGCACAAAGGCCAGACTGGCTTTGACAGTTGTATCTCTAAGTCAGATTGATTGTTATTCTAGCAGGCCCAGAACGTCTTCCCTCTCAGTCTATAAAAACAAAAGCCGAATAAAATTTCTAAGGCTGAAGAAAGAATTGCAATCTCAGAACGAGAAGGTCGACGCCATAGCCATAGCAAAAATAATCAGACTTATGCACAATAAATTAACGCAATTATCAATTAAACGCACTGCTCAAAAGAATATTGTATTTTACCAAAAACGCTTCTGATATATTTAAATAAAATCATACAAAATATATGATAATGAAATATTCAACAATATGATATAAGGTACAAGGTGCAAAATGATTTAGATTGTAATGCAAGTTGTCATTTCGGTGTCTGTATTTTCAATCTGCACATAACACAAATGGCATTTCTTACATGTAAAACCACAAAACTAATTGTTAACGTAAATTACTTTAAAATGCTGCACATATTTCTGGCATAAATATAGCATGCCAAAGAAAATTTTTGTGAAAATTAAACGAAATTACGCACACGTAGAATCATTTAAATACAAAATGACAAACGCAGAATGTGAAGTACCACACACACACACACACACATACACACAGAATCACACACACACACACACACACACACACACACACACGCATAAGTCAGAGAGTATGTATGAAAAAGAGGAAACCTGCGGATAAGGGCAAAACAAAAACCAACTGAAAAAGCGCGTAGCGAAACAAGATAAACGACATACACACAAACACAGATACACACCCATACAAACACACACACACAACAAATTACCGTACAATTTCAACAATTTGCCATAAATTGAGACAACAAGCAACAAAAAGGCAGTCAGGCATCCAGCCAACAGCAGCAACAAATGCCGCAAATGTACAGTCATTTTTTGCCACCAACAACTCGAACAACCGCATTCGCACAAAATACAACACACAATACGTATACGCAGCGTTTGCCCATACAAAAAGCAAGTGCGTGGAATTTCCACTACACACAGCACAGCAAAGGGGTAGAGAGAGAGAGAGAGAGAGAGAGAGAGAGGGAGAGGAAGGGATTGGCATACGGTCACGCACATATTTCGCAACAAAAGTCATTTCAATAATTGCAAAACCACAAATTTACTACTACTCGAAATGGTTGGTTTGCCAAATGGTCACACTCCCAACTACAGTTACATATACAGTTACAGTCAGAGTTACAGTTACATATACAGTTTACAGTCACAGTATGGGGGGTCAGCAGCAACTAAAAATGCAGATAGGTTGAACCGCAAATGCAAAATCCCGTTTGGGACATAGTTTTTGCCCAGTTGTAAATTGTGAGGTGGCCGCAATTTGCATGCCAAAAGTGAAAATAAAAATAACTGAAATGTTTTCTCCATGTTTTCCATGTTCTGGGTTCCACGACACAACCGCAAAAACCAAAATAGTTCCAATGGACATCAAATGTCAACAGCAGCATCAGCATCAGCCCCATCACCAGCAACACCACCAGCAACAGCAGCATATATCCTGCACAGGAGCCGGACACACAGGACCCATTGCAATGGGGCACAATCAACTGATGTTGCACGGAAATGAGCGCATGTTAACAACGCCAACAACAGCAGCAACAAACACTACTAGCTGTCAACCGACAGCCAGCAAGACAGCAACAGGAGCAGGACTTGGAGTAGGCGGTGCTGGGGCAGGGGCGAGCACAGGAGCCAGCTCCCACAATGACAAAATGGCGTCAGCAAGCCGAAATGTCAACGGAAGTTGTATCAACCACAGCAACAGCAACAGCAGCAGCAGCAGCAACAACAGCAGCAGCATGGGCAACGCACAACAACAAACGTTGACAATGACAATGACGAGAACAGGAGATGGAGTGGGTGTGGGTCCAGGTCCTGGCCCTGGTCCGCCAATGCAGCTGAACAGCCACCGCATCACCTTAGGCGAATGCAGTCTCAATGAGTTGGATGGCTTTCCACCGTCAGCAGTAGCACCACCACCACCACCACCATCAGCACCACCGCACACACCACAAGCGCCTCAAATGCTGCAACAGCACAACCTAATGGCCATCGGAGGAATGGGCGATGCAATGGGTTTAGGTATAAGTAACCATTGCGCCTATTGCTATCAGCCAATTTGTGATCGTTATATTATGCGAGTGGTGGACAGCTCGTTTCACGAGGGCTGCTTGAAGTGTACTGCATGTGCCCAGCATTTGGTGCACTCTTGTTATGCGCGAGATGGGAAACTCTATTGTCGCTTGGACTACGAGAGGTAGGTGGGTTGTGGGCTGTAACTATCGACTAACTAGTCACAGACAAGCAGTAAAGTATTTCCTAATCAACAGACTCTACTTGCGTAATCGTTGCCTTGGCTGTGGACACAAAATTGCGGGCGATGAGCTCGTGATGCGCTCCCAGGAAAATATCTTCCATCTCAAGTGCTTTGCCTGCGTTGTCTGTGGAGCCCTGCTAAAGAAGGGCGAGCAGTATGTGGTCAAGCAAGGACAGCTCTTCTGTCGCTTCGACTATGAAAAGGAGGTCGAAATGCTGCAGGGCTATGGTGAGTTAAAGGTCAAAACTATAAATGTCTCTTATAAAAGTTCGATTTGCATGTCTGCAGACTTTTATGGTGATGACCTGTTTCCACCTAAAATGGATGGCCGTCGTGGACCCAAGCGACCACGCACCATTCTCAACACCCAGCAGCGGCGTGCCTTCAAAGCATCCTTTGAGGTCTCACCCAAGCCTTGTCGCAAAGTGAGAGAAAATCTAGCAAAGGATACGGGACTGAGCCTGAGGATTGTACAAGTATAAATAATTTAATTTAATTTAATCTATTTTATATTAAACTGTTATCGATCATTGCTCTAGGTCTGGTTTCAAAACCAACGCGCCAAAGTCAAGAAAATACAGAAGAAAGCCAAACAGGAGCCGCCTGCCAAAGGTGTCAGCGACACACACTCCCAGGACTCGCAGGAGTCGCAGGATAGCAGTTTGACTACCAAAATCAAGGATGAAGCGCACAGTGATAGCGAATCGCAACAGGAGTCGCCATTCTCTGCAACCTCCGACGGACTGACAAGACTGCGCTGCAACATCAAGGACGAACAGGAACAGGGCACTTTAAGCTGCATGGAAACCAACAAGGGTAAGAAGATAACTATACAAAAATAATCGTATGCAATGTCTGTAAACAAATTCCACACCTTAGAAAACTGCAACAAGAACAGCGAACCCATTCTCAATACCATACTGGGTTTGAGCTATGCGACTTTTCAGCAGCTGATGGGTCCCTTCACGCAGACACCAATGATCAATCCGATCGATCGGCTATACAGCATGCAGAGCTCCTACTTCCGGCCCGAGGAGCTGGGCGCCTACGGGGAATGTGGCGGCAAGGAGTCCATGGATCACTAGTTTCCGCCTGCAACTAAACACAATTTTAAGCCAAAATCAAAATTAGAACTTGTAAAATAAACAAAAAATGTTAATGTGCTAGAAACTCGATTAACGTAGTGGTGCAGCAGCACGTGCAGGAAGTACGCAACCGCCACCCAACCCCAAGTGCAACCACCCAGCGCAAGGTTGCGAGACTTTTGGTTGTATCCTGCAGGTGCAGCGCTGAAATTCGTTCCACTCAGTTGACAAGAACAAAGCGTTTAACACAGCAACAGAAGCTGCAGCATCAGCAGCAGTAGCCACAACCAACCCCGAAATGGGCATATTTCCCAAAATGGGCGTAAAATACCAATTCGTCTTGCATTGTTCGTTCAACGTGTGCTCTTCGGGGCGACCCTGTTGACAGCGCCGAGCTGTCATTGTGGCGCGAGTCGAGCGACCCCATTTCAGCTTAAATCGTTGACGACTGAGACGTCTCTGGCATGCAGGGGCCACAGATAGCATTGGCATGGATGCAACGCTTTTGGGGGCGGGGCTTAGGCATAGAACTGAACTCTTCTTGAAAAGCAAAAGATTATTCATTCTAGAAAAATATTTTATTCATGTTTTATATTTAGAAAATTCCTTTTGAGCAGCATCGTTTTTTGATAATCTTGAATTTGATTTTCAATTTATGCAACAAAATAAAAATAGTTATAAATTTTGATATGATTTTAAACTTCTATTAGGATTGAAGTCAAAAGAATTTCCCAACAAAAATGATTGAAATTAAATTAAATTAAATATGTTAAGATACCATGTGTATGAATAAAAGAATTTGGAAGCTGAACGGATATTTGATACAAAAATAACTGTTATAAGTAACATTTAATGGAGTTTATTGTAAAATTTGTATTTGTTTGTGTAAATATATATACATAAAATAGTACTTTCCTTCTGGTTACCAAGTAAGTCAGAAAACAGGCAACTAATTGCACTCTTCGGTTATTTGATAAATGTTTTGACTATGATTGTGTTGGTATAGGGATATATACATAGGTATAGGAATGGGTTTAGATTGGTATAGGGATCGTAAAGGGATAGACTTGTTGAAAGCATTCCATTCCTGCATAGCTAATAGGACTGCTTGAATTGAAAGAAACCTGCTACCCTTTATTAAAGTTGGAAGGGACCGCTGCACGTGTTGGTTTCCTGAGCCTCCCTCCATCGCACGCTCAGCAGCCTCATGCAATTTGTCACAATATGTGTCACATTAGCCACAGCAATTGTGCTTAAATGTTGTCGTCGTCGTCGTCGTTGCCGCCGCCGTTTCCCTCAGCGCTCGTCATCATCATTTGTGCCGCTAACCAGATTATACCCCAATTGCCACACCGAAAGCTGAGTAGTAAAAGTAGTTAAACAAAGGGAAATGCCACACAACCACCACCACTCACAGTTCTCGGCCAGAGGACAAACCACCGTTGAATCTTTCGAGCCGGACATATATGTAAGTGTTTTTTTTTACACACTTTTAAAATGCGCATCGGCGGGCACTGAAACTCGCATCGTTCCGCAGGCCAACATCATTAATCAAATGCTGGGAAGACCATGAAACAAGTGCATGGAAAAGAGCCCAATGCAAATGACTGGCGAAAGTGTCTTGACTTACAGTCATTTTGCCATCTTCCTAAGTACTTTAACTACATTTGTTTATTTCACCGTACAATCCTATGTAGTATAATCGAGTGGCATTTGCTCATGCTGTGATGCAGTTAATTGCGTGTCGCGCTTTTAAACGGACAAATTACGTAATTAATTATCGCATTATCGGAGAGCAATGAAAGCATTTTAATGTGCATTCAAGCTTACGGTCTGGCAAACTGATGACAAACGTTAAAGTGTCTGCCCTATTTGCCACAAATAAATATTTAATAATTCTACACTAAAAGATTTCCTATTTGAATCGTACAAAATTCGCATGGGCGAACTTTGTCAGAGCTAAACACTACTCGAAAATTCAACATCAAATTATACCCTCAAAAATCATCCAAAAATTTTCGCTGCCGCAACTTTGGCAAAACTAAACCAAAATTCAAAAACTACATACATATATCTCATGGTTTGAACTAATACTTAAAATTGGAATAGCGTTGCTGGCTCGAAATTCATTTCATGAGTTTTCATTTATAAAACGATTGATTACAAGGTAAAATCAAGTACTGTTTGGCAATTGAGCAGGCTCAGTTTTGCCCATAAGCAGCTATGAAACATTTGCTCAGTCGGTTATCGGAACATTATGCAAATTTAACAACCGTTTAGTACCCTCAAAATCTACTACAGATTGCCATTTGAGTTTTATGCACAAGTCAACAAAGTAGAGGCGTTCAAAAGCCAATCAGCATTGCGAATGGTTGACAAAAATTCATTTTTCAATACTTTTTCACAGTCGTAATATCTTTGTTCGATCCAGTCACACGCCGTTATGGGAACAATAAAAATCAAAAGTCAATTGAATTTTTCCAATAAAAACAACTCAGTAAAAGCAATGCACATAAAAGTGAGGGGAAAATGTGTATTTGCAGTAAAAACAAAGCAGAGCAACCAACGTCTGTCATTGTTTTATTATTGTATCACGGTCTGAAAGATGACAATACTCGGGACTGGGTGCAATAATATTGTTTTAATTATATGGGACGCTGGGAAATATGCTGAAACGAAATGAATATGCGTTGACCTAGGTCTTAAATGGTCTTATCTATATAAAATCATATGTATTGCATGCTACATAAAATATCTTTACTAGACTAATGATTGGCATGTAATTCCCAAGATAAAAATCATACAAAATACTTATTTAATTGTCATTTTCCAATTTGTATCATATCAACTTCCAAAGGCTTCTTAAAGATTTTTTTTCTTATGTACAAAAATAGAAAACCAAAAGAAAGGGCCCGAGCAATGCCGAAATTTACCTCCTACATAGTGTTTAAAGGTATTTATTTACATACTTGCCGCTGCGGTTGCATGTATATACATATATACGCTTTGTTGATTTTTTATTATAATGCGATAACTGAGAGCCATAATCAAGTTACCAGCGCTGAGAACTCTGCGCCGACGATCAGTTGCCCATCTGCACTCAAAGCGATTGCACGCAGCAGCACCCAAAAAGAGAACAGCGACCAAGAGATTTGAATATATCAACAGAGAGCCAAGCATACAAAACGTGACCTCAATTAACATCAGCAAAATGTCGAGAATTCAAACTGGTGAGTTGAAACCGGCAACTGAACTGATATTGATAGAGTGATAGGGAGAGAGCCAGATACAGGGGCAAGTAGAAAACGCCGCTTATCTTGCATGCATTCAATAAATGTGTGAACAAACATTTGACTTACAATATCCAAACAAACGACTAATCCAATCTTCTATAGTTCTTGATAGCATTACGCCCAATCTGCTGGGCCGTACTCTCACCCACGAGCATGTGGCCATGGACTTTGAGCACTTTTACAAGCCACCGCCGGCAGATTTTCAGAGTGAACTGGAGCAAAAGATTAGCATGGCTACGCTCGGCTATGTTCGCCTTTATCCATATTCCAGCAAGGAGAACGTGCGCTTCTACGATGAGGAGGCACTGGAAGCATCCAGAAAGGATGTGCTGCTCTATAAGAAACATGGTGGCGGTGCCATTGTGGAGAACAGCAGCTATGGCCTGAAACGCAATTTGGAGTTCATTGTCGATCTGGCGAAGACAACTGGTGTACACTTCATAGCAGGCACAGGACATTATATACACGCCACACAGGATGCCGTGCACAAGAATCTCACTGTCGAACAGATGACGGATCTCTACTCAAAGGACATCCTAACGGGCATCGAGGTCAATGGTCGCATGGTGAAGAGTGGTTTCATTGGCGAGGTGGCCAGCGTTTATCCCGTTCCAGGTGAGCAGAATATAGTTAAACATGTTTTTTTCTAAGTGTACCTCTTGATCTTACAGAGTTCGAAAGACATGCTTTACGTGCCGCTGGCGAAATTCAGGAGGTGCTCGGCTGTGGCGTCTCGCTGCATCCGCATCGTGTTCCCGAGGCGCCCTTTGAAATCCTGCGTCTCTATCTGGAGGCCGGTGGACGGGCCAACAAATGCGTTATGTCGCATTTAGATCGTAAGCATGATAGTTTGCCAAATTGAACTTTTGGCCAATAGAATATTCCGGTTGCAGGCACTTTCTTTGACATGGATGAGCTACTCGAGTTTGCCAAGATGGGCTGCTATCTACAATACGATCTCTTTGGCACGGAGTGCTCCTACTATCAACTCAATTCAGCCGTGGACATGATCTCCGATGCCCAGCGTATTAATAATATCATCAAGCTGATCGATGAAGGACTCGTGGACAGGCTGCTTATGTCGCACGACATACACACGAAGCATCGATTGGTAATTTATAATTTGTGTACTGTTGTGAGTGTAAGTAGCTAAATTTGCATTTCTTATGCAGACTTCCTATGGCGGTCATGGTTATCATCACATCCACATGAACATACTGCCAAGAATGTTCCAGCGCGGTGTAACTCTTGACCAGGTCGAACAAATGACGGTCACCAATCCGGCCAACTGGCTCAGCTTCAATGCCTAATGAGCATCCGGCTATCGCAGTTGGATTATAATTTTTATGATCATTTGTTTACATCTCTGTTTAGTACTTTGTTGTGCTCATCTGATGATTAGATAAGCTATATGGCTTATCACTAATTGCCCAAAATAAAAATAATTTTGTGCATCTTATTTTTATATGGTTATTTGGACAACAGTGCTTATCTTCGAATGTTTGCTGCAGAATTGTTCAATTGTACTCAAGAGATAAAATGCATAAATAAATGTTTAACAAATAACAAGAGGGAGAAGTTGAAATTAGTTGACCTGTTCCATGATGGCGAAACATGTTGCATGATCTGCTGCTTGTGCCAAAGTTACCTCAATGACAAAGTTGAACTTTGACGCTCATAATTATGTCAGGCTCAGGCCCATTACATGAACTCCGTCCGGTTGTTTAGGCTTACAAGTTGTCAGGCAACAATCATAAGGCACAGATGTCACTCACTGTCGTGGTCACCGGACAGGACTCACAGGCAACACTAAGTTTTGCTGTCGCAATCTAAATGCAAATGGGTTGCCCCAAAAAGAGCCACAAAACCCATAACCAAGAATCTTGCGCATAATGCAGCCAACAGTTGGGGCGGTAAATGAGCAGGCCCAACTCATTTGATGTGTGTGTGTGTGTGTGTGTGTGGGTATGTGTGTGGGTATGTGTGTGTGTGTGTGTGTATATCTGTGTGTTAAAGTGTACTCGCTTTTGTATTTGTGGTGCTATATAAGTAAGTACAAAGGAGCATTCCGCTCGGCGACGTCTGTTTCAGTTCCATTTCGGCATTTGGCACAAAATTCATAAATGCTAATTTCAACACATTGTGCATACGTTACAAATATGAATATTTACCATAACTAGGCACGCACACAAATAGCTACATACACACATATATAAATATATACATATACATATATATATATATATATACAAACCTGCACACACTTCGATTGCCTAGCTGACAGCTGCTTCAATGCTGGCAACAGCCGCTGTGGCAGCCACAAATGCAGCCGTTGCCAGTAGACCCCTCCAACCCTGCTACACCCTTCTGGGGCGTGCACGGAGAGAATGACTTTGAGTCAAGTATTCGAAATTCCAGTAAGTTTTACTTGATTTAAGCACGCATTGAAAATGTTAAGGCAAGTAATATTGATATTTTAGAATTGCTAGATTAAGTACGAAATACTTCAAAAGATTTGGATATAACTCTTGAAATAAATCTTTTTGTTTAATATTTGAAGGATTTTTTCGCACTGTGTAGCCATCTTTATCGGCAAAAGGTTTTGCTATGGCTTTAGCTTTTAGCTGGTGCTGGGACTTGAATTTGTTTCTGGTTTAATAAAAGTCGTTTTGCAAAATGAAGCTATAGTGTGTGTGTGTGTGTGCGTGTGTGTGTGCGTGTGTGTGTGCGTGTGTGTGCGTGCTTTCTAGTTTTGAAAGCACAGCCTGCCTCAAAGCCTCAAAACGTATCTCGCAGTTACATTCGTTGCTCAGTCGTTGCGAGTCGATCTCTGTGCCTATTTGTATGTATGTCTGTGTACGTTTGGCAAATATGCGTCAAATCACACAAACGCACAGTTTTTGAATACCAAATGGAGACTAGAACTCCAGACACACACACACACACAAACACACACACACACACACACAAACACACTCGAATGTGTAGTCAGTGCATAGTCAGGCATATAGTCCATATTTGTCTACTTGATGCCATAGATTGAGATTGGTTTTGCCGCCTGGTCGTCGTAATTGGTTGCATGCTCGCCACTTGGCTACCAAACATGAATTGAAATTTTTCAATTGAGCACGGGGCCTTAGAGCCACATTATTAGTTTAAAGTTGTCCGTTAGGGAAGCCAACTAATGAGTTTCCAATAGGCTTAAAAGTGGCCAATAAGTGGCGCCACCCTCGAAACGTAATGAGAAAAACTGATTGTGGGCAGCGCCAGATGCTGCAACACCCCTCAACTAGTTACAATTTGCCAGCTGCTGACCTCAAACCCCACAACCCACCCACAACCCCAGCGACTGCAGGTAATTTGAATTGCAAAATCTATTTCAAATCTAACTTACACTTATGGTTCAAAGCGTATCCTTTGCGTATCGACACCAGTTAAACATGACAGGACATCAAAGGGGCGTAGTTCACGAAAAGTGACTTTAGTGACCGGCAACAAAACTTCAAATGCAAATGAGCAACATGATGTTTTATGCAAATTGCGTTTATAAATATTTAAAGCGCAAATGCTGGAGCATGCTCGGAATGCATTACATATTTCTAACTATACATATAAATGGAATGTTATTCATTAAAGCAGCAACAACAACAAGAAGGGAAAAAAAGAGCGCTTACATCAAATGGATAACAGCTGTATATATATTTGCAAGTGAATTCAAAGTCGTGTGCATGTATTAAAAAATATCTTGTAGATACTTTTGAGCCAACAGCAACTGGCGTGCCCCGCGCCGCACCGACTAGAGCTCAGTACTAGAAGTGGTCTTTAGTATGACGACGGCATAAAAAATAAGACGTTGGCTATCCCATTGCCAACGTTGTCGTCCTTGTAGCCGTTGTTGCCGCTGATGCTGCTGCTGCTTGGCAAAAAATGTTTTTATTACATTTCGCGCTCGCGTATTTTGCGCTACTCACGAAATACTTGATGCCAACACAGCCGCAACAACAAAGGCATCAAGCTGTGTAAGCCAACTCGGAATAAATATCAAACAGGGCAAAAAATAAGCGAGCCAGCTCAGTCTCCACTCTCCCACGCCCCCTGCCTATCACCACACCCCACCTTATACCCCTGGCAGTTACACTCGCACTCAAAGCCGCGCGCATCAAAGCGTATTCACAAGTGGTCCTTTGCGCTTTACTGATTTCGCAAAGGCTAAAGGATATTTAGCAAGAAGTCCTTCTGCGATTTTTTCTGCGTCCTTTCTGCAGAAGGCACTCTGATGATACTGCGCCACTAAAGGAGTTGTCTTGGAAACTTTTCTGCGAGCTACTCAAGTCGCTGCTCAAGTTATTGTTGTGCCCAAGCAGGGCGCTCTGACTAAAAAAGCGAATAAAAACACCATCAAAAACGCAGCGATGAAAAATTAAAAAACAAAAAAAAAAATAGAGAAATTAAAATTGGAAAAGCGAGGTGGTATTTAACGAAATCAGATACTTGGCAATGCTTGGTTGTGTTGAGCAGTTGATTAAAATAAAACCATTTTACAAAACCCAAAAAACAGAAATGACGAGTTAGCAAATTTAAGATTAACAATATTTTAAGCCCATAAATATGGTTATCAATGTAGTCCAAGTAGTCAAGAAGTGATAACAAATCAAATTTAGATAAAGTGGCCTATCAGTCATGCCAAATTTGATAATGCAATCTTCCATATTCTTTGAGATTGACGAAGCACTGAGTTGGATAGATAATTTACATATTATCATTATAATTATCATTATCCATACAATCAATAAAAGATCTTTTATCAGAACACTTAAGATAATTTAAGTCGAAGTTTCTTTTATTAGCATGGAATACGTTCGCCACTTTTCCGATTTCCCAATGCGCTTCTTATCACCTTATTTTTATCATCCAACAAAGTCGTGAATAGATTGCAATTTGACAATCAAGTGAAAGAGATATGTCGCAGTGCATTTTCCACAATCGCTCAAAAGCGCGCAGAATTTCCCGCCAGCATTTAATAAAAATGTTCCTCAGTTTGCCCCCAACCGTTGTGCTGGCTCCTGATACCCTGATAGGGCTTGTTTGGCGGCTTCAGGATGACTTTCTGTGTTTTTTATGCATGCAGATTATGTTTTCATTAAATTATTGTAGCTATGGTTACTTTTATACAATCCAAAGCTACTTCAAACGCGAAAGCGTGCGACCCCCGAGCCCTCCGAGCCTCAGCCCCAAGCCCCAACCCCAAGGGGTCCCACTCCATAAAACATCGCCGTGGCGAGGAGAGAAAAAAATCGCAAAGGAAAAGAATGCGCATAATAGAAAGTAATGTGTAGCTGGCTGCTGGGATGGGGATGTGGGTTGAGGGTTGAGGAATACGTGGGTGGTTTTTGTCTGCATTACAAGTGCAAGAAGTAGTCATAGAAAATTGTAGTTTATTTTTATTGCATTTATTGCTCCGCTCCACTCCACTCCGCTCCGCTACCTCCGCTTAACGGGCATGCGTCCATTTGCATGCAGTGTGACATGTGCGAGCCAGTGACTAAAAGCGGAAACGGAAACGCCATCTTTTTCGACTCTAAATTTACACGTATGCGTTAGTGTGAGTACGTGTATAGTTTCCACTGATGCTGCTGTTTTTGTTGTGTGCTTTCAGTGCGGCACGTACATTTATTACTTTTTACACACACACACACACACACACACACACACACATACACACATATTGAGGAGAAGTCGGCACATGCATGCAAAACGGTTTTCATTTTTTATTGCGAGAATGTAACGTGCCGCATGCGAATTACTTGCTTCGCTGCCCCAACCCCGTCCCCTACACAATCCGTGGCACTGCCACTGGCTGTGCCACCAATTCTGCTTCAGATGCTGGCTTTTCGGCCTTTCGCCACGTTTAATGTTAACTTTTTTTTGTTGTGCCGCTCTTGCGCAGAAAATATGAAAAATATTCGTAATAGAGTTGTTTGAAATGTACAATAAGCTTTTCAAGTGGCTTCGCCAACTACCCAAGCTGGCAGCGAGGGGCTCCATTTACAAAGCATATATAGAGAAATGGGAACGAAAGCAGCATAAAGTGCTGCTTAACTGCTGCCAACCTTATTGTTAACGATCTGTGCCAACAGCAATGGGCCATGTTCGAAAGATAGCCACTCAAAATCAATGCTGTTCAATGCGTAAGTCGAGCATTGTTTAAAAATGCACAATTATATAAAAACAAGAAATAAATAATATTAAAATAAATATTTTAAGCTCTAAAAATAATTATTATGAAAATCATGGAAGCTACAAAGCTTAGATAATTATGTTCAAGCATTTCTAAGATACCTCGCGAGAAGTCCAAAAAATATTAAATATAGATTTAGTAAATCAAATATTACGTTAAATACTTGAATTTTAATTATACTAAATACGTATTTAATTTATTTGAATTTTAAGTCGTATTTTCATATCAATTATGCTAAATAAATAACGACTTCAAATTAATTGAAATTTACTTGAATCTTTTATTCACTTCGAGTCGAGTCGAGTCGTGCTTTTTGTTCCACAGTTAACATGTCTGTCAGTCTGTCAGTCCGTCATAATGCACATCCTTATCCTTATCCATAATCTTGCCCTGCGCGCAGCTATATATGAAGAATTTTCGACGTCTGACGATGCGAGCTACTGATATTTACATATATATTTATATGTATGCATTGCATGCAGGGGAGCGGAAACGAATGGAAAATTTTAATAATTTCTGCATCTTCCAACACTTTGAATAAAAATTGTTGCTTTGACGGTGGCAGGCAGCAGCAGCAGCAGCAGTAGAACAAAACTGAGCGTAACTAACAATAAAACTTTTTAGTGTGCAGCGCCAAAAGAGACGACAAAAAATATGGACACATATATGAAGTCATAAAGTCATATTAACACGTACGAGTGCGCACAGGATATTAATGTGCAGCACACACACACACACACACATAAGCGCATCCCTCAAAGGATGTAGGAGCATAGTTTTTATGCGGCAAGTTGCCTGACTTCAATGTTAATATAATTTCAAATATTGCGGTTAATTTTTTTTTTGGTACGTGCAACGGGAGACGGAAATGAGTTCCACATTTTTTGGCCAGTTTCGCCACATTTATTTATATATATGTGCAAGTTGCATTTGCAATGCAAAAACTAATTTCAGTCGCGGTTCCATTCCCCAAAACCCACTATTAAAAGTAGGCGCAAAACTTTACGAATTTCGCCAGTGGCAAGGCAAAACTGAAAGCTGGCTGCCAACCACAACGCTGAAATTGCAATAAACAAAACGGATGCGAAATTGTTGTTCGCTTTTTATGTTTTCCATTTGCTTTTGTTTTTTTTTTTTGTGTTTGCAGAGACAAGCGCAGACACATTGGCCAATACACAAGAGCCCACTTGACCCATCCGCCGAATGCAGCCAGCCAGCAGTCAGTGGTGCTGGCAGCCCTTCAATGATTTTTGGTCAATTGGATGACACTGCGAGCGGGGCAGCTGACAAAAGTAGGCAGTCCAGTCCAGGCAAAATTAGGGTGCACATGTGTGTGCTCTCATAACCACAATCGAGCTCATTCGCGAGGCCACTTATGGGGGTAGGGCAGAGCAGTGGAGGTTGTCCTTACCGATGACCGATGCCAAAATCGCCATGGCAATAAATTGCTGTACTGCGTCCAGAGCACCGCCTGCCAGCGGCATTCAACTCGAGTTGAAATTGGTCAAAAGTTTAACATATTTGCGTGTGTGCGGCGAGGGCTTCTCGACTGCAACTGAAGAGTGGAGGATTTTTGGGGGTCACATCCCGCTCCCGCTGCTGCTGTTAGCCATTTTGGCGCATTTTTGGGTAAATAACCGAACTGCTGCCGCCGCTGCATAGTCGAGTGGTGCTCGTGGGCATGTCATGGCCATCATGGCTTGGCACTCTTGTGGCTCCGACCGTTTATGAGTTTCGTCTGTCCATTTGTCCCACTTGAAATTGGATTTGTTAATGGCGTACACATGCCTAACGCAATCAAAAAGCAAGTCATGATTTAAATGATGAGAAATTAATAGATTTCACTATTCACAACAAATTGACAGCATTTAAAAGTAATTTAACAAGCGTAAAATAATAAATAATCAAATCAATTTCATAGCTATAACAATTAACAACTGCATTTGCTCAACATTTTGTTCGCACAATACTTTTAAATATATATATATATGTATATGTATAGAGTATTTGTATATTTAAGTTTGTATATATATATATGTATGTATGTATGTATTTGTGTGTATATACACTATTATTTTACATTCAAGTTTTAACTTCATTTGCACTAAATTATTAACTAATAGATTCAACTAAGCTTAAAGACTATAAGATTCCATTTGTGTCTTGACTGCGCCTCTAATTCGTAAGGAACGTTCAATTATTTAAGGCCTCAAGGCAAAAAGGCAGCGCCTAACATTTAAACCTATTCGAACTTTGGTATTTGTTGGTATTCGACATCAGCTAAGAGATTAACTAACAGACTAACTAACTAACTAACTAAATACAAGCTAGAAAGGCCACACACAACCGTGTTAAAGCATTTGGGACTTGGGACACTTTACAAGCCGCTGCTTTGGTAAATTGTTCATCATGACTAACTTTTTCATAGAGACAGTTTTGCACTTATCAGTGTTGACTGATTGATTTCAATATATATATAGATATATATATATATATATATAATTGGTTTTAGGCTAGATAGTTACTCGTAGCTCGCGCGTTTACTATAACTACAGTTGTGGATGTTATCCATTGCACTGCACACATTTGGTTTTTACTGTATGGCACACACAGCGGAGGCGCCAGTATATTGATTATTTAGACGACGACGCATGCCCTCCAAGTAAATGTCTCGACTGAACAAACCGGCGGCCAGGGGTATGCTGCAAAATGAAGAGTTGTTTACAATTGCATTGCACGGCTCCATTTGAGATTCACTTACGCATCGGTGCCCGCTCTTATTAGCGTGCGAAACAGTGCCCAGACTGGCTTGTGATCTGACGTGGTTATGGACGGCACCGAGTCATAAAGTAGGCATTGTATATATGGCTGCGTGGGCGTCGACACGCCCGGAATAGTGCTCTGTCGCCGGATGACCAGACCCTGCACCTGGCGATATTTGTAGAGGATGCGATCCGTATACGCTGGCGCCCGCTGCTTAGAGGACGTATCGAAGTTTTGACTACCGGGATCGTACTGTAAACAAACGATAAGAACAATTATATTATGCATAATATAATTTATAATATATAATTATACTTTGTAAGTGGGAGGAAACGTAATGTTGGCCTCCATGAAGCCACGGAAAGCGGCGCCATCGGCCAGCACCGAGGAGAGCTGATCCGTGTGCATGTAACCATGTGGCAAATGCGAGGGTAGCGGAAATTTTGTATGCTGTATCCAATCGAGTAGTTTCTCGCGCGGCTCACCTAGCCGAAAATTGAGATCACCACACCAGAAGACATTGTCGAAATTCTGCGTCACATCCTTGTTCTTGTGCCGCAAGTTGGGCAAATTCTTGGGCAAATCCAGGGCATTAATGATGCGCTTCACATCCGAGACGCGCTCCTTGACCTTCTGCTGATGCGCTGTCAAGTGGGACGTCACAAATAGCATGGATGTGCCAAAGAGGCAAAAGGATATAGCCACAGCGCCTTTGGTGCGAAAGGCGGATCCCGTGCGAACAGACATTGAAGCATCCTCGGGCGCCGAACAATACCAAATGAGATCACGACGCATATAGACGGCCAGATGAAGGGTTCCCAGTGTCGTCGAGTGGAAGAGCACATGCGAGGGTCCCAGCGTCTCCTGCAGCGTCACCTCCCAATCGAAACGATCCGGACTGGACTCCTGTGTGCCCATGACAACCAAGTCGGGCACATGTTCCACATTCGGTGGTAACACAAAATCGTTCATTTGTCTATGGAAAGAAAGCAAATGAAATACGATTCTTTTCATTGATAAGAAGACGCACTCACTTGGGCGGACTGTGGCCGTTCATGTTCCAGGTGCCCACGAAGATGGTGACCTCTTTCTGGGGCAGCACGCGACTCAGCTCGCTCGGTCCCAGCAGCGAAGAGGAGCCCAGACGCCCTTCTAGATAGCTGCGCTCGCGAGCCTTGTCAGCAGGTATCAGATTCAAAGCCTGTGCAGCCATCAGGGCCTGTCGGGCCAAATTGGAACCGGAACCCTGACGATGCAGCGTCATGTTCTCGTGCGACATGAAACGCATTCCGGGCAACTCTGGGATGCCCGAATCCATCTGATCTGGCAGCATGGCAATGTTTGGCGAAGACATGTGCTGTGGCGTTGTGGCACGCTTTAAATTATCCGTACTCTCACCCGCTGTCAGCGGCGGCAGCTCTTGACCCGGCGGAAAGAGCTTCAGGCGCAGTCGCGATCGGCAAGCGGAGACAGCGATGGGCCGAATTGGAGCCCGTTGCAGCGTTTCGCTACGGTTGGACGAATTCGATGGAGAGTAGTGTAACTGGTGAATGGAGGCACCAGAGGCACTGGCGCCGCACTGCGCGAAAAACGTTTTGTTAGCCACTGGAGATTCGGGTGCGCTGGCGCATTCGCTGGACGGACGCGGACGCTGTGGCGCCGGCAACTGATTAGATGCGGCACCCTCGCTTGAGTGCGAGTTCAGCGAACCCGAGTTGTCCATCATGCTCATGCTGAGCGAGAGATTATCGCGTCGCAGAATATTCCCAGCTTCAATCACGGCATCTGGTATTGAATTGTAGCGCACAGTAATTGGTGGCGTTAGCGGTTTCTTCTCGGCCTTACAGCACAGACTGAACTGATGGCTAAGTCGATTGTGGTTTGGCGAACGTTTCTTCGGTGACTTCCGGCGCATAATGACATCCGCACCGCCATCACTCTGCGATCCGGCATCGCTGCTATGACGATGTGTATGCCCTTTGCTCTTTGAAGTGGGATTGCCACGTCTGTGAAAGCTGATTAGGCCACTATGCGACTTGTCCAGCGGCTGAGTAGTCGCATTGGAATTGTTGGGCAACGTTTGACTTTTGTGTGTGCTCGCTTCCGCAGAGCATTTGGCGAAACTGACATCGTATTGGCCGCATGCCGATGTGGGTCGACGCTGCTGCATGACTGGCGATTCGGGAGTCACCGGATGCGGCTCCACCTTGCTGGGCCGCTTGCTGAGCAGCCCGAAGAGCGTTGTGCCCGTTTTTGGTGTGGAACGCGGACTGCTTGTGATGCGCTCCTCGCTGCCCGCACTCCGTTGCATGTTGGAGTTTAATTAACTAGCTTTAATTAATATATATATATATATTTGTTTTATAATTATCCAGGATCTGTTTGAGCAGTTTCAATATATTTGCAGTCGCTCAATGAAATACTTAGTTATTATCACATGTTTCTCCATTTGTGCATCTGTTTTGTGGACTTTGATGAGAATCTTAGCTTCTTTTGGGACTTCTAACAGTTTAAACTTTAAAGTAATCGATTTTCGCATTTTTCGTGTTGAATTAGATTCATGCTTCGTTCCATTTTGCGAGAGTTTAGTGTATTTAAATAGTTGCAGCAGTTTTGAAGGATTGCAATTACTGTCGAAATGTTTGCCTGATGACGTTACACATTTATATGTATATATATATGATATATTTGAATGCAATCCTTCCACTAATGTGCTCAGCCCATGATGAGCTTTTAACAGTTATTTGCTGTTTGGTGCTGCAAAAGTAAAAGACTCTCATCAAACGGTGCTTTTAATGGGCACTAAACTCATTTTACTCACCTGCTGCCGCTTCTTGTGCGTGGGCTTAACTAAAATATCCAGGAATCAGCGAGCGCTGGAAGAAAAAAATCAATATGAATCGTAATAAAAAATAAATAAAAAAAAAGCGGGCCTGCAGCAGTAACTTTGAAATCAACCCTCCCCCGCGCGTTGCCCAGAGCAATTGTAGGACGCCAACAGCAGGAACAATAAAATGAAATAAAGAGAGGAATAAAAGGCACAGCAACAACTACAACAACGAAGACGTAACGACATTGGCATCTAGCTGCCGATGCGGCGGCTGTGACGTCCGCCCACGCACAAAAAAAAATACATAAAAAAAAATAAATAGAAATAAATAAGAGGCAAAGCAATCGTTGGCGACATCAGTTGATTTGTGCGCCGGTGCGCTTCTATGCTGGGATTTATAATTAGCAGCCCATTGTTGCCGCCAAACGTTAGTGTTTTTTTTTTCTCTAGTTGCCTTGAATGTCTGTGAGGCATCTGGCGAAGTCTCGAGCACACTGAAACACCAACAATTGCAACAATGACAGCAGCATGCAACGCACAGACTAAATTCAAGTTCAGGTTCAGGTTCAGGCACACTGTAACAAAAACAATATTGACACTTTTTTAGCGACCTTGTACCTCGATCTAGCACATTTTATGCTTTCCTGTGTATGTCATGGCCCGCGAACACAAACTGAATATTGTTTATTTAACCAAGTTAATCGATACGCAACTCGATTGAACGATTCTTCGCTATGCGATTCGTGTTGTGGTACGTATAATAGAGTGTTCGTTAACAGTCTCACAATTGCGTTAACAGTGTGCGTTAATAGTGAATTTATGTCACAAACATCAGAAAAGCTAAACACTCTGAATTTAACTTCAGCGACTGACAGATATGTAGAGTGCCTTATTATTGATATTTCTCATATTCAAACAACAAGCAGCTTGCACATTTTTAGTGATGTTTTCAACTATTAAATCGAACATTTACAACAGCTGATTGTAGTGTGACCGTATCTTATTTACATACACTGTTAACCGACCGTTTCGATAGGAAACCCATACTGTGGCGATAAAATTATATCGAACTTTAGTAAATATCTGCATTCGTATTTTGCACATTAGGCGGGCTGAACGCAGACATGGCTGCTCAGACAATACTCTTCGATTTCACACTGGATGCTGGCAAAACGGCAACGGCGATGCAACGCCAGGAAATCGCTCGTATTGCCCGCAACGAGCTGGAGCATGTATTCTCGCAATTGGAACTTGCCTACTCGCTGGAGTCCATGGACAATGGCTATTTTTCGGTGCTCCACGAGAACAAGCAGACGATTATCACCTGCCGCATCTTTCCGCAGGGTTTGCTAACCATCAATGTGGAATATTATTTGGCTGCCGGCAAGGAACCCATCATGTCCTTTGATGTATGTATGTATAAAGCTCACATTTATGTTTTTTTCTTTTATTATACAAATACACACATAAATTCTCTGGCACCCATACACGTGCCACACACAGACAGTCAGTCGGCTTGTTAGTGTGTGTAGTGCCCTCAAAAACGGTTTTGATTTCCATTGCAGCCGCAAACGTCACAGCGAAATTGATTTTTCGCCCGCCCTCTGTTTGTATCTGTGTGTGTGGGTGTAGGTGTGTGTGTGCGCCCTTGGCCCCCCTCCTTGTTTGCGTGTGTGTGTGTGCCGACATGCATTTCACCATTAATTTTTCTTTATTCCATTAGCGTTGCTTGCATTGTTTTTGCATTTTGTTGAAAAAGCGTATTTTCTACTTAATCAAGCATCGCGCTCTGGCCAAGACCTTAAGAACTATTAGCTGTATATGTATGTGTATGTGGATGTATGTGTGTGAGTGTGTGCTGCCTATTATATCATAATGCTGCTGTCTTACACTCTATCCGAAAAGTCCAACTTATTGTTTGTTCAACATAAAAAACATACTATCTTTTTAGGCTTATCTTTTTAATTAATTGATAAAAATCTTGCACAAATGAAAATCTGTAATTTTTGACTGGCAACACTCTTGCTCTTATTTATTGGAAAGGGTATGCGTAGTTCCACATGTCGGTAACATGCTCCTCACTCTATCTCTTTTTGTCTCGCTCGCGGTGGATGGAAGCACGTGGGTGCAATTTTCGAGCATTTGTCGTATTGATTCGCAGAATGGGTGCTGCATTCGTTCGTCGCTCTCTCCTCTCTTAGTCAGCTGCGTTTCTCAGTAAAGCTTTGCCATTGTTTATGTTTTTTTTTCTGATACAAATAAATAAATACATTTGTGTATTTATTTGCACCGGCGACTTTCGATTAAATGTTTGTTTTAACAGCTGCATTAGCTAGAGTTTCTGCTGTTTCAGATTTGGTTTTTGTTGAAAATGTTCTCGGATGCAGAAGCCGACGACACTTGTGAAATACTTTCCATTTTCGTTCGAATCTACAATCGCAAACTATAAATAGTTGTTTAGCGGGGTCTGGCTATAATTGTTGTCACAAAAACATGAGATGCTTGAAAAGTTTACGCTTGTGGAAAATTTTTTGTTGGACACTCTGATTTCATTTGGTTTTGCATTTATTTATGTTTATCACACAACAGCTTTTGCAATTTCATTAGGATTACAATAAAAACAAACTTAGGTTACATTTCCTAAGCCTTGTATAAACAAGAAAATTACAATTGCAGACAATGCGAACAATGGAGCTTATACTACGACAAAAATTAGATTCCGATCGATCCAAGTATTTACCGCCGATAAAACGTGGTGGATATATAGACATATACATGACTAGCTCAGGTTGGTCAAAATACCTATTAATTTACAACAATAAAAAAAAAAGTTTAGTTTTTTTTTGCTAGTTTTTCCTGTATGCAACATACAAATGCAGAGTTATGCAAATCCTTATACTCGTACTATATATCTTCCTTTGCCGAACTCTCTCTCTCTATCTTCTAAAACCATTGTCAAAACTTGTACCTCAAGCTATGCAATAAAAAAAAAAGAATCATTCACAAACTACAATTATCGATTCGACATATTTTCATATATTCATTAACTATTTGGTTGCACGGGCCCTTAGCCAATCTTTATATGGCTCTATAAATTTGCAAAGCGGCTTCTTACAACAAAAAAAAATAATAAGCTAAAATAAACCACCAAAGAGCATTCCTTTCAATGGCATTCTTAAATACCATCGTAGTCTTTCATGTATTCCATTGTACTATATAAACTCGGTTTACCCAATAGAAATTGCCTTCATAATTGCGGCAGTTGTTGCATGCTTGTTTCGTCGTTCTAGATCCGTTTCAATTAGCATATTATTTTGTTTTATTTCTAAGAATTTCTTATGATTTTTAATTTATTTTCAAAAACTATTTTTTATTTTTTTTCTTCTTATTTTCATATCACCATGAATACACAAAACGAAAAAACCCACACGATGTCTATGGTCTTCTATCTATCATCATCATCGTCATTATGATCGTCATCAACAACAACGTGACCAAAATTTCCTCAATTATAACCAAAAAAACAAAATATATATATGTAAACCAAATTAAATTGTACGTACACCCTACTATGCACATGTCTCACCGTCACCCGCGACCCCCGCTCGTTCGCTCTATCTCTCTCTCTCTCTCATGGTACCAACAACAATGTACAACTACAACAACAACGATAACAACCACCACAGACTGGCAGACGTATGGAAAATGCCATAGCCAAAAAATTGAATGCCCTTTCGGGCCAAAAGATACCAACATTGAAGCGGGGCGATGTCGCTAGGTATTATCCATCCGCAGGTAACGTACTCAATAATCATAACTTAAACTATATCATAATATTCATATAAGTAGTTGAGCAACTTGCAGCACTTCGTCCAATTTGATATACATAATTGCAGCACAGAGCATGTTTGCATACATTACTTACCATTCTAAAATTCGATATATTTTTACTTCTGTTTTAATATCTTTGTTAATTTACTTGGAATACATATATATATATATATATATATACATATATAAATAGATATATTTATATATATATATATAATTCTCTGCATGCATGTAGTTATGTATTTATATATCAGCGTCTCAAAGTAGTTAGTCTGTAAATAGAAACGCTTCCACTCCAAATATTAATAGTAATTGTAGTAATTTCTCAACATATTTTTTCACAGATGAGCGCATTATTGAATATGATATTGATACTCTGGTGTATGAGGCACGTTCGCCATTTCAGAAGATACAAATCATGCACTCAAAGACCTTGGGAAATATGCTAATTTTAGACGAGTTGCAAAGTAAGTAAATGCGGCCAGCGCACGTGAATTTGCAACCCCTAATGAAGGCACTTGTAAAAAGTAAATTAAGGTCAAGGCCGTTTGTCCAAAAACAGAAGAGGGTTGCACGTCACGTGTTGGAAAATCAATTGTAAAGGCAACTAACTGTTTAACCTTATCTAGATATTGCCGAATCCGATTTGATATACACAGAGACCCTTATGGGTCGTGGCATTGAAAACTACGAGGGCAAAGAGATCTGCATACTCGGCGGAGGAGATGGAGCTCTACTCTACGAGCTGCTCAAGGAGAATCCGAAGCATGTGGTCATGCTGGAGATCGATGAGCTTGTGATGCAGGCCTGCAACAAGTACTTGAACACCATTTGTGGCGATGTTTTGGAGAAGCGCAAGACCGAACAGTATGAGATAATTGTAGGTGATTGTGTGGACTACATGAAGAAGTTCATTGCCGAGGGACGCAAGTTTGATTATGTGTTTGGCGATCTAACTGATATACCTATATCGGAGAAACCCATTGGCGAATGCTGGGATTTCATACGCACCATATTCGAGCATTCGTTCCAATTGCTCAAGCCAGATGGCAAATACTTAACCCATGGCAACGGCACCAGTTGCTTGGAATCGTTGCAGTTGTTCGAGGATCAGTTGCGTTTGCTGAAACCCAAAGTGAAGTTCACCACAACGAAGGCATTTGTGCCATCCTTCATGGAAGAATGGCTCTTCTATCAAGTGACTTTCGCTTGACCAGCTCAAGTGGACACAGATAAGCGACGATTACAAGCACCACACTTAAATTTAGCGAGTAGTACGAACTTAATAACAACAACAACAACAACACCCACAATCCCCTCGTGTATAACCAGCACACAAAATGTTCTTACACCCGCAACACAAGACGACACCAAGGAGCCGCTGATACTGCTGCACAGCTACACAGTGATATTGCATGCTGCTAAACCAGAGCAAAAGCCACAGAATCTACAGAGCCTTAAGCCCCGGCGCCAGAAGCGTTCCCAGAAACGTGTGCATTATCATCATGCTCTGGTTTCCTAGTGGAGGCTAATATTGTAATCATAATTGTGACCAAATTAGAAAGTGGAACTACATTGCATCACCAACAACAACAACAAAAACAACAACAATAAGAACAAAAACAGCAAGACATCCAAAAATGAACACACACACTTCCAAGGGCTGTAACTAGCATCTGATAACCAAACCAAATATTTAAAAGTCCAATTGATATAATTTAAGTTAGGATATTTAGTTGTGTTTTACGTTCATTGATTTTAGAAAAGAAAAGAAAAAACCAAAAACAAAAAGGGAAACTAAAACTAAGTCTGGATCGAGCAAAATGCAAATGTTATGTACTTATTCGTGCTTATTTAAATTATATTTATCGTCTATTATATGCATATACACATACATTATATACTAACGTACTCAAATTCTTATATAATATATACACTTAGAATTCATTATATAATTTTCAATTAGTCGCTCGACAAACAGAGAAAAAGAGAGCAGCTGTATGCGAAATTGATAGTGTTAGGAGTGTAGCTTATAGCTAATGTCACTTGAAATGTTTGAAAATTATTAATAAAATGTCGTACGCAGAACAAACAATTGTTGCAAATGCATTTTAAAATCGCTGAAGGATTAACAATCGGATATAATTCATCCATTTACATGATCAAATTAATAAAAAAAAAGGATTCTTTGGATACTTTGGAAATAGTACAACAAAATTAGATGCCAATCTAGAGGAAAAATTGTGAACTGTTTGACTAGATTATGTAATTTCGTTACAGTTAACAAATACAACAAATTAGCAAACAAACTTGCAAATCGACTGCAATAATTTTTGAAATTAAATTTGAATTTGCCGCTCAAAACAAACCGATGTTATGAGGCAAACGAAATTCGATAAAAATCAACTTTAATCATAAATCGATACACCGATAGTAGACATACAAGCGAAAAATAGAAAGCCAAAATTTCATTCGCGAAACGTTTACCGAAGACAGCGGAAGAAAAAGAATGAAAAATGGATCGAAAGTTGCACAGTGGCATACATCATCCAACGCTGCGTCTGCTGCAGGAATCAGGTTGTGAAATACTGCCCCACAATCTGATGTACCCGGTGTTCATCATCAGCAATGACGACGATGAGCAGCCAATTGCAAGCATGCCGGGAATCTCACGTTACGGCGTGAATCGATTACGCGAGCACTTGGAGCCACTTGTGGCGAAGGGACTTGCGTCTGTGCTGCTCTTCGGAGTCGTGGACTGTGCACTGAAGGATGAGTATGCCACGCATGCGGACTCCAAACAGAATCCTGTCGTCCTGGCACTGCCCAAGCTGCGCGAATGGTTTCCCGACCTGCTCATCGCCTGCGATGTGTGCATCTGTCCCTATGCCTCACACGGGCATTGCGGCCTGCTCGGCGATACGGGTCTGGAAAATGCAGCGAGCATCGAGCGCATTGCAGACATAGCCGTGGCCTATGGCAGAGCTGGTGCCCACGTTGTCGCCCCCTCGGACATGATGGACAACCGGGTGAGGGCGATCAAACAGGCGCTAATTGATGCCAAGCTGAACAATGTTTCGCTGCTGGCCTACTCGGCCAAGTTTGCCTCCAATTTCTATGGTCCCTTCCGTGAGGCAGCTCAATCGGCGCCAGCCTTCGGCGATCGTCGTTGCTATCAGCTGCCCAGCGGATCGCGGAATCTGGCCATGCGTGCGATGCAGCGGGATGTGAGCGAGGGAGCCGACATGCTGATGGTGAAGCCCGGCATGCCGTATCTGGATATCCTGCGCCAGACCAAGGACACTTATCCGTATCACACGCTATACGTTTACCAGGTATCCGGGGAATACGCCATGTTGTACCACGCCTCTAAGGCGGGCGCCTTTCCACTCCGTGAGGCAGTACTCGAATCGATGAAGGGCTTCAAACGTGCCGGCGCCGATTGCATTATTACCTATTTTACTCCCTATCTACTGGACATAATCGCCAAGACGGCATAATCGGACTCCAAACAGTACCTAAGAGCTGCTCTTGTCTGCTTGTGTTCAAAGGGTACTTAAAGAAAAAAACTTTAGTAGTTCTTAAGTTCAAAAAGCGTGCAAATATTTGAAGTAGACCAATTTTCAAATATTCATTTGATTTATGTAGAATTTCGTCTGTAATTGTTTTACACAATCATCAAAAAAGCATTTATCCACACATGTGTATAGTCGGATTTGTATTACTCCGTAGTTATCATTCAATATGCTTATCAGTTTAATCGGAATATTTGGAAGTCTAATGCCTAACCATCAACCCCTGCGCGGCCACAACAACAACACCTCTCGAGTGTTGCGTCAATTAACCGAAAGCAAAGCGCACAAGCAGCATGACAATTTGCTGAAGTACAATTTTGGAATTTATATAATCTTATATATATATATATATATATATATATATATGTAGATATAAATGGGCTACTGACCCCAATAACTACAATAAGTTTATAATCTTTTGAAGCAAGTTTTTTTATCTGTTGAATATAGAGTTAAAATTGTCGAAACCTTTTAAGCAATTAAATTTGAAGCTTTCTTATTTATATATCTGTATATATATATATGACTGTTTATATGTATATATAAATGGGGACCAGTAGGAAATACGAGAGAACTTTCTATAAGGTTTCTTGTGAAACTGTTTTATCTGCTGAAAATAAACTTGATATTGTGAAATCCTTTCCAGCAATTATAATAATGCTAAAAGTTGTAGCATTATTATTTAAATATATATATATATATATATATATATATACTACATGTATATTTCTGACAGTGTATACCAGTTGCAACCGGTTAAGCGGACGCTCCGTTTTCGGGTCGAAAGCACTTTTGTTGAATGTTTGCACTTTAATTAAATAATTAAATATACAAATCGTTTTTTTTTTTTGTTTTTTTGGTTTGCAATAAGGTGAAAATGGAATTGGCCTCAATCTTAAGTGCTAAACATTAAGTAGTATATTTTTGATGTGGTTTTGGTGCAATATTAAGTCTTGGAATGTGATTGTAAACTCACAATTAAAGTGTATTTAAGTACTTAGATACTCAGTTAAAGTACAACGAATGCGACAGCACAATTATCTCTTTTTTTTCTACTTGTGGATACAATTTCAAATATTTTTTCGAGTCTTAAATGCAGAGACTTGGACCACAAAAGCCGTGTTTTATGTGAGACTTAAGAAACTAATCGATTATATGGGCAATTGCCAGAACTAAACAGAGCTAAATACTTGCAATTAGCAACCAAATGCAATTACTTCAACTAACTGTAAATGTAATTAGCCGAGTAATTGCAATTATAATGGAAACACTACAACTAAGGAAACTACAACTACATTTCTATATATGTAATTGTAACATCTAGTTAGGAAATACTGTGATCGATTGTGGAACTCCTTGTGTGCGATTTTAGTTGCTCTCGCTGGTGTTGATTTTGCTGTGCTCGAGTATGTCTGTGTTTTGCATCGGCTCCAGATCCGTCTCGGATATAATCTCAGCCAGCCACTGTTCGATTTGCACCGGATGGAAGGCATCCTCATCGCCGCTGTTTGCCTCGAGGATGATCTTCAGGTTCTCAAAGTTCTTCAGCACCAAACGCTTGCCCGGCTGCAGTTGCGAGGATGAGGAGATCGCCGACTCGCTGCTAGTGACGTGGACCGGCCCGTCGCCAGCATCGCAGCTGGAGTCGGCATCCGCTTGCACTTGCACAGCCGCATCGCTGCTGGTCACAGTTGCAGTTGCAGTCGTAGTTGTGGTTGCATCTGCTCCTCCTGTGGCAACTCCAGTTGTAGGCTTTTGTTTGAGGCTCTTTTTGATCTCGTTCAGGAGGCGATTGTAAAAGTCACAGGTGGCTTCGTGGTTGTCTGTTGTGGGCGTGGAATCAATGCTCTTTGCCTTGGCCTTTGGCTCCTTGTGCTTCTTCGACTGGGAGCGAGAGCTGGCATTGCTTGAATAATTGGAGCTGCTGGGTGTGCAGCTGGAGGGATCGGTGGTGGTGCTGGAATCAGCGGATTGAGCTGCAGCAGCAGCTGGAGCTGGAGCTTCAGCTAGAGGTAGTTCAGCGCTGACTGCCTCTTCGCTGGCACAGTTGATGGTCAGGCTAGCAATGTTGCGCAGATTAATCGTTCCATTGCAGTTGTTAATTGTGATCTTTGGTTTGAAGCGTGGCTTGCGCTGCTTTGGCTTTGGTTTGCCCCCGACCTGTTCGGGACAGACGGAGCTGCGACCCAGACTGGAGACAGCATCGGCTATGGACGATTCCAGCTCGTCGTCCAGCTCCTCCAGATTCAATGGCGGCACAAAAGTCTCCCGTTTGACTTTTGCGCGACGTATCAAATCCTTGGCCTCCTGCAGCGTTATGTTGATAATCGAACGCTTGGCATTGTCCTCCAGCAGCGCCTTGTTGCGTGAGAAGTCGACGACAATCGCCTCCGGCTGCACTTCATCGTTGAGATCATAGTAGGCGACACTCGACGCCCGATCCTCCAGACACTTGTACATCGTTTCATGATCATCCATCGGCTCAATGTAATCCTCATTGCGCAGTCCCGCATTGCGATTGTCCTGTGCTCTATGCAGCGCCAGTTGCATGTTGTTGTCTAGCTGGAACTGGCCAAAACTCCTTATGGCCAAGAGCAGTTTCTCCTCCTCGTTTTTGTCGCCAGTCAAGAATCGAATTGCGCACTTCTCGCATTTCTCCTGCTCCTTGTGCGACTCGTAGTCGATGTAAACGGGCGCGGATTGCTGCTGGTGGGTGTTGGCAATCACCTCCAGTTGCCGTAGCAACAATTTTTCACGCATATGCAACGCAGCGCGTATTTCATTAAATTTCTGTTGCACGTTTGTTTTTACCTAAAAGACACAAAGCATTATTGAAAACACCGAGAAGTAACTATTTCCCGCGCATAACGTTCTTACCTCATCCAGAAGCAGCTCCATGTTTGCTCTTTAAATTGTTTTCCTTTAATGTTAGTATTAAATTGGCAACATTTTCATCAGAAAGAAAAATATGCAAATTGTGTTTGTTGTTTGATCGAATTTATGTAGCAGACATCCACGGCGAATTGCAAACATATGATTTGCAGCGAAAATCCAAACGATAAGATATCGATAACAAAAGAGATGGAATTACTTTGCTGATCTGTAAGCAAGATGCAACCCATTTTGATGCTCAACATTTAAAAATGCCACAAAAACACACTTTTAATAATTTTCAATTATTTAAGTTAATTGTTGAATTGTTTATAGAAACATCGATACAGCAACAACACAACAATAAGCTCCCCGTTCGATAGCCGCTTCGGCTCTCGCATCTCTAATGTGAATTTGCCATTTCCTGGAATCTGCTCGCTGTTAATAACAGTCAGTCTGCTACATTTGGCCGTCGTGATTTCTGAGGCGCGGATGAATTTTCGTTTTGATCACACAATTTGCGCTTAATTTCGAAAACAAGATTTCAATAATATTTACGACATTTCCGAAACAACCGACATCCCCGACAACGACAATAAAAAAAAGCAAAACAGTAACATAAAAAATTTAAATTCTAATAAACAAGTAAACAAACAACAAATTCAGCAGCCGCCGCTAATTGTAATTGTTCTGTTCATATTTGAAATATATGTGTTTTGTTTAAATTATATATTGGCATTGTTCATTTGTTTATATAAAGGCAATTTACTCGCATTGCGTTAGTCTGTGAATCATAGGCAGACAGTTGTTGTTGTTGTTGTCGCTTGCCTCGCACAACTAATCTAAAATAGTGTCAGTGTGTGTGTGTGTCTGCATGTGTGTGTGTGTTGTGTCTCTTGTTTGTGTTTGCCAACGTGTTTTTGTTTCTCTTTTCTTATTTTTTATTATTTCGTTTATCCCTGCTTTCTTACAAACAATAAACTCTGTTAAAAATTGATTGCAGTCGTGAATTGTACAAAAGTGCAGCAAAGCCAAAGGCGACAATAACAACAACAACAGAAACAATACAAAACATAAGAGCAGCCAGGCAACGTGGAGTGCAAAGGCAAAGGCATAAAAAACAAAAGCAAAAATCAAAAACATTAAGAATGAGAGAGAGCGAAAGAGCGAGAGAGCGCGAACTGTGTCAATGCGGCAGCAGCGATGACGCCAAAAAATTAACAAACACATTATTTGCAACTGGCCAAATGCCACAGCGATGAAGCTGTTATGTTAAGTTAATTGCCTTTAACCAATTTTAATTAGATTTGCGCGACATTTGACATAGCGTCTCCTCCCCTCCCCTTCCCCTACCCGCTCGGCGCGTAACGTCAACGTCAACTCTTTTTTTTTGTGTCGTTCGCTGTGACTGCGTTTTTATTGTTGTCTGTTGTCTTTACGTTTTTTTCTTATTTTTTTTTCATTTCTTTTCTTTTGGTCTTGCTTTGCACGAGGGTGCAAGCGAGAGGGACTGTGTTATTAATTGAGCAATTGTTTTACTGTTTTTTTTTCATTTAATATTTTTAATATGAATGCTAATAAGTTGTTACAAAAAAAAATCATTTGTTAGTTTGTACATTCCGGTTTCGGTTTCAGTTACGGCTTATAACATTAGCATTACATATAACAAATAAAACTAAAAAAAACCTGTTTGTTAGTTGCCTGTGCGTTTTAAATAAAAATTACCTCATTTCACACACAATTTGTGGCTTTTCACATGATGCACCGTTTAGTTAACAAAAACTATTCTCATTATAGAAATGAATATTCCAGATAAACGTGTGCAAAACACCGATAATTATCAACAACAAGAAAAAAGTGTCGTGCAAGTCGAAAAAAATTAAAATATTAATTGATCACCCACAAAAACCAGTTACACACATAAATATTTATCAATTTCAAATTTCATTATTCGCCGCATCAAAAAAAAAAACCGCAAACAAAAGTGTTTCGAGGTCAATGCTGTTTGAAAAACACAACATTTTTGGTAAGTAGCCTTGTTATTATTAGTATTAATTTGCCATTCACACAATTAAAAAAATTTTCGTTATAGCGCACTAAGCTCAAAAGTAAATAAATCATTTTGAAACAGCTGATGAACAGAATAGGCAGGGCTGCATAAGCGATGTGCACAAAAATGATCGTTTACGATATGCGGCCCTGGAATTTATCTCACATAGCGAATATAATATTTACATTCTCTTTTTAGTTTAGTTATTGAATTACATATTAAATTAAACGCTTACATTATGGAAAATACTTTCCATAAATTGCAAATTACCGATTTTAATTGAAAGTGATATATATTGCAAGTAATAAAAGTCATAATTTACTCCCTACACTTGCAAATTGGATAATCCTGTTTTTGACATTAATTAGCACATAATAAAGTGCCTAATTAGCAATGCTCTTTTTGTTGTTGTCCCGTTTGAGATTGTGGCAGCATTGATTAATTTAGTTTAATTGCAGTGCAATTAAACAGAATCGAATGCAATTGAAATTTAAAACCACTGTAAACAACATTTGATTTGACACGCTTTTTGTTTGTGGGATTCGTTGGTTAAAGGGGAAAGGAAACACAAGTTGTTTACATACATATAAAATATTCAGATTTAATTAGTATTCGTACTGAAAGCAATCAGAATTTTCTGTATTTATTCAAGTAATAGTATGTGCGTTGTGTGTAATAATAATAATGATAATCTGACCGTTTGTGTGGAATAAAATTGAATTTTATTTCAGTTTGATGAATTTCAGTTTTGTTTTGATTTTCGTGTGAATAAGGAAATTGCTTCTAGCGCAAACAAAAAAAAACAAAAAATTCGAATAAAAGCGCCTGCAAAAATTCGAAAGTGCGAATGCAAATGGTAAACGAAACTCTAAACACACAATGAAAATGGATATACTATATATATAGAGATATATATGCAATAACTTTTGTGCACTCTGCCGTTTAATATTGTGCTTTTGCAATGTGGCTTTCAAAATGTTTGCAAATTGCCTGACTTTTGAACTGACATGTGAGTTCTTCCCCCCAAAAACACCTCCTCACCTGACCTGGCAATAAATTTGCATAGCAAAGCCGCTTATTGTAGTATTATTCATGATCCACAGAATGTTGCATAGCAACAGCACAAAAAAAAAAAAAATGGAAAAATGTATTTTCTGTTCGATTGACGCGACGCATTCAATAGCAAGATAAAGAATATTTTTTGATATTTTTGATACATTTGAAAGTTTAGTTTGTGTGAATATATGCAATTTATTTTGAATCAAATTCATTTAACTAAATTCAAGTTCGATAATTAAAATCATGTAATGCAAGGAAATTCAATTTATTTGTGATAAATTACGCATTTATCTGAGTTTATCTCAGTTCCTGTTAGCCGCTGCTAAACAGTATTTAAACCATTCGTGGATTTAGTTTAATTTTACAGAATTACCTTCTCATTGCCAATATTTGCAAACGTTTCCGGCATATATCAAGTAATTTTTTGCAATTGTTTTTTCTTCAGTTGTTTTTCGTTTGAGTAGCTCAAAGTCATCTTGTGCTGAAAATAATAACTAAATGACTCGCAGAAAACCAAAATGCTGCACCTGCTGGCTGGTTGGGGGTAGGTAGTTAGAGGGTATGTGTTGGTCGCGCAGCTTTTTTATTTTGTATATTTTTTGTTGATTCTTATCTGTTGCAATTAAATGTAATCACTTGCTCCAATTAGCATTGCAACTGCGATAATTGTATGTGTTTGCGTCTAACGCAATTATGCGGCCATGTTATCCACATGCCCCTCCCCCCCCCCCCCCCCACTCAACTACACACTCTCGTCCTCGTCATCGTCATCGTCATCGTGCAGTTCTCCCTCGCTGCGCATAAACATCAAATCAAATTACATTGCTAATATGCCACGTTGTGCGTGAATTTGTGCAAAAGCTTGTCAACGCATTTATTCTGCAAGTTTGCTTGCATTTAGTTACCACTTTATGCTTGTCCCCATAAATGGTCGAGCTCCGAGCTCTCCCAGCTCTGAGGGGCTAATGAGTGGCTCCGATTACATTTCCCGACTGCGTCGTCTGCACTCAGCGAAAACACAAATTATTTTCCATTTTTCGTACGTTTTGATAGGGGCTTGGCCATATAAAATTCTGCGTGGTGTAGTTGGACCCGTTTCACTGCTCAGCTAGGCAAAACCCAAAGTCGAACCCTTCTCATTCGTATTTGTCTTGGTTGGTGCTGCTGTTATGTGTTTTTAAAGCTTTTGCACAATTTTTATGCTGTTGTCCTTCTTTGTTTGGATGCCATTTGAGTCGCGTGTTTTTCCGAGCTTTGCCGCCTGCCGCCAGCCAGCACCAGCTCGGTGACTCATGTACCCATCCCTGCCCCCGCGCCCCGTCCCGCACCCCCTTTGACTTAGCTGCTGCTCCACTGTTTTAGTACTGCTTGTGCATTATGAATTTTTCATAATTTCTTGCATTTTTATTGGTCGTTTGTTTGCGTTGGGTTGGATGTGTTTTGGGTCCGATGCTTAGTGCGTGTTTTGCGACAGCTCCTTTTTGTTTGTTCGTTGGTTTTTTTTATGTCCTGTCGCCGGCAGAGAGCGCGCTTGTAAACAGTTTAAGGCAAATATCATTGCAAATGTTTTTACTGCACTGCTGGGACAATGTTGTTGTGTGTCAAAAGTGATCTGAACTCTTTAATTTTCTGCCTTTTTTTGTGGTCTGTCCCCCAGGGCACAATAACGATGCACATAAAAATTATGAAATTAAAAAAATCACAGCTTTGTTAGTAGCAATATGAAGGGATATATAAATAAATATATGCAATATCACGTCACAGATTGCATAATTTAAGTGCCGCACTTCAATTTATATTTCAATAAGCGAAAAGAAATGAAAAATACCGAAATGTAAGCAGGAGATTTATCCTTTGATTTAAAAATAAATTAATTTTTGAGAGTTACTCTGATTTAAAGTATTTGCTATATTTTGCTCTTGCCTTTTTGCATTATTTTAATACAAACATGAATGGAATAGAAATGAAAGATACAATAATTTATGCACGAATTTTAAACTGTGATTTAATTTAGTTATTTTTTTATTAAATTAAAATAACATGTTTCCATTCTGATGCTCATAGTCTGGAGATTTTCTGGAGATAAAATTATTTACGATATTTTCTTGCTAATAAAAAGAAACATTTTTATTATTTAATTTCTTTCTGTGTTTTTATCGCTTTTAATGCACACAAATCAGCACACAAATCGAAAAACGAATAAGTATTCTCATATAAATAAAGAGAAAAGCACTTTAACACTAACAAAATAAATCATTTAAATAAGAACTCAATTTGCATTTATTTATCCAGCGAGAATACATCGCATTTTATTCACATTCACAGTCTGGCGAACTATTTTGCTCTTCTGCTCTTTAACCTTCATTAACCTCATCATCAATTATCTGACTCAACTCTCTCTCTCTCTCTCTCTCTGAAAGCGCAACGATAATGTATTAAATCCTTTTTATGGCGCACAATGCTTTTTTTTTAATATTATTTTTGGCGTGTCGGCTTATTGAGTTTTGAGCAATTGGCTTTAGTTGAAAAACCATTTATAATAACACAGTTATGACAAGGTGCTAATGGAACCCTGCTGGCACTGTGCGTCCACAGAGCAGACCATATAAATGCACCATGATTTATTAATAGAGAGCACAGGGCACACACACACACACACAAATACAAACAGCCACAAACACACACACACAGATACAAACAACACTCATCTCAATGAGGGTCAGTGCAAAAGTAACCTAACGAATGGGGGCACAACCGAGTAATCTTCTTAAAATGCAATTTGTTTTGTTGCAATCAACGATTTTTGATGATGACGACGCTCGACAAGGACGACTAGCCTGGCCAACAGCAACAGCAGTAGCAGTAGCAGCAGCAGCAGTAGCAGCAGTAGCAGCAGCAGTAGCAGCATGATGATGACGATGATGATGTTGTTGATCGAAAGCGAGCTGAGCAAGAATTTGCAGTATGGCCGAATAAATTGGTTGTTATTTCAACCCTCTCCAAAAAAAAGAAAAAAAAAACAAATTGTTCATTTTTTTTTTTTTGGAGTAGCGGAAGGAAAATAAAATTTGTAGTGTGCTTTACGGGGTTTTATTTTTTTACGTGCGCACCACTTGACTCAAATTGGTTGGCTGCCACTCGTGATGCATGGCCATGCCAATGCGGTTTGAGAGCTGCGACAGCCCTGACAGACAGACGGACTGATGGACAGACAGACAGATAGACGGATAGACGGAACGAATGACCAACGGCTAGTGCAATGAATGAATCACAAGCAATTGGCAGGCCGTTGTAAGAGGTATGAGGCAAGAGATGCGGGGCGTAGCAGCAACAACAATGCCGACGCACAAAAAGCGCGGCGCTTGCAGTTTCAAGTACACTCAGCAAAACGGCGCACTAGAATTTTGTCAGCTGCCACTACTAAACAGTTCAACTAAATAGAAGAGTTTATTTTTTATATTTTAGTCAGAAAATTGTTATTGTAAATACAAATGCATAATTTTTGCTCTGTGTGGTAGGTGGAATGCGGGTGTGGCGGGTGGGGGGTTTGTGCTGATGGGTAGGGGTCAGTTTGATCAGATCCGTTGCTTGGCGATAGCTTTGGCCTTTGGCATTTGCTTTGCTTTGCTTTGCTGCATACTTTATGGCGTGCTGGGCGCGTGTTTGCCAGTAACAGATTTGTTTGCCTGCCTTTTGTTTGGCTTGCCAAGCTCCCTGACCATCAAACCCTTTGACTCCTCCCCTCTCCCCCCCACCACACACACACAAACACAGCACGACTGCATTTTATTTGCTTGCACGTATCCGAGCCGTGTTTCAATTTGCACACACACCAAAAAGACACAAAAAAAAAGAAGGCAAAAAGACAACGCACATGTCGATTTCTGCTCCGTCGTTCTGCGTGATTGTCAGATTGATTTCTAGATTGTCAGTCTGCCCGCCAGTCAGTCTGACTATCTGTCTGTCTATCAGTCGCGCGTCGGCGTCGGCGTCGGCGTCGTCGTGCAGCTCGTGACTGACTGTGTGACTGCCTGGCTGGCAGTTTGCCTGTGCAATGTTGCGCTTGTAGCCAATTCGCTTGCATATTTTTGCATAACTATCACACGGTGCCATCAAGCGCGTTTATTTGCATTTAGATACGCTGTAGTGCGAGTAAAAGGGGTATATGTGTGTGGCCACTTTATGCATACATTTCGCAGACCAAAACCAAGCAAACATTTCGAGTGCAATCTTTGCATCTTAGCACTTGTTAATATATTGAAAAACCAGTAAAGGGAGTTTGGTTTAATGTTTGTTTAATGCTCAAGTGTTTGAGGAGTATTGTATGGCCGTGCACACACCTGCTTCGAGCACTCTTAGTTAGAACAAACATTTGCTGTCAGCTGACAACTGACATATATCTATTTGCCATTTGGCAATTGATTAAAGCTGCTAACGTATGTAAATTAGCCCGCTTAGAAGCCCGCCAAAGATTAACAGTGTGTCCACTTGCCGATCCCCCGTCCATATATATGTGGCTATTTTTCAGTGCTTTGCGCTTTCTGTGTGTTAAGCTGTTAGTCAGCGAATACTCAGGTAAACCATGTATAAATCTATATCTTTATCTAGAGGCATATACGCAGCTTATCAGCAAAGCAAGCCAGCGCACTTCCATGCAAACGTCAGAGTCATGCTACTCTCAGGGTTTTCTATTTTGTTGTTTGGTTGTTGTTATCAAACATTGGCCGATAATTACCCCGCCCGCCCGCCCGCCTCCGAGCACCTGTATTTTTGCTGGTGCTCCACTCGCTCCACTCGTAATCGGAGTCTCTGTTGTTGCAGCTATTTAAACAATTTACTGATTAGATTTTTAGCTTTCCTTCTGAGTCCCACCCTATTGGCCCACTCATTATGCGCAGTATCGATGAGAAAAGTTGTTTTAGCCTCAACTTGTTTATATTGTAATTTTTTTCATTAAAATACTTTTTAGAGTTTTTTTTTCTTTTCTTTGGTTTTAATTAAATGCATTTTTGTTGCTGCCTGACTATTTTCAATCACTGTTGCACATTGTGGTCAAGTTGCACCGCCCCGCAAGCATTTTCTGCTACTCAATTTATTTGTTCTACTTGCGTTGTTCAACTGTGGCGCATCCAGGAGCTTGTCCACGTTTCACATGTATCTATCATTTATATGTATTTTAATTCAAATATATATAATTTTGCTGCCGACATTGGCTAATCACTACTCTCTTAGCAAAACACAGCTGACATTATGCCATGACATTGCACTTAAATACAGTTTGTAAAACTGAACTCGCATGTAGCGCTTACTCAGCTCGCCAAGTTAATAATAGCTGCGAAGCGATCATATCGGCAACTGACATGTAAAGAAAATGCCACAAGAATTCATCAACACTTTGCACGCCAGCATGTTTGTGATTTTTATCGTAAAGTTTGTGCTGTAAGACCCGTATAAAATTCTTGGCACCCTTACTTTTTAAGTGCCCCAAATTTGAATTTCATGACTCCTTAAGCAAATTATCGAAGTACCTTCGCATGACACTTTATTATTATTATTATAGCCGAGGGTGTGTTATAATTTTCCAGTGAAGTTGACTCATTAAAGTATAAATGTATATATATATATATATTTATAGCTGTCTTGATAAAACCTTGCCTGAAAACTGTTTTGTTTAGTTTAGTTTAGATATTGAAATCGAACAAAGGGTATTGAAACTTCGGCGTTGCTAAGATAGCTGCTCATTCTTGTGTCATTATCAAGATGGCACAGAAGCCGTTACAGCCCTGTACATTATCCGGCTATAAGCCAAAAGCACATGTGTTACCTCGACTTCTATCTATTGGCTGCCATAAAAGGGCTCATTTTGCATTTGGTCCATAACTTATGCAGAAATTAGTCGAGTGATGACGAGCTCTGTGGGAATACATGTCGTACTTATCTTATCATTCATATGCCAAATAAGATGACTGATTACGTTGCCACATGCATGAGAGTCTCTCTCTCTCTGTGGCTGGGTGTGTGTGTGTGTGTGTGCTAATGCTGATAAGCAAGACATATGTATGTGTGTCGTGTGGAAATCTATAAAGCTGTATGCCTAATAACGACATGCACATGTCATATAAAACATGGTATGCCCAAAATGAGAAATGTTGCAAAGTCAGCTTGAGCTGTGGTGGATGAAGGTGAGGGAGGGGTGAGGGACAGGAAAAGGACTTCGAAGCCCCGTTGCGTATACGTGGCAATATTTTGTGCTAGCTTAGTCGAAGCCAAAGATTGACGTCCGTTGAAGTTGTTGTTGCTGCCGCTGCCACTGCTCTGCTGCTCTGCTTGATTCAATTTATTTTATAACATTTTCTAATGCATATTTTTTTTGCGCGCGTGCCTGAAATGCTTTTCATTCCCGGCGTTGGCTCTCCACACAGCGTAATGTTTGCTCTGCTGACATTTTATTTTTTGTTGGCCCGTTTCACCTCAACTTTCGCATTTTGGGTTGTTGAAAAGTTTGTACCAACTATTTATCTAGTGCTGTGCATTTTCGCCGGGCCTGTGCAATTTTCCCCCGTTTTTTTTTCTCTATTTTCCTCTAAGCCAGTACATTTTTTTGCCATAGGAAACTTGCGCTGACAAACATTTTGGTTGCAGCTGTCAAGCCGGAATTCAGCATACAAAGTGCACTTAGCAAAAAAAAAAAGGGATGCCCAATAATTGTGAAAACGTTTTAAAAATCGGAAAAAAAACGATGTTTTCAATTTACTAATGAAATCTTTTTATTTGTAAATTGAAGCGTCACATTTGCTACATTTACGCATTTATTTTTGTTATTTGCATCGCATTTGTCTTGCTTCTTTTTTTTTTTGAGTGTGTGCTGAGATTTTTGTACCTTTAAGTTTCGGGCCAAATTCAAGGTTTACACTTGGAGGCTTGTACGTTTTTTTGTGGACACTTTTTGTAAGAATTGAATCATCAGAGGTCAAACGTTTGATTTTTAGTTTCCTCTGCTGCTGCTGCTGGTTTCCTCTCGTTGCGTTTTCGCTTTCAATTTGCTACGACGCCAATTGCCCATGGGCCGCTGGACAGATTGGAGGACAGCTGTCTCAGCACATATGTGTGTATATACATATATATATATATGTGTGTGTGTGTGTGCCATTATGTGGCCATTTCCCAAGCTGCCATAAAGCCCGCTGCTGGCCACGCTTTTGTGCGACTGTTGCGGCAGTTGGGGGCTTTATGCCTTTTTAATATGGTCTTCCACCTCGACTACCTCATCGTCGTTTTCGTCGTTGTCGTCTGCATTGTCCGACTCTTTTGTTCGCCGCAGTGGCTGACCACATTTAGTCGTTGGGGTTGGGCGGTTTGGTTGTCATTGTCTAACTGGCGCTTGGGGATCCCATTCTCTAGAGAGAGAGAGAGAGAGTTCATAAGGTTCTTCCGCCGTCCATTGTTCACTAATTTTGTCACGTTTGCAGCTTTTTGTTGCCGCACATTTACTCTTACTCTCCCTTCGTCGACTTGCATGTTGTTTGCTTTCTTTTTTTATATTGTATTCTGCGATTTGTTCATGCCTCAATTTGTGCGCCTAATCCTTGTCTAGTTGCACGCTTTCACTTCGCTGCGTTTGATTGATTATCACACAAGGTCTGTGCCACATTTGCTGCTAGAAATCATAAGCAAATGCCAGCCCAAAAGCCACATCCTGGCAAACAAGAAAAAGCATATTTTGACTGCCCTACGGGTCACTTTCTAAAACAAAAGCCCTGCCGCGAGGTGACCACACGTGACTCGCAGCCTCTGCCTGCCCCACTAAGTGTGCTGCATATTTTAGCGTTCAACTTTGCCCCAACAGTTCTTCGCCGTTTTTTTTTTTTTTTTCACTCTTGTGTCATGTGCTGCAAAATACTTTTAAGCGCATGTTTTGAATATTCCCGCAATATTTCGCAGTCTTGCAGGTCACACGTTGTATTTTATATACCCTGCAGCCACAAAACGTTGCATAAATGGGGCTTACAACGGGTTCTATAGTGAAATAAAAGAATTATGAATAGAATACATAAGTTTAATAAATTGAATCCCTGAAAACTAGCTCTAGACTATTTATTGCATTTTGTTAACAAAAGTAAAAGTTTTTTCAGACAACAAGTTACATAAATTTTTACTTTTATTTGCCATCAATATAGATCAGACGGAGTTCAACATTAAAATAAAGTATTTTCGATATTCGATTTTTGACAACAAGCTTAATTTTAGAGTTAAGTTGCTCACTTCAAAGAGTAGTCACAGGGTATCTCCCCTGTCAAACTTTCTCTGCTCATTCTAATGGTTTTTTTGGTTGTATTTTGAACAAGTTGACGCGGCTTATCTACATTCTTCCCGCTGTCAGGTTGGGCCGCCCGTCAGCTCTAGTATATATATATAAGCAATACATATGTATATGTAGTAGCTATGTATGTATTATGCAAATACATATATGCTCAGGTTTGTGTGTGTGCAAGTGTTTTTGCACAGTTTTGCTGCTACTTTGCATTTTGAAAGCACTTAACAATGGGTATTACAACTTTGTCACATTGTTTGCAGCAAATGTAATGTCGAAATCTGCATAATACAAGCTGTTATTTTAGTATACATTGTAAAATGTAAAGAACTTTGTTGCTTGCCACATATAATTTTTATGCGAAATTATTTTCGACTCTTTTTTTTACAAATCCTTTTTTACTTGTCAAAATCACACAAACCCAGCCTACGTTGACGCTGTTAAAAGAAATGTGTCCTCAAAATAAGCATATCCTATCTTGGATATTACACATAGATTAACAGAATTTGTAAGAGGGTATAAAAGCTAGGCCGCCAAAAAAAAAAAAAATTGTCTTACTTCTTGTGTGTGTTTTGTTGTTTTTTCTTTTTTTTTTCTTATTTTTCTGATTTTTTTTTTCGTTTTTGGTGTCGCGTTGCTTTACATCTTTTTAATGTTGAAAAGCTTTACTTGCTTCCGCTGGCAACGGCGGCAGGAAGCGGAAGTTTAACTTTTGTGAACATTTTAGTGATTCGTGCGCGGAAACTTCGCTGCCGCTGCTGTTGGCAACTAGGCTTGGTAAATGGAATTGGCCGAGATTTGAGACCACAGCGATGTGGGCAGGGCAGTGCGATGCCTACATAGCATGAATATATATACTTATATATATATATATTATACATAAATGTTTAATAATGAAGTTGATGTTTATCATGAACTTGTTAACGATCCTCGCGCATCGAAGGGGACTTGCTCGAAAATCACTTCGCGCTTAATGCACTACTGGCAGCATGTTGATATTCAGTTCAAGCCATGGGCTTTAATAGTTTTTCGAGGCAATAACATTTCGCAATCCTCATCTGCACCTGCTGAGCTGAGCTGCTTATAACTTTGTGCAACGTGCTTGCTGGTCTGGTCTGGTCTGGTGGTGGAGTGGCACGCGAGTAGACAGGTACTGCTGCGGTATCCCCAATAGGATTGCCGTGCACTCGGTGGCAAAAGTTACACAAAGTCTCGAACCAAACGCGGCAAACAAGCAAACTTTCAAAGTAGCAAACTACCGGAGCCTCGTTATTACTATTACTATTATTATTATTATTATTATTTCTTGCTTATTTAATGCGAAATTTTATATAGCACGCTTTTGGGCGCGCCTCTTAACTTTTCAACTTTCCGCTTCAACTTTTAAACAAAAGTTGTGTCCGATTCAGATTTCAACTCGGCACTTATTGCGTGCATCACGTCCATGGCTTTTAACAGTTGCATGTTTGCAACGGTTACGCCCACTCACACACACACACACGCCAAGTACTAACACATAGACACACATGTGTGTGCGGCGGAAATGCATTTTCAGTGGCCGTGAAGAAAGCAAGAGAAAGCAATTTCATTTTCGAGTTTTATGAACATTTGCTGTTGTCCGCCTCGCGACTGGCCGTTACATTTACCAGCCATAGCTGTTTCAATTTGTACACAGTTAAGGGCAGCATCAATTCTACCTCCAATCCCTCCCCCCACATCTCACACTGTCCCCCGTCAGTCAACTAACTGTGCAACTTTATCGTCAGATCTCTGACATCAGGGCACTGCAGCGCCGTAAAAGCGTTATGGCAAATTGTTTTAAGCTGTGCGAAAATGCCATCAAAATCAGTTGACTATGCAAAGCAGCCAAGGGAGTGGGGCAGAGGTGTGTGGAAAGGACAGGGGGTGGTTGAATGTGGGTGTGTGTGCTCAACATTTGTTGCTATTGGCATTGCATTTTATGGCTAGTGCTTGTCAGCCATTATTGGAAGCATCTCCTAAGCGTTTCCTTGGCTCCGGCTTTTGACTTGAACTTTTGTGGCTCCCGAGGGGTAAATGTCGCTACCACTCGTTTGTCCGTCACTGGTCGAGAACTGGTCAGTGTGCTCTACTACGTCAGCCCCTAAGCAAACTGTAAACAGGGCTCGGAGTCATTTTTCTGCAATATGCTGACGGTTTGCCACTGTTGACTGCTACGGCAGCATGTGCTGCCCAAAAAAAGGGGTGGCTGCTTGGCAACGTACAACGTGCAACAAGCACGGAACCCGAACCCTAAGTAGAATACTCAATAGTTATAAATGACATGCCGTTATCTAAAATGGAGTCATCATCTAAAGCGAATTGACATGCTATTTATTGACAAAGCAGCTGTCACGGGACAAATTTTGATGTAGCTGTCAATAAGCTGGGTTGTAAGCCAATTTTTGAAGTAATTTGCAATAAAGATTGTGTCTGGAAACTGACTATTCAAGCTTATGAGAAATAGCTCATGAACAATTTATGTCAAATAGCTTAGGAGAAATATGAAAATAAATATCAAAATTAAGTTTGGGTACCATAACTTTCGATATCTTTGCCATTTGCGAAGGAATTTACATTGCAGCAAATATTAAAATTGTGTCTAGAAATTGGCTGTGCAAGTTTATCTGCAGTGTTGAGCTTCAGTGTTAAGTATATATCAAATTAAGGTGGCTATTAAATATACGCCCACAGCCACAACCATTGAACATCACAATTTAAAGCATTGCAATTGGTGTTTAAATTAAAGATGAGTCGACTCAAAGTTGAGCTTTTCTCAGTCACATGGAAAATGATAAATGCTGTATCAACCTTGACATGAAACAGTCACAGTCGTCGTCATTGTAAGTGTGGTGTGAAGTTCCCTCGCTTTCTCGTCGGCAGCACTTTAATTTAAATTGTACAAATTCTGCAATCATAAAAAAAAAAAATAAGAAAAATTCGGCCGTGTAAAGCCAACTTTGCATGTGGCAGCTGCTGAAATACCCTAGAGGCGGGCCCTTTGCCTTCAGCTCAGTTCGGCTCAGCTCAGCTCTGGGTACCTTTTCACGCGATCCGCTCTTTGTTTGCGCTTTGTTTGCGGACCCGCGCCACGCCCCCTGCTGCACCAACAGTGTTGGCTACCGGCGTGTGAATTCACGCGGCTGCTGACACTTTGTAAAATACCCTGTAAGCAATTTCTAAACAGGTGTATTTAGTTTGCTGTAAATGAGGTGGCTTATTAGCTGGAGTTAAAGTAAAAAAATATATTTATTGTGGAGTATTTTTATATAACTTTTGGTTTTCAGATAAATACATAAAGCAAACACTTTAATACTCTAACAAAGCTTGGGTATAAGTGTAAGTTAAGTGTTCTTTAGCTCAAACTGGTTAACTAAGCAATTTTATACAACTTATGGCTTTCGAAAACATAAATAAATCAATGCAAACATTGCAAAACTATTTGTTTACAGGGCATTCGTCAATCAGGCCACTTTTCAGCTGACGAACTATTTTTTCTTCTTGGTTTTTGACGCTTCGCCGCCTGCCAAACGTCGCATGCATAATTTAATGCAAATAATGCACTTGTTTCGTTTCGTTTCGTTTCGTTTCGTTTCGTTTCGTCTCGTTTCGTCTCGTTTCATTTCACTTCACGTGTTGCCTTAAACACACGCATTTAAAGGAGCGAGAGGGGGTGGGTGTGCTGTGCTGCAAGTCGAGGGTGCATAAAGTGCACAACTCCATTTAGCATTAAGTTTGCCGCCTTAGTCGCCTTTGCTGCCAGCCTTTGCTGCCAGCTTTTGCTGCCAGCTTTTGCTGCTGCCGCCGCGCATTTCATTTAGCATATTTCTCTCGCTTGTATTGCATTTCCGCCGCAGCCCCGCAAATGGAGGCAACGCAACGCGTTGGCATAAACTTAATTTCCGGTTTTTTTTTTCTGGCACCCCGGCGCCTCAACGCTCGGCTGTTCCACTTATAATTCCGGGTCTTTTGGCTGCTGCCTTGGCTTGCGACGGCCTTTACAACTTGTAGCGCGTTTTGTTTTCGCTTTCAATTTAATTTCCCCAGTCCAGCGAGAGCGACGCACGTACTTAGCGGCTGGCATTTACCATTTGTGCGGTTACACAACACTGGCAATGCAATTTTCATCATCTGTTGAGTTGCCTCATTTTCTGCTCTTTCCGCTTCTTTTTCAGTGGCTCAAATTACGCTGTCAACAAATTCTTTGCGTTGCGGCATGTGGCGTGCGGGGGCAGCTGACTCTTTTCTCTTAGTCGTTGATGCCTTGGTAAAAATTGTTTTGTGCCATTTTTATTTTTTCTTTTTTTTTTTTGCCTAGGAGTACTCTTCATGCAGCAGCAGCAGCAGCAGCAGCAGCAGCCACTTTTGCAATTTGAGTGTTTTGTTGTTGTTTACCTCAGAGTGCTCGAGAGTTTTATTTGTGAATAATTTATTGTCTTCATTTTGTGGCACATGGCGTATGAGCAATGTTAATCATCAACGGCACTCATCACATATACGCCATGTGCGACGGCGAGGCAATTAAAAGCGAGTCAAACGATTACCTGCTCTGGCACTTGCTCGCACACAGTCGACTTAATTAAACCGCAATATTTGCATATTTCGCATGTGGCACCCACTCTGGGTGCCGCGAAAATGTGTTGCAAGCGTTATTGCTCAATTTCCCCCAACCCAGCACAAAAAAGTTTGCCGCCACGTAGAGCATTGGCGGTTGGTGGTTTGGGCAACCGAGAGTTAACATGCAACTTTAAGTCACTTTTCGCAAACTTGATCTGCCAACGCAAAGAACACAGAAGAAGACACAGATTTGCCCATGGCGCGCCATAAACCCAGATAAACCGAGACAATGTTTGAACATTATCCGCAGACAGCACATGTCGTGAGTGGAAAGGGGCTGCTGCGGGGCTGTCGGCGCGCTGCGCTGAACTTGATGTGCTTCTGATTTTTATTAACGTATTTTACGTTCCACAATTTTTGGGGCTAATAATAAAGTTATTTGTTTTTGCGAGCCAACGAGGTGGCTCTTCGGTGTTTCGCTGCTGTCATAATAATTTATAAATTTAATATTGCTGCAGCGCATTCGCCCGCTGCCTCGGCGCCCTCACCTTTATTGTGGTTCCCGCTGCTGTGTGTTGCTGTTGCAATGTCCACTGTGATTTACAACAGCTATGCCTGCATTGCACTCCATGCCAGTAAGTGGGCGCCTCGCAACGACAGCCAAAAAACTTGCGCCTGTTGTCGACCGCTGCGAGGACCACAGCAAGGACATTTATATTTGCTCAGTACATATGTGTACCCCGTCGTCCTTTTTCAGCAACGGGTGTCTCATATTATTTGTGGCAAATAATATATATACAAAATTTGTGCGAGCGCAAAAAGTTGATTGCATTTGCGATAACTGAGATGTCAAAGGTTCGACATTTTTATTTATTTAACAATATTTTTCTTCCCTCATTGCATAGTGGAACTGAATATGATATTGACTAAGTAATCATTTGCTTAATATAATTCAAGTTGTATGATTTTCTAGATATTCTTCAACTATCTTAAATGCCTTAAAAGTAATACCTGTTTTAGGATATCCCTAGTTCGAGTATGCCCAAGCTCATTGTTTACGGAGTCCTGCTGAGCAAAAGCTGTTTCTCGAGCTGTTCTCAGTGTTTTTCGAAGGCCACAATTACAAGGGTGTATAATGCTATGACCTGCACTATTTTAAGCTGCTTTGTTCTGCTTCCTGGCTAGAAGAAGCAGAAGCTTGTGTCGGTTGTCTAAAAGGGACCAAGAAAATTATTTTGTTATTTATTGTTTGCTACATTAAGTCGTTGGGCGAGCCTTCTTACAGATGCTGCTGCTGCTCCTACTGCTGCTGGGCACTTTTCATCCATTTATTTATTTATTCTCGACTTATTTATGAGACACAAGGTCATTGGCAATGACCCGACGGCTTTGCTCCTTTTCGTATCCAGGTATGCTGTGTGCGTGCTCTAGCTACTAACACGGAAATCATGGAGCCGGGCTTATTTCAGTAGCAAACAAAAACTAATCAAGATTGACCACTTCAAATGTAAACCCAAAAAAAAAAATATCTCTATTGCAATAAATGGTTTGTGTTTGCCAATTTCAATAGCCAACAAATATGCTAAGCCAATTTGCCAAATGTCGAGTGTGCTGTTCTAGGTGTTCAATTACTCCAACTTCTTTGTTTCTATTTGGCCAACAGCAACAAGAAAATTAAATACCACACGAACTGGTAATTGTCCTTATCTTCTGCCACACCCACCCCCCTCAAGCCACTGTTGCAGTTTTAACACAGTTTTTATTTATCTGCTGCACTTGCCACTGCCATTTGCTGTTGTTCCACTTGTAGTTTAATTTGTGCATCGATATATTTTCTTGGTTGTCAGGCTGCGCGGCTACAATACATATACACACATATATATATATATGTATATACATTATACATATGTGTGTAGTCTGCACATTTGTAATTGCTGTGTGCTGCAATAAATTCCATTTTATTTCTTGCCTTGCGTTTGGCAGACTGAAATATGGTTAAACTTTGTTTCTGGCATGCAAAGCCATGCAGTAGATTTTTTTGTAGATGGTTGCCTGGCTTTCAATGCGTATACGTAATGTTCGTGGTAGTTTTAGTTTTATGGTCCTGCTGATAATTAACAAGCCAGACGGCAACTTTCACTCTGATGCTCATGATGCTCAGTGTCTTTGAACATCAATCAGCTGGCCAAGCAAGCAACTTGATACTGCTACTGCTGCCAATAGCTGCGAAAATCGCTCTTTGCTTCTCCATCGTCGTCTCCTTTTGTGTGCTATGCCAACAATGAAACTTTTGAATCAATTCAAGTTGTCCAAAGTTAAATCCGCGCTTCCCAAACGCTGCAGCTTTGCACTCAATTAAGTGTGGTGCGGGTAGCACAAGGGGTGGCAAGGCAACGGGGTTGCAGTGCGTGCTGCTCGAGGAAAAACAATTTTGTTGCTGCAGCGTTGGGGAAAAAGTGAAGCAAGCAAATCCACTTGAACGGCAAGTTAGTGGCAACACAATTGCAGCCAGCTGCTACGTCAGAAGTTGCCGTTTTTTTTTTCTTTTTTGTTTCTTTTGCAACTGCCACGCCAATTCACTACGCTCCTCCCCCCAGCTACGTGAGCTGGAAAAGTTTTTGGACCCTGCCGGCTTGCACTCGTTTCTAGTTGCTCTTCGACTTCCGCCTGATTGACTTGCATTGAGTTGACTTAGCACAGCTTTCTTCGGTTGCTTGAAGGATGCAACGTATCCTGGCAGTCTGTCAGCCAACCTAGCATCCTGCCTGGCAAGCGACACTTGGCAATGCTTGCGTAAACTAATTTTCCATGTCGTCACTCGATTGTTTTAAAAGCCAACTTTGCAACGGTTGACAGACCAGACACACACACATCACACAGCACATACAAGGCACACATGTGCCTCTAATCACATACCCAGTTTGGACTCGTAAGATATAGATGGGGGTTTTGTTTTTTATTGGCTAACTGCTTTGAGAAACTTTCCACTCCATTGTTGCCGTTTAATGCAGTTCTTGTGTTAAGCCTAAAGACTACGACTACTATTGACCTAACCCTCTATTTTATTTGCTTGTAAACAAATTTGCTATTACCATTTGTAGCTCCCCTTTGCACTGTGGATAAGCGCAGGTCCTTTTTAAACCAGAAGCAAATACATGACTTGTATGTCATTTCGAAATTTAGCTTAATATCGTATAAATAACAACAATGAGCTAACTTGAACAATCCCGCATAAGTAAGAATATACTAAGAATAAATTTCGCAAAATATCAATATCAATTTTAGATGAATTTATAACATGATTTTTATTATATCTTATTGTGCCAGAGCTGAGCCTATTGCTCTTGTCTGAAGCCTATTTCTTATACAAAATCGGGCATTTTCATCGGGCATTTGGCGTATTCTATCTCTGGCAATGGCATTAGACTCGACTAAGGCGACACAATCTGCTTTTGAGGATTCCTGCTCGTTATCACAAAATTGGCAGATTCCGTTACTGATTTCACCTGGCTAGGTGAGCTCCTAATCTACAGAGTCCTGTCAACAGACACGTGAGCAAGTCTCTTCTTTCCCTTTTTTTTCTGCTTAAATCGTTTTTGATTATAGCTCCTTAAATGACATTTACTTGGCTTCTTCCACTTCCTGCGACTAACTGCCTCTAGCTTATAGCCTTGGCAAAGAAAAGTATCAATCAAAAAAAAAAAAAAAGAAAGAGAAAAACGACAACACATAAATTGATTGTGTAGGCAAAAATCGAATTTACGCACAAGCACATTAAATTGAACCTGATATTTATAACGATTATTTTGTATTGTTGATTAAATCATAAAATAATAAAAAAAATGGCATTCTGAGCATTATTTGCTCTGTGCAATAATACAATTGTAAATTGTGTGCGTGTGCAAGCATTTGCTTATCTCTCTCTCTCTCTCTCTCTGCGTGTGTGTGTGTCTTTTTGTTTGAGTTGTGTGTGTGTGTGGGTGCCTCAGGCATTTCCGCAATGTATTTTGGCTTGGGGGCTCCTATAAAATGATAGATAATGGCATTTACTGTATGTCGCAACTGAATTTGGAATTAAATTCCCAATATACGGCGCATTGTGAGAAACACGTCTGTGGGTTCTTGAGATATGTGTCAAAATTGTTACATCAATTAATACACAGCAGTCATTGTCAGTTGCCAGTTGCCAGTTGTCGTGTGCATTACAAATGATTTGTGTGCGTGAGTAAGTGAGTGGGTCTCTATTAGAGCTGTCACAGGCGCCTCCAGGGCCTCTCTGTGGCATGGCCTTATGGGTCAAATTTGTGCGACCTCATTTGCGGTGGCATCCCTTTCCTGCTGCTCCCCTGCATTTTGATTGAGTGTTCAGGATCGTGTGGTGGTGATGGTGGGGAACGAGCATACACTTCAGACTACATACTTGTATTTGTAGTGGTTGGATTTCATTGCATTTGACGTGCGACCTGCCACTCCAGCAAAACTGTGTGGTGCGGTGGGCTTAAAAATGTATGGCGCAAAGTTAAAGTCAGCCGCACATTTACAGCAGGGCTACAGCGTAGGCAGAGCAATAGCCAAGGCAAGAGCAACAGCGAGAGCGAGAGAAAAGTCACTTGCAACGCTTTTATCAATTATCAATTAACCTAAATTTTAGCATCTACGTTTTTGGCACCGACAGCAGCGACGACGACGACAGCTGTAGCGGTGGAGGCAGTGGCAGTGGCAACTGCATCAGCGGAAGCACCGACAGCAACAGAGCCGTGTGCCAGTTGAAGCAGAAATGTCGGAAGAAGACAAAGTATCGTTCAAATGAAAGCCGGCAGGCTCTGCACTTCAAAAAATAAATAAAACCTTGCATTTGGAAAATGAACTTTGCCGAAAAATACACTTGACATTTAAGGAAAATAGTTTTTTTTTTTTGATAACAAATTGTAATTCTAAAATTGTAGAAAAATTTAACTCTTATTAAAAAAATTAACAAATATTCACAAAAGGCTCACTCTAAGAATTCCGACCCAGCTTTTTTCCTGAGTGTGGCCAGAAAATTCCATCTGGCAACATCTATGTGCTTCATTAGAGTGAAGGAATTCCAAACTTTTAATTCGTGGTCCCAACGTATATCTTGTTATCTTGGTTTTACACTTACCTAAAACGCTTATCGCTGGCCAGCTGCACATTTGTCCTTGTTTGCTTGCTTGTTTGTATGTCGGCGACCCTTGACAATAATCATTTTCATTACTTCGCACTGTCAACAGTGTCAGGCAGCTGCAAATAGCGACACAACGCCCTCTCCGTCCTGTCAGTGGGACGACGCTGCAGGATGTGTAGTTTCAATTTGATGATGCTGCTGCAACTTGCCCCAACATGCCCCCTTCAAATTCGAGGAACAAACAAAACTGCAGCGAGCATTTTCAAGGCGACAACTCAGCAACCGTTCGCCGCCCCTTGGGACAACATTTTGCAGCTACTTTTATGTGACTGTGTGGGTGGATGGTGCTGTGGGGCTGGTAGTGGTGGTGGGTGGCGGAGTGGTATGTTGCTTGTCCTTAAGACGTGCACTTGCTCAAGTGGAAATGAATTGAACTCAGGCAGCGCCGCCAGAATCCAATCTCATTCTCCTGTCAACTTAACCCCGGCTGAGACGTCAAAGACGCGACGTTGCGCCAATTGTTGTCTGCATTTGTGTATTTGTGCATTTGTGAGCTGATTCTTTCCCATAGAGTTGCCAGCTAGCTGCTTGCTGCAAGCTTTGTCATCAAAGCAGTAGAGGCAGCAGCAGCAGCAGCAGCAGCATCAGCAGCCATTTGGCGTCGAGGCCGCACAGTGGGCAGAAATTGATTGTTAGATAAGCAAACATCGTTTAGTCAAGCAAATATAAAATATATTCAAGCTGAATCTCAATTTAATTGTCGGCAAAACTTAAATTCACACAATTAAATTGAAAGTCAAGAAAAGTTAACGAATATGCTGGCTAAATCATATTGAATTCGATATTAATCTCAAGTTTTCTGCCACTGTGCTGCGGACATTGTTTGTGCATAAGTTGGTCCGTTTGGTTGCTGCTGCTGCTGCTGCTGCTGCTTCTGCTTGATTTTTACTTTAAACAATGGCTTGAGCATTTCTGATTGTCAAATGTTTGCGAAGATAACATTTACTGTAGTGGATTTGCGCTGAGGCGAGCGACAGAGCGACAGAGATGGCATTTTGACGATGGTGACAACGGCGCAGCAAGTGCCGTAAGCGCTGCTCAGCCACTGCTCAGCCGCCCACTTCCGTCCACACGCCCCCACCACCCAGCTGCAAGTCTCTGTCTTTGGTTGCAACACAATTGCCATCACAACTGTCGTCTTCAGGCGTCGAGCTGCTCGGCAGGAAACATCAATTTGCAATGATCCTAGAAGTGCTTGGCGCTTATATTGTCCTTGTGAATCGGCGTCTCCTGTGCGGCTTATGGGGCAAATGTTTTTTTTAATTGTTTCGAGCAGTCAATGAAATGGCAATTAGCTGGCTTATTGCTGTTTACTTTTGGGCTTATATCAATTAACATTAAACGAGAAGCAGGCAATTAGCACAGCACACATAAATTATGAAATGCTTGAACTGGGAGCAGATATGGCTATCTCTTCTTTATCTCTCACTTTCTCTCTCTCTCTCTCTCTCTCTCTCTCTCTCTCTCTTTATCTTTCTCTTTTGTTTGGTTTTCCCCAAATCACAGCACTAAATGCGGCAACTTTTCCCAAATTAATTCCCCCAGATTTATATTCATATTGTATAGTCCAAACTAAATAAATAACTGATTTTATTGCAATAATTTAGTGCCAAATTAAAGGCAAATTGTTGTCATTGTTCAACATAGTTTTAATTAAGTTTCCTGCCCCCTTTTCAATGAAAAGGGATACGATACGGAGAGCAACCGCATTCGGTGGTTTTCATTACAGGTAATTCCTTGCAACATCCATTAAGTCCACACAAATTAGTCAATGTATTCATGTCCCACTTTTGTCGTTGGCGCTTGAATTTTCTGTGCATTTTACCCTAATTGAAATCGCAATCGAATTACATGACTGGCTGGGCGTTTTCCGTCTCCGTTCTGCCCGTGTAAAAGCCAATGAAAATATAATCACATTTATGCAGTTTTTATGCCTGCAGTGTGTAAATATTTTGGTTGTAAACACACGCCACCCCGGAACAGGGCAGCGGGGCGTGGTGGGACACATGTCCGTTGACGCCGGCCAACGAGAAATAGCAGCAGCAGCAGCATCAGCTAAAGCTTTCATAACAAGGACGCAAGGACATTGGGAGCAGGACTGTGCGCTGTTGCCGCAGCCATTGCGCATTCACTGTATTTTGCAGTCAGTCATTCAGTCATTCGGTCACTCAGTCAGTCAGTCAGTCAGTTATTCGGTTCTTTTGGCGTGTTTTCGATTCCATTTCGAGTTCATTGAATTTGCGCTGATTTTTTCTCTTTTTGGTTGCTATTCATACGTATGAAAATTGCATTGCAACAAAAATGGTGGCATACAATTTATGCTTCTTTTGCCCAAAATCACAATTACATTAGTGTGTGTGTGTGTGTGTGTGTGTGTGTGTGTGTTTTATTGAGTGTACAGGATGCGCATAGATGTATAAACTTAAAATATATTTAATTGCACATTTTGTAGTCAACTGACAGCTTCGCCCGTTTTGCCCCACTCGTCGTATGCGCAATGTAGTAGTTTTTCAATTCGTGGCATAATTGGTTTAGTTAATATTGACAGGCGGACGCTGCACTGTTTAGGCCCGGCTGTTGCATTATTAATGACCAGAAAATGCGGAGTATCCGGTTATGGCCACTAAATTAATAGCCAACAATTCAAACGGAAATACGCATAAAGGTCTGTTGACAATTTTTACTTTGATAGATGATGGCGCCATGTGTGTTTTAATATTAGTAGTGTGTGTGTGTGTGTGTGTGTGTGTGTTGTATGTGTGTGGGTTTGTGGGTTGGTGTGCATAAATGTCACGTTCTGACTATTAATAATGTAATTTTTCCTTGTCTCTATTTGCAGTTCAGCGAGTCAGCGCCAAAGCTACAAAAGGTAAATACACAACCCCCAAAACAACCCTATCCAACCTCTACACTTACAAAAATATCTGTATATATACTCAAGTAATGGTGAAAAATTGTATAACAAGGGAAATACTCCAATTTCAAAAGCAGAGTGTTTTCCGATTAGATAAGTAAACATGTCCTCATAACGATAATGATTTATCTTGAAATTAACTAAATTCAACATAATCAAGAAGTTAAGTTTAACTTGCTTTAGCTGGAAAGTTAACTATTCAAGATTTTTTGGTCCCAGTTCAATATCGAAATCAAGAATTATTAATTTGTCAGTGGTTACATTATGCCAACATTTCTACGTTTTCTCCAAGCGTACTCATCTGCCGCACATTTTATGGGGCAGAGCGTGTTGAGTTTGACAAGCTCAACATGTGAGCCAGCAAAAATCTATGGACCAGCATGTCTGATTAGCCAAGCCATAAAGTTGCCTCAGATTTCTGATCAGACCATAAACCACTAGCCCAAAAAAGAATAACAAAAAAAAAAAGGAGAAAAAAGTGGAACTTTTAACGAAAACTGACAACCGCAATGACCAAAAGTGTCATAAATCCATAACCGAGCGTCAACAACATCAACAAACACATTTTGTTTGACCTACGACATGTGATGTGGAGAAGTGACGCGTCTCGCCACGCTTTCGCGGCCAATAACCCCCAATAGCCACCCGAGCCGGTCTAAACGTTAGACGGATAGGCAGACACATAGACAGACAGTCAGACAGATAGCTAGCTCTCTCATGTCAACCGCAGGCCGACGGATCGGACAGAGTGGGACAGCGGCATATGTGGAGGAGGAGGAGGCGTTTGTTGAATGGCTATGAAAGATTGACTGGCCCAGTACTGTGACAACCACTCAGCTCCACTCAACTCAACTCAACTCAACTCAACTCATCCACCCACTCGCGATGTCGCCACGCGATGCCTGTCAGATAAAATGAAGTATTTGGTTAGTGTGTCTGTTTTTCGTATGTGTGCGTATGTGTATGTGATGTGTATATGATGTGTGTGTGTGTGTGTGTGCGAGAGACATGCGGAAAAACAAAATTTCTTTTCAAACAGCAGCTGCTGCCGCGGCAGCTGTAATAACAACAAAAAATCAAACGCCAACGCCAACAACAACAATATTGTTTGTGTCTGCGTTGGATATTTATCGATAACTCGTCGACGCGGTTGTCGCGATTGCAGAAAAAACAATGGCGCATAAATTCATGAGCTTCAACCCCCCCCCGCAGAGCATACCAGCGGTAATAATCATATATTAAATTGTATACACATTAATACACTGACAAGGGGTATTCGCATTTGATGATATCTTTGAGTCTATAAAATATATATATATATAGAGTAGACAGAATCAGTCGGATTTTTCATTATCAAACTTGCGTTTCAGCTTGTGGTTTTAGGTTCGTATTCTCGAAGTGAATTACTATATTAAATCTAGAGCAGAATTGTGAAGCATTCGTTTTTAATGTGTGGCATCCACAAACCAGATTAATGTGTTGCTCAAGTAAGCATAAGGAGCAGAATGAATGCTGACAAGGGTATTTCATCTTCCGTAACTTAAACAAAACTTGTTTCTGTCATGTTTTATTCACACATATACGTATACATACATATATTCCCAAAGTTCCACAGAAGATCGCCATGAATTTTACCATTTTTTGCCGCCGCATAACAACGGCATTGACAGTTAAATGAATGACTTTGGTCAGGGGGCAGAATCGTGGTTGGGGTTAGTTATATGACTTGGTCTCGAACATATTTTGTTTATTTTCTGGAAAATGTATGCAAATCTCTTAAAGTAGTGCCGTCATCAGAAAAGTTGATGCCGTAGTCTTCGACTAGTTTTTGTGTTTGCCTTGTTGTTTTTTTTTTTTAATACAATAAATATAATAAGATCCCGGAGATTCACTCATACCACAAAGCAGACAATAGTTATGTTGTTGTCCTTGCCGTTGTTGTTGCTGTTACTGATGCTGTTGACATGAAAACCGTTGGCGTCGCTCTAAGGGCAGTTTTGCAAGGTTTTTTTTTGTGTGTGTGTGTGTGTGCTGGTGTGTCTTCTGCTGGAGCTTTTTGTGGTAGTTTTGTTGAATAGCTTCATATTTATGCAAAGTTATGCGGCTTAACAGATAAGTCGAAAGTTTGTTCTCTGACAACGGTGCTGACAGGCAGAGACGCAAGCGGAGACACTGGCAGAGGCAGCAAACGGTGTTTTACATATATGTAACCAAGAAAAACATTATCGATACATTGTTCTACGTAGATGTCTGTTGGACTTCAGCTAAAGTTGCTTAGTATTTTGCTCTCCAACAGGAGCACCACCAGCAGCAGCAGCAACAGCTGCAACTTTTGGAAATTCAGATTTCAAGCTATTTATAACGAGATGCGTCAAGCCAAATTGCTCGGCTTCTGCTTTTCAAAATGTAGTCGAGAGTCCACTTTTAATGCCATATGACAAACTCTATGTGGTGTGCAGTATGTAGGCCAAACTTTTAACTTTTACCTCAAGCGTGGCGTGGCTTGGCGTGGCGTATACGCAACGGAATTTAAAGCAATATCATAAATAAAGCCAACAAATTCCGACCTCAACTTCTAACATCTCCGGCTGCCACTTTAGTTAATTCCAAATTATATTAAAAACTTTTGATGGTGCTCCTTTGGCGCACTCGCATTTTCGTTATCTGGCCCAACAAAGGCAAAAATATGAAAAACAGCTTCATGCGAGAGTTAGCTGCTGCAAGTGCAACTGCAGCAAGAACAACTTGCCTCCTCCAAAGGGTACATATTTGCATTGTGCGCTCGCTGCCTGCCGCTTGTTGCTGCAAACTAGCTGCTGTCCTTTGTGCTGTTTTCTGTTACTGCTGGTGGTGGCTTGTAGTTTAGCTGGCTCAGCAATCTACAGCATTAGTTACTCTGAACACCGCGCGCAGCCCAGCGCAACTTGGCCAAGACTCAAAGTCCTGTTGCGACAACAAAAAAAGTAGACTCCAAAATAAGCAACTGGGTAATACTCTGTAGAACACATATCAAAAATCAATTGCCTCGTTCAATGAGTTTATTCCAATCTTGGGGCAAAGTTTTCAATAAGTGAGTAGCAAAAAAGTTAACGACTAAAAATACACTTTCTGGCTCTAAGATCTTATGAACAGTATCAATGATATTTCCTTCAGCTTATGACATAGCTTTACATAACTAGAGATACCCTATTAATCCAGTCAGGTTGGGGTATCAAATCTGTTAGGTGACACTTGTGCGCTTATTTAACGTGGCCAAGCAGCGAGCCAGTCAGCTAGCAGATTGGATAAATAAACAAAAGGAGTGCCAGCAACAGAGGACTGCTAGCCACAGGCTAAGCACCGGGCACCAGGTGGTGCAGCCACCCATCATTGATTTGCCGAGGCAGGGACACTTGAGCCCAGTCACCACCCTGTCATCCTTTTCACTCGCGTACTTGACTGACCTCCTAAATTCGCTGAATGTTTAGTTAGGTCGCATCGCATCGCATCTCGTCGGGGTCTTTTGGGTGCAGCTCACCCCGGCCGCTGATGCCATCTGCCCCACCGCTTCTGCTCCTGTATTAATGGACAAAAGTGAAGTGCGCTAAATTACAAATTATTTTTTGTTATTCCGCTGTCTACGCGGAACGGCGCACTTTTAATGAGTTTCGGTCCTGCCGCTCACAAATGAAGTGCGCTCGAAATATAATTATGCGACTTTGTTGTCGGTCCTTAAAGTCTACATCGATATGGCCATTATTTAATAAACTCGCAAATTCTTAGCCCTTACAGAATTGTTAATAAATGGGCGACTGCTGTCAAAGAAATATTTTGGCCTCATGTTTCATAAACATTGATTAAATTGTTAAGGGAAAGATTTTCCCTTCAGAAATTTGATATAAATAATTGATGCAATTAAAATGAAGAAGCGAAAAAGGTCAAGATAAATTTGGCATCAACATTGTTTTCGTTAATGAACGAAATTTAGATGCAAAGTTGGTTTAATTTACATGGCATGGCATGGCCAAATGGAGCAAATTTCGTTTACTGTTGGAGGAAGACTTTGTTATGAACTTGGAATGCTTATTTAATGTGTTTTTAATTGTTGTGATATTAATAATGAAGGGTCAAAGCATTCCACAGCCATAACTTTGTCAACTGTGTTTCAACTGATTTTCGAAAACCAGATCTTTTCAATTATGTTTCGACCCCGCGATGAAATCTACACTCAAAGTTGAAATCGGATTCCTGGTTCGGTAACCCCAATAAGTGCTTTTTGCTTTGTCCAATTCAACCGAAGTTGAAATGTCAGTTTTGTTAAACAATGGTTTGACCTCGAAGTTAATTTTGAAATGCGTTTTCTGGCTCAAAATTGATTTTCAAATTATAACCTCAAAAAATGCAATTAGATAAATACTCAAACAAGTGAACAAAACATGACTGAAAATACATTGAAAACGGCAATGCTAACATATGCATATGCAAACTAATATAGGCATTATTCATAAGTTTATTTTGTCCATCAGTTCAAATGGTTACTGAAAAACATGACATATTTAATTGAATTTTTTATCAAAAATTCAATTAAATGCCGTCAAGCATGCAATAAAATGATAAATTTGAACGGTCTATTCAAAAGTATGCAGTCAGCAGACGGGCGGGCGGGCGGCCAGGCAGGCAGGCAGGCAGGCAGGCAGGCCTAAAAATGAGAGTAAGAGTGCATGACAGCGCTGCTTGCGGCGCTGCTTGCGTCGCTGCCACTGCAATGGCCGCGATGGCGTGACCTAATAAAAAATTTATGCCAAACGAAAGCGAAAAACCGAACTGTTAACGGTAATTCGCACAAGGAACACAAGGTGGATTGGGGAAGGGGGGCACACTGTTAATTTTACAATTGGCAGCGGTTAGCGGAAATGTGAGTGAAACCGAATGGGGTGGGTCTGTGTGTGTGGGTCTGTGTTTGTGTTTGTGTGTGTGTGTGGGTGTATGTGTGGGAAGTGGGATAGTGAAAGGGTTGCATTCACATTCAATATGCACACTCAGCACTTATGAGATATTAAGTTGAAAACTTTACCACAAACTCGAGTTAAATTGAGCAAAATAATGCGGTCGATTTATAACATATGTGAGAAGTGGGTGCGGGGCGCTTGACATCGAACACGAGGCCTCGGCCGGTGCATATTCAATATACTACAATGACCGACATGCACATACATACGTACATACAGCCATATATATATTTGGGTATATAAATATGCATATCGTGTGCACAAGTATGCGTCGAAGGATATGAGAGAGCCATTATTCCAGCACTTGCCGCAACGATGGCCAGTGTCAGGCGGCAGCTTAAACAAAAGGAAGTGGCCGGGCTGCTACTTTGTCAGTTTTCCTCCTACTTCTTGCAAGCAGGGGTCGCAGTAGTAGCAGGGCTGTGGTGCCGTAGGCAGGAGGAAGAGGAGTGCATAGTACATCCGGCTGGTCGGGTGCGGATGTGCGGGCGTCCATCCTTCCGTCTGTCTGCCGTGTCTGTCTGTGTGCTGGTGTCATTTGGCTGTCTCTTTCTGGTCGCACGCAAGTTTGCCAAACTATCGCAATGAGGGCTGGCCGCCCAATTTATCACGTTAATATTATAATGGAGGAGAGGCCTCTGTGAATGGGCAACGTTCGCATTCGGCTCTACGTGCCTCGGCTGGCAGGACGAGGCAGCCATTTGAAAGTGCAAGTGGCATGCTTGCTGCTATTGGCAAATGACCCAATTTATGAGCCGCATTCCGGTCAGCAAGGACACGACATGAACAAGATTTATATATATTTTTTTTTTCGGTAGCTTTCGCTTTTAATGAGCCGATGGTGACATTGTTCAAAATGAAGGTGGATAGAAAGTAGCTTAAGGGATTTTCCGTGTAATCGGCGTGAGGAAAATGCTTTAATGACGGGAAACGGAATTTCAGTCTTATATGATGGCATAATTATAGTAAGCGATTCCCACAATTCAAATTGCTTGACACCTTAATCCAACGCGTTAGTATTTCGCAGAGATTTAAGTCACATTTTTTTGGCCAAAAGCTTACAATCTGTGAACATAGCATATTTACCAGGGCAAAAGATGCCTGGTTTTTTGGCGCCAACAGTCGTTTTGTGTTCTACTCCATTATACACAGCCCCAATGGCTATCTTGATCTTATTTATATTCTCTTGGATTTGATAACGTTGCCCAAAGAAAAACTTGCTGAACACGTTGTGCAGCTCAAATTAATTTCGCATGAAATTGCAATTAATTGGTTTACGAAGTTTGCAAAGTTTATTTTAAAGTTTCTGCAGCCTGTTAGCCAAAAGTAAGCAAAGAGCTTAAGCACTTGGATAAACAAAAACTCACATTCTGAAGAGAAGGGGCGACAAGGGGCGCAAACAGCTGGAAACTATAGAAGGGAGCGACGGCGAGTAAACAGATAAAAACACCACTGAAATCTTGCGAAAGCAAAAACATCAACAACCAGCCAGGAACAAAAACTGAGGGGCAAGAAGTGAGGAGTGATAGAGGGGCAGGGAGGGATATAGAGAGATAGAGAGCAGACAGGGCTAAAAACAATGGCGCAAGCAGCGGCAATAAAAATGGCGCACAAGTTCAACCACGTGGCACGTGGCACGTGAGTCCGAAGACCAGAAAATGTTTATTTGGGTCTCGTTTTCGTATGTGAGCGAAAGTTTGCGTATAAATGTATGTATGTGTGTGTCTCTATTTTTTGTCAGTGTGTGTGTGTGTGTATAAGTGTTGTAGGCCATGCTGCACAACAACAGCACAGCACAGCACAGCGCAGCCGAAAAACACCAACTCGAGGGAGGACTGTCACAGTAACCTAGATAGATGCACAAATTTCAACCCAAAATGTGCCACTTTCGCTTTGACCCAGAGCCGTGGCACTGCGCCTGCATATCTGAGGGTCAATGTGGCGGGCAAGTCGGTGGGTCGATGGTCGGCAGGTGGTAGGCGGTAGACGGTAGGCAGTAGGCAGTAGGCGACACCAGCCTGAAAGCCCTATAAGAAATCATGCTTGAAATATTATACTCTTGCACATTGCGGTTAAAGTGCGCAGCTCGAGTAGATTGGCCAGCAAACTAAATTGCAGCCATGCGTCACTTACACACATTGTCCTTTGCCTCTCCATGACTACGTAGTTGTGTGTGTGTGTGTGTTTGTGTGTGTGTGCGTATGTTTGTGTTTGTGTAATACATGCAACGTTGTCAAGCCTGTCACTGGCTAACAAATGGTTTGATTTTCAGCTTAAGCTAAACAAGCGAACCTTTCTGTTGCCCCCAAAAGTTCAACATGCCACCTTTGGCACATTTTTTAAATGACACCAATTCGTTTAGAAGTAAGTAACGTATGTGTGCCTGAACATGTTGTCCAACGACGACTATTTGCGATTGCAAATATTTAACTTCGACCGCAGTCGCGCTTTTGTTGACATTCGAGTTGGATGCCTCAAATACCATTCATATCAAAGGCGCGTGCTTACGCATAAATAACTTTCGCCTATGCCTTTGAGCGTCGAACTTGGAATTTCTATTTTGGCCACCACATTAACCCAGCAATGGAATGGCCTTTAATCAATTGTCAGCAGCTTTAAACGCCTAAAAATTATCGTTTATCGATTGTGTTGTAAGGATCTGTTTTAATATAATTGTTTGTTGTCTTTTTGTGATTTAATTATGTCTTTAGCTGGCTTTTTATTTTTATATTCTAATCGACTTCCAGTCAACTGTGACAATATTAGTTATATATTATATCACATAGATGCAATATAAATTTACAAGATATTCCTCAAAGTTCTTCCTCACTGCTTCGGCAACATTTCGGTCGGTCTTTGGTTTGGTTCCTTATTAAAGCGAAGAAAACCTAGATTAATTATGCAAAGTGTGACCTAATCCAACAGTAAGAATGACCTGACAAATGAAAGGACTTTTGGGTGAGTGCAAAGCCTCTTGCTGTGTCCTCGCTGACTTAACCTTTTTTGATGGCCATATAAATGTGCTAAAAATAAACAATTTCCGTCGCATTTTCGGTCCCATTGTTGTTCTTGGTATTTTTTTTTTTTTCGCCACTTGCGTGTATTTTGTATATTTAGGCAGAACCTTGTGACACTTGACGTGTAAATATTTTATATAATTTATTCCTAGGGGAAGGGTGCTCTGATTTGGGTTCGCAATTAGCGAAGGCTTGCGACTTTTGGTCCTTTTTCTTAGCATCCCTTTTTTTTTTAGTGTGGGTGATGGGGTGATGCTGTGCGCATTTACTGATTAAGCCCACTGCTCAACTGAAGGTTTATTAATATGTATTCAATGATTATGGCACGTCCTAAGCGAAAACTCCCTAAATCCTGTTGATTCAAAGGCTTAAGCTGACTTTCCGCTAAGCTGTGCGATATACCCAAAAACCACGAACAAGAGCATTTTAATGGGTTTTCTTGTCAATGGAATATTAATAGCCATTTTGTGGTCTGAAATAGAAATTCGAAATCTTAATTTGAACATTAGAGATGCTGGTAAAAAGACAGCTGCAAAGCTAGATATAAAAAGCACATTGCCAAAACAATCAAAGCAAGCAAAATTAAACTAATGCCGTCTCTTCTTTTCCATCTGGCTTATCTGAAATGCTTAAAAGCCAAAAAGACATTTTGACCAACCAACAAAATGGCTATTACACAATCATTTGATATGCTTGACTCGACTTGCCCAAAATTGTAGTCGTCGCAAGCCAAGGTGAGCGCTAAAGGTCAACCCACTTACCTCACCTCGAGTAATTTTTGGTCAGCTGACATGACACACTCCGGGAAGGCAGAGTACACTGTATATAACCTTTAAGCCAAACTTTGACTTAGCCAGAGCTAAAATGTCACATTGTAACTCCCATAAAAGTGGCACGAGCCACTTTTGAACTGTCTCATGTTACCGACTGCACATCGCAGAGGTCGTGCCTCTCCCACTTCACACGCCGAGTGAGTGGTTCGGTTAAAGAGCTTTTTTGCCACCCGCATCGGTTAGTTTTCTATTCTTTTTTTTCGGCCATACCCGCTTTTTGACCGTGCCAGCACACTCAAATGAGTCAACAGTTTGTGGCCACAAACATTTGCCGTGTGCCTGGCGGCCAAGCTTTGAGCTGGCGCTTCCCATTTTTTTATTTATTAGTTTTTTTTTTGTATCCTTTTTGCAGAATATTAGTGGGGGTGGGGGTGGTGTGGGGTGCAAAAGACTGCCCGATTGGCTTCCAGTGCGGAAGCGCGATGCGGACGCGACGGCTTGGCTAGACTCCAATGGCAACAATGCTACTAACTGTGTCTGGTTTGGCACTAAGGACTACGAAGGACTCGCTCAACAATCCTTCAGTCGAGCTGAATTTATATTGTTTGTTGTACGGAATTAAATAAAAATTGAATTATGTTTATATCCGCCAGTTGATATTATTGTTTGGCACCATAATAACGCGCAATGCAATCTCTATCTCCCCCTTTCTCGCTCTTTCTCTATCTCTATCTCTCTCTCTCTTTCTATGTATGTCTCTGTTTCTGCACTGTCGCTGTCCGTCCCGATTTAACTCCTTGTCGCTGTGGCTGGCTGTGACTGCGGCTCCGTTCCGAGTGTTTTTTTCATTTTGCATAATAAATTGCATTTTCCATGCCAGTGATTCGAAACTCCCACCCCGCCTCCTTTGGAGTGTTTGGGAAATGCAAAAGGAAATGCGCTGCCCAACATTTAGTTTTCTCTCTATATGTATATCTGTATATATATAAATTTGCCACGTGCTTTGTGCTTTGCTCTTTTTATGGCATCTGTGCGCGCTGTTTTGCATTAATATCATTTCATTGCCCCCATCCTGCCTCGCTGCCGCCCTTAACCCCTTAAGGCGTCGTGATTTGAAGCTGTAAATCAGGGAGCGAAGCCACAAAAGCCTCCTGTTCCCCTGTTCCCCACTGCCACTGCCACAGCTGTTTCCACTTGCACGCGCTAAATCAATTTGCTCTTTAACCTCTGCCACTGCCGAAGTCGCTAAACCGCACCTTGAAGGCAGCAAATTTCCATCTGCTCCTCACTCAGTTTTCGCATGCATAGCGCGCTCAGCTAAATGATTTTCACGAACATAACGAAGTGGTTGCTGCTTGCTGCCAGTAAACGCTGCCACCACCCTAGCAAGACCTGAACAACAACTGCAGCCGCAATCAAAAACAAGGCACAGACAGTGAAAACAGACAGCGAAAACGACTGCGAAATACCCTGTACCTTTTTTTTTGAAATACTTGATATTGTATTTATGTTTACTTTGTCTCTATTTGGCCTGCATAACTTGGTTCTTATTTTTTATTTATTTTATTAATAATAAATGTTGTTAATTACAGATTTCAGTGGTTTTTTTTAGACTCTTTAATCTTTTTTTTGGTGGTACATAGCAAGTTATCCTTCTGCCATTCAGATACCAAGAATAGGGCATCTTTTCTTATTCATGTCGCTAGATTTTGATGATGTCCTTTGAAGCTTACAGCACAGCATCAAAGCCCACGTATTCAGCGCAGTGTGCAAAAAGTTGAGTTTTGTCCCTAGCTGCCTTTGCCCCTCCTTTTCGTGGAAACAATAGATTTTTGAGTGTTGCCACTTTGTTTTACAATTTTATTGCGCAAATTTTCACAGCAACAGCGCGTCGACAAAAAGCAGAAGCCCAACAAAAACACCAACAACAGCAACAGCAGCGAGAAGGCTATTAAAAGTGAGTAGCTGCTTCAAAGAGTTACCCTTTTTGCGCTGGTGTGTGTTGGTTTGGTGTGTTGGTTTGTTGTGTTGTGTTGTTGTGTTGTGTTGTGTTCTGTGCTTGGTTTGTTGCGCACATTTAAGCAATTTGCTGTTGCTCTTTTTGTTCGTGTTGTGCGTGGTTTGACGACTGCGGCGCGTGCCGAAATTGGCTAAATGCGAGCGGCTTTTGCGTTTAAGCAAATGTCGTAGTGAGTTTTGCGTGTTTAGCGATGTGATGTGAATAACGCCATCAGGCAGAGCTCAACTTTTGAAGTTTTGTTTAATCAGCCGATAAGCATTTTGGTGGCTGTTGATTAACTCCTGCTGCTGTTGATGCTGATTTTGGCTGGCTCTGTTTGTTGTCTTGTTAGCAACTCAAATTGCTGAAAACTTGCAGTTGCACTCAAAACTCAAACAATGCCTGTCAACAGCAACAGCAACAACAAGAACAACAACAACAACAACAGCTACAACATGTTAGAGAACAAAAGAGCAGCGGCTCTATTGTGCAGCATCTGAACACAATCAGGCTACTAACTAATACTGCCACTACTACTACAACAACTACAACTACTAGCATAACTAGCAAGCTGGCAAGCAAACAAGCTAAAACAGACAAACAAGCGCACAAAATCTGTATGAAAGGCAGTTGACAAATGGTGCTGCTTTTGGTCATAATGCCGTCGCAGCTGGTGGCGCAGTCATATGCAGACATATGTTTCTGTCAGTTCTCTCACTATCTATCCCTCTCTCTCTCTCTCTCTCTCACTCACTCAGTCAGTCAGTCAGTCAGTCAGTCAGTCTCTTTCTCACTGGCTGTGCATCAGCAGCAGAGCGATGCTCATAAAACTAAATTTCTAAACAATCTGCGTTTGGCAATCTTAGTCGCAGTCGCTGTTTGCTGCTTGCGTCGCAGTTGCTGATGGCGTCGCTGCTGCGCAACTTTATTGAAATGTTTGGCAGTTTTTCGTGTCGTGCTCAATTTGTGTCACACTCACACTCAGACACACACACACAAATGATATGGCTTTGCAATTTTGATTTTTGCAATTTTGCCATTGCATACTTTTTGGGGCCGCTGCTGCTGCTGCTGCAGTGCATGTAAAACAAAGTTTTTCATTATGGCACACATGCGGCAAAACACGCACACACTTACATTTTATATTTAAACGGTGTGTGTGTGTGTGTGTCTGTGTGTGAAATTGGCAATTCATTGATTTTTGATTGAATTTTAATTGAATCGTAATTCAAAGTTGAAATACGTTCTATATCCTCAAGCAGCATCAGCAGCAGCTCTGCCCGTGTGAAATTGAAAGTAAGGCATTCAAGCGTAAAGGGAAAATAACCATTGGCCATTCTCGGGCAATAACACTACGATTCGCAGCAGATGCGATGCCAAATCGATGATATATAAAAGCTTGTTATTAAGCAATAATCCAAAGCATCGCAGCCAAACAAGTCGTTTGTAAAAATCTCTCAAGATGCCTGAACGATGCCCAAGGATGATTGTATCGCGTGGGCTTTGGTGTGGTTTTGTACTGGACTGTGAGTTGGGGGGGCGTGGCGTGGCAGCAGCAGTAAATTGGGCGCGTGCAAGATAAGCAAACAGCCAGAAGCTGAATACCCATTTGCACATAATAGATATTGAGCTATGCCAATATTGTATCTGTAAATGTGTGGAGGGTTAGAGCATTCTTTTTTGTACAAGTAAATCGAAAGTATTTTTGAAGGGCGTTAGCAGTCGATTTAAGTATATGGGGCCACAACACGCAGCATAATATTTAATATATCCAAATTTGATAGCATCGAATGGAACCCGAAACTAATATTTTGTGTTTTGGGTCAGCAATAAACTTGTTTTCCTTTTATCTATGTAAATACAAACAACTCATATGTAAACTTCATTTTATTTATACAATATTTTATTTATTCAAAAATACTTTTCCGGATATTAGTTTTTATGGGGATGCCTCTATTTTCTGTTGAGCCTGCACCCTTGACACTTGTGCACGCATGTATATACATGTATATTGTTTATTGAGAGCTGAATCTCAAACGGTTTGGCAATCAGAATTCATATCCACAAATAACTTATCTCTTAAGGTGATTGTTGATTGGGGATACAACGTTAAAGTGGTACGAAATCGGACAACAATTATGCAAACTTTGCAGCAGCCAAGAACAAACGCCAATTAATTGCATGCGCCTCAGTGGACAATTGTGGGAGTGGGGGAGAGAGAGAGGGAGAGCGGAAATAACATTCGCAAATAGAAATAAAGCGGTCAACAAATTCCAAATAGTTCATCAGCAGAAATTGCTGAATAGTTGCTAGCAAACAAACTGAAACTGAAACTGAAACCGATGGCAAAGTTTGCCATCTGGCAAATGGACAGGAATATCGGAAATAAAGCAAAACAATGGCCAAAGATTAACAACAGACACTAACATCCAAACACATACAGTCACACAACTATTCTCAAACAAAACGCGACGCAAACTACGTATAAAATTCGCCATTTTACGATAATAGTAGCGTTAGTTTATTTCTTTTCCATCTACCCTGTATGAATGCAGTGGTTAGGGTATTAAGTCTGATCTATTTCTGTAGTAAATATCAGAGAGAGAGAGAGAGAGAGTTTCTTAACACTTCACATTTATATAGGTATGCAAATATGTTAAGATATCACTAATGTATTTACAGTAAAATGCAGAAATTCTTTTTTTTTCTATATTATAATTGTGGTGAGCTTACAGCATTTGCGAAATTATTAAAGGGTAGCTTCAAGATAGGCAGTTTTGCCTCGTTTGCTTGTTTTGTCCTTGCTTGTTTGTTTCCATGTGAGAGGCAGTGAAATAAAATGTGCGACTAAACGTGGTCCAAACGCTGATGGCAAGCGATGGCGATGACGATGACCATGGCAATGCCGAGGAAATTGTAGGCGGCGACGTCGGCGGCGTCAGAAACAATGAAAGCCCCAGCAAAAGCAATCTAAGCATGTGTGTGTGTGTGTGTGAGTTTGTTTGTGTGTGTGTGTGTGTGACATTTTGTTGCATTAACGGAATTGAACGTTATGTCGGATGCGAGGAAATGTTCGTGTTGTTCCAACAGAATTGTTCTAAATATGTTTTCATATTTAAGCATTTCTCTGATTTCGGTTTCCTCTGCACTCTCCTTCGCACACTCTGTGTGTGTGAGTGTGTGTGTGTGTGGGTTTCATGTTGTGCAACGTCCAAACGTGCCACATAAACATGCAGACATTATGTCAGAGGCAGCCACGTCGGACTCGAGCTGAAAGCGAATGAAAACTCAATTATTTCTTATAATTAAAACTTTAGTTTTACCAAATTGAGCACATTGATTGCAGAAATACATTTTTGTTTGCAGTGTATATAAAAATAAATTGTGCTTAAACAGTGTCCAAATTTCTGGTATTATGCATCATTTTTGTTTGCAGTGTATATAAAAATAAATTGTGCTTAAACATTGTCCAAATTTCTGGTATTATGCACCTTTGAATTAAGTTTTAGCCAGTATGAAACAAATTTTCGAAAACGATAATAAATCAACTTGATGGACACACGATGTTTTCGTTATTTACATAACTAAGTGGATTATTTCAAATATGGAGCTAACTAAATGTTGCATTAACTATTTATACAGTAATAATCCATTATTCGACTATCATTTTGTGTGGCCGCATAATAATGGGCATTAAATGCATGCCCATCTGATTACGTATTCTGAGCCACTTTGAACACACACATACAAGGCGCATGGGTATGAATACGAGTATTCATGCCAGATTATATGGTGGTTGGGGGTGTGTTGGGGGTGTTGGGGGTGCTATCATTATCTGAAACGTAGTTACAGCTGTTGTGTTGTGTTGTGATTGTGAAACTACTGGGCAATTGTTTATCACCAATGGTGGAAGTTAAATTGTGGGGTAAAGTGAGGGCAGCGGCCAAAGCTTGCAACACTTGCCAGCGACAACAACTTGAACCGCCGCACACACTTGCCCCGCTACACTCATACACTACTCACTACTCATTCACAACTCACTCACTATTCATTTGCAGGCCAGGCCAGGCCAAAGCATTGAAACACACACACACACACATTTAGTATTGTGTCTGTCTGTTTGACTGCCTGTGTGTGTGCGAGTGTGTGTGTTATGTGTGTGTAATAAGTGGGGGGCGTGCAAATGGGTTTTGAGGCGTGCTTTGCGTAAATGAATAAGCCCAGTCGAGCCTAAGCTGAATCTCGCCCAGAGTCAGAGTTGGACGACGCGCGGTGAGTGCACTTGCCTACTGTGAGTGTGAGGAGTGAGTGAGAGTGAATGCCGCCACAATGTTGAGTGTACTCGCCATGCATGCGTATGAGTAACGGTTACCGTTACGCGAATGAGTGTGTGTATGTGTGTGTGTGTGTGTGTGAGAGAGTGAGTGAGAGTATGCGGGCAACTTCAAGTGTTGCACTGTGGTGTTTAAGTATTTGATGTATTACAAAATATACACAACGCATACACTGAGAGAAAATACACAGCATTTCGTACTTAAAACTATTTACTTAGATTAAAATCGGGGCACCATTTATAGTAATAATATTTTGTGATATAGCTGCCATGAGCACAAACTTTTTGTTTACCAAGTTATGCCTAATAAACTCTTCAGTTATTATAAAGACGTTAATTGAATCTAATTTAGGCATGCCTATGTTAGCCTTTAATTCTTGTTTTCTATGATTTTAGCTAAATAGTTGTTATATCAAATATTTACAACGTTTTTCTCACTGTGTATACGTAAGCAAAGCTGCAATTACAATATGCCAAGTGCTTTTGCGGAGGAGAGTGAGTGAAACTAATGCGTATTTCTCGCTCTTTCTCTCTCTCTCTCTGACAAACATTCTCACTCTCCCTCTAATTGTCTTTTGACTCCTTCCCAAACTCTGACTCTTTGTTGACGTTTGTTTGTTGTTATTTAATAATGCAAACATGTGCGCGACCCGCTGTTGTCTTTTGTTTTATTACATTAATAAACATAAAATTGGCATATTGTTTGCATTTGTGTGGCCCTTACACAGAAAACACACACACGCACACACACTCACTCGCACACTCACACACACACACACACACACATAGTGCTTGCTCCTCTTGAATTGAATTGCCGTAAGTGGCCATTTATTTACATATTTGCGTTGAGCGGGCACCGCATTTGCCAAGTGCTCTTCAAACATTGCTGTTGCTGCTGCTGTTGTTGTTGTTATTGTAATTTTATTGTTATTATTTTGCCACACTTTGCGTTGTTGCTGTTGTTGTAGCTTTTATTGTTATTGGCACTTTTGCGTCATTTTGTGCAATTTATGAGTTTATCGCTAGCAGCATCGGAGAGTAGTGTAGAACTGCGTTTGTTCTTGGCTGCTGCTGCTGCTGCTACTGCCTCTAATTGGCACTTCTCGGTGAAGATTGTGTATTTAATGCAAAAGCAACTGTTTATCTAACTACACCCATTGCCAGCCAGCAAGGGGCAGGCAGCAATTGCCGCTGCTTTAATTGCAGCTCAATTTGCATAAACTTGGCGGCGCCACGAATCCCGCTGCTCTCGATAAAGCTGCCGTGGCTCTTTAATGGACAACGTGCGCCTAATTAACGTAGAACACTCCTCCTGTCACGCCCCATCTGTGCCGCCCTACAACTTGCTATTTTCTCATTATACCCTTCCAAATGATACTATCATTTTCCTCTGCCATCTGTGAAGCATATAAATATAATGAGTTGTGGCATGAAAAAGTTGTTTGTATAGTCCAATATATATAGCAGATATTTATCCGTTTCTGGTTTTGGGCCTCTCTCTTGTCCATCAAGAATTGAGTTCCTGTTTCTACCTCATAATACTCGTAAGTTGCTTTGGTGCTCCTGCTCCTTGTAGGCAAGGGTATTTAATATTCGGTGTAGCGAAAAAGGCAGTTCCTTTTCATTTTAATTGTTGTGTTGTTTGCATGTGTGCTAGTTTATAGCATGGGCTGTGTCGGTTTCTGTTTGCCTTAAGATAACATTTGGCAGCGTGAGCGGGGGGGGGAGTTGGCAAATTCGTGGCTGTACAACGGTGCGTATGCTTGACTTTATTAGTGCAATTTATCTGTGACAGCCGAAAATGCGCGGATGCAGCATATAAGCGCATTATAGTCCTGACATGAGTGAGCACGTGTGTGTGTGTGTGTGTGAGTCTGCGTGTGTGTGTGTGTGAGTCTGCGTGTGTGTTGGCCGTGTGTTGTGTGTACTTCTGTTGTCATCTTAATTCGCTTAATTTATGGACTGTTTATGTTCGAAGCGACCGACTTTGGTATGTGTCAATTACGAAATGGATTCTATACTCCAACTCCATCTCCAGTTGATAATTTATTCTGTTTCACTCCGTGTTTGCCATGAGCAACTAATTGGTAAATTGAGTAACTCACTTAAATGCATTTTATTCATTCAATCGTAATGAGGAACAACAAGAAGAACCATTAAAAAATCATTTGCAAGCGAATCTTTGTCTTGCTTTCAACGTCTTCGTCTTACTCATGTTTGCACGTTGAATTCCATTTTGGCACTTTTGTCCAAAAGTTGGCTTAATCAAAATAACTTAATGATGATATTTGTACAGCTTTCTAATTCCGTGCACGCTCTGCTCCTTTCTTTCCAGGAACCACGAACTACTCTTTGGACGCGCCGCAGCATCGGATAATTGAATCATAAAAGGACGCAGCGAGCACTGTGGACGGACAGACAGACAGACAGACAGACAGATAGACAGTCAGACAAATCGGAGCCAAGTTCTCGACAGCGGGCAATGTTAACAAAGCCAAGCGAATAATTGTTGCTGGACGAGGAAGAGGACCGACCGCAGGGGGGCAGCAGCAGACAGCGGATTGTGGGGCAAGGAGGCTAAGAAATGACAGCCGCGCTGCTTTAATTAAAGTTTGCACGCGCGGAGGAGGCGCGTGGAGGCGGTGCCTACAGAGAGAGCGAGAGCGAGAGAGAGAGAGACAGAGACAGAGTGCAAGCGGCAAGTGTGCGAGCGAGAGAGTGAGAGGAAATTGGAAACGCAATGTGGCTGATGCCGCGCACTGTGCACAACAGAACAAAGTGGACGAAATTGCTTTTGGAACTGAACGAGCTGCGTTTACCGGATATAACGCATATATAGACAGAGACGAGGAAGCGAACAGCACGAAGCCGACATTTCATTTTGATTACATTTACCTTTTACAAAGAGCGGCACTGAAATATTAGCCAAAAAAAAAAAACAAAAATAATAATAAATATATAAAAATTATATATATTGCGAAACAAGAGCAACAACAAGAAAGCAAGGACCAAACAGCAGCCAAATATCAAAGGAACAGCGGTGCCAGGACAAAGTTTTAAGTTGTTGAATTTAACGCCTGAAATAGCCGCAAACAAGGCAGTCACTTTTGCATGCCCCAAGGATTTGTAGGGAGTCAACCATCAACAGTTACACATGAACACGCCGCAGTGACGAACACGACGACGACGAAGGAGTACGTAGCGAGGAGAGAGAGGACGACACTCAACACTGAACACTTGGCACCACGGCACCACATTTAAGCCAACTGGAGAAACGCGTCAGCGGACGCAACGTGGCAGACCCGCAACGAATTGGCTTCGAACCATCATCAACCCCACCCCCCAAACCCACCATCACCAACACCATCACCACCACGACCAATCCCTGCTCAAAACCAAACCAAACTAGAAACACCATCATCATCAAGAAGACGCAAACGAAACCGCAGCCGAAGCGAGCAACTTGTCATAGTCAGGCAGCAGTTGTCATTGTAACTGCAACTGAAGCATAAACTGCACACACATACACAATCCACACTTCTATACCCATTACGCATTCCCGGCAGTGGCATCACCAACAACAACAACAACAATCCGATGAATCTACTGTGCTGTTGTTGTTGCAGTAACATGGCACCAAACCAGCGCGTCACACGCAAATGGGAACTGTTTGCCGGACGCAATAAATTCTACTGCGATGGATTGCTAATGTCCGCACCGCATACGGGTGTCTTCTACTTGACGTGCATCCTGATTACCGGCACCAGTGCCCTCTTTTTTGCCTTCGAGTGAGTATTTCATACACTTAGCAAAACAATTATGTATTATGCAGTACAAACTTTGTCAACATCTGTTCCTTGATCAAATTGACGAAATTCTCATTTTAAGAATTGTTTTGGTTTTTTATCTTTTCCATTTAAATACTTCCCCAGTAAAGTAAGTTAAGTGCTCATATAGAACTGAAATTTTCTCCAAGTGTATGTGGACATTTGCCAGAGTTTCGGTTTTCCCTCTCAATGGCACTCACTGCGGTTGCATTGTTTGCAAAATGAATACGTTGCTAATTAAGCATAGCCAACCCCCCACAGTGCACCTCTTTCCCTGACCTTAGTCCTGATGCTGTTCTCATCCTTTTGGCTTTACTCGGTTTCCAATTACGCCCACATTAATGGTCACTGAATCCGTTTTGTCTGTCACACAGACTCTGACTGTCCAGACGTACTGCAACGTACGTATCCAATGGCATTTAATTATTGCTGTGCAACGTAGCGTATGCGTTATGCTTGGCCGGATGGCAAAGGATGTTCTTGCCTCAATGAAAGAAGGGATTAAGCTTTGCATATTTACCAGCAACGGTCACGTCCATTGGCTGCCGCCCACACAGATTGGTAAATACTTTCAGGTTCGCCTTTCGGATTTGTCAATTTGTTGCATTCCAAATGCACTGCCCACAAATGTTGGTAATGATCAAATCTCGAAGGTACCCAAATTGGAAGAGCAAATTACTCTGGATTAGTGATGAACGAACTCAATTAGTTAGCTGCTGGTTGCTTCTAATCGAGGATTAAGGATTTTCTTTCTCGAAAATGTTCATTGGCTTAAAAGGAAACACACATTGATTTTCAGTGTTGCAAGTTTCACAGATATACATTTGGTAATTTGTTGTGTTGCTGCCTGGATTTCGCATTTCTAGCCAGTTGGCAAATAAATATTTGTTGCTAAAATAAACATATATTTAGTTGCAAGCGTTGTATGTATGTGCAATGCCTACATTGCGCTAACCGGGCAAATAACGTATACGTCACGTAGCACAAATACAAATAGCAACACGAAGGGAGAGCAGCCACCTGGAGGTGTAGCAGCATACAGTTATTTTCTATTCGCTTGTGCATACATCCTGATTGCGTGCGTGGGGCGAAAGGATAATGATGCGATTTCTAACATTGCGCGATTAGAAAAAATTATGCTCAACATTTTCTGCACGAGTGCGTTTCAACAGTGCTAAGAAAATTGCACATGTGTATAAAAAAAAAATAGAAAAAAAATTGGAATTTGCGGCTTGCTGCTGCCATTGTTGTTGTTGTAGTTGTTGCCGCCGCCTAAACTCACTATCCAAATTTATGCGCTGCCGAAAAAGCTACAAGAACAACAAAAACGACGGCAACTGCAATGTAATGGCGCCGACAGCACGGCTCTATTTTTGTATACTCTTGCTTGGAGCATAGCGATTGTGGCACCAATTATGTAAGGCAGTAGAGAAGACTACTTCGGCGCTTTATCCATCAATGAAATGATGGAAAAACTGTAATGTTTATCAAAATGTGTAAGCTAAACCGAGGTCCATCAGAGTATTTAAGCTTTGGCTTGCCAAATCCCATTTCTTTTCTATATCTTCGTTTTTTTTTTTTGTGCGGCAACGCGATATTTATTTTCATTGCTTGCCTTTTATATTAGCGCACAGTCGAGCAGGTAACAGCAACAACAACAACAATGATGATGATGATGATGATGATGATGGCGGCAACCTATAAGCATTACAATATCTCCTATGCTTTTAAGTGCTTCAGCAGAAGTTGTTGCATCTACAGCTGCACCGGCAACTGCACCTGCACCTGCACCGGCAACTGCTGTCGCCTGTGGGCTATGGCCAAATTGTATTCTGTTCAACGCGCTCCGCAATGCAAATCGCTAAAAGGTAGCACACAAAAGCGATGGCTGGCTTGGCTTCCTTTTTATGTTGCCATTGTCAGCGATTTGCCAGCTGAATGCAAGGAAAAACATTTTCTGAATGCTTAACCGTGTGTGTGTGTGTGTGTGTCGCGATGGGGATGTGAGAGGATATGGGAGGAAGGATGCTGCTGTTAGCCATTGTCATGACAAATGTATTTAACTGGTTAGTTTTACTGTCGCTCGCACATTCGACTGGCCCCAAAATGCAGCAGCTGCAATTCAAAACTCTGAGCTCTGGGGCTTGTCACACATTACTTTCATTATGCTCGGGTCCTCTGGGCAACTGTCATCAGGAGTGTGTGTGTATGTGTGCGTGTACGTACGTGTGCGCTATTGCTATTCACAAATCGGTGGCACGCATGGGCGGCATAATGTAACAATGCTGAGCAGCAACAGCAGCAACAGCAGCAGCCGCATCGTTATTGTCGCAATTCCCTTGCCGGCTTCTGCAGTATGCTTCGTGCCACAGTTTTTGCTTATTTTCGGCGCCTGGACGACGCTCAACGAAAGTCCCTTGTTGCATATTTGTGCGGGCGCACGACTTTTGGGACATTTGCCAAAACACTCCAGAGACAATTTGCATGCATCTTTGCGCAAAACAGGGCCACACGTCCCTCAAGCGGAAATGACGCTTTAAGGACAGTCTTTAGACGAGTCCTTAGCTGCATAATCCACCATTTAGTTGAGTCTCATCGAATTAGCTTTAATGAAATATTCCAATAGTCATTGAATGATATACAAAAAAAAAAGTTCAAAAAGGCCTTTGGAATAAATTAAGTAAATAATTTTTTTTTTTAAAAACGAGAAAATCCTTTTAGTTCCCAGAGAGATTTTCGAAAATTCCGGCTAATTATTGCCATAACTACATATTCCCCAATCGCTTACTTCAGCCCTAAATCATTTTTGCCTTTTGACTGCATTTTGTAAAGAGCAATTAGTTAAGCTTGTCCTCAATTATTAGTCCTTTAACTAATTATCTCTTCATCCAACCGCTGCCCCTCTCCCTCGCGTATCTTTTTCAATAGCTGCCCGTTTCTGGCGACGCGCATTAATCCAGTTATACCGATTGTGGGAGCCGTTTTATACTTCTTCACGATGAGCTCGTTGCTGCGCACAACCTTCACGGATCCAGGCGTCATACCACGTGCCTCCAATGATGAGGCTGCCTATATTGAAAAGCAAATTGGTAAGTCCTCCCCTCCATCACACTCTTCCCTTTTCTGTGACTTGGTGCTTAATCCACATCCATCCACTTAAAAAATGAATGTGGACAAGGACGTTTTTGCCTGTTGAATTGCTCGGGACTTGTCACGCCCACAAACACAAACACACAGACCCACAGACACACACATATGCATTTATTTATTTGTATATATTTGTTTTCACTTCATTAAGTTGGTGAGTGTGTTTGCGCTTGTGTGTGTGTGTGTCTCTGTGAAGGCTCACATAAAAAGTAATGAGCGTGTCCTGGCATAGAAATGCTGCAAAAATATGTATAAAAATCATCAAAGCAAATGCTGCTGCCACAACGCTGCTGCCTTTACTCTAATGAGTTTTTGTTGCTGCCTGGAAAATATTTAAAATGAGAAAACTTTTGCCCTCTATCTATCTCTTACTCTGTCACTCTCGCTCTCTCTTTCTCTTTCTCTTTCTTTTTTTTTACTTGCATGTCAACAACAACAACTTTTGCCGCTGTTGCTGATGCTGCATTTCCGTTGGCATTGCGACGCGCGCACATTTTCCGTTTCCCGTTAACTACAGAAGTGCCAAACTCGCTGAACAGCCCCACATACCGACCGCCGCCCCGCACCAAGGAGGTGCTCGTCAAGGGGCAGACGGTCAAGCTGAAGTACTGTTTCACCTGCAAGATCTTCAGGCCGCCACGCGCCTCGCACTGCAGCCTGTGCGATAATTGCGTGGATCGCTTCGATCACCACTGTCCCTGGGTAAGTACATAGCTGCTAATCTTTAGCCGTAAATGTGTGCCACACACACCCACCCACCGACACCCGCACACACAAAGAAAAACAACTTTCGCTCTTTGCCCGGCGGCGGCAGCGCTGACTTTAACCCAATTTCGGCGCCAACTGCTGGTGGGAAATGATTTCAACATGCAAAAGGACTGCCCGACCACAGTAAGCTCTGCCAGCAGCATCCACACCACTATCCACCTATCCAAATTTGAATTTTCAACTTTTTTTTATCTTTTATTTTTCACTGTCGCGAGTTTCCCGCAAGCGCCTAAAAAATGCAACAAGATGTGGCGTGGCGGGTGGCTGTCCAAACAAACAAACCGCTGCACACAAGGCACATAGACACAACCACACACAAACAAAAACACACACTTATACTGGCATACTCGTACTTAAGTAGGCGCACAGTAGCCATTGGTGTGTGTGTGTTTGTGTGTGTGTGTCTGTGTAAGGGGTATGTTGCAATTAAGTGTAACGCGCTTTTTCAGGCTAAATTGTCGTCGTTGCTTTTATACCCTCTCGCATTACGATTATTATCTTTGGATCTTCTCGAGAATATTCATTGTTCGTTATATTTTTATAAGTAATCAACTTATCTACTTGATTTTATTATAACTGCACAATTAACTATCATATTGAGTGAAAAGCTATCAATTTTTTTATATACTATATTTATGTGCCCCTTGTCAAATAGTTGACAGCTAGATTTTGCACTGACACAGAGTTGGCATAGGAAAGGCTGGATTAAAATTGTGACATTTATTTTGATATTGTGGCAGAAAAGTGATGTAAAATATTTCTTTGAGTTTACATTTATTTTGACATATTTGATAGGCATAACTATATTTTGTTTTAAGGCTAAATGCAGGGTATCTCAGTGCCTAAGCAGCTGAAGTGGGCTCGCTCATTTTTTGCCCATGTTCGCTGGCGCCAACCCGCATTAAAAAGTGGGGTTTTTTTTTACATTCGCTCGGACGACCCGAGTCCAAACCCAAGCCCAAGCCCAACCCCAACCTCAACCCCAATTCCAAACCCTACCGCCGGCTTGATTATGAGCTGGTGGAACTGCTACTCAGCGCTGAAGGTCGCCTCGTGTTCGTGGCTCGTGTGCCTTTTGGGCCTTAAAGCAGCTGGCGATGCTGGCTGGAAAATTGAGGCATTTCCCTCTCTCTCTGTCCGTCTCTCGCGGTGGTGCACGGCGCGTAATTTCATTTTGTCGCCAATTATGGATGCGATACCACCCATTAAGGGGGTGCAAGTACGGGTGTGGGTCATGAAAGGGCAATTAACCTTATTGTGTGTGATGATGCCTTGGCATAATGAGCATTATGTAGATTTTTAGAAAAGAGAACGTATCCGTTTTTTTTGTGTTTTTAATTTGGTTCATTGAAATTAACAATTTTCGTCTCATTGTCTCTTTGCAGGTGGGCAATTGCGTGGGCAAGCGAAATTATCGGTTCTTTTATTTGTTTCTAGTCTCACTGGCATTTTTAGCCGTATTTATATTCTCGTGCTCTGTGACGCATTTAGTTTTATGTGAGTATATAGTATATATATATATATATCCATATACTTACCATATATTAACATGTGTATGTGTAGTGATGAAAACGGAACAGGAGGTCTTCGAAGTAATAAAGAAGGCGCCCTTCACTGTGATTGTTGTGTTCATTTGTTTCTTCTCCATTTGGTCGGTTATCGGACTGGCTGGATTTCACACATATCTGACCACCAGCGACCAGACAACGAATGAGGATGTAAGTGTGATCCTTGAATCTAAATTGCATCAGCATTTGGAATTAATTTGTCACTTGACTTACCCGTTTCCATCACTCTTTGTTGTGCAGCTCAAGGGTTCGTTTTCATCGAAGGGCGGTCCGCGCACACAGAATCCCTATTCGCGTGGCAACATTTGCCTCAACTGCTGCCACATCCTGTGCGGACCCATGACGCCCTCGCTGATCGACAGGTAAACTAATGTGTTTCCTATTGCATTACGTGCAACATTTGCTAAAACAAAAACAAAAAAAAAACAAATCAAATCATTTCACAGACGCGGCATTGCCACCGATGAGTATATACAACAGATGCATCATTCGAGTCCGCGGCATGCCTTAAGCGATGTCATCAGCGCCGCGCAATTGGTCACCACAGCGCAGCCAATGCTGGGTGGCATGTCGGGCATTGGTGGTGCCGGCGGTGGTGTCAGCATTGGCGGTGGTGCCGGCGCTGAGCTCAAGCCGCGCTTCTACGATGAGGTAAGCGAACAGACCAGAAACACTTTTAATCAATTCGAGCACCTACTCCAACTAAATCTCAATCTGAATGTCTCGGCACCTGTGCTTGCTTATCTCAAATCTCTCTCGATCTATCTCTCTCTCTCTCTCTCTCTGTATAACTCTCTATTTCTCTCTCTCTCTCTCTCTCTCATTCTGTCTCTATCTAACTCGATGAACTTATGTGCACCACATTTTAACGCTGTGTTTCTATCTCTTCTTTTTTGTTTGTTTTTTGGTTATTACTCAATAATCATTTTGGTAACAACTCGTTATATATCTATATAAATATATATAAATATGAACACTCAACCCCAATCGCTAAACAACAACAATCAACCACATTATTGCATCAAAACACAACAACAACAACAACAACAACAAAACTCAGTCGAATCCCTCATCCTCAACCATGGAGAGCAACGGACTAGCCGCTGCTGCTGCTGCAGCTGGAGGAGCTGTTAACGGTCATGGCCATGGCCATAATGGGACTCATGGCTTCGATCGTCCGCCCAGCTATGATATGCTGCAGAACGGTAAGTCCAAGTCACGTCGCCAGCAGCATCAGCGCTGCTCCCTGCAAACATTGCTGCCCGCTAGCGCACAGCAACAGTTCAAAGCCAACAAACACAAACAACTCAAACACCAAACACAACAAACACACCAAACAAACCAACAACAACACCAACCGCATCAAAAGCAACAACTTTTGGCTGCCGAACTGCAGCTACATCTGCAGCAGGAGGCACTTGCCGCCGGTCTAGTGACGCCACCATCTGTGCAACGCTCGCCAGCCACCTCCTCCTCATACCGTCTAAATCTGAAGCGCTCGCTGCATCTGCCCTTGACTCCCTCGTATGATGCGAGGAACTCCCCACTGCCCCTACTCCACCATCATGTGCATGCACAGCAAACCACTGCCATTGGCAGCGTCTCAGCAACGGGTGGTGGTGGTGCAGCTGGAGTCGGATGCGGCTCATCTTCTTCGACGACGACAACGACTGGGCCGGTATCCACATCGTTGGCGCCGACGCTTGCACCACGTCGTCCCTCAACGCTGCAGCTGATGGGCTCCGCTTCCAATGTGAGCATACAAACAGCCGCACCACAGCCGCCGGCGCCGAGCGATTTTAAATACTATTCCCCGCAACGCACCACCAACTATCCATTCCCAAAGCAGGCTCGCACCATGCGACGCCAATCCACACAGTCCGTGGACTCGCAAAAGGTCAACATTGCCGGCTATCATCCGCTGCCGATGCGCAAGCCCTACAAGCATCAGGAGGTCATGTTTGAGCTGAAATCACCGACGAATCGACTGACGATTCGCGAATGCGACTTTGGCGGTGGCGGCGAACCCTGTGACGACGATCAGTCGATCAAGGATAGCCAGATCTTTCGTGTTAGTAAACGAAATCTTTATATGAATCATCGATCGCCATGGAAGGAGCGCGATCGTTACTCAAATCTCTACGAGTACTCGTTCAACATCGATCTTAACTCGATTATCGAGGATGCCGCGGGCAGCGATTCGTCCTAGTACGCAGCTAATCACAGCTACTACTACTACTACTATCAAGCAAACACTGCCGCCTCTAACTGTGACTACATTGATTGGTTGTTTAAAGCTGTACGCTCTTCTATTAAGGGATCGCCCACGCTCACGCTCACGCTCCACGCTGCTGGCGTCCTGGCAGCATGCCTCCGATTCCTACTGCTGCCGGGCTTCACGGGCTAGTTACATTTATATGCTGTGCAGGCAATAGTTAGGTCGTAACGCACGGATTTTCCTATATACAGTCGAACTTTTCTACGAAAAACAAAAAAATAATGGAAACATAATATTTGACTACACGAACATGAAAAAATCGACTACAAAAATTAAGAACGAAAAATATGCAATGCTTATTGAACTGTAGAAAATGAAAAATTGAAAAACATTGAAAAAATTAACAATACTCAAATGGAATTATGAAGATTGATTTATGGAAATTGCATAAAATTTTGTCAAGTTGTGTTTTAGAGAAGTTCGATTGTATTTGAAGTTCGTAAAAATTTGCTAGAGTCTGATGACATTTACATATACGTATATATTCCTTGGTTACTACCCAACACTGGCTGAATAAATTGGCTTTCGTGTCGCGCGCTTTCTAGGATATTTGAATGTTTGGTAGCGTTAGTTGAAACCTTTTTATGATTTTGCACGCGTAGTTTTGCAGCTAAGATATCGCGAATTTTTCCTTTATGATTTCCTTGGAAAATTTTTGGACACCCTGCAAACACACCAAGCCCCCCCAACCCCCTGTACTGTACTCGTAGTACCCTCGACCTATCCCCAAACTGAAATACAACTTGGTTCATACAAACTTTTGCGTTTATGTAGCACTTATATATCATAGGCAATGTCGCGCTGACGCATCGCTGTTTCAGCGGAGCGCCAGTGTGACCAGATATACCTTTTTCAGTTTTTGCAGCAATTAAACACACTTAACACACTATATAATGTATAAAGTCCATATCCCGACGCCGCCACCTCCAAAATAGTAAATAACTTAAACCAAATTATAACGAAAACTAATAACTAAACTGAAAAGCAATGCATTTTGAAGACACTTGCATGTTTGAAACTCAGTTCGTAGTCGATTGAGATTTTAATTTGTTTAATATATACATACATATATATATATATATATCTGTATATATATATATATATATAGATAGATAGAGAGAGAACCCTCGAATTGTGGCAGTCACTTGTGCAATTTAGTTGAAATTTAATTTGTAAGGTTTCAATTAAATGAAGTCGAAAAGTAAACTTAGCAAGCAATTATTCCAAATAGCCAAACAACTGCCATTTATCGAAAATAATAACACATTTTGTTGTTAGTATAATAATTTGTTTTTTACAACAATGAAAATGAAAACAACTTTCGAAATTCCATAAGAATTTGATATGTGTAGTGTTGTATAACAATTTTAAACGATCTGTAATTTATACGAAAATTAAAAAACGAAAATCTAGTCAAACCAAATAATGCATTAATGCGAATGCGAATGCAATGGAATATTGGATATTGGATATTTATTAGGGTTAACAAATTGCCAAGTGACTGCAAATATGTCATAAAACCAACATATATGTTAAAAACTGAGAGACAAATATTTATACATAACATAAGTAGTTGGTAAATGTTACACGAAGCTCATCCCCCCCTGGAACATGAGAATATGTGTGTATGTTTATGGGGCCAGAGGAGGGATGCTTGGATTTTAAGTGAAAATTCAATATAGAACAATAAGTCAGCTTACTGTAAAACGGCGCACTAGCAGCTCGTGCCCCAGTCTTAAAGGCTATTAATGTTACGCATTAACAATACACATATATATTATATATATACATAAATGAGTTCCTTTTAGCAATGGAAGAGTTATACAAATTGTATTCACGCATTATGTTGAATACGATCCGAATGACTCATGTTAAATAATATATATATATAATATATATATATATATATACGTACGTATGTGCTTATGTATATTATAATAAAATGATGATACACACATACTCACACACAAACACACACACACACACACACACACACACACATGCAGATCATAATTATATAATTATTCGTAAATGTTGGGCAATAAAATGTACTCTAGCGTGTTTATGAAAATGAAATGTTAATGAATTACGGAACAAACAGATAAAAAAAAACACAAATAATTATTAAATATGTACGTATACAACTGAGCAGTGATTCCTGCAAACATTTTACTTATCTTCTTCATCAGAAAGGCTGTTTGACGATGCCTAAAACCGACTATTATTTAACTAACTTTGTTGCCGTACGAAAAAATGTTGTCTAGGGGTAGCAAAAAAGTGTATATAGCCTTGCCTTTCACCCCAAAATTTGTATGATTATTTCCAGTAATATATCTTCCAGACAAAGCGCTTTTCTCTCACCAAAAAGAGTGCCAAAATAAGGTGACAAGTTTCTGATAGAAGATATCACATTCTGAACTTTCGAGACAACAAGAAAAATGTTTGCAAGAATAAAACAAAAAAAGAAGAACTGCTGACTTGAAGATCAAGACTAGACACACACACACACACACAGACACACACACATGTACACACACAGTGGCAACTGTGTGTGGTTACCATTACAATGTGGCAGCCATTCTGTAAAGCTTACGCGCTTCTTCTTCTTCTTCGTACAACGCTGCCAAAATCTCAGCCATATTTGAGTTTCCATTTAGCGTGATATAATTTCGCATGAATTCACTTCAAGGTACATGCGCGCCCATCCAAAAGCAGACGCACCACCCCAATTATACCTTTTACCCGAATATACTTAAAAAAAAAAAAAAAAAAACTAAAAAAAAATTACTGAGCAATACTATTTGCACATACATGATTGATTTTTCTCTTGGTTATTGCACATACACACACTCATACACTAATGTCAAACTCTTTTTTATATCTTTCAATACAACTTGTGACTATGGAACAAAAAAAAAAAAATAACAAAAATCTAACAAACAACAACAATAAAACCATAAACATTTTGTGTCTTAATAATTATATATAAAAAAAAAAAAACCAAAACAATTGCAATCCAATCCAAAATTGCAACTAAAAACTAAATGCAATTGAGTGAAAGCTTTCGAGGGCCGCTTAATACATAGAGTAAAACATAAATGCCTCAATTGGGTGAGTTTGCCTTCCACAAAATACCAAAAAAAAAAAAAAAAAAAAACAAAAGTAAATTAATTGAAAAATACATTTTTGTTGTTGTACTTTTATAATGGTAAATTAAATTCAAGTATTTTAACAAACGCTTCCGACATTTATTTTCCAAGCAAATGCTATATATATACGTACAATATATTAATCCGACATATGCCGTACTTTTTTCTTTTTAAGATAGCGCAATTAGCTCCAGAAATCGTGTAAACCAAATGCGTTCGAATACCCTGTACAAATCTATCATTTTCTCACAGCTGCCTTTCGTTGCTTAATCTTAGTTTACCTATACACATACCCAATTCACAAGAATTCTTTATGATTTGCTTTAAAACAGAAGAAAATAAATACAGACCCAACATTAAACCATATGTCGTACACCCACACACACACACTTCAAGTTCACCCAACGATTTTTCATTCTACATTTATAGTAATGTATTTATTTATTTTGATATTCATCTGTATGTGTATTGAAATATTGGCTAACTGAACTTTCCATAACTAGACACGAAATTATTGTAGCATGCCTTGAATTGTTGCATTTATTTCAATTGGCACTGCATAGAAAATTCATTTGGTTTCCCAAAAAATCAACAATAACAATCAACTAAAACCAAACATAAAACATAAATCATAACTCATAAATGCATATTTTATTAGAGCTATTGGCTACATATTGATTTAAGTAATTATCAAATTGAATTATGTATTTTTAATTACGTTAATGCCAAACTGGTCCAAACGGATGTTTGGTCAGCCTCAATAATTTACCCACACACATATTTGTTTGAGTTGTTTTGTGCATTGGATATATGAACTTACATATATATTTTCATTTTTCATTTGCCACCTTTTCAGAACTTACAATTGTTTGCATATTCAAATAGCAGCTACCAAAAAAAAAATAAAACAAAAAAAAATCAAAACCACCAGCCACGCCCACAGAGAACACAATAGCGAAAAAAAAATGAAATACACCCAAAATTCAAATACGAATTTTTAATTAGTTGTCAAATTTGTTGTAATGAGAGTTGTTAACCATTTTAATAAATGTGTCACATTAATTATGTATGCAATTCGAGAAACCACAATAGAATAAACCCAGCAATGATTATGAACTAACCTTTTGTACTTCTCTTTTACTCTCTGTACAGGTAATTCCAATAGTCTAGCTCAGCTCGTCGACAACGAGATTCCGTTGGCACAAATGGACATGCCGGCGTATACTCAGCAAACGGCCACACAGACACGTCAGTTCCGGCATCACAAGCAGCGTCAGCTATCGAATGGCGGCTCTGCCATTGCAGATTTGGCATATGAAAACCAATTGGCAGCCGCCGCCAGCAGCGAGGATGAGCTTGACACTGCTGATGTAGTTGTGGTCGCCGGCACCGAAGTAGTTGCTGCCGTCTCCGCCATCGCTGCGTCGAGCAGGGCGCGCGAGATGCGCAATCGTAACCGCAGCGGCAGCTACAGCAATCTCTTCGATGTGGATTTTGATGCAGCACTTGTGAATGCACCAATGTCGGGTGATACCCACCACAAACCCTCTGCGGGTGCCGCTCTGCTCGCAGCTGCCATCAGCGGTGAGCAACAGACGCTGATTAAGTCCGTGTCGCAGCCAGAGAATATGTACAGCAATGTGCCGCAAGTGGCAGCCACAGATGCTGCCCTACATGTCTACTCGAACATCATTGATGAGCAGCAGGCTCATCAGCAACAACAGCAACAGCAGCAGCTACGGCAGCAGCAGCATAATGAGCAGCAGGCTGTGCTCTCATCGACGCTGCTCAGTGACGATCTCGATCTGGACGATCCGGTGAGCGCCTCCTTCCATCACCGCAAGTCGGCGGGTGATGGTGCCGAACAGGCAAAGTCGGCGGATCGACTGAGGATGCTCCATGATACGACAATGATTGATACCGCGCTCGATCTCGATAGCTTGGACGGCTCCAGTATGGGCAACAACTCGCAGTCGTGCTTGGTGAAGACACCCAAGGCGACAACAAGCAACTCCACTTGTGCGCCAATTGTCTGAGCTTACTCGGGTATACCCTGTAAATAGCCAAGTATTTACCATTGTGCATCAGCTTTTAAATTAGACTTAAACAAGGCCAATCCCAGCAGATTAAAGTATTATTCCCCTAAATACTTAAACTGTCCTCGTTTTAGCTATTTGATTTACAATTTTTGATTTCATGTGCGGACACTTTGAAAATCAACCTATCAAGAGATGCAACTAAAATATTACCTTAAGGCGTTACGCATTCATAAATATATAAATAAATCTATATACATATACAGATTATAAAAGATAAACAATTAAAGCATACAAGTACATATACATATACAAAACGTGGTGAACAATGTTAACAATTCAAATGCATTAAAAATGAATGAATAAATCCATACTATATTATTAACTGAAACTGTTTATACAAATACACGCATTCATGTAAAGCAAACATATATATATATATATATATATATATATAAATAAAAAAAAAATATATATATATACTATACAGACATAAAGATATACATACATCCGTTGTATATGGTTAGTTATAGCATATAATTTTTGTACATTTAAGTTTTTACAAAAGGCAAACAAGACGAGCGTGTTTTCCGTTTTTTTTCAGAGTTTATTACGAAGAATAAATTGAAAACGGAAAATTCCATGCAATATATTTATGTGTAAGTCATGTTATAAATACAAATAATAAACAATGAAGTACACCACAAAAAAGTAACAACATAAGAGATAAAATAAATAAAAAACAAAACAGTGTAACGTATGTTTATTTACATATTATACTTTACTATGTAATTCATGTTTAAGTGTATGTGCGTGGTGTACAATGTTATCTGAACATATTAAATTTGGCAACATGTTAAGAGAGTAAGTTATGCGAAACTAACGAACTACAATTATACAAAGAATACAATTTATAAATAGAAAAAATGAAATACATTGAAATTATTTAAACGGGTGGGAAATATTGTCACTCAATATCGTTTTTTTTCTGATTCCTGTTTAGGACAGCGTGTGCACGCACCAGTTCTACAAACGGGGTTGTTGTCTTGGCTAAAATTCCCGTAAGCAAAAACCGCAGCATATTTTTAGGGTCGGCAAGAAAAAGGATTCAATTCGCTCATACAATTTGTACGTCCTTCGATAGCCCTGTTCAAAACAAAGTGTTTAACACATGACTCCTAGATCTGTAAGGATATAATTGCGATCCAATTTTACGATATCCAATTTGCTGATTAAAGTGGCCAAGTTATGCCTTAAAAACAAGAGTCGCTTTTACAAAAATCACAATCTACGAATCTATCGACTTCTCAGACCGCTTTTGGCGTGGAAAATAATTTGTAGATTTTATTATTAAAAAATTATGCGACATATTACACTGATATTATTGATCATTACATCCATTAAAATATGTGCCTTATAAGGGTATACAGCGTGCATATCAGCACGAAGACATTTGCAAGTGGTACATATTAATATTATTTGTAAATTTGCTGTCTTTTAATTACATAATTGTATTGTGTTTATGCAGCGTTGAATAACAAATTTCTAAATTTATATTTATATTTATTACCAGTCAATTCCAGAAACAATTTTGAACTTTAATTCCATGTAAAATTGGTATTTTGGGTGAACAACAAAAGTTCGTTGGACAAATGTCTATAAATGTTTACATAAATATTAACATATACAAAATTATCGTGGTTTGGAATATTGAGCATTTGCGTGCAAATTCTTCCAATTTTGACAAAAAATTAATCGCAAACCAATAAATTTAAATCGATATCGTTATCACTATCAAAATACATGCATGAAGCATGAGCAATTTAGCAAGGATTAGCATGAGATTAGAGTTAAGCGCTTGCATTCCCATCGGCTGTAGAATTAAAGTGATATATTATTACAATTAATTAAAAAAGGCAAAACTTTCGCTTAAGTTTAACTCTCCACCTCGCATCCCTCTCCTTCATCCATATTTATAGCCGTGTCACGTATGTGCGTTTACATGACAGCAGTGGCAGTTATTTATCGCCGATAGCGGCCCAAATACGCCTTGCAGTTGGGGCACGTGTGATGCACGTCCATGCAGTCATCAATGCAACAAGGTATCAAGCAACAGCCTAGCCAGCAACTGCAATGAGTAACAACCCCACAACATGTCAGACAGAGGTACTTATATGAGAAAATGACAGTGTCGCTTACCCAAGCAATGCAATTACAAAACCGGACAGATAGGCAATCATTCCTGGCTCCGTACGTGTCGTTGACTCAATCTCTGCGTGGCACGAGGGGCATAACATGTGTGTCGAGGTGCGTCCAATTGGCACCACAGTGGTCAATATGTTTGTGCCAACGGTGGCTGGTGCAGCAAGTGGCGTATATGGTCCCACTGGCTTCACCCCGCCCATAGCCTCCAAATAGGACGGAGGTGCCGATGGCGGCGGAACGTATGTGAACGGTGGCGCATTGCCCGTTGATTTGCTCATGTTTTCCTTTATAGTTTATGTAAATGCACGTGCTCGATGGCGACCTGCAAAAAGAAAAACACAAATCAATAACTATGCTACAATTAACAATTACCAGAGCAACGAAAATCCCCAACATAAGCAGAGATAAGTTATAAATAGCAAATGCCGCTGTCGATGACTCATAGTCCACGAAAATGAAAAACAAATATTTCAAAATACACAAACATCAACAGAACAGCAAGGCCAATATGGTTTATACTCACAGCGGATGAAACTAAGGCTCGAGTCTGTTGGAGCAGTGATGAAGAGTAAACGAAATGCGACACGCTGGAGAACCTAATTAATAATTGTTAGCTAATAGAGTTTCCGTATTATTGAGAAGGCTACACACTTGAAACAAAAGTCTATGTAAACCTGGAAAGCAAACCATACAGTGTAAAATCTCTTTGAGAAAAAAACAGCATTTCATGATATCGAGCGCCCACTGTAGATTCCTTTTAATTCGACCCGCAAAAAGCGGCTCATGTGACAAATTCAATTGTACACAGTTATATTTATATATTGCATTTATGTTTGTTTGTTTAATTGTTATGCTGTCTGGCGGACACATCAGCTGATAAGAACCACACGTACGCAGTAAAATTGAAATATTAAAATATGTACATCATATTGATAATTAGAAATATATGTAGAAGCTGCTGTGAGTACACAACAGCAATGTCAAAATCGTATGGCAGTGATAACAAGACAAAACCATCAGATCCATTACCAAGCTTGAACTATGGAAAATTGCAACTTTCTCGAACCAAAAACACGAACAACAAAACAAGTGAACAGAGAGAGAGAGAGAGAGAGAGAGAGAGAGAAAGAGAGAGAGGGAGAGAGAAAGAAACATGGTAACAACCGCAACCGGAAGTGTTGCTGTGTGCAAAACAGATATCGGGCGGGCAATAATCGAGTTGTGCTCTATTCCAAGTGGCAATGACAGCAAAATCTATTGGTGGGTGTTGCAAGCAGTAAGTTGCCTAGCAAAGCGAAAAACTAGCCCATTGAAAAGTTGATTCAATTCATAAAATGTGCTAATACTTAATTAGCAGCGAAGCGTCAAAAGTGCAATTAAATCACGAGGCTATTCGACTACTGCAAATCAAGTCATAATTATTGAAAACAAAGCCAAACTTCTGTAGCAATAGTGATTTAAATCGCACATTCAACAAATAGAATTTAAAATTCGCATTGTGGTCTAATTTCTCATTCATGATGTCATTGGATAAAAAATATATTTATAAGAGCACACACAAAAAAGGGTAATTGTAGCTATCTATGTAAGCCAGCTCCTCAATCCCTAAAGTGTAGTATAAAATATGTATATGTATATAATATTGAAATACAGAGACACAGATGTATTTCATCAGAATGACTATTTACGCAAGATCATGCTAACAAAGTGAAGTACACGTTGCAATAAGATTAGAGTAGCTATTTAATATTCGTTGTTTTAATTAAATAACCAACAACAAAATTATAGCACTTTTGAATACATTTAAACAGATGTTCCGAGAATCGCCTCGACGATGACGTCGTCATGCTAAATTTGGAGAGAGATTGCTGAGAGCTGAGAGCAGGCACAAAAGTAGTAGTAATTTAGGTGTGTTTATGCTGTTGTTGTTGTTGTTGTGTGTATTTGTTGTGCAGCAAACATATTTTTAGCCATATCTATATGCATAGGTAAACAGGTGTACACATTTGAATAAATATTGTGCGCACACATCTGTACACTTGTTCGTAAATCATAAAATTTGATGTACAAAGGCATTATTAAAATTCATTTAGAATTAATTTCACTTTTAGCTAAATTTTCATTGAGTATGTTTAATCACAGTCACACATACATTTACATATATGTACACATTACCACGTAAAGCTTCTGCGAATGTGTTAAAACGCTGACACTTTTATTACGAGACAACAAATAAATAAAACCGAGACAATAATAAATAGTCAGACGATTCCCTGAACAAGTCGGATCCGAAAGAGAAATGAAAACAAGTATTCTACGTAATTTATTACCGAAAAATTCAGCCTTCTAATATCAAAATATATATGTATAGTTTTATATAAATATATATATATATTTAAATTGATATGTGCACATGTGCAATACATATGTATGTAAATATTTATGTGCATGCAAGTATTTGACATATTTACGCATTTTACGTAAATCCTATTGAACACTCACGACCTTCATATTGCGAGACCTCTTGCCCTCATATACAATCAAAAGTATATACATATTTTGATAAGCAAATAAGCAAATTGTTGTTCAAATTACCTCAAAATTTCTTAACCGAGCAAAATTTTGCACAACAACACGAGAACGGCAACACGCTAACTAGTGATGAAAGCCATGCAAGTACTCTCAAAAAAAATATCGAGTATCGATAAGTTCAGTGACATCGATGCTTCTGCGGCTGTGGAAATATTTGTGGAACGATGCCAATTGATTTGTCTGCTTATATTTGTTGCTCGATATCATCAAGGATGACTCTTGCTATCGATACTAATCAAATTTTAAATTTAGCGACGTTGGCAACTCTGCAGGTTGTTTCTGTTTTTGCAAATTTTCAAGTGATAGCAGTAATTGTATTTATTGTGTCCATGTCATGTAAACGAACGCCTGACATCACCGAGTTGCTGCCAGTGCGAGAGTATCGCTGCGAGCTCTGCAGCGATCAAGTATTCGGCAACCAGAGCCATTATCAACTGCATCTGCGACGACGCCACAATTTGGTGCCCACCAACAGCGAGGTGGACATCACTGAATACCATTGTCCTGTGCCCAACTGTGTTTACCATGTCGAGCGAGCAAACAGCCGCAGTTTTGTGAACATTCGGTTCCTGCGTCAACACTACCAGAAGACTCACATGATCAAGGATTTCAAGTGCAACGAATGCAACGGAACATTTCTGCTCGCACGTCATCTGGAGAATCATCTGTGCTGCACAGTCTTCCCATGCCATGTCTGTGGGCTCACCTATTCTAGCAAGGCGAGCCTTGCCACTCATATGCGACGCAAGAATCATCTGGAAATCAATGAGGTGCCACCAACAAAAGTTCCAATTCCCTCTTTGGTGTCATGGAGAAACCAGAATTCTACGAAAAATTATGCTAGAATCAAAGCGGAGCCAGTTGCTGATTTAGATAGGGCCAGCGAACAAACAACCCCAGTGGATTCGCCATCCGGCAAGGAGCATAAGACTGCGTCAAATTCAACAAGTGATGCCACAATCAAATCGGAGCCAGTAAGCCATTTAGATGCACCCATTCGAAAACAGAAACCACGAGGGGATTCGCCTTCTCAACCGACGGTGTCAGCTGCTGTTGTAGATGACTCTATAGAGGAACAGATAGCCCCAGTGGATTCGCCTGTGCAACCATCATTCTACTGCCTGCCAGATATTGAAGTTCCATTTGTGTTGCAGACCGCAACACAAACGGAGGATAGCATCGACATGGATGATGCCATACAACAAGCACTGAACGTTGCCCTGGCGGAGCGTGCGAGGCAGGAGAGCGAACTGGCTTTGTCCAACTTCACTGCCGAGGAAGTGGAGCGACTGTTGCGCGACATGGAAACGCAAACGGATGACGTTGATTTCAATGAAATTGTGATGAACAATGCGGACGAGCTGGCTCCACTGCTGCGTGACATACAGACCCAAACGCTCGACAATCGGCTCGACCAGGGCACAATGACGGATCTCGATATGGAGACGGACAGCGTCGTCTATGGGGCATACCAGGCGGCAGAGCCAATGTTTGGGCCACAGACCTCGGCGCACATGCATACCCAGACCTGCGACGAGCTGTTCGAGGAGCTCGGCCTATCCCACATCCAGACCCAGACACACTGGCCCGACGACGACGACGATGGACTCTACAATACGCAGCATACGCAGACCTGCGACGAAATGCTCGACGAGTTGCTGGAAAACTTTCCGTCGACTTGTACGCAAACTGGCGGTTGGATTAAGTGGCAGGAGTCCGAAGGAGCTGCCAACTGATTACTGTATATTATGTGAATCTAGACTTTTACTGACTTATGGAGGCTTCCGAACTTATTTAATGTCTAAATATAATTGTTGCCATCTATGCAGTCTTGAGTATTTTTATTGTATCATGAAGAGTCTCCGACTAAGGCATTGACAACATCCGTAGACTTGCCCAGTTTTTAAGCATTCTATATATCTATGTGCATTATTTCCTTATCTTTATAATAATCAATTGTCTTTAGTCTTCTTGTTGATCTTGATGAGCAGCAGCTCGGAGCATTGAAAGAAACAGTAGCTGCAAAAAGATAGCGCCAAATAGTTGCCCACTCCGCTCAGGTAGGCGCCCCTCATCAGAAAGCTGCCAATATCCTGGCCGGCAATGAAGTAGACGTTGGAGAAGGCGGCGGGTATAAAGAGCTGAGTGGCAAGCAGCGCATGGAAACGTTGAGCGCCGGCGGCACCGAACAGCTGCAGCGACCATCTCTGATAGGCCGGCCGCGCGACAAAGGTCTTGTATATCTTCTCCGCCGCCAGGCACACAAAGTTCAGCACACTCCAGATGAGCACATAGGTGTAACAGCCATGCCAAATGAAGACAAAGGCAAAGGTCAACGCAGTCGAGCAGAGCTTGGCAGCTGGAGAGGATTTCTTGCCGCACAACTCAGCGTAGATGTGCCGGAAGAGGAACTCGTAGAGTCCCTCATCAAAGTACTTCCACATATCGGAGTAGAAGTGAATGCGACCGATGCAACGTGGCCTCCTCGGTGCAGCAATCCCATCGTGCTCGGCAAACGCAATCCCCAAGCCATAGGTGACCACGTAGTAGACGAAAAAGAATTGACCCATAAAGTAGCCGGCCGCATGCTGCCAGAACACGGACTCCATCATCGCCACAGTGCGCACATCACGCTCCATGTAGTGGATATAGAAGTAATGCAGCGACCACATCATCAACAGCCACCAGAATCCCACTCGCAATAGGGCCACAACGAATCTCCGCCATTGCAGTGGGTGAGTTGATTTCTCTTGCTGCTTAAAGCGCTCATAGCTGATAAGCGGGCCGTAGGTGAGACAGGGAAAGTACATGGTGTATGCCAGGTAATCAATCAGTTTACCTTCGTTTCCACCTCCACTCAGGGAGTAACTGCAGCCGCGCAATAAACTCCATGAGGCAGTGATGATCATCATTGCATACTCCGCATAACCCACTTCATCCAGCCACCACGTGCTCTCCTTGGCCACATTGATGATTACAATCCAGACGCCAGTCAGCAGCCAAGTCAAACGCTTCGACCGTCTCCTGGCAGTCAAAAAATAACTCACCAACAGCATGACGAACATTATCAGTGATGTCCAGTGCAGATGTAAGCCCAGCGATAATGCGCAGATGGCAATGTGTCCATAACGACGCAGGTGGGTCCACTTCCAGCTGGAGACGCCCGTCACAATGCCATGCAACAGGTAATATGGCCATAATTTGGCAATAAAATCAGCGAAATTCTCCAATTCGTCATTGCTGTCATCGCGCAAACGCACTACGCCGTCGCCTTGGAGCAGGCGCCATCCTTCGGCGAACTGGAAATTCGCCGTTTTTTCGATGCGATCGCGTAGTGCATAGATTTTATACAGCCCAATAACGATATAGACAATATAAACGGAAAAGTATATCAAGATTTCGAATTTGTTTAACAAGCCGGCAGACATTGCGGTATCGATAACACTGCCAAAGTATCGATAGAGATGCGCGCGTGTCGTGTTTGAAAACATGCCAATTCAGCTATTTTCCACCATATATTTACTTTTAAAAACACTACTATAAGTTAAGCAAGACAACTTGATATATCCGTATTTCTACAACAATGTTTTTGTTTTCCAAGCTGTCTTAACTTAACTCATCCGTTACAAATGATATAAGATTATTAAAAAGGTTCACATAGGAACAATCGGTGGTAAGATGTATTATACATTCGGCAAGGATATCAAAATACTAGTTAGCTGGTAATTTTCATTCAATCTATGATTAAGATTAATATGTAAACATTTTTAATGACATATATAGCTTAAGGGTAAATTATCTCTACAAGGGTTGTAAGATGAAATCTATGTTAAAGTGTTAAAATGTACATGAATGTGTGTGTACGAATGTCTGTATGTTTTGCATGCATGTTTAGTTTAGACCATCCTCCTCGTCGTCCTCCTCCTGCTCCTCCTTGACTTTCCGTTCCGCTTCGGTGACACGACGCTGTAAATGTCGCCAGAGCGTGCTTTTGGGTATTTCGAAGAGATTCGCGGCATGGTTCTGGGACATGCCCCCGCTAATGCAGGCATGCAACGCCTTCGCCAGCTTGTCGCGCAGCTCATCCTTGGGGGTGCTGTCTCGCCGCCGACAGGCGACGAAGTCGGGCAGGCGTCCTTGGGCCGCCAGGCGTACCTTGTGCCTGTGCAGCGTTGACATCGGTATTTGCAGATCCTGGCTGATGCTCTTCAGAGAGTCGCCATTCTTCAGACGTTCGTAGGCCTCAGACAGCGATGGCTTCTCTCGCTTGATTCGCATGTACGCCGGATTGGAGCGCACCCGTCGCCATAATACGGTTTTCGATATGTCAAAACGATCGGCAGCCTTCTGCAGACTCAGTCCCTCGTGGAGGACAACATCTGCGGCCAGATCGAGGGCATCATTGATATCGTCCTTGAGCTCCTTTTTCAGTGCCACATGCTGTTCATGCTGTTTGGTTATCGCTTTTTTGCTCGCCGCCTTTGTGGGCGGGACGCGCTGGCGTATCTTTGTTTTTAACATTTTTATGTCTAGGTGGGATTTGCGTGGCTTCACATCCAACAGTTCTTCATCCTCTTCCTCCTCGTCGGCGGCACCCACTTCATGCATCACGTCCTCGGTCATATCAGCATCGGCATCTGCACTGATCTCTATCAAGGGATCGGCGGATGCCCCGTACTCCTCCTCGATTAACTGGGATTCGGATCCGTCGTGATCATCGGTGACATCCGCCTCGACTTCATCGTCGACAAGTTCACCGCTGTGCGTCGCCGTGTCCATTACGGAATTAACTGAATCGCCCAGTTTATTAACGGAAGATGCCGATTGTGTAATGGTAAAAGTGCCCGTGTTCTCCGTTAATATAAACTGATTTCCATTGCTGGTGCCGCCCATATGCTCAATGGAATACGTTATTTTCGGCGGATCGCTGTACACATCGAGAAACTCTAACGTTCGTCCTTGCTGTTGATCGTGATGTTGTTGCTGTTGCTGCTGGGGATTGGCGAGCACTGTGTTATCCATTTGAAGTTTGCTAACCACTGCGCCAGCATCTTCTTCCTCCTCCTCCTCGACAAGCGATGCATTTGCAATTTGCAATCCACTAATAGACTTTGCTGCCTCGACAGCCATAGCGCCGCTGATGACATTTGTGCTGGTCATGGCTATAGGATTTGTTTCAAAACTAATTGCAGACTTGATGCCCAGCAAATTGATGGCTTCGAGGAATTCGGAGAGCAGGGCAGAGGGCAAACTCGTTTCACCCATATAAATGAAAGACAACATGCTCTCCAGCAGCTCGCCGCGTATGTCGGGTAGGATGACCGTTGCCTCCTGGCCAGTGGGTAAATCGACAAGGAGATTGCGCATCAGATCGCTGCACGTGCTCAGCACAAACAGATGGGCACGCACACTGATGCCATCTTTGGCCACCATCAGGACCTCGCAGCTTTGATTGTTGCTTTGCTGGTGGAGCAGAACGCGCTGGATATCCATTATTGTGGACGAGTGGCCCATCCATTTGAGGTGATTCTGTGGAAAGATTAGCACAACTCAGATGTAAACAAACCCGCGTCGATGTTTGTTTTTTGCATTTGTTCCAAAAACCATTACCATTTTCGTTTGTTGTGTTTTATTTTCCAAAAATCTGTTTCTATTCTATTCCAGCGCACGAAGCGAAACGCGACGAAAATGAAGAGCGCCAGGGTTGTCAACTGTGTTACAATCACTGCTGCTGTTGTGATTAAAAATATATTCAATTATAAATTTGCCTTTCAATAAATAAAATATATTATATTATTGTAATATATATATTACATATTTAGAATTATATCAACATTCACTTGCACTGTATCAAAAATATGGAATATGGAATAATTGCAAAGTTGATGGCAACACTTTGCGCTTGGTGGTTCAATAACTGCAGCTAAACCATGAGTTGAACCTGTTCATTATTTTGTTTTACTTTATTCGGACTTGGCAGTAATGTTAATGTTTTCTAATTTTTGAGCTAATAATGGTTTTATGTTATGTTATTAAAAATAACTACTTTATAATATATAATTTTTTATAAGGTAGTGCTCCTCTGAGTCTACTTCTGAAATTTGCTTCATAGTTAGTTTCCGGACTTTACAGCTGGGGCTGAAATAAACAGAAATTGTATTTAAATATCATTAAAAAAAAACGTTTTTGAACCAAATTTTAAAGCATCACGCAAATCGCTCTTTCACCAACGAACTAGTTCACAAAATCAAACGAGCTTAGCCAACACTAACATCTTGACGTTTTGTTGTTACATAAACTGTCAAATTTTGTGCAGTTTATTGGATTTGTACTCAAATATTCAGCTTCAAACGAGCGTATGGCCGCCTTAATTAGAAATCTGGGTGCCAGAATTGCTTCAGCCGCCTTGACGGCCAAGCATGGTAACTAACCAATACCTGCTCAGCATTATAATTATAATACCAAAGCTGTTACATATTCTTTACATAAATATAGTGGTGCCCGCTGGAACAGCTGCCCTGCGCTTGTCCAGCACTGCTGCCGTCGATGCCAAAGCGCCCGAGAAACGTAAGTAGACCGTAAGAGGTGCAAGTAGTTTTTCATATAATTCTATCGGTTTTGACAGCCACTGTACGCAAACCGGACGCAGCTGCTCGAACATCGCTCTCCGATTTTGGTCGCTATGTTGCCGAGTGCTTGCCGAAGTATGTGCAAAAGGTGCAATTGACCTCGGGCGATGAGCTGGAGGTACTGATTGCGCCCGAGGGCATTGTGCCTGTGCTCCAATTTTTGAAGGACCATCATCAGGCCCAATTTACTAACTTAATTGACATTGCTGGCATGGATGTGCCGTGCCGCCAGCATCGCTTTGAGGTTATTTATAATTTGCTGTCGCTGCGCTTTAATGCTCGCATTCGGGTCAAGACCTACACTGATGAGCTGACCCCGCTGGATTCGGCCTGTGAGGTGCACAAGGCGGCCAATTGGTATGAGCGTGAGATTTGGGACATGTACGGTGTATTCTTTGCCAATCACCCCGATTTGCGGCGCATTCTCACTGATTACGGCTTCGAGGGACATCCACAGCGACGCGACTTTCCGTTGTCTGGGTATGTTGAGCTGCGCTATGACGACGAGAAGAAACGCGTCGTCTGCGAACCCTTGGAGCTGGCACAGGAATTTAGAAAGTTTGATCTGTCGGCACCGTGGGAGCAATTCCCCAATTTCCGCAATGCAAACCCACCAGCCGAGGTGGTGGAGCCAGCCAAGAAATAAGCGAACCGCATCACAAGTTTTTTGCAGTTTGCTTGCTTAATATGGTAATTACTAGATGAATACATCAATAAAAACGATATGTAGAAATTGTAAATTTAAAAACAATGATTTATTGATAGGGGCCACAAAGTTAAATCCTTCATTCAGGCTTCGGGAGACCGGTTCTAATAGTAAGAAAATAGACAATGTCAAGTTCTATAAAATATGTTTTTTTTTTGTAACTTAGAAATTTTAGACAATTTCACAATTTTTTCCATTTTTTTTTTTTTTTGATTCATGCTTTGAGTTTTACATGATATTCTTAAATTCTCATGAGCTGGTTAAAAAGTATACACATATATATTTATATATCGAATTACAACATCAATATTTGAAATCGCATAAATTTCCATCTAGAATTGAATTCATTAAAATGTTATTCGCTTGGTTTAGTTGGCATTACGTTTCTGTTTGACATATCTGCAAACCTCACTTTGTACTCTTCATATTTAATAGCCAAGCTTATCAGTAAACAGCAGAGAAATGTTGAGAATTGTGTTTGATTTTTTGATTCTCGTTTTTAAAAATACCTTTTAACATTTAAGTTTACACAGATGTGCTTGGATTAATGCATATATGACCAAGATACATGCATATGCATGGGGTTTTCATTTTTTATTTGTTTAGTTATTGTTATTTTACTTTTACAAAACAGTTAACACAAAAATTCAGTTTACCAGGTTATCATATTGAAATATCGTGCGCCTGCGCAGCGGTGCCTGGCTTCTCCTTCAATCCTAGTTGTTTGGCGGGAAGTTAATAAGTATGTAGTACTACAAATAGAGTGATCGCTCGAAAATAAAGTTTCCCAGAAATTAGAATTGTGATTAACTTTTGATTACACCTATAAATCCGAAGCTTTTTATTCGTCTAGCGATCACTGTGTGTACAAATATAGTATACAAGTTGAATTTTTGTTGCTGTATATATATTTATGTATATATATATATATATATATATATATAACTTTTGATTCGAGCTTGATTAGTTGCACACTCTATTCAGCTGCACCGCTGATGCTTTATTTCTTTGATTTTTTTTTTTTTTTTTTTTGTATTTTTACTTCTGCAATTTGTACAAGAATATACATACATATGTACGTAACAATAATTTTACATTTACATAGCTTGGTTACGATTAGTTTAAAATGTGTGAGAACATACATTTATGCATGTACATATGTACTTTACATCACTGCGAGCCGAAATTTGGCGCAGAGGTACAAAACAATTTTAGCTGCGCTTCGAGCGCGCTTGAACAGTCCTTGTGCTGGCGGCATTAGATCCGTCCAAGACAGTGGGACTGCGACAAATGAAAAATTTTCGATGCAGGATGAAAAGTGCGCTACTGCTGGCTGTGCTTAATGCTCCAGCAGCCGGTAGCGGCACTTCCTGGCGACAAACAACAAATTTGACAGACGCCCATTTTGATCCGTCGTGCCACAAAATACAAATGTGTGTGTGTAAAGCCAAAGCACTCGATTCCACGGTGCGGCTTATATCGATTCGGTTTTCGTGTAAAGCCGAGCAGCTGGTCCGCCACCACCACCACCACCAGCAGCTGACGCATAGGTGGAAGTGCCTTTACTGCTGCTGGTGTTGGCGTGACTCTCGCTGCCGCTGCTGCTCGTGGCGGCGGCGGCCGCCTCATTATTGAGCCGCTCGTGGTACTCCTGGAAACAGGGCACGATGCATAAATTCGTTTGACACTCGGGACAATGGTATTTCGTTTTGCGTCGCAAAATGCGTCCATGTCCATCGATGGTATTCCAACAGAAATTACAGCCCAGCGCTGGACCTGGTCGTATGACCGGACAATGACTAGAACGTGGATTCTCCAATGTAATGATTTCACGTTGGGTCTGCAAGCAATTCAATTAACTAAATTCTTCAAAGGATTATGTTATATTTACATACCTGTGGTGAAGACACTGAACGCTGCAGTTCCTCGTTCTTCACGCGCAGCGTGGGCAAATGCTCAAATGAACTGCTCGTCGTCGTCTGGCTGGGATGCAGGTGAATGTTGCTGCTGACGCTACTACTGCTGCCAGTTGACTTTGAGCTGCGCAGCTTGTTGACACCACCACCACCGCCACCACCATTCGCTGTTTCGACCTTTGCACTGCTGCGCTCCACAATGTGCGAAAGCGGTGAGTGCGGCGAGCGACGTTCCGGAATGGGCGACGGAGCCGTACTGCCGCCGTATGTGGGCGAGAAAGGCTGGCGACTGCTGCCAGAAGGTGACGATGTGACTACGGAAACTGGCGTGCCACCTGAGTTTGTTGGCGTCGCCGCCGCCTCACTCGACGAGCTAATGACGCGCGTGGGGACCAGGTACTGCGAGGAGCCGGCTGGCGGTGGCGAGCCGGAAGCATAAATTGCCTCGGGCAGCGAGATATGATGTGGATGATGCAGCGGAGCCGGCTGCACATATCCAGCATTAGTTCCCGACAGCGGATGAGAGTATTGCCGGTGTAATGGCGCAAATGGAATAATGCTGCCGGTGGAGTGCAGCGAGTGCTGGCGCGGCAACAGCGGGTCCGAGTGCTGCTTAATCAGATATGGCGTGCTGGACGGCACACTTAGCTGATGCGGGGTCGGAGGAGATGCCAGACTGGGCGCAGGCTCAGACGCGTGCCGCTCAATTCGAGGTGGTACTGTCAACAGATGCGGATGATGCGGACTATGCTGATGATGGTGCTGCTGTTGAGCCTGATGATGATGATGCGTCGAGTAATCCCTGGCTGTGGCAGTTGTTGTGCCCGCCTCATTGAACGGATCAAAGTCTAACGTTGTGGCAGCCGTATCCGGTGAAATCTGATTGGTCGACGAGAGGCTGTCGCTGTCCCGTTTCACCCTTGGCTGTCGCGTAAGCACACGATTCCTTTTCGAACCCATCACGCCCGGCAACTGCGTTGTCTGCAGATCTGTGGCCGTCTCCGTTTCGCTTGGTGTGCGCTCAAAGCTTCCACTGCTACTGCTGGTGCCCTGGCTGTGCATGATGGCCAGCGTCGGATGATGCTGAGTGACATGCGCCGGACTGGGCTCTATAATGAAACACAGTAGAAGAAAAAAAACACACATTAAATCATCATGATTAAACAAATCAAATAAAATAATACAATTAATTGAACATAAAGCTGTGAATTTGATTTATACTTGAATGATTTTTTGTTTTTTTTAATTTTATTCGTTTCTTGCACATTGAAGAAGCCTAAAATCTAAAAGGTTCGTTTCGTTAGTTACATTATATCGTACATAAATTTCCCGTAACTTATTTTACAGTCGTTTCTTTTTTATTTACTACCGCTGACTAATAGTACGTTAATTGTAAATAATTAAATATATATATAACTGTATATGTTAAACACGCAATTGTAGGAAACAGAGTTAGTCATAATTATTGTTTATGCTATTTTTTTTTTTTTTTGTTTTGTTTGCGTTGTTTTTGATGAATTAGTATTCGTTTTATTGGCGTGTGTAAGATCTATGCATCTAGATGTAGGAATTAAAATGCATTACCAAAGTTTTACGTTTACAATTACAATACAAATGACTTCTAACAAATCACGCTTGGTTTTTAGTTTGCCTTGCGACAGACAATATAAAAAGTTCTCTATTTTATTACATACATATTTATAAGTATTTGATTTTATTGTATATATATATTGTATATATATATATATATATGTATTGTATTAAAAACACACTATTCTTATTCGATTTTTCCATTACTTTCTGCAGTCTCCATTTAGGATTTTGGGTGGTTACGAGTTATCTTAGTTTTGTATATTGCATATATGGCTTGCCCATTTAGTCCTATTTGTTATCGTATGCGTATGGCTCTCCATAAGTACATATGTATATATAGTAAAACATATATAATGTATATGGAATATGTACAACAAATGAATTTCAAAATGATAAAACCAAGAATCCCTTTAAGATATGTTTAGTGTATGTGTTTAATTGCACTCCAAATAGTACAAAACATACATATATACAATATGTATATTTAAGTTCGAGTATAATTTATAGATTTTTCAACAGAAACTCTTAATGGAATGGTGTAAACATTTTGTTGCGCCAATATTGAACTGATTAAATACAGTCTCTGATTCAGAAAATAAAAAACAAAAACCATCCCAAAATCGAAAATACAAAATGAATGCGTACATTTACAAATATATATATTGGTACGTACATATATATCATACATTATTGAGTTGGCTTAATTAATTGTTTAATTACGGTTTATTTTATACGGATTATAACACTATCCGTCTAACGACTGATCCTTTTTCGCCCCAAATTAGATACAAACATCCATTTCAACTAAAACTGTTTGACCTTTAACTGTACAAAAAATATATATGCAGGATATATATATATATATATATATACACATATATATATATATATTTAATTATGCGAGTTAGAATGTATACGTAATAAGGGTTTGCTTTTGTAACACCAGTGCCGGGATTTAAAGGGAGAACTTTAAGGGGGAACTACGTTGATGAAAATAATTAGGCCATTTTTGATGTAATTTATATTTAAAAGTTGTATGTACATACTAGCTAAGTCGATACATCATAAATCATTTGCTTTTCGATGATTTAACACTAATAAAATTTTATATAAATTTATGTACAGATACAAATTATTTGGGTTTACATATACATTTACTGTAATACCGATTCCTTAGTTCAACAACGGTAAAAATAATGCTCGGCTCGAAGCATATAGTTTAAGGAATTAAGTTCTATGAATTATTACATACATATGTGTGTGTGGGTGTTTGTGTATTATCGGCACATCTGCTTATCATTAGGGACACACACTATATCCTAGTGGGTGTACATGTTTTTTAATTGCCTGACATCAAGCTATATCCATATACCCCTCCTATTACGAATTGCATTGCCTTATATATTCACTATAGTTCACACTAGTAGCTGCCGTTGCCCTAATACCTGTATCGAGAGACGGCTGCGCGCCTGGATTGACGGAGTCCAGGTTCTTCTTAGGATTTGTCTAAATATTGCAGGCCAGTGTTAACCAGCGGTGCAAACGTACTGGCAACCAATGGTGGTGGCTGCGACGGCGACGGATGTGTTGGCGCCGCCACAGTTACAAAATTATTGAAAAGAAAAGCGGTAGCCGCTGCGCTATGCGCAGTGCCCATTGCTGAGACCGATACGGGCACGGCTGATATGCTCATTGGTTCTGGGTCGTTGGCAGCCATCACAGCGGCCGCCTGCAGCAACTGGGTTGGCCCTGGCCCGTGCGCAGACTCGCCACCGCCGCCGCCGCTGCCGATGCTCAGTTGGTCAACCTGCAGAGGCATTACGCCTGCCGCTGCAGCGGCGGCGGCGGCAACAACGCCCATGTGATTGGAAATCGTATTCTATATTGAGTTGAAGTTAATACTCTGTAGATTCATTGCAGCGGCCGGATTAACATTGATTGTGCCCGCTCCCGACGCTGCAGCAGCCGCACTGGCGCCATCGATATACCGCTGCCGGGACATGGTGTGCACGCTGGCCGGTGAGTCCATGTAGCGGGCATCGAAGAGGCTCATCACGCCGATGGTCGGATGCGTGTTGGCCCCACCGGCAGAGGTTGCCGCTCCTGCACCCGCATGATGCGGCGTGCACATCAGCGATGGCGTCGGCGTCTCCGTCTGCGGCGGTATCTGCATGTTGAGCGCAGCCGTTTGTGCTGCGACAACGGCTGCAGCGGTTAGATGATCATATGTTTCGTTGGTCGTATCGTCGCCGGGATTTGTGGATGGTGTGGGCGAGGGCGATAGATTCGGTTCCTGTTTGACGACGCGCGCCTTAATGCTCGGTCTAGACACCGGATAGCCGCGTTTCTTGTACTCCAGCCAAAGCGTGCGATTGTTCACGCCGTAAAGGCGAGCTGCCTTGCAGAATCCAATGCCGCCGGTGCGCACCGCTTCCAATGCCCTGATGAAATTCTCATCGCCCTGGGGATTTACGGATCGCTTGCGTTTGGTCACTTGACTGCTGCTGCCGCCACCGCCGCTACTGCTATTGCCACCGCCGCCGCCTCCAGCACTGCCCGCACTTCCACCCGCACTGCTGCCGCCGCCGCCGCCCACGCCGGAGTGGACAGGCGATTGTGTGGGCGTCGGACCCTGACTATAGACGGACTGCACCATATTGGACTCATTGGGCGATGTGGGCGATAGATTTTGGGCGGCCGTTGCATACCCGCTGACCAGATTATTTACGGTTATGATTTGCGACGAGTACGCCTGACCAGCTGTGGCGCCCTGTTGCTGCTGTTGTTGTTGCTGCTGCTGCTGATAATGCAGCTGCTGCAGATGCTGTTGTTGCTGCTGCTGCGTCGCCTGCTGCTGAGCTTCGTGCTGCTGCTGCTGTTGGCGCTGGTCCGCGGTGGTGCCGGCGGTACCGACGCCGGCATTGCTATTCGCGGCGCTGTTTTGATTGCCGTTGCCATTACCATTGCCAATCAAATTGGACTGGCAGGCGGGCATCGAAAAGCGCGAATAGTTTGAATCAACAACTGTCCACTGCAGACCTGGGAAGGGGAGAGAGAGAGAGAGAGACAGGCGTAAGATTTGGTTTTGTCTTTAGTACGGGTTTGAAATCGAAACAAAATTACTCTCTTTAAAATTTACTCTCAATTATCGTTTTGTTTAGGGGACGGGGCTCTTCAATTGGCCAAGATCTGAGTTTTGGAAATATATGGGCAAACCATTGGACAACAGGCATAGAGTATAATAGTAAATGGTTTACAGAGTAGATAGAATGGTATTTCGTATTCGGTATCGAGTAGTAGAAAGATTGCTAATGCTAAATCATTATCATTCGAAAACCGCTCTTCAAAATGCTTCCCTCAAGAAAAAAATATATAAATTAAAAAAAAAAAAACAAAAAAAAACAGAAATTGCCAAACAAAAGAGTTTAGTAATCAAATCGACAACAAAAAATTATAAATATTCAAATCAGTAAAATACAGTTATTTAGTTTTTGGACTCTGTGCTAGCTCTCTCCCATTCCCAAGTTCAGGTAGGATTTCGTTTTTGAATAGAATACACAATAGTAGTTAATTATATACACATGTACATACAAATGCATTAATTTCATGTAACATAATTAATTTAATCGCACTTAATCGGTATAACGGTAGTCTTTATGCTGATGTTTTTTTTTTTTTTTGTATTTTTTTCATATTTAGCTTTAGCATTCATTTCTCCAAGCGCTTTGAATCGCACTTAAATTTTTTGAACGTAATTGTAGTTGTATGTGGTTCTGTGTGTGTGTGTTTGTGTGTGTGTGTTTGTGTGTGTGTGTTTGTGTGTGTGTGTGTATGTGTGTTTGTGTGTATATGGAATGCGTGACATGTGAATGAGCGATAGCAGAGGAACGACAGGAGTAGCTACATTCGAGCAAAATCTTAAGAATGAAATAATGATAATGATGGCAAAATCAACAACAAATAAAAACAAAAACGTAGGGACCAAAATTTGAGCACCTCGACTCGACTCCCGCATTGGCAGCCTGATATAGGCAGTATAAAAAGTACAACCCATTAATGAAGCATGATCGATCTTGGCGTATGATTTTTTATGTAAGTGTTTCTTTTTTCAGCGCATCAATCTCATGTACCTTATTCAGTGCATAGGCACATTAAAAATGAATCGCACATTTTACACACATTTAAATCAATTTGTTATTTTACAGATGTTCAATAATAATTCAATTAAAAATAAAAAATAGTTCCTTCGTAACATTAAATATATATTTTTGTTTTTTACTCATAGCTAAACACCGTTAATTAAATTTATTTGCATTTTCTTTAGCCCTTACCAACATTTAATAGGGCCAATATCATATACAAAAACGTTTTACGTATAATTTAATTTTTTTTTACCTTAAAAATTGGTAGAGTTTCTGTTGTGCGATTCATTTTTAGCAAGTACACTGTATAAATATTTTAGGACTTACCAGAGTGCGACGATTGTGAATTGGGCGCGTCGTGCTCCGATGGTGTTGTAGTGCCAGAAATGTCCAGGGGCATCGTTTGATTCACACTGCCGATGTCCACCTCCGGCTTCTGCACGGCCAGCAATTAATAGGATGAGAGAGATGAAGTTCAGTAAAATGCTTCGAAATTGATATAGGATTAACGTGACCAATTTCATTACAATTTGCATATGTATGTGTCCGTGAGCATCGTCCAGATCCGAGTCCTGCGGCTGTTGCTCTAGCTCAGTGTTCGCCGACTCCTTCAGCAGCTTGGAGGCGGCATGCATCGAGTGCCCTGCGAGGCTGCCCAGTGCTGCAGTCGAATTATTACCCGCTCCACCGCCAAACGACATTTGACTCATCTGTGCCAGACTCAGCCCAGCAGAGCTGCCAGCGGCGCCAGTTGCATCCAGTGAGCTGCTATGCTGCTCCTCTGAGTTGTTGCGATCACCAGAACCTGTTCAATGCCCAATTTTAAATTAAATGAGTAACATCTCGACTACTAATTTACATTACTCGATGTACGATGCTTTACCCAAGTCACACTCACCGTTATTCGAGGATTTACGCAAGCGCTTGCGCCGTGTGGCCGGCGAGGTGCCAGCACTCAGCGGCGACGGCGTTCGCCTCAGCTGATGGTGATGCGTCTGCGAACCCTGTGCCTGGCTGCCTCCTTGCTGCTGCTGTTGTTGTTGCTGTTGTGCTTGGTGATGATGGTGGTGATGATGATGCTGTTGCTGCTGTTGTTGTTGCTGCTGCTGCTGTTGTTGTTGTTGTTGCGCCTGCTGCTGCTGTTGTTGTTGTTGTTGCGCCTGCTGCTGTTGTTGTTGCTGCTGTTGCGCCTGCTGCTGTTGCTGCTGCAGCTGTTGCTGCAGTTGTTGCTGATGATGCTGCTGAAATTGCTGCGCCTCGCTGCTGCTCCAAAGCGAATCGCCAGCACTGCTGCTGCCGCTGGCTGCACCCAGACTAGACGCTGCAGCACCAGCACCAGTGCCGGCCACATTTGCGCCAGCCTGACCGAGCAACTCGGTCGCCTCGCTGGAGGATTTACTGTCGGACTTGGTGAGGTTGGCCGGATCAGTGGGCATTTCTGCCAGGCCCTTGATCTTGAGCATCTCGGCCGTTTTCAGAATGTGCGGCAGTTGCTCTTGCGACACGTTTACCTCGCCGTAGTACATGAAATCCACCATCGTCTTGAGATCATCGTACTGCACGTCCTTCAGTATGACAATCGGATGCTGGCACGGATTCGTTGTAAAGAGCGCCTGTACGAAAGATACAAAATATAAATTTATATACATAGTTACTTAGTATTTGATTTTCGATTCACCTGAAAGTAAGAGCTGCACGCGGAGAGCACAATTTTGTGGGCCTGCAGCTGGCGGCCCTCCGCGGCGAGCGTGACATCGACTAGCGTCCCATTGTGCAGCAGGGATGAGCAGACCGATATGAAGTTGGGCTGGTGATTGTTCCAGCGCAGGCAGAACTGCTGCACCGACATTGTCAGCGTCAACGTCGTCTTCAGCAACAACAAAGCGCGATGCTGTTGCCGCTGCCGCGCACTTTGTCTCGCGGCAGCAACAACAATGTGTCGCAAATACTAACGAAGCAAAGAAACCCAACAAACAACAGCGATTCCAATTCCAATTCCAAAACGTAATGACGAAAACACGCTGATAACAACACTTGCCTTATCGCCTATTGCGTTTTTTTTCCTCGTTGATATTACCTTTTTTTGAATTTTTTTTTTTGTCTTGCTTTAATTAAAATTTATGTACAATATTATTTTCGGGGGCGCCTCTTCAAGTGATGTGTTTGTTGCTATTCTTCTGGTCGTGGTCTGTTTGTATGTATTGCATGTACTGATGCATATATATGTAGGTATGAACTTTTGGCGTTTGGCGGCGGTTTCTATGCCGCACCGTTGTACACACACACATACACATATGCACACAACATCTTATGTGCTGAAATAGGAAATATTTAATATAAGTATACACTTCTATATACCACTATACATATTAATATTTATTTGATAAGAGCAATATTATAATTTGTTTGGTTTAACTAGTTCGAGTTCTTGTTTTCCGCCGATTTCTGTGTGAAGTTATCTCTTCTCTTCTTGTCTACGCGCGCATTCTTTTGCTCTCTCTCTCTCCCACTCTCATTCTGTATGCGCTCACTCACGTTGCTGCTCACAACAACAAAAATCAGCAGTGCCAACAACAACAAAATACGTACGTCAGTTTATATGTGTGTAATTATACAGTCGCGAATATATACATACATACACATACACGGGGACAGATGCTCGGAAATTTAACTGAAAGTCTGTGTACTGTTTTTTTTGTTGGTTTGGTTTGCCCTAAGTTTTATTTTTAATGAAAACGTAACGAAATCTAATACATGGGCTTCATATCTGTGATGTGCGCTATAGAGACCTTGAATTTTCTTTGATTGTTATGACGTAATTAGCGCGTCTGACCCTCTACCTCTACCTCTGTCTCTACCAACAGGCACGACCACGACCGACGTCGTCGTATTAATCGCTGCTTCGTTTATTCATCGTATTGACATTTTCAGCAGCCTTTATTTAGGTATGTACACACATATGTACATATGTCGCGCGTTTTTACTATATAATGGCTTTTCAGGTATACATTTAAATTTTTATTACTCGAGCAATTGGCAATGTTTTCGATTCTGTTATTTTTCGATGGTACAGGGGGGTTATATTATTTTGCACAAAAGAAAACACGGCGAGAAGTAGAAAGTCCAAAAACAAAATGGCGCGCTCGTAAGAAAAATTATTGGTTTGCAAAAGCTTTCAAAAGGCATATTAAACTCATTCTACTTCAAACAGTATTTATGCATTACACATTTTCACTTTTCGTAGTTCACACTGTGCGTAAATTCGCTTTATTTATCTTGCGTTTAAATTAATTATGGAAGTAATGCAATTCTTACGTTTTACTTCTTTATTCTTTTATTGCGATATCAGACTTGATAATCAGGGTTGCTTAGCAGATCTGGAAAGCATTGAATAGACCTATCGATAGCTTGGAATACATTTTGACATCGATATTTTACTATGTGATAGTTTTTGCTGTGTTCTGAACCTTTTTAAATTGTGTTGCAACGAAATACTGCATATTTGGCATAATATTTTTAAACGGCCTTGTTTTATTTTGATATTTGTAATCCCCAAGTTGAAGTTCATATGTTTTTTTAGAATTGAAATATGGTAACTGAATACCCTTATTACATATATTGTGACTATCGAATGTAGACATTATTAGTAACTTACTAGCCATTCTCGTGTGATATTAGTGTTGTTAAGTGAGGTGAGCATTTCAATGACGATAGCAGAAGAGTTGGTCTTTGCGGGAATGCCAACTTGTGTTTTACTTCAAATAACATTGCCAACCGTATTTGTTAGTTTGTCTATGCACAAAAGCTTTTTGTTTTTATCAACACCTAAACAAAAAAAAATGGAAATTAGCTGGCATGAAATGTGCAATAAATGTGACATTTTTTCCGTGCGTTGCTGAATGTCTTGCATATAAAACGATGATTCATATGGGCTACAGCAAACTAATCAGCTGTTTATTATTTCTTTATTATTTATTATTTAAATTATTTATTTTAATTTGTTAAAATTGTCAATACATTTCACAAAATTGTTTGTTTTTTTTTGATTTGGTCTTCCAAATGCTAATTTATGTTTAAATTCGATAAGATGGTCATGGGAATGGCCTGTACATAGGCAATAAAACGTATCTGATAGTTATATTGTATCTGATAGCTATCATATGAGATATAAAGACTGAAATCAATAGGTATTGTTATTAAATGTAACCAAATGTATTGATGCTGGATGATAAGCTCATGCATTCACCAAAGAGTTATGACCTTTATAAACTGGAATTTATATTTTTGTGTAAGACAAAATCATCGAATGTAGTAAAACTCAACTAAGACGCATATTTGTGAATGCAGTTTAAAACGCGGTCAGATTCATATTTTAGATACGTCGATTAATAATTCCAAAAATTAATAATGTTTTAGTATGAATATTTACTAAGTCTATGTCATTGCGGTGTTGTAGGTGTAGGTCAAATCTTCCAGCTAAGTCTGTTATAAAAGTCATGCATTTTCTGATTCGGACATCAGTATCATCTGTAATATCAATCCGTGCGATACGAATTTAAAGAGACAAGAAATATGAACAAAATAGTAAGTGTATATAATATATATTTTTTTGAGAATACTACGTCCTAACCGAAACTCTTATATTTTCCTTTAGAGTATTATCTTGGGAGTAATATGCCTAATCTCAGGTTGCTTTGCAGGCGATGAATCGGGTGCGGTTATTACCAAGTATACAAGTCATATAAGCGAGGATGGCAGTTACGGCTACGAATACGGCACATCGAACAATATTCAGGCAGCGGAAACAGGAGTGGGCAGTTCGTATGCCCAAGGATCTGTTAATTACATAGCACCCGATGGACAGCCCATTCACCTGGAGTATACAGCCGATGTCAATGGCTATCAACCTAAAGGCGATCATCTGCCAACACCTCCCCCAATTCCGGATTACATTCTAAGGGGATTGGATTACATTAAGGCTCATCCATTTCCAGTAATTCATGTCAAGAAATAAGATTGTATCGTATAGATTGTGATTAAGATAGTAAATTTTAATTAAGTTTGTAATTTGATGTCTTTTTATTTGTACTCTTACGAGTTTGCCGGCCAGGGCCATATTCTGTGCACCCTTAATTTTAAAGAGAGCTGAGGGAGAAAAAAACAAAAACCTTGAATTACACTGGAAACATCCATCGAATATGGGTCGCTTGGCTTCCACAACAATTAGTACACTAGAGAATACATTAGCAACAGATGTCACCAGCTGATAAACTTCGTATGTTGGCCAAATTCCGTTCGGCCGTTACCAGTTTTGATGTTAATGAAATGCAAAAGCAAGCGTTATACTAAGTTAACTTGGACGCTGACAATAGACTTGAAGGCGTTAAATATTTGTGTGTCTACTCAGTTTTATAGCGAGCTGCCGATTATAGCGATAATTGATGGCTAACAGAGTTAATGTGTTTCTTAATTGCTTTAAATCACAGTTGATGAACTAGTCTGGTCTTTTTCGCTTGGTATAAACAAAAATGTCCAATAGAAATAAGTTTAGTTTTGATAAAGTTGTGGCAATTGGAAGTCCTTTAAGAATATTATCCAGGAGATTGGTTTCAATAAGGCTTAGAAGCCAAAAAAAATGTCAGTTGGAATCGTATAAAATACATTGCCCAATAAATACATATTATCGATAAATTCATGCATTCATGCATTTCTTTCAGTCATGTTATGTTTTAAAACTGAAGAATAATTACTTGTATGTATTTGCTTTATATAACTCTTGCAATCTCATACCAAATATTTAAACCTTTTTAATAATTGATAGTATACTTTTAGGGATTTTCTGTGTTTCAGGGGCAATTTATTATTTCGACAAATAGTTTAAAAGAGAATATACAAAAAGCGTTTTGTTATTATGCAGATCAAAAAACTATAAGTAGACATAGCAATTTTAGTATATATTCCACCTTTCATTTATTTATTGCAAATGAACCCTATCAACAAGGCTTTCAGAATTTAGACAGTCTTCAAATCTTAACCGGCAAAAGACCTCAAGCTGTTCTTACGAGCCGCTGGACGCTGTTGGAACTGACGGGCCTGTTGGACAGGACGGGCCTGTTGGACAGGACGGGATTGTTGGACAGGACGGGACTGTTGGGCAGAACGGGCGTGTTGGGATGCCTCGTCGTATTGTGGATGAGTGCGAATGTACTCCAGTGATTTCAGGATAGCTGCTGGAATTGGTGGTGGTGTGGGCAGATGGGCGCCTGCTGGCTGGAAACCGTTCTCATCGGCAATATAGGAGAGCTGGATCAATTGTCCTTCCGGCGAGTAGTAAGAGAATCCACCATTTGCAGAGTAGCCACCAACTCCCTGCTCCTGAGCAGCGATGCCATTGGAAGTTTCATAAGAGTTGCTGTAGCTGCCATCGGGAAGGATATCTGCTCTGCTCGTGCCAGTGGCATAGGCATCGCTGCTTAAGGATGCACCATAGGCGCATGCAATGAATGCAGAGGCTACAAGGATCTAGAACATGTAGATGCTCAGTTAAAATCTGCAGCGTTTGCTTTGCGAAGGGTATACTTACGAAGCGGAACATTTTTAAAATGATTTGGATGTCTTCGACTGACGGACAAGCTGAATTGCTGACTTAGTTGTGAATTGCAAGCGAATTTATACTAAAAATCACAATTCTGAAAAAACCTGATCGCTTCAACCACTTTTACGTCGGATGCTTGTTAAATTAAACTAAAAAACTATAACAATAAAACAGCAGACAAATAACCCGAATATACCAAAACCGGAGAGTCGGTGTACGCATCAAAGCAGCAGCAGCAGCAGCAGCCCCAACTTTTCGAACTCAATCTTTTGAGTGGGCTTAGACAACAAGTTAAGCGAAAGAAACTAAAAGCATCGCCACATGCAGCAGTGTCAATGTCGAGCTAGTCCCTCCTTATGCTTCCCCGCCGTCATGGGCGGGTCAACCGGCACACCCAAAACTCAATTTGACTAAATTAAATGTGTACACATCTATCGCTATAAATATTTAGCATAATTTATTGTCTCACTTGGCTACGCGTTTGCTATAGATTTATTTATCTTTTAATTTCATTCGGGTTTCATTGTCCGGTTTCTTTTTTGTTTAGACAGAAATGTTAATTCATTTTTCTCTGCATGGAAGTGCTAAATGTGTGCGCTTAACAAATTAGTTCATAACATTGTATATGAATTAATGGCCACAAGTAAAATATTAGAGAACAGGAATTGGTCTCGTTTCCTAGTACTAAATTAATCTAAATTTGTCGTTAACTAATATTCTAGACAGCGTGGGTTTGAGATTATGGAAGTGTTGAATCTTTTGCTTATTCCAATTCGATAATTTGATTTGTAGGCCAGCTTTTGTTTTTATCGCATTGCATACTCAATCTGATTCTTATTATAATGTCCGAAAATGTCAATATGCAGTAATATAAATATTTTTGTTTAGTTTTGACCCACAAAAACGCTAGTTGGTCGTATTTAATAATACTAAACGGCTAATTTAAAATACACAACGAATTAAAAGTATATTCAAATTAGTTACAGTCAATCAGTTATGAAAGCATCAGACATAGCAACCGCCAACTAAATAACATAATAAATGATCCATAAGCTCGCAAACTAGTTTATGAATGATAAAGTGACTTTATTTCTTTGACTGAATTTTAATAATCATTTTTGTTTAGTGTCGCATTTGAAAATGCGTAGCTGTCGGAGTTCACACTGATTAGGAGTTTGATTCTGAATTGACGGTCGAATATTTATCTGCTGTCCAAATAAAATAAAAAAAAAGGTTAAGTTAAATTTGTTTAGTTTTGATAACAATAACCTACAAACTTCAGATTATTTGCAGTTATCCATTTTTATTGCACATTATAAATGCGAAAACGAAACGAAATACCTCAAAGTGATTCAATTTATCGTTTGCAATTTATGTAGATTAAACCATCAAAATTTGTCTTTTAATGAACACGAAATGAATATAGGATTATTATAGTATTTGGGTACTGGAATCTGGCAATTTATAGTCTAATTTATAGCAAGTCTTAGCCACTATTCAACATGTGCAATATTTAATATACGAACACGATAACAAATGAATGTGAATAACGAATTGATCATTTTGGAGTATTATTAAATTCTAAAAGTCAAATAAATTTTGAATTTGACTTTTAGAATTTATACATATAGCGGAAGATTGACGAGGCTGGTTTCGCTTCCGGGGGTAGACGGGTTGCAACACTTAACACTTATCACATCCATTTTATTCATGTGCTAACTGAATATGAAGAAAAGTATATATAGAAAAGTAATTGCCATGCTAATTTCAGCATTTTATGATTATGCTAAATTGTTTAATTGGACATTTACCAATTGAACTGTAAGCATCCCAAAAGTCGAAATACCATTTATAATTTGTGTGAATTTAGAATGAGTTAAAATGTTTTAATGAAATGGAAGTTAAGTTTCACGCTTACTTAATAGTTGTGAATTTACAAATAAGGTGTGAAGCTACAGAAAAACATAGTTTTGTGGATGAAGTTCTTTATTTCCAAGCAGCTAAAAAATTAGCTGGTTCAACGTTGTTATTCTGATGGTAGCTTGAGGCTTCCAGAATGTGTAAGTTAATGTTTTAAAAATAGAAAGGCAGAGAAACTATGACTGGTTTTTGCGAGGCATAACAACTTAGAAGAAGCGATTTCCCTGGCGCTGCTCCTGCTGCGGATGAGTGCGAATGTACTCCAAGGATCTCAGGATGGCTTCTGGAGTTGGTGGTGGTGTGGGCAGATGAGCGCCCTGTGGATGGTAACCATTCTCATCGGCCGTGTAGGTCAACTGGATCAGCTGACCATCAGGACTGTAGTAGGCGGATGAGCCGCTCGCATAATGACCACCGACGCCCTGCTCCTGTTGTGCAATGCCATTGGATGTTTGATACTGATAGGAATAGCTGCCGTCTTCCTGCAGATCACTCTTAAATTCACGCGTCTCGGCGTTGGCATCGAAGGAGTCGGCACGTGCCTGGGCAACGGCGAGGAGTGCAACGGTCAGGATAAACTATTACAGTTGATTAGAAATTGGCCATTTAGATTGTGTTTCTTCCGATTGGCATGTACACTTACGAATTTCATGGTGCTTGTTGGCTTGCAGTCGATGCGAGAATGAATGCTGCTGAAATTGTGTACCGGTCCATTTATAGTCAGTTTTTTACAAACTACCAGGCAACGACAACTTTATTATGGTGTTCAGCATTGAACCTGAAACTACTCTCAAAAGATATACAAGACAGTCATCGCAGGCCCTGCTGCGACTATCACATATACACAGACATGCCCATAAATTGTTGAAATTTTATGCTCGTGCGGTTTTTGTTTTAGTTTTGCCGGTTATTAGCCGAGTTCTGCCTTTGATCCGCACAGCAAATTAATTTTTTACGAATGCTTTGCTTAATCATTCATTAGCACCCTGCCCATAATTTTTGTGTCATCAGGGTGGCAAATTGTTAATGAAATATCTTCATACCCATGCAGTTCAAGATGACTCCTTCGCTTAAATACATATATGCATATATTCTATGAATGTTATGGCAAGCAAACAAACGTCAAAATACTTATAATAAATCATATGTAAAATAATATTAAAGGCCAAACGAAAAAAAAATGTTAAAAGTCGATTAAAATTGAGCGCATTCATTTATTACCAAATCACTGAGCATTGCCCCAAAAAAGAGCCAAAATTTCAGTCTTGTCAGAGCCGTAGCGGCGAAGCCACGACCTTGCCACAGCAACATGTGTCGACTTCTGGTTTGACTAAAAATGTTGCGCGTATAACAGGGATGGTCCGATGGCAGTTTGATTCTGTTGCAGCTCCAGCACAAGATGACTTCGTGCCAAGTCACGATTATTTGTTGCCTGAAAATTATCGGTTAACAAAATTATAACTTGGCTGGGCTAATTGAAAAATTAACCGTCCAACCAGTTTACATTTGCATTTGGGTATTAATTTCTGCAAAAGGCAATCAGTAGCAAAGTCTGGAAGTTTGTTTATTATTTAATATTATTATAATTATTAAGGAGTATTAATATTATCTTTATCAATATACATTTTAAAGGAAGACTGATAATATACCTAAAGATAAACTCGAAAAATGTGTACATATTTCGCAGGCATTTGAACCACTGTAGGTCAAATCCTGTAGAATATGCCAATTTGGCGTGATTTAGTGGTGCATCACTATTGCGAATAAGTCGCTACAGGGAAGGCAGCGAAATAAGCTACAGCTACATGCTGTTCCATTTATAAGATTTGTGAATGCTTTTTATGAATACTCGTATTCGCATATGGGCGAGAGCTAGTCGCAGAGTCAAGACCGGCCGACGCTTCGGCCAGAGTTTGGCTTGCCTGCAACATAATCTTCTTTTTCTTTCTTTTTTTTCGCATTTTCTGAGTGTTTTTTTTTTTTTGTCGGAACCGGCTGTTCGGACCCAATTGGGTGCCGTCTGCCGCTTGGCTGAACTTAAATGAAAGAAGAAAAACTTGTTACGATTCTGTGGCACTTCCTTGCCTCAAAGCCTCGATGCCTGTTGCCTAAGTGGCTTCCGCTGGAGTCTGTATTACAATCCGTCTTGTTTTGGGGGGCGCATTAAAGTCGTATAAAAAGGAGCACTTGCTTCACGTTCAGTGCAGCTGCCAGCCAAAATAAAAGTAGAAACAAAAAAAATACAACAAAATTGACCTAAATATTGTGGTTGCGACAAGTCTCAAGTCTGAAGGTCATGGATACAAAAAAGCAATATCAATTTTGTATTTCATTTAATATGAACTCATGCTCGCACTTTCAATTCTCGCTCGTCTGATGCGGTTGATGATCGTCATAAAAGTCTAAGACTTGGCATTTGAATATTTTATATGCTCCGATTTACATTTGGTCGGCCGATGCATGCATGAAGACCTAATTTATGGTCATCTATTAGCTTTTTAGAGCCTTTGTTGTTTTCGGCATGCAGCTGCCAATAGATACAAATTTGTCGAATGTGGGTTGTTGATAACTTTATCCCGCCTCTATTACTGATGACTTTCACACGGGCTTTAGATTAGGCTGGCTTATATGTGCACACAATGTCAACTACTTTCAAAAACATGCATTCTAACTATGACCTTCGTATGAAAGACAAACCCTAATATTTGGCACTAATTGGTATCTATTATTTACAAAATTACAAAGTCGCACCTTCGCCTTTGTCTTTTGGGGTATACACTTTTCAATTTTGGTTACACTTGTCAATGGGTATTAACACTTTATGACTTACGTGTATAAGTTGTGAGTGATTGTGGAAACATTAGATACACTTGGGTGTTTTGAATTTGTGATCTAGTTGTTGTAGTGGATCGATAATCTATGTATTCGCCTTAACATACACTTAACCTGATACATATTAACATTGTATTGTTAATAGATACAATACAATCTTTCAACATTTATTTTATATTTAAATGCAAATTGATAAATGTCGAAGTGGCCAAGGGAAGCCTAACTTTGGTCTGGTTTGAACCGCTCATGTTTCGAGACAAGCCTTTTGGTTTTTTCTATAAATTAACAATTACAATAAATATTAATTAAATTGTATTGTCTACAAATCAAAGCTAACGCCAACATAAATGGCAGCTGCATTAAAGATGCGGGAGATGGATGGAACTAACAAAAACTACATTCAAATTATGATTTAGATTTTATTTAATTACAAACTTATATACCACTTAGCCTACATATTATTATGTATATATGTAAATTTATGCTCGCTTCAAAAACTGTGGAACGAATGCTAATTTATGGCAAGCATCCAAAAATAGATTTAATCAAATAGAGCAGCTCACCCAACACGTAAGCCATCAAATGGACACGGAGTAACAAATTGGAAAACAGATAAGTTCAGTGAGCTTGGTGGTGAGGGGAGCTGCTTTCATTTCTGAGTGAATACATATATGTAGCAACTGTAATTAATGAATTAACACCAACACTTAATTACTTTAATAGCCACAACGAAAACGCAGAGCGTGTACCTTACGGAGTTTCTTGAACCCCGGGCTCCCTGCATCATCAAAAAATGTGTGTTGCCAAGCCAGATTGTTGTTGGTTTTGTTTTAGGTTTCGATTTCTGTCAGAGTTTCAGTTTCAGTAGCAGAGTGAGAAAGCATTAGTGTTGAAAATTAAAATGATTGTTGATTAGAGTTTAAGCTTTAAAGCAATATCGACACGCAGCTGTCATAATTGGGATTGCAACCGTTTTGGAGTTGGCCTCTAGGCTCCAATCATCATTATCATTGTTTAATGGATGGGCACACACTCACCTTTCCAACTTTCATAGATATTACATTTTTGGGGGTATATAAAAGTCAGGTCGATCCAAAGACAAACATCAAACATAGTTTAGCTCTTAGGCTTTTAACAACTAAAAAACAAAAATCTAAAACTCTCCAAACCCCAAGCCAGGCAAAAATGTTCAAATACGTAAGTTGTAACAGGAGGAAATTTCGAGTCGTGGATAAAGACTAGTTCCTTTCCATTTGCAGCAACTCATCGTCATGCTTGCTGCTGTTGTCCTCCTGGGCACCTCGCATTCAGCACCATCGGACTCATCGGATGCGCACGCCGAGATTCGTAGTTATATGAATGAAATCAAACAGGATGACAACAGCTACAAGTATCAATTCGAGACGAGCAATGGCATTGCACAGCAGGAGCAGGGAGTGGGCGCCTACTATGCAAGCGGCTCATCGCAATATTACTCGCCGGAAGGCCACCTCATTCAATTGACGTACACAGCCGATGAGAACGGATTCCAACCGCAGGGTGAGCATCTGCCAACACCACATCCCATTCCCGAGGCGATTCTCAAGTCATTGGAATGGAACCAAGCCCATCCCGAGGAAGAGGAAGAGGAGCATCATCATGGCCATAGCGAAGAGGAGCATCATAGCGGTCAATCCTTTGCCGACCAGGGCCATCAATTCCAACCATCCGGTCATCCATATGAGAAGAAATTTTAAATTGATGCACTCTGCCTTTAACATGTTCATCTTGAAGTTTAAGTCCGCCTCGCTCGCTCTCCCTCTCTCTTTCTTGGCATTCATGTTGTGTGTTGTGCTGTGTGTTGTGTTGTGCTGTGTCTTTGCATATGTTTATTGCATGGCCGAGGCAACAAACATGAGCAAACAATCAGAGCGACATTGACAACTTTGACTCTGAACCTGAAGCTGCTGCTGGAGCTGGTTTGCTGAGGGATGCCTACGCACATATGGGTACATGCACTCTCGCTCACACATACCCAACACACACACACACATATATACATACTCACACTTACATACTCTTTGTACATACATATATAAAAACACACCCACATACATACATACATTTAGTCGTCCGCTCCTGGGCGCTGTGTCCTTTGTCGGCTCTCGTTGACGTTGACATTTATTGCCAGAGATAATAATAATGTAATAAAAGAAAAAATACAATTTAATATTGTTGTTTATACTATGTACGAATGGCATTGCTTTTCCCTACCAACACCATATGGCCAACAAATCCACCCAACCACCGACAACACCGACCAGCTGCCTCATAAATCGCACGTTTACAGGGATCTTTCCCCTCCCCGCCCTCCCCACAATTACTTACATATACATCAGCATGTATTTAAGAGTATCTTCATCTGAATTTTGGGTAAATTAAATTATAAATTCGTTCACTATTGTTGTTGTTGTTGCTGCTGGCCTTATTACTAATTTGCATTCGAGTTTTATTTGACTGGATTGACTCGTTTAATGTTGAAACATCGAATTTGCTGCTGTTTTGTCTTTTCACAACTCGATCCAATTAACAAACCAGCGTTGATTGTCTCTTGAGTGATTTTCGGTGTCTGGAGTCACATTTGATTTCGGGTCATTTACATTGTGTCTTTTTTAGATAGAGTAGCTAAGTTACTTAAGCTACTACAATATGGGTTTTGTGAACTGTCAAAAATGTAAAAGATCGACGAGTTTGTCGCTGCAGATTGAGGGATATATCATTGTCAGTTTTGAATCAGTCACATTTTGTAATAACGAATTTTGGCTCGAATTTTACCAAACATTTTAATGTGACTTATGAAATGCAGTTCTCAAATGTATACTGCTCAAATATCTCCATATAATAACCCATATCATTGGTAAGCGTAGTCAAAATTCGCTCCGCCGGTTGACAAGTCCCAAGTTAATTTTGTGTTGATAAGTATGTCGTTTATGTAGGTTGCACATCAGCTTGATTTACATATTGAGTGTTTATTGCTAATATCGAAGTTTTATCGAAGTATTTTGGAATACTATAAATAGTGGAGTTGCCTAGCAAAGAGATCGTATTACAATTTACACACTAAAGCTAGCATCATGTACAAAATTGTAAGTTGCCTTGCTATTTGATTTAATATTCCTGATTAATATTGATTGATTTACATTTTATTGACAGTTTCTGCTCGCTGCACTCTTGGCTTGCGTCGCCATCGCCGCCGCCGCTCCCAGGCCAGGCGCCGACGCTGATGTTCAACTAACAAAATTAGAAACAAATGCTGAGCCAGATGGAAGCTATTTCTACAATATTGAGAAATCCGATGGCAGTGTTGTCAAGGAGCAAGGACAAGCCGGCCACTCTGCTGTCGGAAGTTTCAGCTACATTTCACCTGAAGGAATTCCAGTCTATTTGAGCTATTTGGCTGATGAAAATGGCTTCCAGCCGGAATCTGACTTGCTGCCGGTTGGACCACCAATCCCAATTGCAATTCAGCGTGCCATTGAATACATTGAAAGTAATCCCACGCCCGAGGAACAACAGGATAAGCTTCGGCGTCAACAGCAGTATTAAGCGTGTCATCAAACTACAATAGAGCTGAGCTGTGTATTAACTTTTCCCATGTTTACATTCAAAATCCAACCAATTTGTACAAATAAACTATTGCATATTATCTTGTAGTTTGCAGATTAATCGCTGCTAATTGAACTGATTCCCCGTCAATTCATTATCAATTGCGCAAAAACTTAATTTTTGTCTTAATAACAGTCGAGAAAGCACCGAAATACCAACGGCAATCCATGTACCATCAGCAAAGGCCTTGTGCGCCGTAACGATGATTGCTCCACAACACAGTGGAAGCAGCGCACAGTGGGGCCAAATAACTATACATTTTTAACTGTTATAAATTCGTCAAAGCTGAATCGATTTTTGAATGCAATACTTCTTCTTCTTCTTTAAACTGCAGTTTAATACTACAAACAAAGTTGGAAACCCTCGCAACTTATGCTAAAATTTTACGCTTAAAAAGTGCTTGTCGAGTTTGTGCTTAGAAAACAAAAGTTGAATAATTTCGAATTTGAATTCAGTGCTTCGCTTTTGGTATCTATTTGGAATACCAACTGTAATAAACGATTTCATTGTCGACTGTTCATGCAGCTCCTTTGTTTAAATGGAAATTCATTAAGAGTCTAACAGGAGTATTAGCACACTAACATCCAATCGCACACACGGATAAGCACACACACACGCACACACACACGCACACACGCACAAGCAGCGCACGCAACGAACTGTGGCAAATGGGGGAATCACTAAACCAGGCATGGATTCTCCCCATATCAATTAGACATTCTCGTTGGCGGATATGAGTAGTTAATTAAAAAGATTAAGGCACATGTGGAAATAAGTATATGTATGCAAACATACATATCTATGTATGTATACATATATTGTCTATGTGCTATAGTCGTTATATAATGAGTGGGTGTCCGTTACAATTGGGTTAGTGTAAACCTGTACAAACGAACACCCAAGCAATCGTATATAAACATATTAGCATATCTGAAAGATGCAAGCATTTGGCTGATTTTTGCATAAATATTTTTAACGTTTGTTAACACTTGTGTAAATTCACGTTCAGAGGCCCACTCACAGGATACGCAAGGTAAGCACAATCGCTCTTTATATGTTTCGGTCGTTTGCGTCCCTGCTCCTCCACCACTTATCTCAGGTGGCTCGCGCTCGACTGCTGATGCTGCTTGTCGTTTGGCTTCCTGCGAAAACAATGCCTGCCTGCTGTGTAATCAAAAACTTCTATTTAGCATTTTATTTTCAACTTGATGATAAATGCTCTGTGGAAATGTGGGCGCTATCTGACAAAAGCTTGACAAAACTGTATCTGTGTGTGTGTGGGTGTGTGTGTGTGCGTTAGTATCTGATGGGAGTTCTTGCTAGCAAATGATGTTTATACATTTTAAAATAGATGCGTTATTGTCATGTTTGCTTTTCATATATGTATGTGTATTTTTGCATTTATACATTTTATTCTACAATACACAACTGTCCAAACAATAGATGTTTTCTCTAGGCTTGTTGAATATATCAATATATTTGCTTGAATTTAATAATAAATACTGTTAGAAAAACCAGAGCTTCCCAAGAGCTACCGTTCCAATATTAATTGAGCATATTAAAATGTGATTTTTATTATCAGCTATTCCAATTGTTTCCTTTTGTTATTCTTTGCCCACGCACACAATTCCACCCTTCAACACCTATGATAACAAGATCGCATATAGACAAATAGGCAAATGGATTCAAATAGAGATAGAGGCAATACGGTTGGAGGCAGCCCTTTTGTGACTGTTAATATGCAAACAGGTTTCTCTGTCTCTCCGTAATGGCTATCATTTGTATTTGCCTACATAGTAGTGGTATACAGAGCCTGAAATGTTCACATTTAAACAAAGAGAAAAAAAGAGAAAAATAGCTTTGTTTTGTCAGTCATAGCTGGATTATGTTTTTGGGGTGCGGCTCGAGGGGTAGAGGGGGATATGGTTTTTGGTAACGGCATGTGTCACGTAGCCGGCAAAATATGCGAGCAAATGCCCGAAAATGATACAGGGCAAAAGCACTACTCGGAAGTAGCTACTGCAAAAAATGCGTAGGCAAAAACAAGCATTTCAATTAAGCTAAAAGTGGATAAAGCAGCATTACAGAAGGGCAAGGGTTTTGGGAACGTTTGTTGTATACCCCGACCGTAATCCTTAGAATTTAATTTTGGCTGAAATTTTTTAAGCAACCATTAAAAATGTTTTCGGAAAACATGGGATTTGGGCAATATTACATATACTTTCAGTTTGTGACGCTGTTTTACATCACTTTTCATTTCGGCTGCAATATTTCGGGTTGTCCAGAACTCTGCTGGGCTATATTAATAACAATAGTTGACTGCCGGAGGCGATGACAGAGCGACCAAATGAAAAATAATCTCAAGCAATTATTACTATAGGAAACTTTTTGGCTAGTCGAGGCGCCAAGTACAATGGACGATGCCAGGAGCTGTCGACAGCAAAATAGCAGTGCAGACAAACGAAACCAATTTATTTTTAAGTAAAAATCAATAGCCAAGAACCAATACACACAGTCAGTAATGGCCGCACATCCGACACTAACGTCGTCATCGCTGCTCCATTAAAAAAGTTGAACTGTGAACTGTGGTGTAGTGCCCTTTTGGTCAGTCCCAAAATTGAAATGCATAAAAAGAAAAACGGAAAACCATCTACGTGTTACCTGCACTGAAGATGCCGCCCAATTGACACGTTCCACATTTCGTGACAGTCATCGCGTTTACGTTTTTTAATTTAAAAACTCAACAATGTATAGAAAAATGTAATGATAAAATATGCATTTGACAGGCGAAGCTCTTTCGGCTAACCGGTTGGTCCTCCTTTTCTACCAGCTGCCCTGACGGATCATAAATTATAGCTATTGAACTAAAATCAATGGAAATAATTTTCGGATTCCATTCAATTGGTCGTGATTGCCCAAAAGTGCTAAATTAAAAATTAATCAATGAGTTTAAGTACAATTACTTATATACATTGTAAAGAGCCACCAAGAGGAGTGCAATTAAGATTACCTGCACATTTTTTTTCGTTGTGTTGTTGCCGGCGAATTTTGCACCCATTAATTATAGTGCATTTGCACACACAACTTCGTTGGCATGCAACAAACAGCAGTGGCTTAACAGCCGCCTGTTAAGCTTAACAGCGCACAGGAAACGCGCCATTTAAATGGACAACATGGCGCTGTTCGGGCGCTCAGTTCGCTTCCGTTGGCTTCTCGTGGCTGTCGTGGGACGCCTCGTCGCTAGTGCTAAAAAAAGGAAAGAAAAAAATACGTCGTTCTTTTGTGTGCTAATGGAGTACGTAAATATTCATACTTGATAAGCTACTCTATGCGTCCTGTTTGGGGTTTCCTTCGTTTCGCTGCTTACTTCTGTTCTGCTTGATGTGTGTGTGTGTGTGTGTGTATATGTAAAACTACATTAAAAAGTTCACACACAAATTGCAGTATTTCAGTGCTACAATATATTTGCGCGCCGTTTTTTTAAGGTCTTGCCACAAAGAACGTAAGGTATGCACATGTATGAAAGTTATATATGTGTTAAGGGTATGCATACATTTTTTACTTACACCAAATAAATTAAAGTCCTTATGCATCGTTGTTGTTGTTGTTGTTGTTGTGGTACACTCGAGGATTCGCCAGCACGTATGTGTGCACCTAAGTGTACATATGTGGTCTCGTTTATTAAAAAATTTCCATTAAAATTCCTGATACGATTGCGGTAGCTATTTACGATTTACGGTCCGATTCGTAAGGCCACTTAAAGTCGATTGTTTGTATTTTATTTTTGGGATTCTTAACACCTGGCTTGGCCTGGCTTGGTTGGGCTTAAGGCGACGAGACGACGTTGCAAATTAGTTAAAAGCACTGCTGACTTACAGCAAGTTTAGGCGCATTAAGGCATTACCCGCAAGGCAAAGTGGATGGGTATTGGGGCCACATCCTGCTGCTAATGCTGATGCCGCAGTCAAAGTTGGGTCGTTCGTTGGCATATTGGTAATGTGATTTTCAGAGCACTTTTGTTCACGCCCGGCGACACATGTTGTGGTTCACACACACACAACTTGAAGCAGTGTGTCTGGCCCGAGGGCGGTATTTACATACCTCCTCTGGATCCCCTCCCTTTGTGGCTGACCAAGTTTCTGCTGCAACTTTCGTGTCAAGTAATATACATAATTCTATATATAGTTATATAGATGACATATAATATAGCTGTCTGTATTAAAATGCTTCTTTCACTGCCCTAGCTAATAATGTCCTTAAATTGTAGAGCTGGTCAGCTAACTTTTGCTGAGGCCACTCAGCCAATTTAATCGATATATGAGGAGTAGGAGCAGCAGCAGCAGAAGCCAACAGTTGGGAGCTGGCCACATACGTGTACTTATATGTAAATATTTGATGTCCTTTTTTGGGACAGCTAGCCGTGCCTAGGCTGCCATTCAGGACACGCTTCATTTGAGGCACACAGCCTGCCGCATTTTGACTGTAAGCGGGCCATTAAGTAAATGGTGATGGACCACGACCAGCATCCGACACCAGTCAGCATTAAATCTGAGCTCTTCAAATCCATCTGAATCAGCAGCGGCAAAAGTGAAAGCGTCCTCTGGTCAAGTATCTTTGCAGCGACAACTAATTAAATCTAATTGCGTCTGGCTAATGTCCCATTTCTCGCCTACACTGAACAAATAATGCAATTAAAATAATGGAATGCCGAGGCTCAAAATATACTCCTGTTAAGCAAATCTTTATGGTACTATTAAAAATAACTGAAATTAAGGTGCATAATAAGTCAGTCGATTTTCCATAATCGTTGTTGGCTTTTATCTAAGTGTACTGACTTTCTGACTGACTGACTGCCTGGCTAATTGATGGACTTGACGTTGCGGTTGCGAGTGTTTCTTGGAATAAATTGTTATTTAATTAGTTTTCATTGCTGGCCAAGCTACCCACGCTTCGCCAGAGTTAATAATGTAGAAGCCTGTTTACCTGGCGGGGCGGATTTTCTCACCTCTCCATCGATCCGTAGACTTTTCTCGTTTCCACTCTCTTGATAATATTCACATTTATTGGCTTTTAATTAATGCGAAATTGTTGGGGATTATGAATACTTGTGAGCAGCTAAAGCGAGACAATTAATTTGATTACAAAACGTTTTATATTCCCTGCCTACTAATGGCAATATTCTTGGCAATAGAGCCCTGACTAAAGTGGAATGTTAGCCATCGCACTGTGATTCGTGTTAGTTGTCAGCAAACGACAGACATTCTGTCAGTATGTCATTCCTTGGAGAGATTTAACATGTAAGGCGTTACATTAGCTCCATGCGAATGCTGCTTTCATTTCAATTGTCAAGTGATGCTATCACGACAGGTCTGTTGCCTACCTTTTATCGTGTTTGTTCTGTGTGTGTTGATTTTGTCCGTTATTGGTTAGTGTGCAGAACAATTGCAGTTACATGGGTATTTACATATATATATATATATATATATATCAGTTTCCATACAACATACAACGCTTTCATAGCAAACAGTTGCATTCATCATGGTCGGGTGCCGTTCATTGAGTGACTTTGTATTATTATCCTCCATCCTTTTGTATCCTCGAACAATGCACATCATGTCATTGATATATGTGTTTATGTTTTTGTGTGCTTTTAAGCGAATTCCAGTACAGAAATACTTACACGCCTGCAGACAACAACACTCAAAGCATGAATGTTAGCCCTCATCACTCATTGCCATTGATGGCAGTTCGTCTGGTTATTGCTTATTGATATAAAATCTGATTATCTATTCTGCTCTCTCTGCTCCCATGGTATCTTCTTTGCATGTGCATCCAAGTGAACCAGCTTAAAGTAGCCACTCCCACCCCCATATTTAAGCCAATCGCTTTCTGCACCGTTGCAATATAAACGTTGTCTTTAACTTAAACATTTGCTTGAGTGCTAAATGGCTTTTGAACTTATGCTCAAGTGAGTATCAATAGTGCTTAAAAATATCTGCTAAATGTGCACTCAGAGTGTACTTTTGCATTGCTCGAATAATTTCAAACACAATTCATTGAAATATCTTTATTCAATAAAGGTGTTGATTTTTTATTGCATTTTCAGAGAAATTCATTATCAAATCTTGTCTTCAAATTTCATTCCATTATTATTCTAGCTGTCCGTCCGCAATGAGATTTTTCGGTGCAGACAATTCACATTAAATGTATTTTGACAAAGCCATACTTGTGAAAAGTCTTAAACAGTCCCTGAGAGCACGTAAATTTTCTAATTTATGGCTTAATGCCAAGCTCAAGTGCATCTCTTGATTCTTAATTGATAGCTTACTTAATGAGAAGTAACCCTTTTACGTGTTTATTTGAGGGATATCAGTGGGGGTTGCACAGTTGGTTGAGTGAAACCACAGTGCAGCCAAGAGACCCCAGACCACAGTAGGCAGTCGACGGCTGCCAGGACATTTAAGCTCAGCCAAGAAGAATACGGTCATTAGCAGTTAGAGCTAACGTAGGCGATGTATTTTCTTAATTGTCAGCGTCTTAGCATTTCATTAAATTGCCCTCTTGGGATCCCTAAGACTGTCAGCAGGGATGAGCAACAAATTGAGCATCATGGAAGAGCAACAAATAATTTGATAATCATACAAAATGATTTCAAAATCAACAGAAATTCAAAATGTCTCGACTCAGGCGCCATGAAAAAACATTCCTAAATTATGTGTACATACGAGAGTGGGTGTGCTTGAGTGTTTGTCTATTTCTATAATGTGTGTGTGTGTGTATGTGTGTGTGCGTTTGTCACATTTTTATGACTTTAAGTTGAAAGAATCGAACAAGTCGCTTGTTGATATCACAACTTTTTCGTTCTATATGTTTGTGAGTTTGAACGAAAATCAGCTTGACATTTGTTTTGTTTGTTTAACTTCATGTCAAAGCTAGACGCACACACACACACACACACACACACACACACACATACGCTTTATGTACATACCTACTTACTCACAGAACACAGCAAATGTGTCAAGCAACTCGAACTTCAACCCGAACTCGAACTTGTCCTTGTTCTCTTAATATTGTTTCCGCTCGTAAGTGCTTAACAGTCGCTCTCGCTGTTAAGTTGAGCGCCTGCGCGAAATCCTCGTCAATTGAATTTCATAGTTATTTCCTTGCGATGGCTGCAATACGTTTCAGATAAGGACGCGTCGGGCTACTGGTTAGAACACTCCAACGCCCATTTACGGCAGTTTAAATCTCAAGCGACGGCACACTTAAATAATATTACGAATTGCGCGCAAGCAAAACAAGCTCATTCAACCGGCCCACAGGACAACGACTCCTCGTACGTTAAGTGCTTTTAGCGGGGTTTTCTCCTAAATGTTGATGGCTTGCAAATATGAGTGTGTAAATATGTGAGTGTGTGTGTTTGTGTGTGTGTTTGTATATGTGTGCTCTTTGTGTGTGCATTAGTGATGTATAAAGTGTCAGCAATAGAAGAAACACATTATAATTGCGCAGGACAAGCTATTCGGTTGATGTCCACCATCCAGGTGAGCAGCAATTTGTGTGCTTCACATAATGGAATACATTGTTAACGACAGATAGGCGCCATTATTCCATTCGCCAGTTCCTAATGCAATTTGGGACTATTTTATTTTATTTATTATTTGATTTGTTGGTCGCCTCTGGCACAGGTCAACCCCTACCACACCTATTTTATCTATGTACCAGCCACCAGCATTGGACATGACCAAATATTTATTTATGCTTTTTTTTTTTTTTTTTTTGTCTTTTTCGTGTTGAATGTCGTGACCAGCCCTCGTCCACTTGGCCTATAAAAAGCACGAAAGCATTGGGTTACCCCACTTAAACACTCCATTTTTTTACGGCCCAACTCTTGAGTGCAGAAACCCGTGGCTTTTGTCTCTTACATTTATACACTTTTATAGTTAAGCTTTAATCGAAGCACTTGGAGTTTAAGCAGCGAGCACCTCCCACTCAGGTCCTCAAACATATCCATAGGCACAACAGAACCAAGTTTGTCAACCGTAAAAAAATGTAACTGATTAAGTTGCTATATAACGGAGAAAAAAAACGCATGCATTGCAAAATCAGGCTAAAAAGCAAACACAGTACGGCTAAAAGTGAAACTCGTACAGTACTTTGTTTGTGTTCCCTCATATGTAAATATGTGCTCGAGTATTAGATGCGTCCTGTGCCCTGCTTGCACACTTTGCTTATCTAAATTGTTTTATGGCGCACAACTCCCACTTGTTGGGGGGGCCCACCCACACACACATCGTGGACAATTTTTCAATGTCATTTGAAGGCAGCAAAAATTTTGACATTAGCCATTAATAAATTAGCTAGCATTTTGCGTCTCTGTCGACTAATTGAATCTATGGCAGAGAGAGTTGAGCCTGAGTGCTTTGAAGTACAAATGAAAACCTTGTGATTTTGAAGTACCACAAATCAAAATCATAACCCCCTCAGATCTGAATTAAAAAGACTGCCGAAATATCAACGACAGCAGCTGTGCACTCGCGCGAGGTAATTTTATACGTGGCTTCAACTTTAACACCAGCGCAATCCTTTTGTTTCCTGCCACGCCTTTTCGCCGTTTTTCACACATCCTTTAGCGATTTTGGTTGAGTTTCGGTTGAGAGGACAGTAGAGAATGAAAAGTGAAGACTGGGGAGCTACTTGTATAGGAAAATACGCCTCTACTGTGTGTGGGGGGCGTGTGTTGCCATTTTTGGAAAGTCTTTTCAACAATTCTCAAAATGTTTGGTAAAATGATTTTAGGGTTCGTTGTGGTGGATGTTTAGCAGCTGTCGTTATTTAAATACCCTGGCCTTGGCAACCAAATGCAGGGTTGCCATCTTTGCTACACTTTTCCATCTCATTAAGATAATTAATCATTTTTGTCTCAACACCTTACAGATTAACATCAATTTGTGTCAGTCTGTTTCATTTGTTATGCTTAATTTATTATCTTATATGTTTTATTAGTTAAATGAGATTGTAGTCTGCCTAAGTAGAAAAAAAATGCACGAAGAGCAATAACAGAGTTTACTTGATTCCCCGGGAACAGGGTGACTAACAGCCGATCATTGAGGCGTAGCCAATTATTTCTCTTCTTTTGTAGCTGTCTGTTTTGATTTCTTAACATGTGTTGCCGCCGTAAACCATTTGATTTTTGGGCAAACAAACACAAACACACACACACACACACACCCACACACACACCCATACCCTCATCTACGCACACACATCGAAAAACATACCCTCAAACGAACCTAACTACAGTTACAAGTGTGTTGGGTGAGAAGTGTATTATGTCTTTTTGTACATTATTATGAATTTTCGTAGCCATTCCAATGATTACATATTGCGTTACATATTTGTAAGCTTAACCCAAAAGGTAGAGCCTTAAAATGTCAGTCGTCTACAATAAATGCCCCTGTGGCTTGTTGGCTATAAAGTGTCTTTTGTGATACGCTTAAATGTTTCTCTTGGCAAGATTGTTGTTTTTGCGCCGCTCCGCGTTGAGGCAGGTGTGGAATCAAGCTGCAAGGAGCTGTCAACAGCTGATCTGATTTTGAAGCAGAAAAACAGAGCTTAAATTTAAGCAATATTTTTTATCTTGAACCGAAATAAACATGTCACTTTCTGGCAGCTGTAGAAAAGTTTTCAGTATACATAACTCAAAAGTTTGTGATGATAGTGAGAAATAAATTAAACAAATAAATAAACAAAACAGTGATGGAAAACAAGTCTGAGATTAAGAGGTAAGCAGTTTTATATATTTCAAAAGAATCCTCGACATACAAATATAGTTCAGTGCAAGCAGCTATTATGTGTTTTTTTTTTAAGCTGCTAATGGTAATTATGAAAAGCATTAGTTTCCAAAGCCAAGAGTAAAAACAATGAAGCTTAACAAGACATTTGCATAGTCAGCGTTGCTTACTCTATAAACTAAGTTTCCAGTTCTCAGAAAATGCCAGCGTTTATTCAACTTCAGTCACGAAAGTGGGCAACTGCCCAAGAGATGATGGCAACCAGTAAATTATCTCATTATATTTATGCTAAACTTGTCGCTGAGTCGGCAAGCAATTAGTGTAATTACCAAAGGAATTTTTGTAGTTGTGACACAACAGCACGAGAGAAAAGCGCAGTTCTGCTGTGCTCGGCTGTGTTTTTATGCGACTAACTCAAATTGATATTAAATTGTTTTTAATTTGTAAGCAGCTTAGGAACTGGCCAACCAACACTCTCTCTGTGGTTAGCCGATGTCCGATGTCTGTGTGCAGCTGCTCTCGGCGAGGGTAGACAATATAGAATGTAGGTTAGCTTTGGTCAGCGACATTATAATAACATCCATCATTCAGGACTAGTGGTAGTCTACTATATATGTAAGTGGATGATGGGAAACAAATGTGAAGACCGTTGTTTGCTGTGTAAACACGGCCTACTTTTGTTTGCCGAAAATGCTACGGTTCGTTGTGGTTTTTATTGGGGTGATTTGATGGTGCGCTTTTAGGGGCCACATAAAATTGGCCTTTGAGGGCCATTTGGCGAGCTGATTTTACCACGCGAACCCACATACCCATATACCCACATCTAAACGTAAGCATGTATATATGGACCAATAATAAGCCATTTCGTGCACATAATTGGCAGGGGCAGACGGCCATGTAAATAGGCATAATTAATGTATACTCCTACAGTATAAACATAAATGTGACCTGACCGAAATACAAAAAAGTGGCCAAAGCTCACAAAATATACAAAAAAAAAAAAGAAAACAGTAACAACGGAAGCTTCAAGGCGGCAGCTACGGAAATTGTTTGTCATCGTTGTTCTGGGTGTGAGTGTATCTGTTGTGTGTGTGTGTGCTGAGTGCGTAATGCTCACTCGGGAAAGTATGCAATAAAGGCTATTTCTTCATTGGTACGCAAACAAGCAAGCGATTTGTAACGATATGGATATTCTCTTGATGTATATTCATTATTCCGATATTGCGTGCCTACTGTATGCTGTATCTGTCCGTTTTGTAAACGATGTCTGCGCATCGAAGGCATCGAAAATTACCCGAAAATAACAAGAAAATTTGTGTGTCTTGTGGGGGGGGGGGCGTCAGCGTCATTCGCTGATTGCGTTGTCTTAATCGCATTGACAGCCAACGCATCCTGCGGATATTTGAGGGCGCTCGCTGATGGCAGCTCGCGAATGAAGCGAAAAAGATGCCTGCTCTAATATAACGATGAAAATCGTCTGCACGTATCCTTGCAGTACGTAAAATTCAAATACAAAATGCTTATATGAACACCCGATCAGAATATTACATAGAATTCAATTGGAAACTAATTACATTTGCATTCAGTAACAATTTGTAGTAAAAGCTACTTGAAATATTTTCACTATCTTAAAATTCTCTGTTGGTTGTTGCTCTGTCTGTAGATTGAGGGTTTAAATTAAATTTGATGAAATTTCAGCTTCTGAGACTTCTATGTTTTTTTTCGCATATTGCTAATTTATTCCTTGTGACAGGATATCCACGGTTAGAGTGTCGTTAAGGTTTTTGCATAATTTTGAGACACATTGAGCCGCTGGCCAAAGGCATTCCCCGAAACTTCAATCAAGCGCAAAGCCTTTTTATATTTGATAATAGCGAAATTAAATGAATGCAAAATGTTGTGAAATTTGGTTGGCGCTGCACAAAAGATGTCTCGAATTTATGCGCTCCGCTCTCTCGAGGGTGCCATTGTCATTGCCAAGTGGTGACAGCTGCTCCATTTTAGTTGTTGTTGTCGCTGTTGCTGTTGCTGTTGTTGTTGTTAACTTGGTTGTTCTGCTTGTGCTTGTGCTGTCTGAGAGTCTTTTGTGTTCGACGCTGCGACGCTGTGACGTTTTTATTACAAAGGCTCATGAATTTTATTTAGCACGAAAATAGCAGCAGAATGGCTGTGGGTTTCGAGGGGTGGAGTGGCACCGCTGTTGCCAATTTGATGAGCATTTTTGCCGGATTCTTGCTCTGGCCTTGGCTGCACCATGAAGAAGGCAAATGCCGTAGCAGAAAACCAGCAAACGGGTAGCAGTCAAGAAGCTCACACAGCAGGAGGAGCTCAAAGAACCTTCTGCTCCGAAGAAGGCAACCGAACTATGCGCCCAAGATTACAAAAATTGTTTACACAATGCGCTGCCCACCACAACTCTAATTAAAAAAGTTTCACGTTTAACCACTTAAGTTGGCAGCACACACACACAAACACACACATTTGTATGTGTGGCATGTGTGGTGTATGTGTGCTCTGGTCGGGTGTGTGTGTATTAGTGCTCGGCTAGACAATCAAAACTTTTCCTCAAGATATGTAACAACTTCAAAGCTAAGCCCAAACGAACAACTAAGAACAACCGCGAAGCATACGCTACTAGACCTCAGATTTTACGGCTCTATCCATTTCCAATTTACTCTCCCTTTTTCTATATATATACCCCTCTCTCTCTCTCACTCTGTCTCTATTTGGAGCAGCTTCCGCAGCGACTATAAAATTAATGAAGCGCCTCAGCTATGAAAATACAGCTTCAGGCCACAACAGAGACATTAAAGTCCTCCTTGCTAGCAGTTGACATAGCTGAGTTGTTGTCGTGCTGTCTCATTGCCAATGCGTATTTAAATATGCGCATAAAAGCTACGGACGCTAGTCAGGATTTATGCCCAGCGGGTGCCCTTTTTTTGGGGAGCGTCTTGCCCTATTTTGTGGCTAATCTCTGATGTATACTTAATTAAGTGGCACGCTTGCTGATTGCCGACGATCTATGACAGCTACTGGGCGGTCAACCCTTTTCATACCCTCACCAGCAAATAGGGTATATGCTTTTTCAATGTGTTTTAGTATACCATCGAGTTTTTATTATATGGTCATAAAAATAGTTGAAGATATGATAGACAAATATAATACACATAAATAGATACAGATTGATACTAACGTTTATGGCTTATGTTCATGGCAAGTACATTTATTTTGGCCATATGAAAGGATATACGTTTTGAGCCTTGAGTAACCTTCCATAGCCAACCTTAGCAGCCATGTTTCAAGCACATCTCACTCACAAGAACCTTTCGTTTCTGCCATTGCCAACGATAGTTGTCTCGTCGAGATACAGCAATTTTTCCCATTGCCTGTGTGCCCCTAGTGGTATGCCGCATTTTTGCTTATTTGCCTCCAATTTAGCCAAAGCAGCAACCTAATTATAGTATAATAATAATAATAAATATTACTACTGCATGGTTCTGAAGAGCGACTGACAACCTGTAAAATCAGAGTAAGTAAAAAATGGACAAATGTGTGTGAGTTGAACACTTCACTTCGGAAAAATGTCATACGTTTTTTACAACTTAATGCCTTTATCTGATACCTTTTTGTGTCTTTGTGTGCACCGAATTCCATGTAAATTTCATATAGTAAATCCAGTTAGTGTGCCAGGCAAATGTATTATGCATTTTTTACAATTTCATTGCCCGCATTTCTCTCACTCTCAAGCGGCAAACAAATTGCCAAAAAGCAAAACGCTAAAAATGCATGAGCAAGGAGGCGGAATCACTAAAAGGGGCCAAAGGAGCTGTGGACCTGCTGAGTTTATACAAAATGCAGTAAAATTCAGTAAAAGTTCACGGCAGCTGCAACTTTGCAATGTACGCAAAAAAAATAGAAGAAAATAAAGTAAAAAAAAGTGAGCTCGAAATTGAGCGCAGCTCGCAAAAAAAAAAAGCTACAAAAAAATACTTTCAGTAAGTTGGCCAGCATTCCACTCACTTTAAACCAACGCTACAGTGGCTGCCATAAAGCAATCAATTTGAGCTGCGTGCGTGCTTTCAATCTGCGGGATTTGCTGGCGACCAACACCTTTGACAAGGACCTCTCTAAAAAAAAAAAAACAAAAAAACGGAGAGTTTAGACCATGTTCGTAATTGCTTTTAAACGAAATTCTTTGTCCTTGGCCGACAGCGAATGAACATACATCAATCGAGCAATACTCGAATTTATCTTAAAACCAAAAAGTAAATGAAAACAAAAAGAAAAAACCACAACACTTGATAAACATCTGCAATTAGTTAATTCGTTAGTATTCAATAAAAATGGAATGCGAACGAGGAGCGTGCAGACTGAAAGACTGAAACCATCACCATCATTAGTACCCTGAACTTGCGCATTGGATTGAATCAAGTAATATACACTTGTCATGCAATTGAATGATTACGATAACGACAATCACACAAACAGACGAAAGCGAACGCGAACAGCGCATTTTATGTAAATTGCAAGCGAAAAACCACAGCACAGGTTACGTGGCAATAAACTTGAAGATAAGGTCACGCTTCAATTGATAACAGCTGAAACGTGGAACGTATATGTATTGGATATGAATATTACGCATTCGCCCTGTGGTCTCATAAATAAGACTCTCACACGACTTGGCAATGACACTGAACGTACATACGTATATAAATAACATAAGGGCAACCAAAGACATTTAACATTATTAGATTTCGAAAAAAAATACAATAGAATCATTTGAGTTAAAGCACGGAGCGATTCCGAAAATGTCTAGAATATTTCACTAATTGCAATTTGTAGCTATAAGAATTAAGAAGAATTTGGCATTCCCTTTGAGCGATTGCAGATAAATTGACACTTGAAGGAATCTTGGCCAAAAACTTCGACTGCAGTCCAAATAACAAAATCTATTTAATGATTTACCAATTAAATTAAAGCAAATCGTATAGAATTTATTCTGTCCAAGTCCGAGGTATATATGTATGTTTCAAAAGTTACTTTCAAACTTTGGGTTCAGGTCTGTATTTGCTGTGGGGGGGTGCTGCGGGGGGGGGGGGGGCGCCTCAATGTTTTAAGTGCTGCGTAAACTTTTAATTATTACTCACTTGCGACTTTCAATTTGTGCGTGATGTTGCAAGATTAAAAAGTTCGTGGAGTTCAATTATGCACGACTCGCAGCTGGTTTTTGCACTAATTTTCTGCGTAAAATTGTTCATTAGTGAAATATTAAGTGGGCATCTACTCGAATTATCTCAGCTAGCCTTTTTTTCGAATTTCGACATAAATATAAATATACATTTTTTAAATTTTTGGTTACAATGTTTAAGACGCGCCTCAATTTCAGCTCACCCCATCTTGAGCGGGCTGACGACAGACGTCGCTTTACCTGTCGCACCTTTATCCAGCTTATAATCTTTCAGCTGGTTGCCCTTTTGCAATGGTTGATATTGGTGCTGGTTCAGCCGCGGTAATCTATACTTTTCCTATGCTTTCCACGCGCAAATAATGTGATACTAAACTTACAGATCTAAGACTGAGCAACTGGTTCAACGGCATGAGTCAACTCTGGTATTGTTGTTCTTCATGAGCATGCTCTTCCTGTTAACATTTGCCTTGAGTAATCATATACGCACATTGTATTGCATAAATTGGCTTATTACGGTGTTTGTCATTGAGAGTCTAGTATTGGCCATTGGCTTACTGGCTGCCAAAACTAACTGTGTTCGTCTGTTGATCAGCTTTCTATGCGTTTCGATACTCATGATATTATCCACAATACTGGCACTATTTTGGAGCGTAAGTGCATCTATATATGTATATATGTACAAATATATTTCAGTGATGCATCCTTCTTTTGCAGCATGACATCACAAAGCATGTGTCAGTGTTGCTGCTGTGGGAATTCTGTGTATTTATGTTAAGCATCTATCTTGTCGTCTTTTACATCATCCTCAGGCTAAGTTGGGTATATTTTGTGTATGCAGCAGTTGTTGTCATCATGGTGTTGCCCGTAAGGCTTGCTTGCTTATTTTTACACTTCCCTCTAATGACAATTGTTTTTTATTTTTACTTATGACCAACCACACAACAACAAACCGCAACTAACATGCCACGACCACAATTGCACTCGCCACTTGCCACTTGCCACTTGCCACTTGCCACTTTCAGATTCTTATGTATCATGTGCAGACGATTGTTGGTAATGGTGCAGTGCGAGCCAGTTTACAGGATGACAAGTTTGCGGCGATGTTATTGTTCCACGATTTTCTGGGATTGTTTATGCTAACTTTTTACTGGTAACCCACCCGCGGCAAAAATCAATAAAAGCCATGTTTCACACACGCTGCTTGAGGGCACATTCGTCTCTCTCACTCTCTGTCTCTATTGAAGCTCTTTCACTCGCAGACAATCGGACATTCGCTTCTTGTTTATAGCCGGCATTGGTGTCTCCGTGCAGCCCCTGGGTCCCAATTGGTGCAACATTATGTGATCCTGACACTGTATTAGTCCGTCCCCATCACAATCCCTCGCAAAGGACGCTAGATATGCACGCACAGTATCCGTCGCACAATTTGGCTCTGAGACGCAGCTCTCATAATCTGGAATGGTGTTGACTCGGGTTAATAGTGGTCAAGCGAAGCCAGTTAAGTGCACTCAGTGGCAGTTTGTCAATGAGTTCACATTACCAATCCCCTCCACTCGCCCCATTGCGTCCTGCCAATATGGCCGGTAAATGCGATAGATGCTGCACGGATGTCCATTGCACTTTGCCGGATTATTGGCTGTCGCTGTCGCTGCAATGCACCCCAGACAATTCTCGCTGAGTGCCTGTGTTCCCAGTGCAGCTGAAATGAACGATTGAGTTGTTATATGGATGCATTTCGGTCAAGCTAGAGGAGTTAAGTCCCAAGAGATTTACCAATAAAATTCTGGTTGTAAAGTTAATCTGTTAAAGCTTATCTGTTATCAAAAATATAATGTTTTTACAAATGGGATCAGCTGCGTCAAAGTGAAGCCAGTACAACATTTTAATCGCTGCTAACATTTTGAAGTCGCTCTTTGTGACACAACTTACCCACGCTGACCACTTCGAAAGGAACTGTCACCTCGATGACATCGTGCTGCTCCGTTTCCTCCAGATCGAAATGCAGACGGCCGAGATGATGATTCTGTGTTACGTGCATGTAAATGGCTGCCACAATTAGCAGAAGTGCAACAAAAATGCCAGCAGTGCTCAGCAACTTTCGAGTGCTGCACTTTACGTGTGAAGCCTCATTGTGTTGCGGCTGCTGTTGCCGCTGCTGGTTGGTCGTAGTTAGTTCCACCTCAACGTAGGAGGCAGCATTATTTAACTGAGTCGTTGACATTTTGGCGCACTGCTAGGCTCGGAGAGCGTTCTAGTTCTACGCTTGTCAGCGCGCAACTGAATTGACGGTCCATTTGTGGTTCAACTGATGCTCACACAGTAGAAAAATAACATTAAAACATTTTCAGGGTCGACCGGTTTCATGATAAGTAAGTCAGATATTTAACTTTTATTTTAGGAACTTAAATCCATATATATTAAATAAAGTCAACTTGAAAACGGTAACTCATTACCATAATGTTGATTATACATCTAACAATCTTCAATACAGAATTATACCCGAACACTGAGTTCAAATGTTGTAGAAATCATTTTCGTTATTTCCTGAGTGTAATATTACTCGTACTAGACTGCAACAAGCCGATAACCCCTGCAAATGCTCTCAAATACTTGAAGATTGTGCTTTACTCACATCGACTGATTATCTCTCTTGAGTTTGGCGCCCTTGCCAGAGCATTTCTTTGGCCAGTAATTGATGCTGGCTGCTTGTGTGCGGTCTCAGAGCGTGAATTCTCTATCTCGCCAGCTCAGAGCTTATCTGTTGAGTTTTTTTTAACCGCTCATATGTTATTTTGAAGTTTTTTTTTGGAAATAAGTTTTCATATAATTGTCAATGCTGGTTTATGCGCTGACGATGACTATGTCATACTCGTGTTGCCCGTAAGGTTTTCTCGCCTTTTTTACACTTTCGTTTAATGACAATGTTCTATTCTCACTTGTCATCAACAACACAACAACGAACAACAACTGACATGACTGACCACAACCACAATTGCAGTCGCCCCATGCCACTTGCAGATTGTGTCTGCACATGATAGCAGACGATTCATGGAAATTGGGCATTGTTGCACGATTTTCTGTTATTTTTTGTGCTAACTTTTACTGGACACAGACCCGAGGCAACAATCACTAAAGGCCATGTTTCACATACGTTACACAGATTCGTTTTTCTATCCTTATTAATAATGTATGAATCGCACACATGTGAACAGTGACTATTGGAACGATTGCTGCCAGCTTGTGGCGCCCAAAAAGCGCACGATTACGTGATCGTTGCATCTTACCTCATCGAGAGCAATACATTGCAAATGATGCATTTCACCCCTGATGCTAACATGAGATTTTTCTGCTTGCAATTTATCTTAGCCACGTCTAATTTGCACAAACACATCTCACCCTTCACCATAAGCCACCAGGTTAATTGCAGACTCCAAAGAACAAAAGCAGCGTTGCACACCTCAGAGCACGTCACATGTTCCATATCAATATGGATAACTGTCACTCTATCCTCCACAGAGACTGAATAAAATTGGCGTTCTAATTCTGCGCTTCATTTGTTGCTCAACAAATGCACAAGTACTAGTTAGGACTCACATAAAAAGACTCTTTCAGAATAAGTAAATCAGAAATTCATTGTGATAAAAATGTAAAATCAAATTAAACTGCGGATTAGTAACCAATAAATCCAGCAAGAATGATTTACTCATATTTAGAAATATTCGTTTATTATTGAATATACTTAAAGTCTTAAGCTGAAATTTGTATAAATTCAATTCGAGTGTAAAATTTGCTGGCTGATAATAGCCAATAACACTTGCAAATGTGCTCCACTGCTCAACGATCGATTATCTCTCTCGCCTTAGCTTTTGGCTAAGCAATAATTGGCATTGCTGCTTGTTGTTGCGGTCTCCGGGCATGAATGCTCTATCTCGCCAGCTCGGGGCTTATGTGTTTTGCAAACATGTTGCTTTCGAGTATTTTTTGGCTATGTTAGCTATTTCTAGCTATCATCTCACACTGCCTGTACTTATCTCGCCACGCCCAAGACACATAAAACGCAGATGTGCGCGCCAGATTAGGTGTCGATTGCATTTGCTGTAGTTCGACATCTTGTGGCAAGTTTATATCGGAGTCGTGGCTTGGCACTCAATTTGCTTGCTGGGTGGGTGGGAGGCGACTCTGCGGGTGGAACACCTTGCGCATTTACATGCACGTACTGTAGACGAATATGAGAAATTGTTCAGCACAATTTCGAGCATGTGGCATGTGGCATAAAGGATGACCATGGACGTCGGCCGCAATTTAAGGAGAGCGGATGATGCTAAGTGCCATGGGGAACTTTGAATAATTTGTGTGCACACAGAAGACATCAATCGTTATTTGGGATTCGCAACTTGCCTAATGCATTGGGTTTATGCTCACATGTATCCATATGTATGTCTATGTATTATATATTTTCAAGGCTCTTCTTATCTGCACTTAATTTAAGCTATCGATATATTTATGTGAGATGATATTGGACTCCTGACAAGGTGCAAAGCTAAATGTGCTCAGTCATTTAGTTGATTGTATGCCCTGTGAAAGAAAACAAACGGTTTGAAGTATTTATGTATGTGAAAGTGAAGTCATGTTATTGAGAACTTGAGTAATATATTATATAATATGTGTACTTAAATGCTTAACAGATCTTGGAATAAGAGGCTATGAGCCAACAACTATTAATAGCTTTAAACTATTAAATTTTGACTTCACACGAAATTCATATTTAACGATTCTTTTACGAGCCTTTTCACCATTCATCCCATTCATCTACAGCTGTTTGTGTGTTTTTCGCACATTTGCTGTGTTTCTTGGCTTTTGTGTGAGTTTGCCTTCAAATGTCATCATTGTCTTGAGGCGTTTCCGTTCCTGTTGCTCAAAGTAATTTGCGTGTTTTCTTACAGAACACATGAGAATAGCTGCGAGCTGGGCCAAAAAACTGAAATTCAATTATGATACGATTTCAAATAGTGTTTCTCTAAATGGCTTTTTGTTCTCGACGCTAACGGCTGCCTGGCTGCCTGGCAGCCTGACTGGCAACAATGGGGATTGGGTGGGCGTGGGCGTGGAAAGGGTTGTCGGCAAGGTCGTTGGGTCGACCGAGTTAGTGTGCATTACAACCAAACTTAGTTATTATGTAGCAAATTTGTGGTTTCTTGCATATTTTCCAAACGAATTCATCTCAACAGCGGTTCTGGCATTTAATATTGCTCGAGTGGCAAAATTCTGGCTGAGCACTTGCTGCACTCGATTAAGGGCCGGAACAATCCGGTTTGATGCCGTTCACTGCCTGCATTTTGAAGTGGCAGCAGAATGTTGGACGAGACTGGGTGTTGCTACTTGTGTTGTACGCCGAACACGTAGCGGGCTGAAACAAAGTTAATTAGATTTGGTGCAAGATGGTCATTATTTAAGCCAAATGGTCCTTGGCTGAGAGTCCTTTTAATGGACGACAGCACAGTGCAGTCAATTTGAAATTTGTATGCGCCATTTTAATGTGGCTTACTCGCCCGGAATGGTCACTTTCCATGCAACGACCCTGACACTCGCACCTACATTACCTAGCCCAAATGTAAGGCAGCTCTGTTCTTTGTGCACTTCGCGTAACGTTTTTATATCCTGGACCCATTAAAGAATGGCTGAAAAGGGTATCGTAAAGTTGGTCAAATAGCCTTTTAGAGAAGAACACAGCTCCGAGTCTCTAAAGTTTGTTTATCTCAGAGACTATCAAAGCAAGACAAGAATTAAATTTACATCTGCCATCTATAGAAGAGTAGGTATTCTGTCTGGTTGCAGAGTGTGCCCCCTTCGAGCTTTGTTATATTCACGAGTTGGCGAGTAAAATGTATGCATATTCTATTTTTCAGCTAAACAAGGATAAAGTAGGATAACAGCTGGAGTGGACAAAGGAGCTTCAGGCTGGCAGCAAAAGTTCTATTATTGAAAGGTTCTATAATCTATATATATATATATATGTATATATAAATGCAAATGACGACGAGCTGCGACAACGTTAAAGTTGACAGATTGCAAATGCAGATCGCATACAGAAACTGACTGAAAGGAGCGGAACACGAGAGAAGCGGAAGCTGTAACGAATTTTGTGGCTGCAAAACAAGTAATCAAGTGCACGGTGGACACAGTGGAAGCAGAACGACTGACTGACCCCATTGTGTACGCTGCGTATGCTTAATACGAGGCAGCGTGTGCGAGTGCGTGCGGAGAGTGTGAGAAAGGAAGCTGACCATTAAAGTGGCGGAAATGACACAGACAAAATGTATCGTTGCAAAAATTGGTTTTGTGCCCGCAGCAACAACAACAACTATGTCGATGTTGCACTAAACGAGTCTGGAGTAACGTCAACGTCAACGTCAACGCCACCGATACCCCCAACGCCCAACAATCCCAGCAATAGCAACAGTAATAGCATCAATAGAGCACGCAACAAGGCCAATAGCAATCAGCAGGCAAACGCAAGCCGATCAACGCCCACCGATGAACCACCACAGGCAGCTCATGTGGTTACCTTCCTGGATGATGCGCCAAGTGGTAGCCACAATGGTGGCGTAACCAGTAGCCGTATTGTGACCACAGCTGAGCTGCATCAGGCTCACATGCTGGAGCACCACTCCAACCTAGATGCCATCGAGCAGGCCGATGATTTTATATACGGTCCGGGGGCAGGACTCTCACTATGCGATGATAGCCTGCCCTCGGCGAAGAATTGCTATAGACTTGTAATGCTCGGGTAAATAACAGACACTGAAAAAAAGATATTAGTGTTAAGCAATTTTTGAATTTAATTGAAAAACGTACAGTTATTGGAATTTGTCTAATTTGTTTTATAACCGTTACGATTACTGATTCTAATCAAAACGGCTAATCTGCTGACTCTGTTAACTGTTTTGCAGTTCATCACGCGCCGGAAAATCATCGATTGTGGCACGTTTCTTGGGCAATCGGTTTGAGGAGGCATATACGCCAACTATTGAGGAGTTCCATCGTAAGTTGTATCGCATACGAAATGAGGTCTTTCAGTTGGATATTTTGGATACTTCTGGTTATCATCCGTTTCCCGCAATGCGTCGTTTGTCATTTCTAACGGGTAAGTCGCAAGTCCTAAGCGTATGTCTGGGTGCGTGTGTGAGTGTGTGTGTGTGTGAGTGTGTGTCAATCGCCGCAATCATATCAACTGCACGTTCCATCACTTAAGCTGCCGAGGGTCTGGCGCTATTTAATGTGCTATAAATTATCATAAGAATCAGCCACAGCTGCAAACTCTGCCGTAGTCAGTTATTGCTATTCACACACACACACACACCCACACACGCACACAAGCACAACGGGCTTTCGATAGTCCCCATGTGTATGGGAAAAGGACCCAATACAAAAGCAATAAATTTACATTAAGTTAATCAAGTATTGTTAAATATTTCATTCGCTATCTTCGACTACATTGCAGGCGATCTGTTTATATTGGTATTTAGCATGGATTCGCGCGAATCCTTCGAGGAGGTGGTGCGTCTGCGAGAGAATATATTGGAGACCAAGTGGGCGGCGCTCAATCCTGGGTCGGGTTTCAAGAAGAAGAGTTTGCCGAAAATACCCATGATCTTAGCCGGAAATAAATGTGATCGTGATTTCAAGTGAGTTACATATCATTAGCTGTTGCATTGTGAATACTCTTTAATAAATGGATATTTTTGAACAGAACCGTGCAGCTGGATGAGGTTATGGGTTATATAGCTGGCCAGGATAATTGCTGCACTTTCGTGGAATGCTCGGCAAGGCAGAATTATCGCATCGATGATCTGTTCCATGCACTGTTCACCGTATCCAATTTGCCGCTGGAGATGACGCCCAATCAGCATCGACGTCTCGTGTCTGTCTTTGGGGCACCCTCGCCACTGCCACCACATGGTACTGTCGGCTCCGGTGGTGCCAAAAAAAATGCGCTGTCCATCAAGCGCCGCTTCAGCGATGCCTGCGGCGTTGTCACTCCAAATGCGAGACGTCCCAGCATCCGTACCGATCTCAACCTGATGCGTTCCAAGACGATGGCTTTGAATGAGGGCGGCGAGGGGGTGAGAAATACATCCCGCTGGAATCGTTGCGTTCTTATGTGAAACACTCTTCCGGACAGACCCTTGGCGTCCATGTGATAGTAGTGAGAGGGCCAGGAGAGAGAGAGAGAGAGAGAAAGAAGTAGAAAGAGAGATCTTAATTTTAAACGCAGCGTTTGTGTGATTTCGTTATGTAATGTAAATACTTGAGCACATACTTATACATTAATAGGTAGGGGTACATGTATGTGGCTTAAGCAAGCAAATTATATTATACATATATGCATTTTGCATTTTTCGCATTGTTATTAAACTATTAGCAAGGCAAACAAGTTAAGTATAGAATACATATTATGCACAATTAATCACAGTTTCCACCCAGTTTCCCAGATCTACTAAATACTACTCAAAACAGACCAAAAGCTAAGTTACTATTCTAAAAAAAAAAGAAATCTTAGAATTTTTGTATATTTTGAAGTTTACATATTTATTTAATTGACGCACCTTAACCAAATATGCAGGCGACAATAATGTTAGGAAGTACTTGGAATTGGTATTTGTTATTCGACTCGGTTTATATATTTATACCAAATGGAGAAGATATGAATAGCTCATAGCTAATTTAATTGTTATTGTTGATTGTTGTTGATGTTCTGTTCAGGCGCACAGTTTACACACTTTACACACTTTCCACACCGAAAACATCAAACTTCCAACTTGCATATCAGCTAAAAATCACCTATACCGAAAAACTAAAACTCTGGTCCAATAATAAACACTATTGTAAAACATGTACACCGACAAACCGAACCTAAGGCAAATGCAAAATAATTCAAACTAATCTATTCTAAAAACTTAACATATACAAAAGATAACATATGAGTATATATATTATATACTAGAAACACATACATCATTTATACATACATATAGTGTTAAACCGAATTTATGTGTAGTAAATTCGAGTTTCAATTTAACCTAAGCAACAGCAACAATTTTCGTGAGTTTAACTTAAATATTTAACTAAAGTATTATGAGTAACGGAATTAAACAATTTGCAAATGAAACAAAGACCAAATTAACATTACTAAATATATATACAAAACTTATACCAATACTTATATACCTAATATATACTAATATCTAAACTGATCAAAAGGCGTTAACATAAAGTTATTTAAAATTTCGACGCGATTATCGCATTATTCCAAGAAGTGCAAATATTTACAATTTTCATGGATGGGACGGGACGTACGAATCGATTTGGGGTTACATTTTTATGAACAAATAATAAACTTTAACAATTATGGGCAACCGGCTCGATATATATTTGAATTTGTTAAGTATAAAATTTACATTTTAATGCTTTGGATTTGCATTGTTTATTATGATTAAATAAAACTTCAGAAATTACATGAATATTTCAATTTCCAAATGGGGGGGGAAAGCTTTATTTAAGTTCGAAGCTTTTACGGTAGTCAACTTGGCTAACGCTTTCCATTTTGGTGACAAGGAATGTGGCTCTGCTGCCTGTCAAAAGCTTCCTAAAGCTTTTAAACTTATACAAACCGCAAACACTAATACAAGCTTAACTGAAGCTTTTTTTGGGTTTGGAAACCAAGTGTTTGAGAATGTACCAACATTTGAACAACTCCTTATTACAGACAGACAGGAGAGCACATTTTACCCAAACTCTGATTAGAGAATATATGTAAAATGAACTTTTACATTTTTCTTAATCAATTTCATACAATCTGTAGTTAACATTTCACTTGCAGCAGCCAGATAAATGAATTTAGAATTAAGTCGCTTAATTCGCTACCTAGCTCTGCCACAAGCTTCGATATAGCGGGGCATAACAATGCAAAGTGTGCTGGCCAAAAGCGACAACGTGGCCAAAACTAATTGTGATGCCCAGGGAGATGGCAAATCGCTGCGGCCAAAAGAGGGTCTGGCCGTGCTGTGCAGCAACGCCAACAACATTTACGCCCAATTGAACAATAAGTGGATGCCCGGCAGAAGGAACGGGCGAGTGGCTGCATGCTGAACGCTTGAAAGTGCCGTCAATTTTAATTGTTTGTCTGATCGCAGACGGGGGCTATTAATAGGCTTATGGCTTATATGATATACTGATGCTGGAGCCGTGTGGCTTTCGGCATTAGCTGGCGCCGCTAGTCCGCTGCTGATTGGGTTGGGTTTTGTTTTTGTTGACTGCGCTATTGTCGACACTCGATAATCATTGCGGTTGCCGCTGCGCGAGAGGTGCAATTTGCATGTGTGACGTTGTCCCTGTTGTTGTTGCTGTCGGTCGAACATTGGGCATATTTGCCATATGGTTGTGTGCATTAAGCGAATGCCAATTACGCCTCCCTCAAAATAGATTTAGTCAACGACATCCAAATCATAATTTAAATTATGTAGCTGCTGCTGTTGAATATTTTGTTTGTCTGGCTTATGGACAACCCATTTCAGCTAATGACTGATAGTTAAGAGCTTTACAGTTTTGATTTGATACCCAATGCAGTTTGTATAATTACAAACGTTTCAAGCTGTGCGTTATGCGCTGCTCCAAACTAAAATAACTTTTGTATTTCTTATCTAATGGATATTTGGATGACAATAATGAATTTAATATTGTTTTGAAAAAATCTACGCTATTTATTTAACAGGCTGCTTGTAATTAACCTTTTAATAAAATATTAAATGGAAAAGGTAAAAATTCATTCATATAATACTCATAACAGAGTTTTTCAGTTTATTGATTTGCACTATTAAATAGTGCTAGTTCGCTTGGAGTGCGTTTTGAAATGGAATTGGTGTTGCTGCTTAGTTAACCAGCAGGTAAATATTTGTATAGGAAGCCTTAGCAACAAAATGGAAAACTTATTCGCACGTTTCGCTTGCAGACTTTTCTTACTTACTACAGCATGTTTCAGGGCTGACAGTGCCGACTAGAACTATTCGCCTAAGTCAACGCCAACCCACGCGCAGCGACAACAACGAAAAAAAAAACTTTTTGTGTAAACAGAAACAGCGGCGTCTCAAAGTCTGCAACACCTGTGCAGGTGAGGAGTCGCCTACAGTTGTTCGCCCGTTCCTAGTGCTGCTGTAGCTGCTGCTTTTGATACTATAACTTGTTGTTGTCGCTATCGTCAGCGTATTTGCTTATTGTGTTTGTAAACATTGCTAACAACTTGAGTAATGTCGGCGACAACGCGCCTCCTCCACCGCTTCCCCAAGAGCAGTAGCTCTCCATTAATGTTACTCTTACAATTGCTAATAGAGGACGCAGAAGTAAGTGTGCGTGTATGAGTGTGTGTAGGTGTAGTATGTAGCGCGGAAATACAATATATATTTCGCTAGCTGTAAACCTTTACTACGATCATGACCTGCCTCCCCCCCTGCACCCGCAGCCCTGACTTATTCCCGTTGCCAGCAAGTTGTAAGTGCTCAAGTTTTTCAATTAAAAGTTGCTACCTTTTTGTGTTACTGCGGCGGCATAACATAAATACGCATGTGAGTAGCGCCATGATGCATGTTTGCGTGTGTGTGTGTGTGTGGTGTGTGTGTACAGCTAGGACTTTCCGTTAAAATAGCAATAAACCGCATGGTAAATAGCCGAGTTCAATTCAACTTAACTCAGCTCAACACATGGAAACGGAAGCGGGCAACGTTCGCATTCGTATTCGCTTTTGCATTGTGAGTCAACAGTTGAAAGCGACGACAAGAACATAAAACGTGGCGAACAAACAAAATGGTAATACCGAAGGCAGGTGTTGAAGTCCAAAGCATTATAAATTCATACCAAAATACCGAAACGTCAAACAAATTGCAAGTTTTCAGTTGCATTTCCGCAAAACGCAAGTGAAATAATACGTTACCATTGCCCCCGCTGCTGTTGCCGTCGCAAAAGTATGCAACAAAAGCCATGATATCGAATGCCTGCTGAAGCCCGACAAATTGAAGGTAGGCCAGCGGCAACGTCTTCGCTCTTGCCACCATGTGTGGCATGCACTCCAGGTCGTGTTAGTGTGTGTGTGTGTGTGTGCGGATGTGTGTGTAAGTGAATGTGTTTCCTCGCATGACAAGTTGAAATGTTGACGGCTCACTGACACTGTGCATGTATTGTTTGTAAGCTTGAATGCATGTGTGCCTGTGTGTGTGCAAGAGCGGATCGCTGCGTTCTTATAAAATGTGTATATCCCGAAATACTGGCTCTGTAATGCCACTACAATTATATAATCTAATATTATTCCAACTATTATTGCTACTACTCTTATTCCTACTACTCTTATTACTAATACTGTTATGACCACTTCCGACTTCTACTTCAAGCATACAATGAATTCTATATTTTACAGGGTATTGCAAATTCGCAGTTCACTTGCCAATGTTTTCCTTGTGTATGTTTGAATGATTTTGTGGCATTGTGCTGTTGAAAAATCAGACAAAGTTATGCAAATTCTGATGTGGCTGTCGTTGTTGGCGTCGCCGATGACGGTACCGCTGCCAGTACGTACGCAACTAACGTTGCTGCCACTGCCGCCGGTGCATCGGTTTCTGCGGTTTGGCATACATAATTGTTGGTTTTTAGTTACACGTTCAGGTCAGGTCGCACAGTCCCACAAGTCGCAGAACTTGCAGAACTCGGTTATTAGAGTGAGGCATAGCCGGCGTACCTTTGTGTGTGTCAGCCAAAGGCATTTCAATATTTGCCTTTCGAGTACGTGCAGCATATTCGCATATGAGCACAAGACGAGTACCTGGAACAATGCCATGTATTTTAATCCAAATCACAGACCACCCCAGCCACTGCTAAAAAGAACAATAATCATTTCTTGGGTATTTCATACGCTATTTACATTTGCTTTCGCTAGTCCCCAAACCGCCCTTCCGGCTGTCCGTCCAACTGTCCGTCGAACTGTCCGACTATGTCCGCCTATGTCGACCTCTATCGTAGTGGGCCTGTGGCTATCATCAAAAAACAATTCTGCGCATAGCGTCCGCAAAATAATGGACGTTAGGCTTCGCTTGATAAGCTAAATGATAAATTGTTTTCATTCGTGACATATGCATGCACATGTGTGTGCGTGTGTGTGTGTGTGTGTGTGCTTGTGTTTGTTTGTGGTTGTGTGTTGGTGTTTTGGTGTGTGTGCCCGCACATACGAAACGTGCCCACATCCACAATAACACACACAAGAAGCTACTTCTTTAGGGATGCCAAAAGCGTAAGTTGTGTGGTTTCACAAGCAGCAGCAACTTGTGTTTGAATCCCTGAAAAAAAAGAATGAGAAAAGAAAATAAAACAAAAGGAACAACAACAAAAAC